>CM062814.1:458542017-459742017 GCA_031772625.1 Pinus tabuliformis | reverse complement strand
AGTATGACAGTAATTTAGTTTTAGGGTTCAATGTTTTGAGATCTGTATGCAGGTATGCTTCAAGGAAGTCACGTATACACACAGGTTTGCTAAATTGAAGTAGTGTATATATTCTGACATTTTATTGATTAGGTTTTTTAGTTGGTTCAGTAAGTTGATGCAGTGTTTAGGTTCAATATTGGTATTTTTGTTACAGTGATCTAATTTCCTTGGCTGTTTGAGAATATGCTGATTGATTTGGGTCTTAGTTGGTTCAATGATTGGTTGATTCAGTTGGTTCAATGATTGAGTGATTTGTTGCAGTGATTAGTTTCAGTTTTGATATTTGGTATTGGGCTTAAATGATGGTAGTGGGTCTAGTCTAAAAATTTGATGAAAAGTGGCCTACAAGTTGTGATGTTTTGTATCAGGTGGATCCAGTGTGAAAATTTATGAAACATGGTCCACAAAAGTGTTGAGGGTTGGAGCCTTCAGTGAGGAAGTCGAAGCTTCCTTCCAGTGGTAGCTGGTAAATCAGATTAGGGGGTTGGAGCTCCCTTCCGGTGGGTGTCGGTAAATGATATCAGGGGGTTGGGGCTCCCTTCCAGTGGATGCTGGAAAACAAGAGAATGTTGCAGCCTTCTGCAGGTGGGTGCATGTGTGCTGGTATGAGTCTGCGCCAGTACAAGATTGTAAGAATTTTTTCTTTATAGTAAAAAGAAGACAAAGATGACAACAATGGTGGTTTTTTCCCACATTGGGTTTCCAACTAAAATCTCGGTCTTCATGTGTGTTGCTTATGTGTGATGGTTTGTTTTTTTCTTACTGCACATGGTTACTGTTTAATTAATTCTAAATTATGTACTAATACACTAATTCAAGTTAAACAAATTATGAATTAACTTCAAAATAATCTATTGGATATACGCTAGTTGTCTGCATAACAGTCATGTACATAAATATGAGTAAGAAAAGAAAAATTTAAGTGAGTTTTAAACACTGATTCACCTCCCCCCCCTCTTAGTTTTTTTCCCAACAATTGGAATTAGAGCAGGTCCTTCTGAAGAGGCTTGACCGCTTGAAGGAGACCCGTCAAGATGAGTAGTTAGGAAGGAGTATTTTCTATCAGGCCACCTTTATTTAATGGAACTAACTTTGTCTTTTGGAAAGTCAGGACAAGAGCATACTTATAGTCATTGGGAGCTGATGTATGGGAAATTGTTGAAAGTGGATACCAATATCCATTTGCCATTCCCACAGATACTGCAGGAAAGAAACAATATGAAATCAATGCAAAGGCTATGAATGCCATCTTGGGAAGTTTGGTTGAGACTGAGTTCATGAAAGTAATGCAGTTGAAGACAACAAAGGACATGTGGGATAAGCTTATCCAAAGTTATGAAGGTGACACCAAGGTAAAAAATGCTAAACTCCAACCACTTAGAATATAGTATGAGACACTGAAAATGCATGATGATGAAAGCATTGCAACACTTTTTCTTAGAGTTGATGAGATTGTTAATTCCATGAGAAATATTGGTGAAGACATAAAATATTCTACTGTTGTTGAGAAAATTTTGAGATCACTAACTCCAAAGTTCGATTCCAAAGTCTCTGCTATTGAAGAAATGCAGGATCTAAAAAAGTCTCACACTTGATCAACTCCATGGAATATTGACAACATTTGAGATGAGGAAAGGTGGTCCTTCAGACATGAGAGAAGAAGCCTTCAAAGCCACATATAAAGGGAAACAAAAGGAAGCACCCAAAGACACAAGCTACATATCAGATGAGGAAGAAGCAAACTTTGTGAGAAAGTTGCAAGTGGGTACTGGAAGATTCAGAGGTAAGCTTCCCTTTAAGTGTTTTTCTTGTGGAAGAGTAGGCCATTATGCATCTAAATGTCCTTATAGAGAAAATCATAAAGAGAATGGAAAGAATGTTGCTAGAAGGAAGTTCTCTGATAAGAAAAGATTTTACTCTAATGAAGAAAGTCATAGCAAATCTAATGATCAAGAAAATTTTGATTCAGATTCTAACAGTTCTTATCTAGTACTCATGGCTCTTGAAGATCAGTCAATTAATGAATCAGATAGTTGTGAGGTAGATGATTTGATGAAAACTCTAAGGGAGAATGATAAACTTAGGAATGTTAACAAAGAATTGGAATCAAAAGGAAACAGTATGATTGAAGAAATAAAGAGGTTAAAAATGGAATTAGAAGCAACCAATAAAAGAACAAAAAGCATAAGAAAACAAATCCAAGAAAAGGAAAATCAGTGTGAAACATTAGAATCCAAAAATATGACCCTAAAGGAATATTATGAGAAGATAAAAAAATTAGTAAAGGCTTTTGAGTCTCTAGAGAATATTATTAATGAACATTGCTCTCCTTTGATCAAGACTAGCATTGGGTATGAGAATACACAATGCGATGGGAAAAATCAATATAGTATTCTGCAAAGCAAGGTTGAATCAAATCACTCATCTGTAAGAAAATATCCTAGATTAAGGACAAGATCAGTCCCTAGGCAAAAAAAATGGTTTTATGGATATTGTACCTCTTGTAAATCATTTGGGCATAAGGCCACTGATTGCAGGTCAAGTATACAAAATAGAACCAAGAGATCAGGTAAGTTTCGATGCATAATTAGAAATTGCAAGAAGATCTGGAGGAAGAAGGAACCTCAATCAGAAACATGGGAAGATTGTCCCTATTGCAGTCCATTGATTGTTGAAGCTTACTTCTCACAGTGACTGTAGAAGTAATGTGAGGTACATGACCTCATAAGAGCAGAAGATGATTATCAGGTCCTCAGGATGAATGATGTGTAATCTTAGGGGGACTATTACATATGTTGTCTTGATGATGACTCCCATGGTTGTTTTTGATATTCATGTTGCTTACATTACTGACAGTGCATCTGATGTAGTAATAATGAATAGGTACATACAATACATGCTCAGGGGGAGCTAAAGTTGTGAAGTTTCAACATTTTACTTTATGTACGCGGATCTTATGAAGACAAGTCACATATATACACGAGTTTTGATCTAGATAATCGTGTATGCTTCCCTATGATGAAGAAACAGTAGGACAAACTCAGGGAGAAGTTCTGATATGCTTCAGTTAGCTCTTATTTGGCTTTCTGGTTCTAAAATTGGTTAATTACAGTCTATTGATGTTGCTTATACGTAGTATTGGCTTATGGTGGTTTATGAGTTACTGCAATATGACATTGATGTTTTGAAGGATTTACTGATTGAAGAATATGCTTTGATTCCTAACTGATGAATGAGATGATATGATCAGATCTAACAGTGAACAGTTGGAACAGGTTTAGGGGGAGAATTATCTATGCTTAGAACTCCTTGGTACATAATGATGCTTATAAATGATGATGTTTCTTATGTTGTTGAAGTTCTTGAATGATGATGCATGAGTTTCTAATTATGGTTGATGCTTATCAGATGTGGGATGATAGAAAACTCTCTAGTGATGATACATGTATGATATGTTGGGGATTGTTGTGGAAAGAACATGTAGACCTTGCTATGATTATTTGATGATGATGTTGTTGTCATGGATAATTCCTATAGTGCTTGGCTCTCACATGTACATGATATTCTACACATGGTATATTGTTTGAGGATTGTTTCTCTTGATGTTATCGAGGAGATGGGTTAGCTATATCTTATGGATGATTACTTAAGTTGCATAATGATGTTGGTGTGATATTTCTCCTTGCATGAATAAAATGGGCTAGGAGAATGATGTTACTGCAAGTTTCATGAAGACATATGCTAAATGATACTTGGAGACTTAGTGACATATTGATGATGTTAAGGAACGCTGCTACTTTTCCCTATGATGATATGCTTGGCTCTCACATATATTGATTGATGCATGAAAATATATATTGTTATGCTTTGGTGAACATGGCTTGAAGCTCTTCCTACTAGGGGAAAGAGAAAGTTGACCTTGATGAGTTCAAGAGGGTGATTTGATAGCAGATCTCTATGGAAAATCTTATGATGCATACTTGGTCACAGGTTGATATGCATGTTGTTGCTGACAGATACTTATGGTACAAATCATATATGGTGTATGATAGTTGTTGATGACTATCATGGTCTTATTGAGGTCTTTTGTTTTGGTTATAAATTCCATATATGTATCTTGATGTAAAGGTCATGTAAAGACCTATGTTATAAATCATTGTAAAATTAAGTCATGTATGGAGTATGGTGGTCAAGTCATGTAATCCCATCTTTTTGGGCATGTGATGCACTGTTGAGTCAAATATGCAATCCCACTGCGTTGGGTGATCAATGTAAGCATGAGTCACTGGTGATATAAAAAGTCATGTCTGTTTGAGTTATATAGTCATGTACTTCTTTGTATATCTTCAGCAAATTCAACATGTGCTCAGGGGGATCATGGTCAGTATTCAGTATACATCCTCAATAGATCAGATTTACAATGTTGAGGTCAACAAAGGGAGAGACACCTTCATTCATAATTGGTCAACCCTTTTACCTTGATGTAAAAGGGGAAGAGAAGTTTGGTGTTAGGAGAATGCTTGGTATATCTACATATGTGTTTACAGGTATCTATAGGTGGTGGTGACCAAATACCAAAGTGGTTTCCATCAAGTCCAAAGGGGGAGATTGTTGGCATTATGACTGATGTGTTGTCCTTGATGAAAATCTACTTGATGGTTTTTCTTTTGATGACAACCTAGTTAATAAACATGTCAACCTAATGGTAGCAAGATGAGTATTCATATCAGTACAGATGTGATAGAAAGATTGGACAAAGGAATATCAGTTTAGAGACAGAGGAATGATAAAGATGAAGTTTGAAGAAGTATACGTAGGTTCTATGAAGAAAATACATGTACATACGTAGGTATGGTGAAGCAAAGTCGTGTATACGCAGTTCTATGAAGAAAATTCGAGTACATACACAGATTTGGTGAAGCAAAGTCGTGTATACATAGGTTCTATGAAGCAAAGCCACGTACACACGTGGGTATGAAGAAGAAAAAGCACGTACAGTTTCTGCACCATGGTATTCTAAATACCAAGGGTATTTACCATGGTATTGACCCATAGTATTGAGCCCAACAACAGATATTTGATCCCGTCAAAGAATACCATTGACATTAGTGTGGTTTTCACGTGTGGTATTGGATAAGGCCTAAGCTATATAAGGAGATTAAGATCAAAGTATTTTAGTGTCAAAGTGATGAATATTTCATGAATAGTTAGATCTAAAGCAAGTATTTATGTAATGGGATATTATTGATTTGCTCGATCTGAAACTAGTATGCACCCAGGAATTTGATGATGGATCAGATCCAATAGATTTTAAATGACTATATTGATAATGGATTGATTAGATCTGTAATATTTATTTCTGACGCATGTTTTGTTATGTATGCCGAGAGATGGGTTTGCTTCGAAGATTTAATGTGCAGTAAAGCTATAAGTTAGTAATTGCAGATATCTACGTGGTTTTGATAACCTAAAAGGCGCATACTTATGCGAGTTTAATACTGGTAAGTCGTGTATTGATTCAGATCTGTACGCGGGTTTGATTCGTGAAAAGTGTGTATACACACGAAAGTGTTTTATGGAAAGCGCGTATATAAACTAGGGTTTCGTTGAATAAGATCTCTGATCAGTCTAATCAGTCTTGCTGTGTTTCTGTTGTTTGTCAGTGAAGTCTTACTTGATGATCTGGGCTTAATAGTGATGTTTGAAGATGTATTGATTGAGCATTGGCATGTTGAAGAGTGATGATACTACTATTTGTATATGATTGAATATTAGTGATGGTTCTGTGATTATTTCATAATGATTCAGTGGTTTTGTGTGTGACTTAGAGTTTATTTCAATATGACAGTAATTTGGTTTCATGGTTCAATGTTTTGATATCTGTACGCGAGTATGCTTCAAGGAAGTCACATATACACACAGGTTTGCTAAAGTAATGTAGCATATATATTCTGACATTTTATTGATTGGGGTTTTCATCTGGTTCAGTAAGTTGATGCAATGTTTGGGTTAAGTATTGGTATTCTGGTTACAGTGATCTATCTGCCTTGGTTGTTTGAGAATAAGTTGATTGATTTGGGTCTCAGTTGGTTCAATTATTGAGTGATTTGTTGTAGTGGTCAATTTTAGTTTTGATATTTGGTATTGGGCTTAAATGATGGAAGTGGGTCTAGTCTGACAATTTTATGAAAAGTGGCCTACAAGTTGTGATGTTTTGTATTAGGTGGATCCAGTGTGAAAAATTATGAAACATGGTCCAGAAAAGTGTTGAGGGTTGGGGCCCTCAGTGAGGAATTCAAAGCTTCCTTCTAGTGGTAGTTGGTAAATTAGATCAGGGGGTTGGAGCTCCCTTCGGGTGGGTGCTGGTAAATGAGATCAGGGGGTTCAAGCTACCTTCTGGTGGGTGTTGGTAAACGAGATCAGGGGGTTGGAGCTCCCTTCCAATGGGTGCTGGAGAATGAGAGAAGGTTGTATCCTTCTTCATGTGGGTGCATGTATGTTGGTATGATTCTACACTAGTACAATATTGTAAGAATTTTTTCTTTATAATAAAAAGAAAACAAAGACCGCAACAATGGTGGTTTTTTCCCACATTGGGTTTCCACCTAAAATACTAGTGTTCATATGTGTTGCTTATGTGTGATGGTTTATTTTGTTCTTACTGAACATGGTTACTATTTAATTAATTCTAAATGATGTACTGATACACTGATTCAAGGTAAACCGACGACGAATTGACTTCAAAGTAAATTTACTGGATATGTGCTAGTTATCTGCATAACAGTCACGCATATACACAAGTTTCTTTCAGTAAAGTCACGTACAAAACTATGAGTAAGAAAAGAAGTGATTCACCCCCCGAAGTATTTTTCCCAACATGAAATTTAATAAGAGAATTCCCTCTAAGAAAAAAATAACAAGGGTTCAGAGTACAAAGGTCAAATGATGGTTTCACAAATGTCACTCCTAAGAGATGAAATAATAGAAACCGTGCTTCTTCTAACACAAATGGTCTTGAACAAAAAAATACTTTCTCAGCAATGGAAGATATGAAGGAGGACCCTCAGTACATAGAAGCTACCCATATGGATATCACACGACCAGAACCAACCCTTGATAAGGGTAACCTGAAGAAAATTGGAAGAGGAGGTAGAGTCACAAGAGGCATTTGATATTTTTAATCTCTCTAGAATTGATGAAGTCACTCCTTTACTAGAAAAACAAACAGTCGACCTATCATAAAAGGAAAGAGTACTTGTCTCAATTGTTAATCATTAGGCACAATAAGAGCTAGGGGACTCTTCCAAGGATGAATGCGAGAAATATGCAAGTTCTTATCTTAAATGGAAAACAAATAGGAGAACCTCCATTACGTACCCAATAGCATAATATTTTCAAGCTTTTAAGGAAAAAGGAAAAGAATTTCTATTGAAGGATATCACTAAATAACTGAAGAAAAGGGTCACCAAATCTAAAAAGGAAGCATGACAAAATATGAGCAAAAATCAAGGAAATATTGACCAAACTACAACAGTGATAGAGAAGTCACTTCCCCCTCTTAATTCCTCATCATGAAAATCCTTTCATGGAATGAGCATGGACTAAATAACAAGGTAAACAACGATATATTAGGGATCAAATAAAAAAGGAAAATCCAATGATTTTTATTATACAGGAAACAAAATTACAAGGTGAGAAAATGGATCAAATAGGAAGCACAATATGGAAAGGATGTGAAAACGTCTCTTTAGATGCTCAGGTTTTAGCAGGCGCAATAACCATATAGTGGAACCCTAAAGAGGTTCTTTTCCTCGACAGATGGATTCTGATTAGATCCTTACAGGTGATCCAGATTTAAACAGGAACACAACAAATTACAGAGATAACCATAAACATAAAGATGTAGCGGAAATAATACTTCATTTCATTAATATAAAATACTGAAATATGCTTACAAAAAGAAATGGAAATAAACTAGCTAGGGCAATGGTAGCTTATCTCTAAGAAGAGATGTGGCAGCTACATGCCTCTAAACTGTGTTACAATGAGGCTCGAAGGCCTATTTATTGTTGAGAAAAAATGGAAAACCCTTCACATCCCAAAACCTAACCCTAGAAGATGAAACGCCAAATTGTGGGACCTGTTTTGGATAAGTTGATACATGAACTTCCCGAGGTCGTAACTTTGGCACCCGATCTTCGTTTGATGCGTACAATAGCTTGTTAGAAAGATCTATCCGAGAACTACAACTTTGGAAAGAGTAACATTAGTCCATGGACCCATGTTGCTCTTAGATTTCTCAAAAAACGTCGTTTAGGACCTCAAAACGGCTCCAGAAGTTCAGGACCTGAAAATTGCTAAAAATAGCAAATTGTGCTACAATTACAGAAATTGAAAAATTGAAAGGGACAGTTGTGGGGGTCCAAATTGGATAGATGGGTGGCCACCAACATCCACCTGGATCATTCCTCCCCCCTTAGGAAGCAATGGTCCCCATTGCGTTGAGTTCCTCCATGGATCAACAGGTAAATTTAGGTATATAGGTACTGACAAGGTTTTGTTCCTTCCAATGGTTTATGGACCCCTAATAACGAGGGATAATAATTTTTTTTTGAATCATCTGAAGAATATGAGAAAACTGGTAGGCAATGCACTATGATTACTAGGAGGGGATGCCAATATTATCTATTCATTAAAGGAAAAGAAAGGTGGCCTATGCAAGTTAGATCAAGACTCTCTTGCTTTTGATGATGTTATAGACCACCTTCAACTGGTCGATATTCAAACTAATAATGGGGTGTTCACATGGAACAACCATCGTGGAGGTAATAATCAGATAGCCTATCATCTGGATAGGTTTTTTTTTATCAAAATATATTCTACATAAATATATATTCATAGAAGCATCAATTTTACCTTGCGTGGGATCAGATCATTGGCCTATAAGATTAGAAATTGACCTTAAGGAAGCCCCATCAAATCACCCCTTTCGTTTCAAAAGTTTTTGGCTTTAATCAGATGGATTTTTTGATATGCTAGCTAGTGGTGGAAGAATTTAAATTTGATAGGGACTAGTAAAATGCACACTTTTCAACTTAAATTGAACGCGTTGAAGCAAAAAATAAAAATTTGGAATAAGAATATCTTCGGGAACATCTTTGTAGATAAAAAAGAATAGGAAAATCAAATGATTCTCATCCAACAAAGAATAATTATTGAAGGTTGAACTACAAAATTGATAATACAGGACGCTGACACCCTTAAAAAAATAGCGAAATGACGAAAAAAAGAGGAGCCTCTTTGGAAACAATACATCATTAAACTTGATCCAGCGTCGCCAAAGTAATAGAATCTTTTCCATCACTGATAAAAATGGGCACAAAAAATTACAACATCAGGATATAGAAAATGAATTGGTACAATATTTCAAGAATCTCATATCGGAGGTTAAATTCAAAAGACAAGAAGCCATTGTTGTAGTAACCCAACATATCCCAAGACTAATTAGTAAAGAGTAAAGCAATGCACTAATGAGACCAGTGACCATGCCCGAGGTCGAAGTGGCAGTTATGTATATGCCTAAGAACAAAGCACTTGGATTGAATGGATTAACAATATATCTTTATCAAGCATGCTGGGGTTTTCTAGGAAAAGAAATTCAAGAGGTGGCCGAAGAGTCAAGATGATTGGGGACTTTGCACCCAACACTAAATACTACATTTCTAGTGCTAGTTCCTAAAGAAGGTAGCTCTGATAGCCCAGATGCATTCCAACCAATTGCTTTGTGTAACATGTTGTATAAAATAATTTCAACCATCATCATTAACTGATTGAAACCTGTTCTTCCTGTATTAGTATCACCGACTCAAGTAAGTTTCATCCAAGGCAGAAAAATTTCTGACAGGGTGATTGCAGTGCAGGAAACCATTCACTATCTACGAGTGTCTAAACGTACTGGAACGATGATAAAATTGGATTTAACGAAGACCTATGATAGGCTTAGTTGGGAATTTTTATTTCATATTCTTCATGCTTATGGTTTCTCAGACTAATGGATTTAATGGGTGGAATCCATTCTCTTGACAAATTTTCTCTCCATCCTCATCAATGGTTCACCTCCTTCATTATTCGAGGAGGTATAATGACTTTGTTTTATGAAGACTCATGAAAAAATATCCACCATTTTTGAATAATGAACACCTCCAACCCATTTAGGAATGGACACAAGCCCAAGGAGTCATTCAAGTGGCATATTTATGGAGACGTGAAATAGAGGAATAGGGATGACAACATTGGAAAACTACGAGAGACTGGGAATACCATGGGGAAAACCTCCCTTTGGAGGACCTACACCAAATCCTTCTCAAAAAAATTATACAAACCTCAGCAAAGCATGATAGATTGCGACGGGGAAAACAAGCATATGGAGTGTTCATAGTAAAAGAAGCATATGATTCCACAACATATTCCATAGTTTATCATGATGACATCCCATGGCACATAATCTGGTAGGACTGTGGATGGCCAAAAATATCAACCTTTCTTTGGTTGATAGCTTGAGGTCGTACACTAACTTGGGACCATTTCCATAAGAAAGGTTTTGAGGGTCCCTCAATGTGCATGCTATGCTAGAAAAATGTGGGAGTTTGTTAATAAACTTTTCCCATTCTTACCTCATCCAGTTGATCTAGAGACATGAATTGTAAAATGGTTTCAGAGGAAATTTAAGCATAATATTATAATGAAAGATTGGCTTCTAACTCTGGATTTACACTATGGAACTTATGGAAAGAGAGGAATCTACAAATTTTTTAAGTAAATATAGGCCCACTACCATTGTACAAGGCACTATAATTAAGAATATTAGAGATACAACATTGGTGTTCCCTTTTTAGTTACATGATGAACCAATTAACGTTTACGAGACCTCAATCGTCAAGAGATTGGATATTAAATATCTAGTTCTATCAACCCACCCTCTTAGTTTGTGAAAAATGGAAACCTCTATTGAAACAATGTTCTCTCCTCCTCCTAAGGAATTTATTGCACTTAGTTTTAACGGGGATTCAAAGGGAAACCCCGACGACACTAGTCTCGGAGGAATTTTCAGGGATGATAATTCTGATCCAATCTATGTATACTCTTTTTCTATGTATAGTAGTCAGGGAAGGAGTCTGGTTGCTTCATATCCACTAGGACTCCAAATTAGTGATTATTTGCATAAACAAGTTACTAGTAGGTTACTCCTCAGACAAAGCCATCCAGTCTTGGCACTTACAAGAAGTGGTAACTCGTATCAAAACATTGTTGAGTAAATTTGATTATGTGATTGCCAAGCACACGGGGCAGGACAAGAATGAGGTGGTAGATGCCCTGGAAAATTGAGGTGGACACATATCCAATGACATGTTGTGGTCTTAACTATTTAATCGAAAAGGTTTCTAGGAGGTCCTACTCAGGGTAAACCAATATAAATGCAAACTAAGCCTCATTTTACCGATAGGTGTGTTCCAAAGACCTCGTGATATCATGGAATGATAGGGTATTATCGACAGGGAGGGTCTTTCTGGAAAACGTTTTTTGGCAAAAGATATTATTCACATGTGAGGATTTTATATGGGGTGGGAGGTGGAGGCCCTCGGGGAGAGAGTTGGCCTCTCCACACGGCATCGCATGGGAAGTGCGTGGCATGTCGAGAGATCTCACCATGGGATCCACCAACCTAGGATCAATCACTATAAATGTTGCATGCAGAAGGTTAAGGTAGCTCTCTGGATCTCAGTTTTAGTTAACGAAACCTCCCTTGCTTATGCAGGCTTGGAGATTCGTCCCCATGGCAGATTGGTTGTAGGTATTTGTACTATCACTAAGGGAATGTCCATTTATGACCTCACTTAGGGTCATTGTTTTGAGATCATAAAAATGTGGATTATGCGTTACACTTGGCTACGACTAAAGATAATGAAGGATCCACGTTTTAATTGTGTTGCTTGTGAACTTACACAACCGGCTATTTATATGCAACTCTGCGTTGGCCCGGGGTGGCAGAAAATTGGGTATTATGGTTTTGACATTCTTTTGTTGTAGAGGGTAGGTGCATCGTTGTGTTTCAGTCTTCAAAAGTTTGCAGTGGCATACCAGTTGGAGAGGCAACATCTTCGAACCTTTTGTCAACCTCACTCTTTAGTTCATAATTCTCTAGTCTTGCATGCTTGGGTAATCCTAATTTCCTTTACTATGCACTGTGGGGGTCTACGTTGGTTTCACAATTTGCTTCATGTATGGTGTCCATGTTTTTTGTACTATTTCTACATAGTTCTGGGTCAGGACCCTGTTTCGAACTAGTTTAGTGCCTCCTTCAATGACCTCCCAGAATTCTGATTTGGCAAGCATTTATTTTAATTGTCTAGCGTTGGTTAGCAGAGTTAGGTTTCAAGGCTCTTTCTCGGTTTGATTTTGATAGGCACATTGCCCCCCTCTTACCCTTTGTTTTATCGAAGCACTACCACCTCATTCAGTTTGGTTTACCTTGTTCCCTAGGACTTAGTGTGCATATCTGACTATGTGTATTTGTCATTTCAGACTTAGCTAGTTTTCTTTGATTAGAAGCAAATCACCCTCCTTCGCCTAGTCTACCAGCATGAATGCATTTTTTCCTTCGAAACATCATGTTTCCTATCATTCCTTAAAATGCTAGGGGTTTTTTCTTGTCAATGGTATATTTCTTCGGGGGTCAAATTTCAAAATTTATTTAAGAGGCAATTCATTCACAGGTTTTGCCTTTCTAGGAAGGCTTGTAGTTGGGTCTTTACCACTTGCTTCAAGTCTTGGTCTTGTGCTTTCTTGGCAGGTTCTCGGTGGAAATGGTTGCATGGTAAAGGCTTCCCAACTGCTGGGGTGGCGCTTTGGGCAAATCCAACTCCAGGCACCAACGACTATTTGGCTGGGAATCTGTAGCCACGTTTTTTTATTGAGCTCCTCTAGATGTTCGTAAGGAAATTTTACAGTTGGAAGCAAGGGAATCCGAGGACGAGATATATCACTACGATTCTGAAATTGGCAGTAGCTCTTTGAAATGTATCATGGTCCTAGAAATTTCAAGAAAAGAAGATTGCACTTCCTCCCCTCCATCACTACTCATCAACAGATGGAAACTTTGCTTAGTATGGTTATTTGGGACAAACAAATTGACAATTACAAGCTTTTAGCTGGACAAGAGGATATCAAGAGAATCATGAGGGACATTGGATACGACTTTGATGATATCGTGGTCAGATTGAATTGTGTGGAAAAATATATGGTTTTTGGCTCAGAGGCTGAATCAAATAACTTTCAGGAGAATGGCACAATCATCAACGCTCCTCCTTTAAACAATGTTCCACCTCTGAACACTTCAGATGCACACTCTCCTCCACTTTCTCTAGTCATCATCTTGGACTAACATGTCCATTATATTTCTATGTCCTTTTGCATATTTTACTTATGAAGTACTTAATAGTTGTTGGTGGCTATCTACTAGTTTTTTTGTCCACTAATTGTTGGTGGCTATCTATTGGTTACTTCTCTTGGGATTGTCAATTTAATTTTGTTTTTTGAATGTCACTATAAAATTTCTATAATTAGTTTCTTTTTGCCTACAAAAATATCTCACAATCTTATAAATAATCAATATAGTTACCAAATTATATTTATATAATCTTTTTTTGCTATTAATAACCCACCCACCCACCCACCCACTTACTTCTTATAAATAATCAATATAGTTACCAAATTATATTTATATAATCTTTTTTTGCTATTAATAACCCACCCACCCACCCACCCACTTACTTCTATCTCAAAATATTCAAAAATTTCAAAACCTTTTTGAAAACTCTTAAATGTAAATACACCCACCCACTTACTTCTATCTCTCAAAATATTCAAAAATTTCAAAACCTTTTTGAAAACTCTTAAATGTAAATACAATCTCACCATATCAATTTTCCATCCCAGTATGAATTTATGTAAAACTATGTTGCTCACTCACGATTTTCTGTCTCTCAAAATATTCAAAAATCTCAAAACTTTTTTGAAAACTCTTAAATGTAAATACAATCTCACCATATCAATTTTCCATCCCACTATGAATTTATGTAAAACTATGTTGCTCTCTATAACAACTTTCTGTAAAGAGCTGAAAAATCAAATTACGACAATGGACATGTATTTTCTTTTTTAATTCCTATGAATAAAAAAAAAAAAAAAAATCTTCTTCCGTGAAAAAACTGAAGACTTGATCCTAATGCTATTTAACCAGACATAAAAGAAGTAATCCCTTGCTAGTATTATTAACGTATTAGTCACTTGCGAGGATTCTTTAATTATGGCAAATTACTTTAACAATATAAAATAAGGATTTTATAAAACATAATTTATTTAATTTTAATTTTATATATTATTTGACACCTTTTTCTAATTTTTATACCCATCTAAAAGGAGAGTATATTGTAATTAGTTGGACTTAAAATGAGTTAACTTTTGATTAATTTGCAAAATTTTAGAAATTATTTATAAATTTTATTAAAGTTTTGCAATAATTAAATATTAAACTTTTTTTAGAAATTGAAAATTATTTTTTAAATTTTTAAAAATTGAATTTTTAATTTTTTATTGGTGGATGACTAAATTTATGTGGTTTAAAATCAAAATTTTAGAATTAAAAATTATTAAAAAAATAAAAACGTCTAGTGGCCAAGTGTTCTTATAAATTGTTTTTTAATATCAAATTTATGGATTTTTCCATAATTAATATTTTCTTTAAAAAAAAACAATTGTCATTAGGTTTAAGACTTTTACTAACCATGGAAACTGATTTAAAATACAAAAACAACAACATTGCAATATGACACTGATTTTTCCTTGTTGATTTTCTTCATATTTTTCCTTTGCTAATTCTTATTATTGAATGGACTTGATTACTTCGTTTTCCTCGATAAAACTTACCTATATTATATATTTTCTCAATTCAGTTTTAAATCATGATGCAATATATAACTTGAGTGAGCCTAATGGTTAAGAGCATGTATTTCCTCATAAGAGGTCACAAGTTGAAAACCATAGCGGGGTAGAGTATGTATGCCTTCGTACACTTAACAGTCAAATCGACGTGCGGAGGTGGATCCCTTGTCCCACAAACAAGGGGGTCTCATACACCAATTTGTGTGGTTCCCTTGTCCCACAAACAAGGGGGTCTCATACACCAATTGGATAATAATAGTAATAATAAAATAAAATTTAAGTCAACACTACAATAAATAAGATTTTCTCTTTTGTCTTCATAGTTTTAATCCTAACTTAAAAAAAAAAGATAAATAAATAAAAAATTTAGGAATCTTTTTGCACTTACACTTAAGTCTTTGTGTCCATGATTTTTTAATTTTAATATACTAGGCATTGTAATTTTTTATATTAGATATTTTATTACATATGAATTTTTTGTCACACAATTTAGTGTTTGGCTTGGTTGTGACCTTAAAATTGGATAATAATAATAATAATAAATAAAATTTAAGTCAACGCTACAATAAATAAGATTTTCTCTTTTGTCTTCACAGTTTTAATCCTAACTTAAAAAAATAAAAAAAGTTTTAGGAATCTTTTGCACTTACACTTCAGTCTTTGTGTACCTGATTTTATTTTTATTTTAATATACTAGGCATTGTAAATTTTTATATTAGATATTTTATTACATATGAATTCTTTGTGAGTCGATTAAGATGACACATAATACTTCATATCAATCTATTTTTCCAACATAGCAATTCTATCATAGATTATTTATTTGCTATGAATTATGATGAGTATAAATTTAATATTAAATAAATAATTTGTTACAATAATTAGCTTGTTGAATTGAGGCTTCTGTGATCCATATCAGGTTTATGAGAGATTTTTCGGCATAAATCAAAAGATCTATCATTTGTCGACGCATTTCGAACCAACTAGTGTGGTTCATCGTTAGGACAAGTTGAAGAACCAGATCCAGCTTTGCATATTAAATAGCTTGAGTAGAGTCTCCAACGGCTAACTAGGCCAACGACTAAATTGGACTAGGGACCTTATATAAATAATTTAAATAAATAAAGGACCTTACCTCTAAATAAATATATAAATAATTTAATTTAATTGGTTGTTAATTTAATAAATATCTAAATAATTTAATTTAATTGGTTATTAATTTAAAAGTTACCTAAAGGGGATTAACTAAATACATAGAAAATAAATATTAAAATAAAAAGTATAATTAACTATTTATAGAGTTATTAACTATACGTATGATTAACTATTTATAGAGATTAAAAATTGGTTAAAAAATAATAATAATAATAATAAATCAATAAAAAAATAATATTAAAAAAAATAAATAAATCAATAAATAAATAATACTTAAAAAAAAAAAAAACAACAACAACAAAAACTTAATAAATAAATAAATAATACTAAAGAATAAAATAATAAATAAATAAAATAATTGTAAATATTAATTTATAAAAAATAAAAAGATGAGACAAGAAACAAGGGGAAGGAGAAGGAGGGGCGGAAAGGAAGAAAGCGACTAGGAAGAGAGACCTGGGACCCAACATCTACTGATCTTCCATCCATCCTCTCTATTGAGATTGCACGGCCTCTTTTCAATCTCCAGAGCTTCCCTGAATTTCTAATGATGGAATTGTGAAACTCTAGCAATGACACTAGCCTCCTCAATACAAAGATGATGATTGGTTTCTTCTGCATGCTCAGCTAAAGCCGAGGACTTTGATCTCCTATGCTTAAGGTCAGCTGCGTGTTCACTAATCCTTTGATTGATGGAGCGAGCCGTCTCACCAATATAGGGGGTTCCACAAGAACAAGGGATAATATATACCCCTTTCATATCTTTAGGGTTGATAGGATCCTTTGCTGATCTGAGGGACATATGAATGGTGTTAAGGGGCCTAAAGGTTACAGGGACACTATGCATCTTGAGAATCCTTGCAATCTTATCAGTGGTCCCCTGAAAAAATGGAAGATGGACGCCTGGAATCCACACCTTCGGCTCCCTTTCAGTAAGAGAATTCTTGGCTGCTTTTAGGAAAGCCTTCTGTCCCATGTATCTACTATAACCATTCTCGACAAATACATCAAGGAGATCGGAAATTCAGGGAAGCTCTGGAGATTGAAAAGAGGTCGTGCAATCTCAATAGAGAGGATGACTGGAAGATCAGTAGATGTTGGGTCCCAGCTCTCTCTTCCTAGTCACTTTCTTCCTTTCCGCCCCTCCTTCTCCCTACCCTCTTTTCTTGTCTCATCTTTTTATTTTTTATAAATTAATATTTACATTAATTTTATTTATTTATTTATTTATATATAGTATTATTTATTTATTTATTAAGTGTTTTTTTTTTCTTATTCATTTATTTATTTTATTTTTAGCATTATTTATTTATTGATTTATTTTATTTTTTAGTATTATTTATTTATTTATTAGTATTATTTATTTTATTTTTTTAATATTATTTATTTAGTTGTTGTTTTTATTTTATTTTATTTTTTTTATTTTTAATAACCAATTTTTAATCTCTATAAATAGTTAATCATATGTATAGTTAATAACTCTATAAATAGTTAATTATACTTTTTATTTTAATATTTATTTTCTATGTATTTAGTTAATCCCCTCTAACTAACTATTAAATTAATAACCAATTAAATTAAATTATTTATATATTTATTAAATTAACAACCAATTAAATTAAATTATTTATATATTTATTTAGAGGTAAGGTCCCTTATTTATTTAAATTATTTATATAAGGTCCCTAGTCCAATTTAGTCGTTGGCCTAGTTAGCCGTTGGAGGCTCTGCTCAAGCTATTTAACATGCAAAGCTGGATCTGGTTCTTCAACTTGTCCTGACGATGAACCACACTAGTTGGTTCGAAACGCGTCGACAAATGATAGAGCTTGTGATTTACGTCGAAAAATCTCTCATAAATAATTAGCTTTTTAAAAAATATTTAATTTGTTTATATTATATATATACATTATTTAATATAAAGATACTAGACATTGTAATTTCTCCTCCTTATTTGATTCTAACTTAAAAATGGAATAAAATATGCACAAACACATTTTAATAAAGTATTAACTTTTGTAACCAACCATGATGTTGGGGCTAAAATTTTATTCAAAATTATACATGTACCAATTATACATGTACCTATCCCTATTTGACTCCAAAGTTAAATCCATTAATTACTTCCCTTATTATCATATTTAAATATGTATGTACTAATTAACAAAATTGCATATTACCTTTATTTAATTTTTGTTTTTAAAACATAAATAAATAAAGATTTAATCTTTCTACTTTGATATGACCATAATTCTATACTCATTGCTAAAAAAAACTAAATGAAAAACCTTTTCATATATATAACCATTTCAATATGTTACCTTAAAAAAACATATATAATAAGTGTATAAATTTCAAGTTTGTAATTGTTATTATAATTTTTTTTTAAATTTTAATATAAAATATTTTTTAAATTAATAATAAAAAATAAATATAAAAATATTTAAAACTATATTAAATTATTAAGTTTTACCTAATCTACACATTATGTATACCTTAATAATTTAATATAATTTTAAATATGTATAGCTCAATTGTACACATTATGTATACCTTAATAATTTAATATAATTTTAAATATGTATAGCTCAATTTGATGCCTTTTGCTTCAAATTATGTATTATTTCACAATGACGAAGACACATTGTTCCACATAATGTGTGTCCCGCTGCAGTAGAAGATGTTGACACGTAAAGCAGCCGTTTCCCAGAAACGCAACGTAAGACTCACCACCCATCCAAAGTACACAGGTTCTAGAGTTTGCAACGATTGTTAAAAATTGAGAATCTTCATTTCACATTTTATGTATACCTATAATATAATTTTATATAAAATAAATAAACTTTATTTTTATTTTTATTTTTTTTTAATTGTTTTGTTATTTTTCTTTCGGCTTTTCTCATGGCGATTTCACCGGGAAACATATTGATGATGATGATGATGGTTAACGTCCGCTGAGATCAAATAATAGTCTATCGGACCTAAAGAAACAAATTATCTATTTTGATTTAAGATTTTATTCCTATGTTCAAAAGGCTTGGAGAGAAGTCTCCCGAGCTCACTATAATTTTGACATTGTAAAAGGCTAGGAAGGTCAGTATTGTAACAAAGATTGTGAAACTGAGATCTAATGTAGTTATACGCAGGGCACTCTAAGAGGAAGTGGTTTTCATCCTCGATGTTCCTATTCTCACATATATGGCAGATCCTTTCCATCCATGGCATTTTAGGAACTGCCCAACAACACCACTACAGTAATACTATCAATAAAACTTTTCAACTCTTATTTATTTGAGTAATAACTAATAAATTAAACTAACTGAAATATAGGTAGGTAATCATTAGTGACCAAAAATAGAATAGCAAAACACATTAATTTGAATTTATTTGAATTATAAATTTATTGACCTATAAAATAGTTTAAACTAAATTTCTTAAAATTATAAAATTTTCACCTTTTTATACTTAAAAAAATATTATTTATATTAAATTAATTCCTCTCAATATTTTAAAATAAAAACTTAAAACAAATATAATTTATATAAAATTAATTCCTCTCAATATTTTAAAATTAAAAATTAAAATAAGTATAATATAGAGTGTTGCTTAGTAATTCATATTAAAAACTAATATATTTTTCAAATGTTAAAAAAATTGATTTTATATATATCTATATATATATAATATTAAAAACTAATATATTTTTCAAGTATAAAATGTTTTATAAAAAAAAAATTATTTATAAAATATTTTGATTTTAAAATGAGTTATGGGTTTTGGGCAAAGTGGTATTGAGAAGTCATGATACTTGTTCATAGTATTGTAACAAAGCATATTTACAAGTCAAAAATATCCATAGTAAAATGGGGGTAAATATCTATTGTTAAGAATCTTGTTATATTGTAAGTATTAGATTTTAATTTTAAAAAGTTGTAAAATTAAATTAAAATAAAATATTTATAAAATGATGATGATGATGCTGATGATTAACGTCCACTAAGACCAAGATCACTATAGTTGGGCTGACTTAATAAGTCAAGAAGCTTGGAAGTGTGGCAAATTTTAGGGAATTGAGAGCGGATGTGAGTAAGAGCCGGATAGTCTAAAAGGAAGTGATTTTCATCTTCCACCTTCTTAGTGTCGCAAATATGATAGATTCTATCTTCCTAAGGAGTCTTGGGAGTAGACCACCGCCTAGTTTCACTGTGAAGCTCATGAGAATTAGTTCTTATCCTAGTGATGTTCATTCTTTTCTTAGTGTTGGTTAACACAAAGATATAATTTTAGTTATCAAGGGTGGGGTTGATCACCTCCTTATAATATCTTAGCTTTCTTTTACCCTCCAACTCCTTATCATCCCACAAATTATCCTTAAAATTGGAGGTAATAACATCTTTGACACTATCCTTGCTTCCCATGATGATCTCCTCCTTAATCCCCCAATGGTTGAGCCAAGATTGAGCATCCTTATGCCACTTGTGCTTGAGGCGAAGGTGGGGGTTTTGACTAGAGTTAGAAGCAATTTTCGGGAGCCTCTTGGGGTCCATGTTGTAAAGCTTCTTCTTATACATAAGATATCTAAACATAGTCGTACTTTTAGTGGGAGATAAGCTAGCTTCGATCAAGAGGATAAGATAGGGAGTATTTCCCTTGATCTTTAGGTTATAGGTTATGAATTGCTTTTGAATCATCTCAATCTTTCTCCATGACTCTATGGATACAATGCAACCCCAAACTTCACATCCATATAAAGACAACAGGGGTGACGAGAGTCTCGAAGAGGAACCTCTTTTTACTCCACATGCAAAGATCTACCGACTTACAATTGTTTTCAAGCTCATAATAAGCTTTCCAACCTCCAATAATCCTTTTCTCGATGTTATAATTCTAGTTGAGATGATGAGGAAAGTCAATACCCAAATATTTATAAGAAGAAACCTGCTCTAAGCAATGGTTATCATAAACGAAATTACTGTGGGTGCTCTTTTTGGATTTAATGATCATGACTTTAGTCTTGTCGGTATTAACCGTCATACCCATCTTGGAGTAGAAGATATGAAGAGTCTTAAGTTTCTTGTCGAGGTCATTGTGGCTTTTTACAAGAAGAATGATATCATCAACATAAAGGAGAAAAGTAACAATTATACCAGCAAGCTCGGTTCCCTTGCAACCTGCAGTATCCAGACACTCTAGCTTATCGATGTATATGCCAAAAAGGGTAGGAGATAGGGGATACTCTTTCTTAACTCTGTATTGCATTTAATGTCTTTAGACCACCCTCTGTTGGTCTTAAGCGTGGAAATGGCAACCTCATAGAGACAGAGCACAACAATCCTCAGTTCAAGAGGGACCATGATCTCTTTAAGTCTCTCCCAGAGCTTATCCCAAGGAACAATCTCAAAAGTTTTTCTAAAGTCCACAAAACAACAAAAGAGATCGGATTTACTATTGCGACATTCCTTCGCAATGATCCTGAGTGTGACAAGATGGTTGATAGTGAAATGATGTCTCCTAAAAACAGCTTGTGCTTTAGCTCTTTTACCATGGTTTTCAAGCTAAAGGCTAAGCTTCATTTCCAGAATAAGCCCATATAGCTTGGATAGGATGTGGCTAATCATAATGGTCCTGTAGTTAGAGGGAACACTTTTGTCCCCATTTTTAAAGATAGGCACAATAAGGCTTTGCTTCCAAGGAAGAGGGAAGTCATGCTGTATAGCCAAATTGATAAGCTTGTGGAGATGAAGAATGAGGATAGATATTCCCATTTTGAAGATCTCAGCTTGGTATCCTTCAATATCTTTAGCTTTCCCATTAGCGAGCTTATTAATCCCAGACTCAACATCTTCTAGAGAAAATACATCCTCCTTAGTAGGAGTGTATACAACTTCTTGAGATAGTTGTCCCAATTTTATAAGGGGATAGAATGATTATCTTTAGTTTTACGAACAAGCACATTCCGCCAGAACTTTTTGGGCGCGACTTTAGAAAGGTGGAGAAGATGTTCTTGTCTCTTATTAATATATGACCTCTTCTTCCTCTTGATGAGAGCTTTGTATATACTTATATTCCGAAGCTTAATGATTTCATTAGGAGCGTCTCTGATCACTTTCTTGGAAATTTTACAGTCTTTTTCATACCAAGGATTGGAATTTCTATTATTCTGCTTATACGATGTCTCATTAGAGAACTTGCTAATGGCAGTGGAAAGGGTAGTAGTAAAATGGTAATAAATTTGATCAATGTTGCTATTATAAGCCAGGGAGCCTAAATCCCTTAAGAAAAGGTCGGCCTTACTTCTATCGAAGCGTATGTGTCTTTTGCTTTCACTGGTCTCCTACATGTGGGTCGTATGCATAACAAGATTGATGGCCAGAGACAGAGGTCAGTGGCCAGAGTTAGGCTCGAATCCGTTAAGTAGCTCAAATTTTGTAATATGGTTGAGGACAAGGGTTTTGGAAATCACATAATCCACGACACTGTTACCTAGCCCATGGAAACAGGTCATTTGACCAGAAAGAGGCCACTTGTTAATACCATTATAGATGATTAGGTCCTGGAAACTACAAAGTTTGAGGAGCTCGGTGTCGAATAAGTTCTCAATTATGTCTTCATAGTTTCTCTTGAATCTATTAGCTAACTTACTATCTTCATCGAGCCACAAGGGATCGAGGTTAGAGTTGTTACTTAATATAGTAGCTTGGTTAGTAGCATTTCTAACATTAAAGTCCCCAAGCAAAAAGATATTACCTTCATTCCTTAGGTTGTAGATGTATTTTTCTAAGGTATTGAAAGGGCAATTCTTATCCAAGTTGTTTTTCTTATAGGATGTAGAGTTGATAGGAGTGAAATAACAAATTGCAAGAAAGATCCTATTGGTGGTAGAATCAAAGATATTGATCCAAATGTATTGATTGAAGGGGTTGATTTTATGAAGTTAGATGTGGGAGGAAACATTGTTCCTTATATAATAGGCTATACTGCCAAAACCCCTCCGAAAGGATTTCTTATTCCAAGCTGACCAAAGAGTGAAACCACCAAGGTGAGAGACCCTAGATTCATCATGCTCCCAAGTTTCAACTAAAAAAATAAAATCAATATCACTCGGGATCCAACTTAACATAGGACCTTTACACCATGGAAAACCACAAAAATTCCAGAAGAGGATCCGAAGTGATGCAAGTCCCTATTTATCACTCATGCTTGAGACTTTATCTCTAATAATAGCTTTCCTATTCCTAATGATTTCCCATTTCCCTATCTTTCTTTCCTCCTTGACCTTTTGGACTTATTTCCTAAGTTCAGCTTGGTCTTCTGGAATGAAATATTCATTTATAAAGATTCTTGTTCCTTTTAGGCTTCGGGATTTCCTGAGTATATCTAATTTATGTTCATTACAACTGACCTTGACACAAATTAGTCTGTGTTTATGCTCAAGTATCTTTCCTACCCTTATTGCTTCCGTGAGATAAGTTGTTTGAATTTGAGATTTTGTTTTTAATTGTTCTTTAACTATTTCTAATGTGTCTTCATTGTTTTTTTCTTCTATACCAACAATTATAAGGTTTAAGGCTCTTTTGTGGCGCTCATGGTCGAGTACAATTAGTTTATTAATTTCCTCTTTTATGGGTTTAATATCTAGTTTATTCTCTGTGTTATTTAGGGTTGAGTTATTATGTAGTTTTTCTTTTAGATTTTTAATCTCGCTTTTGAAGGTGTCATTTTCTTTAACCATTGCTTGTTTACTATGTTCTGTTTCTTGAATTTTACCTTTCATTCCTTGAAGTCTAGTTTTGAGTGTGATTATTTTATTTTCTAATGATTGGTGGTTGTTGTCAAGCGTTGTAGTTAATTCTAGTTTAAAATGGTTTTCTCTTTATTCTCTATCTTTCTAAAGATGCAATGTACTCATAAAGACTCTCTAAGGTAATTTTTCTTGGTCTGCCATTGCTAGAGGGGGGCTTAGAAATATGAGGGGAAGTAATCACAGAGTAGCAAAACAAAACTTAATAGGAAGAGGGTAAGTGGGAATGTGTGCACCTGTCACCTCTTTTGGCTACTCCGCCACCTCAAATCCGTCCTCTGCATGCGCTGTTGCTATTCTCAAAGTTCGTCTTCTCTGTTCTTGAACCCGTATGTATTGAAAAACTCAAACCTGCTAGAGGATTGTCGGATTTGTATATTTTAAGATGTGGGAATCATCTGACTTATTCATAACGCTCTATTAAGATGGTTTTAGAATCTCAAGCGGTCATAGGAACCCTATCCTTACTGTACTGGGCGCTTGAAACCCTCGCTTCTAACTCAAACTAGAAGCATAATATATATGATGGAATCATTCGACTTATGTATACCTCAGCGCGAAGCAGAATATATACCTCTACAAAGCAGGATGCATACCTCAGCACAAAGCATAATATATACCTTAGCGCAAAACAAAATATAAATCATCTGACAACAAGCTTTCTCCAAGGTTCAAAAACTAGTTTTTTTTCTTTTGAAAACCCACGTGACAAGGGTTCAAATTTTTTGGAGGTCATATGCAAATAATTTCTGTAGGGTTCATGCAAACAATTTCTCACAATGGCTACACCCCCACAGATCTCCACTGGCTGGCTTCTTCACACACTAGTCGCTAGATTTAATAGAAATTTCTTTCACGCATTTATGGATCTTGGATCTTGATACATTGATCTAGGGTAACTCGCGACTAGAGAGATGAATGGTGGAAGCTCTGTAAGTATTCGATAACCCTATACTTCTATTTCCAAACTTGCCCCCACCTTCAGTAGCTTCCAAAAAAAAACTCTTCAATATTTCCTTAAAATCCTCCTCTATTCAACATTCCATTTCAATGCTTCAGATCTAGATTCCGCCTTCAGGAAACCCTTGAATCTGTAGTAGTTACCGAAACAACAACTCTAGAGATCCAGATTTAAACAGGAACGCAACAAATTACAGAGATAACCATATACACAAAGATGCAGCGGAAATAATACTTCATTTCATTAATGGGAAATACTGACATATGCTTACAAACAGAAATGGCAATAAAATAGCTAGGGCGATGGTAGCTTATCTCTGAGAAGAGATGTGATGGCTACATGCCTCTGAACTGTTCTGAACTGTATTACAATGAGGCTCGAAGGCCTATTTATTGTTGAGAAACAATGGAAAACCCTTCACATACCGAAACCTAACCCTAGAAGATGAAACGCCAAATTGTGGGCCCCGTTTGGGTAAATTGGTACATCAATTTCCCGGGGTCGTAACTTTGGCATACGATCTCCGTTTGACGCGTACGATAGCTCGTTAGAAAGATCTATCCGAGTTCCAAAAAAACGTCGTTTAGGGCTTCAAAACGGCTCCGGAAGTTCAGGACCCGAAAAACTGCTAAAAATAGTAAACTGTGCTACAATTAAGGAAACTAAAAATGCTGAGAAAGACCATGGTGGGGGTCCAGGTGGACCTGGCAGGTGGCCACCAATATCCACCTGGATCATTCCTCCCCCCTTAGGAAGCAATGGTCCCCATTGCGTTGAGCTCCTCCATGAGATGAGGAAACCTCTGCTGAACTTGTTCCCTGGTGAGCCACTTGCCCTGCTGAAGGAGTTGGCCTGCTTTGACAACTCGATACAGTTGGATATGCTGTTGGCGAGTGTTCTTGATCTGTGTGTCCATGATCCGATCAGTTGCAGCTTGTTCCATGCAATCTGGATTTAATTCTGTGGGTTTGAGCTGTTCTGCAATGTCGGATGTGTCTAGCAATGGTGGAAAGTATGGCCGAAGGCGGTCCACATTGAACACTGGGTGCAGGCCAAGGAATGGGGGAATGCTGAGCTCAAATGCATTGTCTCCCATAGCCTTAGTAATGGTGTAAGGACCATATCGAAGTGGTCTCAATTTCCGATAGGCTCCAGTAAGGCGTTCCTTTTGCAAATGCAACCAGACTTTGTCGCCCACCTGAAACTTGTGTGGCACCCGGTGTTGATCATGTCGCTGCTTGTACTTGGCATTTGATTTCTCAAGAATGTCATGGACCTGCTGGCGAATATGTTGGATGCGCTCAATGAAGCTGGTGGCCTTATCTGTTTCGGACTGGACATGAGCTGAATTCATGTGAGTAGCTGCAAGTGGCATGGCCACATCAATGGGGCATAGTGGCTGGAATCCTAAACCCACCTGAAAAGGGCTATGGCCAGTGGAGCTGTGAAGAGCTCGGTTGTAGCTGTGCTGAACATAGGGGAGGCTCTCGTCCCATGTGCGTGGATGCTTTGAGTTATACATGCGCAGAATGTGCACAATCATCCTGTTGACAACCTTTGTCTGGCCATCAGTTTGAGGATGGAAGGCTGTGGACTTCGTGAGTTTGGTGTCCAGCATTGACCAGAGACTGGACCAAAATGTGCTGAGAAACCGACTGTCCCGATCTGAGATGATAGACTGTGGGATCCCAAAGTGCACCCACACTCGTTCAAAGAAGAGTTTAGCAGTGGCTTCTGCTGTGATATTCTTCTTGCAGGCCATCATAATGGCCATCTTTGAGAACCTGTCGACGACCACAAAAACACAGTCATTTCCATGCTTAGTGGAAGGAAGGCCTGACATGTAATCCATGGAGATGGATTCCCAAGGTCGACTAGGGGTAGGCAACGGGGTATAGAGGCCTTGCTTCTTAATGGTCGGTTTGGCAATGGCACAGGCAGTACATGATCGGATGTACTTCCCAACATCCTGTCGAAGATTCGGCCAATAGAAATAGTTTTGCAGTACTGCCACTGTTTTCTCGACCCCGAAATGCCCAGCAGCCCGACTGTAGTGTGCTTCCCAAATCATCTTGGCACGCTCGCTTGAAGGAACACAAAGGTGACCGAGGTGGCATAATAGGGCATCCTGGAGGTGAAAATCTGCAACCTGCTGACCCTCCAAGAGTGTCTGGTATGTGTGGCCGAATTCTGGGTCGCTTTTGTAGAGAAGTGGCCAATCAGAAGTCTCGTGCCCGCAAGAGTTGAGCACGGTGGTTAGCGCCATGATCGGTGGTCGACTGAGGCAATCTGCAACATTATTGGTGCTGCCCTTTTTATACTTGATATTCAAGTGAAACTGTTGCAGGTATGTAGACCACTTCTGATGGCGATCATTCTGCAATTTCCCTTGGGTCTGTATGAATTGCAGAGGTCGGTGGTCTGTGTGGATGACCGTTTCCTTCCCCAAAATGTAATGCTTCCATTGTCGGCAGGCCTGTACAATGGAATACATCTCTTTATCATAAGTGGGGTACTTCCGGACTGTGTCTGAAAGTGTTTCACTGTGATATGCCACTGGATGTCCATGTTGAGTAAGGACTGCCCCAATAGCATAGTCAGAGGCATCTGTCTCGACCTCAAATGGTTGTTGTAAATCTGGTAACGCGAGCACTGGTGCCGTGCAGAGGCGATCCTTCAACTCCCTGAATGCCTTCTGTTGAGATTCAGACCAAAAGAATTTTGCTTTCGCCCCGCCCTTGGTGACTTGACTCAAGGGCCAAGAAATATGAGAAAATCCCAACACAAACCTGCGGTAGAAGTTGGCAAGACCTAGAAAGCTGCGGAGCTCTGTTAGAGTGGTTGGAGAGGGCCAATCCCGAATGACTTGGACCTTGGCTGGATCGACATGCACCCCCTGTTCATCAATGATGTATCCCAGATACTGGACCTCGGTCATGCCAAAAGTGCATTTCTCCAAATTGGCACATAGCTTGTGTTGCCGCAGTGTTTGGAGAACCTGTCGGATGTGGTGGAGGTGCTCTTCCCAACTCTGGCTGAAGATCAGAATGTCATCCAAGTATACTACTACAAAGGAGTTGGTGAATGGCCGCAAGATGTCATCCATTAGCCTCATAAAGGTTGCAGGAGCATTCGTCAATCCGAAAGGCATGACCAACCATTCGAAGAGGCCCTCCTTGGATTTGAAGGCAGTCTTCCACACATCTGAGGGTTCAATTGGTACCTGGTGATATCCTGACTTCAGATCGATCTTGCTGAAATATTTCGCCCCCTTTAGTTGGTCTAGGAGGTCATCAATCCGCGGGATCGGGTACCTATTACGGACAGTGATCTTGTTCAGCGCCCGATAGTCAATACAGAGTCTCCACGTCCCATCCTTCTTCTGTACCAACACTATCGGGCTCCCACAGGGCGAAGAACTCGGACGGATGTGACCTTTCTGTAGGAGCTCCTGAATCTGCCTCTTGATTTCATTGTTCTCCAGAACGGAGCGCCGATAAATTGGTCCATTGGGTAGCGGCGCACCTGGGGTCAGATCAATGGAGTGCTTGACTTGACAGTGCAGAGGAACCCCTGCCGGGGAGGTGAAGATGTCTTTGTACTCCTCCACAATCTTGTCCATTTGTAGCTGCCGTGCAGAGGGACCTCGTTTGGAGGCCGCGGCCACTGTCTTCTTCTTCCCTTGAGGGCGTATCATCAGGAAAACAAATTTCCTGGTTTTGGAAATGATCTTACTGCATTGTTTTGCAGTAATCAAAGAGATGGCGGCAGGTGGTGGTACCTCTGGTATCCTGAACAACTTATTTCCCAATGTAATAATAACAGCACGGGGCCTTGATTCATACACAGCATGTCGCTTCCACAAGTATGGTTGTCCTAGTAATACATCACAAACTTCAAGGGGAGCAATGTCACACAATACCTCATCCGTGAAGGGCTTGATGTTGTATGGAAGGCGACACTGCTGGCTCACGCGAAGATCTCGCCCTTGGTAAAGCCACCCAATGGTGTATGGTTGTGGATGTGCTGTGGTCGGTAAGCCCAACCGCTTCACGACCTCTGCCGAAATGAGGTTCTTTTGACTCCCGCTATCAACAATGAACTGTATCGGGGAGCCCTTGACCCACATCTGGGAGTGGAAGAGACGCTCCTCCTCCTCTGGATCTTCGGGTTCATTTTTCTGGATCTTTGCGGTAGCAACAGTGGCGCTGGGATCCGCATCAATGATCTGCTTCCCTTTTTCATACCCCTTATCGGGTTCTGACTCAGAGTCGGAACATGCATCTGATTCTGAAACCTTTAGCTCAGCCACCAGTGACTGTTTGGCCCGACACTCACTTGTGTTGTGAGTGGAGCTCTTATGGAACTCGCACCATTTTCCAGTGTCCTTTCTCGGCTTCGCGGCGTTGCTCTTTGCTTGCAGCTTCAGCTGGTTGTCTTGGGCTGTCCTGCCTTGGCTTTGTCCTTTGTTCTGTGGTTTAGGGGCACCTTTCCCCTGCTTTGGATTCGCAGATCCAAAGTCTCGCTTCTTTTGTTTAAACTTCTGCTCGACTTTGACGGCATACCGGTATGCTGCGCCGAGCGAGGGGATGTTTAGGAACTGTATTTCTTCCTGGATGTACTTGTGCAGGCAGCCACGGTATTTGAGTATCAAATGTTGCTCCGAATCCTTGATACCCAACTTTGTGCGAAGGGTATGGAAAAGATTGGTGAACTCCGGCACATCTTGGTCCCTTCCCTGCCGCAGCGTGGTCCACTTTATGTATTCATCCTCATAGCTTCCGACAGGGTAGTACTGCTCCTTGATGGCATCCCGGAACGAATCCCAGGTGGGTGCGGCTGAAAATAGTGAGCCAGTACTTTCATCCTTCTGCTCGCAGTAGGTTTCCCACCAGTCCTTGACGTGGGGGGCTGCTTTGAGAAGAGCAAAAACAATCTTTTCCCGACTCGAAAATTCATGAACAGAAAAATAACCCTCTAGCAGATTTAACCATTTATCTACGGCATCGGCGTCTAACAATGTAAACTTTGAAACGGGAACTATAAACTCAAAACGGGAACTCTGGCCCAAAAACCCCAAAAAAAACCACAAAAACAGTGCTCAAAACGAAAAGTGTGTATACTGGAACGATGTTTTTTTTTTTTAGGTGTCAATTTTGCGGCTGTTTTAAAAATGGCAGTGACTACGAAATTTTCTACGTAATTTTCCTGCAAAATATAGCTTCAGAACGAAAGTGTTGATACTGGAATAATGAATTTTTTTTTTAGGTGTCAATTTTGCGGCTGTTTTAAAAATGGCAGTGACTACGAAATTTTCCTGCAAAATATAGCTTCAGAACGAAAGTGTTGATACTGGAATAATGATTTTTTTTTTTTAGGGTCAATTTTCATACTTTTTAAAAAATGCTAATAAAACCAATTTTTTATGTCTCAAACAAAGTTAAATTTTAAGGAAAAAACACATTAATGTTTCTGGTAGAATATCATTTTGGGCCGCCCCCTCCCCCCGCGGCCCCCCGCCCGGGCCGCCCCACCCCCCTCCCCCTCTCTCCCCCCCCCCGGAAACCCCCCGCCCGGGCCGCCCCACCCCGCTCCCTCCGGGTACTCGGCGGCGCCGCCGCGCAGCGCCACCCCCGGGCCGCCTCGCCCCGCCCGACCCGGCGGCGGGGCGAGGCGGCCCGGGGGTAACGATTCTCAAGTACCCATTCTCAAGTACGCATTGCACAGCCAATAGAAACCAATACTGTTATAATTAATTGACAAAATATGAAACAACTTGTTTGACACGGCGTCCATAATAATTTATGAAACGACTTGTTGGACAAGGCGTCCATAATAATTTAAGAATTGGAACCTCAAGCATTACCAAGCGAGAAGGACGTGGAGCTCCTGCCCTGCCCTGCAATGGCGATGAAGGCGAAAACATTGATCAGCTGTGTGTTGCTTATCGTCAGTGTATGGACTCGTCTGCACCTCTTAGCGGCTGAGGATTTTAATTATTCCTATTTTAATTATAGCATGTGCTTCTGAAAGGTTTAAATGACATTATGCAGAGGCTACATGGCGCCTGAGTACGCCTTACGCGGGCAGCTGACAGAGAAAGCAGATGTATTCAGCTTTGGAGTTCTTCTACTTGAGATTGTGAGCGGACAAAATTGTCGGAATTTGGTGGAAGACTCGGAGTTTCTCATCGAAAGAGTATGGCTCATATATATAGATTTCATCATATCTTTCAAGTGCAAATTTTCTAAAATCTCCATATATAGCGTTGTGATGCCTTGCTAACTAAAGTCTTATGTTGTTTTGTTGTATTGGGCAACCAGACATGGAGACTGTATCAAGCAGAAAGAGCTTTAGAAATTATGGAATCCACATTGGAGGGCACTTATTCGTGGGAGGAAGGGTTTAGAGTGATTAAAATTGGTCTGCTGTGCGTGCAAGCAGCTTCAGTGTTGCGGCCTTCAATGTCCCAGGTAGTATCGATGCTGACAAATGAGCGAGAAAATCTTCCATCGCCCACAACGCCTGCTTTCGTAGATCTGGATGGTGTGGCAGATTTACTGACAGTGCAGCAACTTCTTCCAACAAACCTTCCGAATTCCATTCTGCAGCTGCTGATCCTTCATCGGGCGCTCTCGAGCCGAGATGAAAATCAAGCCATGCCTCTTGGCATTTACTTTATTACATTACTTTATATATGTTGATTATACGATTGCATTACATTCCTTACTTTATAGGATTTCATTACATTACTTTTTAGATGTTGATTAAAGGATTGCATTACATTCCTTACTTTATAGATCCTTCATCGGGCGCTCTCGAGCCGAGATGAAAATCAAGCCATGCCTCTTGGCATTTACTTTATTACATTACTTTATATATGTTGATTATACGATTGCATTACATTCCTTACTTTATAGGATTTCATTACATTACTTTTTAGATGTTGATTAAAGGATTGCATTACATTCCTTACTTTATAGGATTTCATTACATCACTTTTTAGATGTGGATTATAGGATTGCATTACATTCCTTTATATCCGTTGATTATATGATAAAACATAATATATTAAAAACAAACAATAGCATAACTATTGTTCAATGTACATTACAAAATTAGCAAAAAAAAAATTATCATTACGTGGCTAAATCAAATGGCTATATATATTAAAACATAATATATTAAAAACAAACAATATAAATATTCATAAATATTATAGAGGAATAAAAATACATAGGCATTTATATTAAAACATAATGTATTAAAATAATAAGAAATATAAATATACATGATATCAAAACAAACAATATAAATCTACATAGATATTATATTAAAACTTAATATATGAAAACAAGTAATATAAATATACATAAATATTTATATAAGAATAAACCATTATTTCAATTCATATCCAAAAACTTGATTAGGTTAAGCATATTTAATAATTCATGATAAAAATAAAAACAAAAATAAAAGAGAAAAATGATATCATAATAAATTCTAATAAAATTAATTCAATCCTAAACTAATGAATTGAACTTGATTAGGTTAAGCATATTTAATAATTCATGATAAAAATAAAAACAAAAATAAAAGAGAAAAATGATATCATAATAAATTATAATAAAATTAATTCAATCCTAAACTAATGAATTGAACTTGATTAGGTTAAGCATATTTAATAATTCATGATAAAAATAAAAACAAAAATAAAAGAGAAAAATGATATCATAATAAATTCTAATAAAATTAATTCAATCCTAAACTAATGAATTGACCTTTTCCAGATCTGGTCGACCCTTCAATTTCCCTTCTCCCCATCTATTTATTCATTCTCTCCCATCTCTGACTTCTTCGCTTATTCTCATCCTGATGATGAACCACAGAGGTTGGTTCGAAACGTCGATGCACAAAAACAACAAATGCGATGAATCCGGAAGATACAACCACTCAGATTGCAAATCGCAGAAGTCTCAAATCCATGATATTTGACTTAATGACTCTTAGTCTATAAAACACTTTTAACTCGTGAACAAAATGCAATATAGTAATTCAATATGATCAGATATATGATTCCTGGAATCGACCCACCGCCGGGTCGGGCGGGGCGGGGCGGGGCGGGGCGGCCCGGGGGGGGGGGGAGGGAGGGGGAAGGGGGCGGCGCGGCCTGGGCGGGGGAGGCCGGAGGGGGAGGGGGGCGGAGCGGCCCGGGGGGGGGGGGGGGGGGGGGGGGCGTGGGGGTGGGTCGGGGGCAGGGGGAGGGCAATTTTGATTATACAAATATAAAATTTATGGTATATATTAATATGTTTTTTTATTTACTAATTTATGTGTTTTTTTTTAGGAAAATGGAAACATCTCCAAGGTGTACTAATTTACTTCATTATTTTTTTTTGCTTGATAATTAGGTATAACACTAGCATGCTGCCTTCAAAAAGGAAGAAATTGCATTGCAATTGAGAAAGATCCATTACAATGCAATTTCATTCAGCAAAGAATTAATGCTCTTCAATTTCTTCCAGATGCAATGCAAGAAATTGGGTTGAAGAAAGGGGATTTTAGTGAATCACGTGTGGCAAAAAAGGCAAAGGAACTCCAACCACCATTACATGGAATGTATGGAAAGACATATATTGGGAGATTTGCAGACATCAAAGACCCATTAGAAGAGAAAAATGAGCAAAATGAGCAAAATGAAATAGAAAATATTGTGGAAGAGGACAATGATGAAACTCTAGAGGACGAAGAGTTTGGATTACGTGACATTGTTGATTAAATTTAAGTTATGCTTGTAAATCAAGCTTTGCAATGTTTTGACTTTGACATTTTATGAGAAGAATAAACACTCAATTAGGGTTGTTATACGTTCAATATTGATAATATGTGATTTTTGCATTGATTTTTAAGTTAATCATTATTTTTTGAAAAAAAAAGTAGTTATTATTATCTTTTTGACATGAAATTCATAAAAAAAACTATTATTTGACCATTTTTAGTTAATATTTTTGTATAAAAATTGTGATTTTGACATGTTAATTCTAGCAAAAAATTATCAAAACGTTTAGTTTTTTTGTTATATTTATGTTAAAAATGGTTATTTTTTATGTCCATTGTTAAAAAATGTTGTTTTTTAGAAACAATTATTTCATGTGGATTGAAAAATTAATTAAGGATGTCTAAATATGTAGATTATCTAAAATTCAAACTATCGACTTTCTAATTTAAAAACGCAAAACAATAAAAACCCCACTAAAAAAAAAAAAAAAATAAGATAAAGAACAAGAAAATATGAATACAATGACGACTTCAAAAACTATCAAATTTAGAAAATAATTTTTTACATTTCAGACATTAGGTCTTTTAAAAAAACGGTCTTTCAAAAAATAGGTCTTTTAAAAAAAGGGTGTGATGCAGAATACTCACTTTTTAAAATCAGGATGAAAATCACTACCATTCACTACCATTCTAAAACTTAATGCACATGAAAAAAATTAAAGTTCCAAAAACCATGTTCTAAAAAAAACATGTGTATTCTGCATCAACACTTTTGAAAATCGGGTCATTTTTTTGCCACCTCTACAAAACGGGTAACAGTATTAGTTCCCGTTTCAAAGTTTACATTGTTGTCTATCTGACCCTCGAATATGGAGATTTCAAAATTAACTTGTACCTTAAAGGGTGTGGCGTTTCCAGAGGAGCTGCTGGAAGCCGATGCGCCGCTTCTGGGTAGCCGCTGAAGGATCTGCGCAAAGTTGTCCATCATCGCGTTCCGTTGTCGCTCGAGCGCTTCTTCGAGCAAGATTTTGATGGGATCTCCTGCCCCCTCGTCTTTCTTCTCGTCCGCCATGGGAGGCCGTCGGGATTTGCGAGGCTGGTCTTGCAAAGGTTCAACCAGTTCAAGCCCTAACTCCTTATATCCCGACCTTGTTGGGGACATGCAAAGAAAAACAGAGAAAAAGCAGACCGCTCTGATACCACTGATCCAGATTTAAACAGGAACGCAACAAATTACAGAGATAACCATATACACAAAGATGCAGCGGAAATAATACTTCATTTCATTAATGGAAAATACTGACATATGCTTACAAACAGAAATGGCAATAAACTAGCTAGGGCGATGGTAGCTTATCTCTGAGAAGAGATGTGATGGCTACATGCCTCTGAACTGTTCTGAACTGTATTACAATGAGGCTCGAAGGCCTATTTATTGTTGAGAAACAATGGAAAACCCTTCACATACGAAACCTAACCCTAGAAGATGAAACGCCAAATTGTGGGCCCCGTTTGGGTAAATTGGTACATCAATTTCCCGGGGTCGTAACTTTGGCATACGATCTCCGTTTGACGCGTACGATAGCTCGTTAGAAAGATCTATCCGAGTACTCCCCCCCAGAATTCCAAAAAAACGTCGTTTAGGGCCTCAAAACGGCTCCGGAAGTTCAGGACCCGAAAAACTGCTAAAAATAGTAAACTGTGCTACAATTAAGGAAACTGAAAATGCTGAGAAAGACAATGGTGGGGGTCCAGGTGGACCTGGCAGGTGGCCACCAATATCCACCTGGATCATTCCTCCCCCCTTAGGAAGCAATGGTCCCCATTGCGTTGAGCTCCTCCATGAGATGAGGAAACCTCTGCTGAACTTGTTCCCTGGTGAGCCACTTGCCCTGCTGAAGGAGTTGGCCTGCTTTGACAACTCGATACAGTTGGATATGCTGTTGGCGAGTGTTCTTGATCTGTGTGTCCATGATCCGATCAGTTGCAGCTTGTTCCATGCAATCTGGATTTAATTCTGTGGGTTTGAGCTGTTCTGCAATGTCGGATGTGTCTAGCAATGGTGGAAAGTATGGCCGAAGGCGGTCCACATTGAACACTGGGTGCAGGCCAAGGAATGGGGGAATGCTGAGCTCAAATGCATTGTCTCCCATAGCCTTAGTAATGGTGTAAGGACCATATCGAAGTGGTCTCAATTTCCGATAGGCTCCAGTAAGGCGTTCCTTTTGCAAATGCAACCAGACTTTGTCGCCCACCTGAAACTTGTGTGGCACCCGGTGTTGATCATGTCGCTGCTTGTACTTGGCATTTGATTTCTCAAGAATGTCATGGACCTGCTGGCGAATATGTTGGATGCGCTCAATGAAGCTGGTGGCCTTATCTGTTTCGGACTGGACATGAGCTGAATTCATGTGAGTAGCTGCAAGTGGCATGGCCACATCAATGGGGCATAGTGGCTGGAATCCTAAACCCACCTGAAAAGGGCTATGGCCAGTGGAGCTGTGAAGAGCTCGGTTGTAGCTGTGCTGAACATAGGGGAGGCTCTCGTCCCATGTGCGTGGATGCTTTGAGTTATACATGCGCAGAATGTGCACAATCATCCTGTTGACAACCTCTGTCTGGCCATCAGTTTGAGGATGGAAGGCTGTGGACTTCGTGAGTTTGGTGTCCAGCATTGACCAGAGACTGGACCAAAATGTGCTGAGAAACCGACTGTCCCGATCTGAGATGATAGACTGTGGGATCCCAAAGTGCACCCACACTCGTTCAAAGAAGAGTTTAGCAGTGGCTTCTGCTGTGATATTCTTCTTGCAGGCCATCATAATGGCCATCTTTGAGAACCTGTCGACGACCACAAAAACACAGTCATTTCCATGCTTAGTGGAAGGAAGGCCTGACATGTAATCCATGGAGATGGATTCCCAAGGTCGACTAGGGGTAGGCAACGGGGTATAGAGGCCTTGCTTCTTAATGGTCGGTTTGGCAATGGCACAGGCAGTACATGATCGGATGTACTTCCCAACATCCTGTCGAAGATTCGGCCAATAGAAATAGTTTTGCAGTACTGCCACTGTTTTCTCGACCCCGAAATGCCCAGCAGCCCGACTGTAGTGTGCTTCCCAAATCATCTTGGCACGCTCGCTTGAAGGAACACAAAGGTGACCGAGGTGGCATAATAGGGCATCCTGGAGGTGAAAATCTGCAACCTGCCGACCCTCCAAGAGTGTCTGGTATGTGTGGCCGAATTCTGGGTCGCTTTTGTAGAGAAGTGGCCAATCAGAAGTCTCGTGCCCGCAAGAGTTGAGCACGGTGGTTAGCGCCATGATCGGTGGTCGACTGAGGCAATCTGCAACATTATTGGTGCTGCCCTTTTTATACTTGATATTCAAGTGAAACTGTTGCAGGTATGTAGACCACTTCTGATGGCGATCATTCTGCAATTTCCCTTGGGTCTGTATGAACTGCAGAGGTCGGTGGTCTGTGTGGATGACCGTTTCCTTCCCCAAAATGTAATGCTTCCATTGTCGGCAGGCCTGTACAATGGAATACATCTCTTTATCATAAGTGGGGTACTTCCGGACTGTGTCTGAAAGTGTTTCACTGTGATATGCCACTGGATGTCCATGTTGAGTAAGGACTGCCCCAATAGCATAGTCAGAGGCATCTGTCTCGACCTCAAATGGTTGTTGTAAATCTGGTAACGCGAGCACTGGTGCCGTGCAGAGGCGATCCTTCAACTCCCTGAATGCCTTCTGTTGAGATTCAGACCAAAAGAATTTTGCTTTCGCCCCGCCCTTGGTGACTTGACTCAAGGGCCAAGAAATATGAGAAAATCCCAACACAAACCTGCGGTAGAAGTTGGCAAGACCTAGAAAGCTGCGGAGCTCTGTTAGAGTGGTTGGAGAGGGCCAATCCCGAATGACTTGGACCTTGGCTGGATCGACATGCACCCCCTGTTCATCAATGATGTATCCCAGATACTGGACCTCGGTCATGCCAAAAGTGCATTTCTCCAAATTGGCACATAGCTTGTGTTGCCGCAGTGTTTGGAGAACCTGTCGGATGTGGTGGAGGTGCTCTTCCCAACTCTGGCTGAAGATCAGAATGTCATCCAAGTATACTACTACAAAGGAGTTGGTGAATGGCCGCAAGATGTCATCCATTAGCCTCATAAAGGTTGCAGGAGCATTCGTCAATCCGAAAGGCATGACCAACCATTCGAAGAGGCCCTCCTTGGATTTGAAGGCAGTCTTCCACACATCTGAGGGTTCAATTGGTACCTGGTGATATCCTGACTTCAGATCGATCTTGCTGAAATATTTCGCCCCCTTTAGTTGGTCTAGGAGGTCATCAATCCGCGGGATCGGGTACCTATTACGGACAGTGATCTTGTTCAGCGCCCGATAGTCAATACAGAGTCTCCACGTCCCATCCTTCTTCTGTACCAACACTATCGGGCTCCCACAGGGCGAAGAACTCGGACGGATGTGACCTTTCTGCAGGAGCTCCTGAATCTGCCTCTTGATTTCATTGTTCTCCAGAACGGAGCGCCGATAAATTGGTCCATTGGGTAGCGGCGCACCTGGGGTCAGATCGATGGAGTGCTTGACTTGACAGTGCAGAGGAACCCCTGCCGGGGAGGTGAAGATGTCTTTGTACTCCTCCACAATCTTGTCCATTTGTAGCTGCCGTGCAGAGGGACCTCGTTTGGAGGCCGCGGCCACTGTCTTCTTCTTCCCTTGAGGGCGTATCATCAGGAAAACAAATTTCCTGGTTTTGGAAATGATCTTACTGCATTGTTTTGCAGTAATCAAAGAGATGGCGGCAGGTGGTGCTACCTCTGGTATCCTGAACAACTTATTTCCCAATGTAATAATAACAGCACGGGGCCTTGATTCATACACAGCATGTCGCTTCCACAAGTATGGTTGTCCTAGTAATACATCACAAACTTCAAGGGGAGCAATGTCACACAATACCTCATCCGTGAAGGGCTTGATGTTGTATGGAAGGCGACACTGCTGGCTCACGCGAAGATCTCGCCCTTGGTGAAGCCACCCAATGGTGTATGGTTGTGGATGTGCTGTGGTCGGTAAGCCCAACCGCTTCACGACCTCTGCCGAAATGAGGTTCTTTTGACTCCCGCTATCAACAATGAACTGTATCGGGGAGCCCTTGACCCACATCTGGGAGTGGAAGAGACGCTCCTCCTCCTCTGGATCTTCGGGTTCATTTTTCTGGATCTTTGCGGTAGCAACAGTGGCGCTGGGATCCGCATCAATGATCTGCTTCCCTTTTTCATACCCCTTATCGGGTTCTGACTCAGAGTCGGAACATGCATCTGATTCTGAAACCTTTAGCTCAGCCACCAGTGACTGTTTGGCCCGACACTCACTTGTGTTGTGAGTGGAGCTCTTATGGAACTCGCACCATTTTCCAGTGTCCTTTCTCGGCTTCGCGGCGTTGCTCTTTGCTTGCAGCTTCAGCTGGTTGTCTTGGGCTGTCCCGCCTTGGCTTTGTCCTTTGTTCTGTGGTTTAGGGGCACCTTTCCCCTGCTTTGGATTCGCAGATCCAAAGTCTCGCTTCTTTTGTTTAAACTTCTGCTCGACCTTGACGGCATACCGGTATGCTGCGCCGAGCGAGGGGATGTTTAGGAACTGTATTTCTTCCTGGATGTACTTGTGCAGGCAGCCACGGTATTTGAGTATCAAATGTTGCTCCGAATCCTTGATACCCAACTTTGTGCGAAGGGTATGGAAAAGATTGGTGAACTCCGGCACATCTTGGTCCCTTCCCTGCCGCAGCGTGGTCCACTTTATGTATTCATCCTCATAGCTTCCGACAGGGTAGTACTGCTCCTTGATGGCATCCCGGAACGAATCCCAGGTGGGTGCGGCTGAAAATAGTGAGCCAGTACTTTCATCCTTCTGCTCGCAGTAGGTTTCCCACCAGTCCTTGACGTGGGGGGCTGCTTTGAGAAGAGCAAAAACAATCTTTTCCCGACTCGAAAATTCATGAACAGAAAAATAACCCTCTAGCAGATTTAACCATTTATCTACGGCATCGGCGTCTATCTGACCCTCGAATATGGGGATTTCAAAATTAACTTGTACCTTAAAGGGTGTGGCGTTTCCAGAGGAGCTGCTGGAAGCCGATGCGCCGCTTCTGGGTAGCCGCTGAAGGATCTGCGCAAAGCTGTCCATCATCGCGTTCCGTTGTCGCTCGAGCGCTTCTTCGAGCAAGATTTTGATGGGATCTCCTGCCCCCTCGTCTTTCTTCTCGTCCGCCATGGGAGGCCGTCGGGATTTGCGAGGCTGGTCTTGCAAAGGTTCAACCAGTTCAAGCCCTAACTCCTTATATCCCGACCTTGTTGGGGACATGCAAAGAAAAACAGAGAAAAAGCAGACCGCTCTGATACCACTGATCCAGATTTAAACAGGAACGCAACAAATTACAGAGATAACCATATACACAAAGATGCAGCGGAAATAATACTTCATTTCATTAATGGAAAATACTGAAATATGCTTACAAACAGAAATGGCAATAAACTAGCTAGGGCGATGGTAGCTTATCTCTGAGAAGAGATGTGATGGCTACATGCCTCTGAACTGTTCTGAACTGTATTACAATGAGGCTCGAAGGCCTATTTATTGTTGAGAAACAATGGAAAACCCTTCACATACCGAAACCTAACCCTAGAAGATGAAACGCCAAATTGTGGGCCCCGTTTGGGTAAATTGGTACATCAATTTCCCGGGGTCGTAACTTTGGCATACGATCTCCGTTTGACGCGTACGATAGCTCGTTAGAAAGATCTATCCGAGTACTCCCCCCCAGAATTCCAAAAAAACGTCGTTTAGGGCCTCAAAACGGCTCCGGAAGTTCAGGACCCGAAAAACTGCTAAAAATAGTAAACTGTGCTACAATTAAGGAAACTGAAAATGCTGAGAAAGACAATGGTGGGGGTCCAGGTGGACTTGGCAGGTGGCCACCAATATCCACCTGGATCATTCCTCCCCCCTTAGGAAGCAATGGTCCCCATTGCGTTGAGCTCCTCCATGAGATGAGGAAACCTCTGCTGAACTTGTTCCCTGGTGAGCCACTTGCCCTGCTGAAGGAGTTGGCCTGCTTTGACAACTCGATACAGTTGGATATGCTGTTGGCGAGTGTTCTTGATCTGTGTGTCCATGATCCGATCAGTTGCAGCTTGTTCCATGCAATCTGGATTTAATTCTGTGGGTTTGAGCTGTTCTGCAATGTCGGATGTGTCTAGCAATGGTGGAAAGTATGGCCGAAGGCGGTCCACATTGAACACTGGGTGCAGGCCAAGGAATGGGGGAATGCTGAGCTCAAATGCATTGTCTCCCATAGCCTTAGTAATGGTGTAAGGACCATATCGAAGTGGTCTCAATTTCCGATAGGCTCCAGTAAGGCGTTCCTTTTGCAAATGCAACCAGACTTTGTCGCCCACCTGAAACTTGTGTGGCACCCGGTGTTGATCATGTCGCTGCTTGTACTTGGCATTTGATTTCTCAAGAATGTCATGGACCTGCTGGCGAATATGTTGGATGCGCTCAATGAAGCTGGTGGCCTTATCTGTTTCGGACTGGACATGAGCTGAATTCATGTGAGTAGCTGCAAGTGGCATGGCCACATCAATGGGGCATAGTGGCTGGAATCCTAAACCCACCTGAAAAGGGCTATGGCCAGTGGAGCTGTGAAGAGCTCGGTTGTAGCTGTGCTGAACATAGGGGAGGCTCTCGTCCCATGTGCGTGGATGCTTTGAGTTATACATGCGCAGAATGTGCACAATCATCCTGTTGACAACCTCTGTCTGGCCATCAGTTTGAGGATGGAAGGCTGTGGACTTCGTGAGTTTGGTGTCCAGCATTGACCAGAGACTGGACCAAAATGTGCTGAGAAACCGACTGTCCCGATCTGAGATGATAGACTGTGGGATCCCAAAGTGCACCCACACTCGTTCAAAGAAGAGTTTAGCAGTGGCTTCTGCTGTGATATTCTTCTTGCAGGCCATCATAATGGCCATCTTTGAGAACCTGTCGACGACCACAAAAACACAGTCATTTCCATGCTTAGTGGAAGGAAGGCCTGACATGTAATCCATGGAGATGGATTCCCAAGGTCGACTAGGGGTAGGCAACGGGGTATAGAGGCCTTGCTTCTTAATGGTCGGTTTGGCAATGGCACAGGCAGTACATGATCGGATGTACTTCCCAACATCCTGTCGAAGATTCGGCCAATAGAAATAGTTTTGCAGTACTGCCACTGTTTTCTCGACCCCGAAATGCCCAGCAGCCCGACTGTAGTGTGCTTCCCAAATCATCTTGGCACGCTCGCTTGAAGGAACACAAAGGTGACCGAGGTGGCATAATAGGGCATCCTGGAGGTGAAAATCTGCAACCTGCCGACCCTCCAAGAGTGTCTGGTATGTGTGGCCGAATTCTGGGTCGCTTTTGTAGAGAAGTGGCCAATCAGAAGTCTCGTGCCCGCAAGAGTTGAGCACGGTGGTTAGCGCCATGATCGGTGGTCGACTGAGGCAATCTGCAACATTATTGGTGCTGCCCTTTTTATACTTGATATTCAAGTGAAACTGTTGCAGGTATGTAGACCACTTCTGATGGCGATCATTCTGCAATTTCCCTTGGGTCTGTATGAATTGCAGAGGTCGGTGGTCTGTGTGGATGACCGTTTCCTTCCCCAAAATGTAATGCTTCCATTGTCGGCAGGCCTGTACAATGGAATACATCTCTTTATCATAAGTGGGGTACTTCCGGACTGTGTCTGAAAGTGTTTCACTGTGATATGCCACTGGATGTCCATGTTGAGTAAGGACTGCCCCAATAGCATAGTCAGAGGCATCTGTCTCGACCTCAAATGGTTGTTGTAAATCTGGTAACGCGAGCACTGGTGCCGTGCAGAGGCGATCCTTCAACTCCCTGAATGCCTTCTGTTGAGATTCAGACCAAAAGAATTTTGCTTTCGCCCCGCCCTTGGTGACTTGACTCAAGGGCCAAGAAATATGAGAAAATCCCAACACAAACCTGCGGTAGAAGTTGGCAAGACCTAGAAAGCTGCGGAGCTCTGTTAGAGTGGTTGGAGAGGGCCAATCCCGAATGACTTGGACCTTGGCTGGATCGACATGCACCCCCTGTTCATCAATGATGTATCCCAGATACTGGACCTCGGTCATGCCAAAAGTGCATTTCTCCAAATTGGCACATAGCTTGTGTTGCCGCAGTGTTTGGAGAACCTGTCGGATGTGGTGGAGGTGCTCTTCCCAACTCTGGCTGAAGATCAGAATGTCATCCAAGTATACTACTACAAAGGAGTTGGTGAATGGCCGCAAGATGTCATCCATTAGCCTCATAAAGGTTGCAGGAGCATTCGTCAATCCGAAAGGCATGACCAACCATTCGAAGAGGCCCTCCTTGGATTTGAAGGCAGTCTTCCACACATCTGAGGGTTCAATTGGTACCTGGTGATATCCTGACTTCAGATCGATCTTGCTGAAATATTTCGCCCCCTTTAGTTGGTCTAGGAGGTCATCAATCCGCGGGATCGGGTACCTATTACGGACAGTGATCTTGTTCAGCGCCCGATAGTCAATACAGAGTCTCCACGTCCCATCCTTCTTCTGTACCAACACTATCGGGCTCCCACAGGGCGAAGAACTCGGACGGATGTGACCTTTCTGTAGGAGCTCCTGAATCTGCCTCTTGATTTCATTGTTCTCCAGAACGGAGCGCCGATAAATTGGTCCATTGGGTAGCGGCGCACCTGGGGTCAGATCGATGGAGTGCTTGACTTGACAGTGCAGAGGAACCCCTGCCGGGGAGGTGAAGATGTCTTTGTACTCCTCCACAATCTTGTCCATTTGTAGCTGCCGTGCAGAGGGACCCCGTTTGGAGGCCGCGGCCACTGTCTTCTTCTTCCCTTGAGGGCGTATCATCAGGAAAACAAATTTCCTGGTTTTGGAAATGATCTTACTGCATTGTTTTGCAGTAATCAAAGAGATGGCGGCAGGTGGTGGTACCTCTGGTATCCTGAACAACTTATTTCCCAATGTAATAATAACAGCACGGGGCCTTGATTCATACACAGCATGTCGCTTCCACAAGTATGGTTGTCCTAGTAATACATCACAAACTTCAAGGGGAGCAATGTCACACAATACCTCATCCGTGAAGGGCTTGATGTTGTATGGAAGGCGACACTGCTGGCTCACGCGAAGATCTCGCCCTTGGTAAAGCCACCCAATGGTGTATGGTTGTGGATGTGCTGTGGTCGGTAAGCCCAACCGCTTCACGACCTCTGCCGAAATGAGGTTCTTTTGACTCCCGCTATCAACAATGAACTGTATCGGGGAGCCCTTTACCCACATCTGGGAGTGGAAGAGACGCTCCTCCTCCTCTGGATCTTCGGGTTCATTTTTCTGGATCTTTGCGGTAGCAACAGTGGCGCTGGGATCCGCATCAATGATCTGCTTCCCTTTTTCATACCCCTTATCGGGTTCTGACTCAGAGTCGGAACATGCATCTGATTCTGAAACCTTTAGCTCAGCCACCAGTGACTGCTTGGCCCGACACTCACTTGTGTTGTGAGTGGAGCTCTTATGGAACTCGCACCATTTTCCAGTGTCCTTTCTCGGCTTCGCGGCGTTGCTCTTTGCTTGCAGCTTCAGCTGGTTGTCTTGGGCTGTCCCGCCTTGGCTTTGTCCTTTGTTCTGTGGTTTAGGGGCACCTTTCCCCTGCTTTGGATTCGCAGATCCAAAGTCTCGCTTCTTTTGTTTAAACTTCTGCTCGACTTTGACGGCATACCGGTATGCTGCGCCGAGCGAGGGGATGTTTAGGAACTGTATTTCTTCCTGGATGTACTTGTGCAGGCAGCCACGGTATTTGAGTATCAAATGTTGCTCCGAATCCTTGATACCCAACTTTGTGCGAAGGGTATGGAAAAGATTGGTGAACTCCGGCACATCTTGGTCCCTTCCCTGCCGCAGCGTGGTCCACTTTATGTATTCATCCTCATAGCTTCCGACAGGGTAGTACTGCTCCTTGATGGCATCCCGGAACGAATCCCAGGTGGGTGCGGCTGAAAATAGTGAGCCAGTACTTTCATCCTTCTGCTCGCAGTAGGTTTCCCACCAGTCCTTGACGTGGGGGGCTGCTTTGAGAAGAGCAAAAACAATCTTTTCCCGACTCGAAAATTCATGAACAGAAAAATAACCCTCTAGCAGATTTAACCATTTATCTACGGCATCGGCGTCTATCTGACCCTCGAATATGGGGATTTCAAAATTAACTTGTACCTTAAAGGGTGTGGCGTTTCCAGAGGAGCTGCTGGAAGCCGATGCGCCGCTTCTGGGTAGCCGCTGAAGGATCTGCGCAAAGCTGTCCATCATCGCGTTCCGTTGTCGCTCGAGCGCTTCTTCGAGCAAGATTTTGATGGGATCTCCTGCCCCCTCGTCTTTCTTCTCGTCCGCCATGGGAGGCCGTCGGGATTTGCGAGGCTGGTCTTGCAAAGGTTCAACCAGTTCAAGCCCTAACTCCTTATATCCCGACCTTGTTGGGGACATGCAAAGAAAAACAGAGAAAAAGCAGACCGCTCTGATACCACTGATCCAGATTTAAACAGGAACGCAACAAATTACAGAGATAACCATATACACAAAGATGCAGCGGAAATAATACTTCATTTCATTAATGGAAAATACTGAAATATGCTTACAAACAGAAATGGCAATAAACTAGCTAGGGCGATGGTAGCTTATCTCTGAGAAGAGATGTGATGGCTACATGCCTCTGAACTGTTCTGAACTGTATTACAATGAGGCTCGAAGGCCTATTTATTGTTGAGAAACAATGGAAAACCCTTCACATACCGAAACCTAACCCTAGAAGATGAAACGCCAAATTGTGGGCCCCGTTTGGGTAAATTGGTACATCAATTTCCCGGGGTCGTAACTTTGGCATACGATCTCCGTTTGACGCGTACGATAGCTTGTTAGAAAGATCTATCCGAGTACTCCCCCCCAGAATTCCAAAAAAACGTCGTTTAGGGCCTCAAAACGGCTCCGGAAGTTCAGGACCCGAAAAACTGCTAAAAATAGTAAACTGTGCTACAATTAAGGAAACTGAAAATGCTGAGAAAGACAATGGTGGGGGTCCAGGTGGACCTGGCAGGTGGCCACCAATATCCACCTGGATCATCTAGGAACCTCACTCAAATTCAAGAACTCAAATATACTATTAAATACCTTAGAAACCCTCGGTTGTATTAGGGTCATGTCTGGGATTCAATTTGTCAACGAAAAGCCTATGGTTGGTTGCAAAATGGCTCCAGGGGCTCGTTATTATGTAAAGACTTTGTATGAAAGAATGCCTTCGACGTTGGTGGTGAAATTAAAAAAAAAAAACTTGTAAAATTATATTAAAATAAAATATTTATAAAATATTTGAAGTATTAAATTTTAATTAAAAAAACTTGTAAAATTAAATTAAAATAAAATATTTATAAAATATTTTGATTTTGAATTGAGTTATGAATTTTTGGCATGGTGTTGATAATCCATGGTATTATCCAATGGTATTGTAAAAAGCCTAAATTATTATGACACTTTGCGAATATAAGATTTTTTATTTTTTAATATAATTTTTATATTTGAAAATTCAATTTAAAACCACATAAAAATAGTCATATAGTCATCAACCAATTAGAAAAAAATAATTTATATTTTAAAAAAAATATTCAGTCTAATATTTATTTTTTTCAAAAATTTAACAAACTTAATAAAATCTTTTTAAATATTCAAAACTAATTGAAAATCAAAACTTTTTAACCAAAATAAAAAAACAATATAACCCACCTTACACTATAATAAATTTACATTCCATAGATATGATCTAAAGCCAAAAAAATCCTCAAAATCCAAAGAAATGAACTAAATCAAAAGAAAATAGTAATCCACTGTGCTTCAACATCATTCACTCATCTTCAACGCATCATAGGTCGTTATATGGACACTATATAAGGATTTATGTGAGCTAAGGTATCTACTTCACCGATCACTTTAAGTTTATAACACATCCCTATGCTTATATATATATATATATACACACACACACACACACACGAATAAATATCTAAATACACCAATTGTGGTGGGAATAATTTTTGAGGACGAGGAGGTGAATAAAGCAAATCCAAATAAAACAAAGTTGCAAGGATGGTGGGTGATGCTACCTTCCCAAAGTTTTCCATGTCTTTGGATCCAATCCAATGATGATTAAGTCCGATGACAATTACTATTCATTTTTCTCATTCCTAATGCGTGGGAATGAATATATATATATATATAACAATTAGTAAATGTTAATAGAAACTTTTAGATGAAAAAAATGGTAGAGTTGTATTCTGTAAGAACTATTGGATAGATTGTGAATTTGTAACTCTAATTGCTTCTACTAAAAGTGGAGAATATTGAAGCTCAACTAGTTCATCCACTGAGGAAGGGAATCGAAACGCTGCTCCCATGGCCGCACCTGCAACCCTTCGCCACAACCTACAAGAAGCCGAGAAGGTCATCTCAGGTAAGCAGGAACAGAACCACGGTGCACGGGACAACACCTCGATCTCACATGAGGCAATATCTGCGGTATATCTTGGCCACGATGGAAGGGGGGTACCGAATCAGGGGAAAATCAAGGATAATGCAGCGCATATGCCAACTGCAAAAGGGGCCAGGACGAGCCACTCCCAGAAACGCGTAGAGAAGCTGGTTGCGCGGAGCAACGACAAGGGGGAAAGAAGGAAGGGGACCCTGGACGCGGCAGGGTTTGGATCTGCAGGCCTTCTCATCGGATCTGCCACCGAAGTCAACGAAGGGGGGCTGCATGGTGCAGATCTGCTCTCTCCCACAATGGACAGGCTCAAACATTGCAGATCTGGCCTGGATCTAATCGATCTGGCCAATAATCGAAAGAGACGCCAAGATCCAAAGGCCCTGGATCTTCGGGGTGGGGAATGCTGCTGGAACAGGGATGCGTTAAGTTTCCACAACCCGGGCTACTGCGCATATAACAACAAGCATCGACGGGTAGCTGTGATGAGATCCGCCCTGGCATTCAACACAGACCTCCCTGCCGGGACAGAACCCAATCGATTTCAAATCCTTGTCAGAACGCCCATGGGAAATACAATCTTGATTTGGACGCATGACACAGATAGGACAATAGATCTGAAAAATAACATAGCCAACCAGATTGGCTATCCTGCAGGCAAGCAAAATCTAGTAACAAGGGGAAGATCACTACAGGATCACAAAACCTTGAAGGAGTACAACATCAAGCCAGGATCTTCTATCATTCTCAATCTGAGACTACGAGGGGGTGCAGCAACTAGAAAAACAACAGAAGGAGGCAGTGGATCCAAATCGAATCACAACCCAGCTCAGCACCAGCAAAATAGAAGCGAAGGAGCATCCTACAAGCATATCTTACAAAGTGGGAAAGCTCCTCCGACAGCCCCAAAGCACACCGGAACAGAACCAAGTCCATACATAGTGGAACAACTACAACAAATACCAGAACTAACAATCGATATAGCAGAAGCAGAGAAGGTATGTGACAGCTATGAAAAGCAAGCCATCATTTGCCGATTTAACGGGTTTTGGCCCAAACCCTTGGATCTGTTTCATTGGATACTCACAAATTGGTCTTTGGACTGTGAGATCCACCTCTGTTCAAAAGGATTTTTCATAGTAAAATTTCAGTCGCCAGAAATCAAAGAGTTTGTGCTTCAGCAAGGACCGTGGTTTTGGGGCTCTTCGGGTCTCTTTACTACTCCATGGTTCCCGGAGTTTGACGCAAACACTTATGTTGTATCTCGGATGCCTGTATGGGTACGCCTTCATAATCTCCCCATCCATTTCTGGGACCAAAAGATACTTGCATGTATAGGCAACTCCATAGGCAGATTTATCAAAATGGACACACAAAGAATTGAAGAAAGAATATTTACTTTCGCACGCATATGTGTGGAAGTAGACCTTAGTAAAGGATTACCGAGAAACATTAAACTGAAATACAAAGACCGCAGCTGGTTGCAGTCATTAGATTATGAAAATACAGCTTTCAGGTGCAGAATATGTCGGCAAATTGGACATTTGCAAAATGCATGTCCAGAATACAAAAAGAACAGCCGCAGAAAGAAGAAAACAGGTAACCATAAAAAAGGATGGAAATTCTCTTATACAGAATCAGACGAGGAGGAAGATAATGAGGAGGAAGAACCAGTCCAGGATGAAAGCAACCAAACAGAAACTCAGAGGACAGCCCCACAAGAACCTATGGAAACACAATCGGGAAAGAACACAAATTCAATGGAAATCGGTGGAACCAAAAGGCAACACTCTCCAGAAGCCTCTGATTCAGACAAGGAAAATCCTCGACCCGGCGAAGAAAATCCTCTTCAACTTGTTCCCATAATTCCATCCCAAGGAGAATGGCAAAAAGTTGAGAAGAAAAAGGGGAGAAAGTCATGATTTCTTTCATTTCCCCTTCTTGTAATCGTTGCGGTATTTCCTCATATTCTTTGTTTAATTTTTTTCTTTTAAGCACTCCAACTGGACGAGCACTGGTCCGAGCTTTCCTCATAGGAGGAGGCATGTATTTGTTCAGTGGTTTTCCCTACATATCTAGCTGGACGAGGCTTAGTTTCCTCTTCCAGCGATCTCTATGATTCCAAATTATAGAGCAAAATGAATGCTGCAGCATATGCTTGTAACTTTTTATCCCGATAATAAAAAGTTAGTTTTTTTCTTTGGAAAAAATAGAAACTCATTTATGAAAATAAAAAATAAAATTAATCATAATTTTTTTGTTTAAGGCTCAACTTTATATTACTGATGTAAAGAGGTACAAAGAATTTGTCTTTGTGTTATGGGCCACCCTATTGGGAAACCAACCCAATAATACAAATTAAGCTTCTTCAAATTACAAATGTTTCTTTTGACTAGCTTGTCGAGTAAAATAAAATACTGACTAATGCCAAAGCTACTATGCCAAACATTACACAATTGTTGGCTTTGTTTTAGACAGCCAACTAAACAAAGACAAAACTAATAGATTGTGTCGATGATTAAACTGATACATTAGAAAAAACTATGGTATGACCTGAGACTAACCATGTACCCGCTTCCTTTGAGGGATCTCGAGCTTCTAACCTGCAAGGAGCTGCTAACCACCAATCATCGAAGAGGCTTGAGTTGCGGTCCAAGGAGGAACCATTAGTCACCAACCATCCCAAGGCTTTTTGCAAACCAACATGTCGAAAAATACCATGGATTACTAACCAGAACCGATGAGGAACCACAAAGAGCCACAAGCCCCCATGCCGAGAAACACCAAGAACCACAGGCTCCAACCACCAAGAAGGGATGCCCTGGACTCCTAGGAAGCGAAGCAACCCAAAGCACGAAGTCCGCATATGATTTGATTCCACATCATTATTCTGAAAAATGCCATGAACTACAAGCTCTAGCTACTGAGAAGGGATGCCCTAAATCCCTAGGAGGCAAGGCCACTCAAAGCACCTAGCTTGACTGCAATTTGATTTAGAGCCATGATGTGCCTTCAATTTCCATCATAACTCCATATAGAAGATGATTAATTTATATTTGAGCCTTCCCTCCTAAACTATGATCGAAAGTTACCCATGATCTATGAATTGTATGTGGCAGAGGCTAATTCCCGCTAATAGTGATATGTTGGTGTTATGAGAGTGGCCATCCTTGCAGGATTGAGATAAACCAAGTGTAAGGGCCTTTCCAACAACCACTATACCTGATGTAGATAGAAAATTATGGTGAATTGTGTGTTGTCATTTATCTACTCGACGTTTCAGGTGAACACTTCACCCATCTTCACCCATCATAAAAAAAGCTTAATGTCCTTGAATATGGGCGAAGTCTTCACCCGAAACGTTAGGAAGATAAATGACAACACACAGTTCAACAGAAGTTTTGATCTACATCAAGTTATTGATTGTGGATATATTCATACTAAAACCACTATACCAATAATCACTTCAGAATTTCCCCAACTTGAGACTATCACCAGGAATTATGTTATAGTCTAAGAAGAAAGGATGTAGTAGGGTCATGCCTTTAATATTGCCCAAAAATCTATAACCATTGAATGGTTATGAAACAAATATTTCACAGGGAAGGCCTCACCAAAATGGTGAAGTTGGGAGGCCATTGAAGATGCCAGAACCAACCTGCAAACAGGGGAGGACCGGGGTGGCCAAGTGAAAAACCAACAACTACGGAGACGTTCCAATGGTGAGTAAACCAAAATAGACTCAAAATCAGCCCAATTTCAGATTGTGATGAGAGAATGAGCATTAGAGGCAGGATTCCCTTGCAATAACGTGACAAGGCTCATCTTTTTCCTTTTAAAATGGTTCTCGTGACAGGTTACAAATGACATAAATAGGCATGAGGGGGGATGTTAGATCGCCATGATGTTGCCCTCATTTGGCTAAACAAGGAACCTTTGCAAACAATGATGAGAAGCCATAATGTTTCTACGAGGCAAAATGGATGAGGAGTATGATGACTAAGGCTTAGCTGGTGTGGGCATCTTAAGCCATTATAACTATATTCATCAAAGCTCAACATGTGACTAGTAAAGATATGAACTTGGGCGGGTAGGATAAATATCACTCCACCTAATCACCCAAAATAATCCCAAGTGACATGATTAATATTTATCTCTCATAATTTATAGGACGAAAAACTCTTAAATTTCCATCCAATGTCTTAATAAAGAATTTCACAAGCGAATATTTACTCTTCCAGTATTTGCTCCATGGGGTCGACTTACCTATAGAGTCCAATGAGATTAATTGGTTTTTGGTTTATTTCGCCATTCTATCCAATGAATTATTAAGATTCCTATATGATCTTATGCAGTCATAGGATACATTTTCTTATTTTTTAAAATTTCTTTAAAAATCAATCATAACCTTTCAACTATATTTTTTAAAAATACTAAAATTTGTATATGATTTTCAAAATTAATATTTTTAGAATAAAATAATATTATGCTAATGAAATAGATATTAGAAAAAATAAATAAACCCTCATGTTTACTAAATTTGTTTTCCTCTATTCAAAATCCTTCGTATATAATCATTTTTGTCACTATAAAAATGAAATTTATGAAACAAATTATGAATGAACATATTTCTAAATAAAGCAACACTACTTGGTTCAATCATTTTTTCGAGAGAAGAGAAATTTTCCAATTTATTAAGAAAGAGGAGTATAGTTACAAGAAAAACTATATATCCCAATATACATTAAAAAAAAACATAGACAACACTTACAACTGAGGCAACCATCATAGAAATGTCCGACAGTGACAAAAAATGGGCACTACAGATACTTCTATATTCTGAAAATAACTTAAACAAGATTTTTGCAAAAATGTTACATAACCAGTAAGATTGAACCATTAATCCCTTGATGAAGAAAAATATATAACACATTTATAGTCAAATAATATAAGTTGTTCATGATCTGACAAAAGAAAAGAACACCATGACATATCAAATGTTTGGAGCTAACTAAAGGTCACTAGGGAGTTGAATTAATCATGCCCTCATTAACTGAAGGCCCCTTCATTCTTCAAAGAAGATGAGCCCTTCCTCCACCTGTAGAGCTTTCTTGGACAAGTAATCAACCTGTTGGTTCCATTCCCTTAATATATGTTGAAAGGATAGATTGAGGAAGAGACCCTTAAGAAATTGAATTTGATCCATCTAGTGATGGAGGGAAAGTATCTTCAGATGCCCTCTCCCCACAAGCTAGTCAATCACACACTTTGAATCTCCATAAATATGAAGAGATAAAATATTCATGGAGGAAACAATATATAAGAGGGAACAAACTGCTATAAACTCGACTTTGGTGTTAGACCTCAAACCAGAATTCAGTGAGATATGAAAAGACACATTGTCAGGGAGAAATATGATGACATCCCCTCCACAAACGCCAACCTGATCTACACCATCAAAGAATCCTACATTAATAGATAGAGGACTAGGAGGAAAGAAAAAAGAATGATGTTGAGAACGTTTCAAAGGCTTGATATAATCGGTGAAGAAACCCATAATATGAGGCAGGATACCTGAGATATCAATGGGATGGCCTTACAAAATATGTTTATCCTAGACTTTCCAAATTCCCCATGAAATGAAGATGGGAAGAGATTTAAAGACACCCATATTGAGCTCCCACCAAACAATATAGTGATCAAGAGGAGACATAATCCCATGGTCCAGAATATTGAATAAACTGAGGGCTGCATCCCAGAGAACCCTAGAAAAATCACATAGCAAAAACAAATGATTGGTAGATTCAAAGCCCTTTAAGAAAATGATACAAATATTTGGCCCAGTAAATCCTTTGCACATCAAAAGGTCCCATTTGTGTATCTAATTCTTTAAAGTTATCCAAATAAAAAATTTCAATTTTGGATCAATGGGCCAACACCAGATCTTCCTAGACCACCAATTTACCCTGGGTTGGGAAGAACATGTTATTATAACGTTGTAAGCTTGACTAGCAGTAATCTGACTAGAAGTGTTGTTCCAAATCCAGGCGATTGTGTTTACACCTAATCATAGGGATTGGGTGAACAGTTGTAAGTAATGTAAATAAATAATAGAGCAATTCGAGAGTCACCCGGAGATGCATTGAATAGTCACTCCCTCTTGTATATAATAATGAACAACCTAAATGAATGATATAATCACATTTGAGGAGTTACCTCCTAGTCTGACATGGTATCAGAGCCAACGCCATTTTTGGCTTCTCTACTTTGTAACTCCCATGGTATTCTGCCTATTCTGCCCATTTTGCCTTGTAACTCCCAGTCTGTCATATCTGCCATTATTCTATCATCTGTCCTCTCGCCAGATACTTCTTTGCGTTGAATTAATTAGATGCTATGTATTTTTTATGGTTAGTGCACTCTCCCAGTAGCATTTGAAACGTTGAACATTCCCTCTGTCCCAATTTTCTGTGTAATTGGATAGTGCATTGCAATATATCTGCAATTTATCTTGTTCACCCATTGATTCCTTAGAAATCGACACTGGGTTGGGTTCTCTCTGCATTGAAGTTGGAATGTGCGAGCCATACTAGACTCCCTTGAAACCTGCATTGAGAATTTAGGTCTTGTGGACACACCATTTCTGCCACGACTTGCTTGTGAGGCTTCATTTAGAAAACTGTTCGTTGAAATCCCAACTACCTCCCATTCCTTTGTACAGCCCTCGGGGACCCTCTGAGGCAATGGTCTGCTTCACAAAATCCATTGCACCTACAAAGCGAGGCAGTTGACCGGGAGGAGGCGTTGGCTGACTCTGGAACTTCACCTTAATAATGTCAAAGGGGTGCCCAACGACAAGTTGTGCCACTCCCCCAACGGATCTTAATCCAAAGATGAAGCCGAGTTGTTGCACGAGCCCAAGAGGACCTGGAATTTAAGGCAAGCTGAGATCTACCGGGTTGTTTCATATCTGCGTTTCAAGCGATTTCATTGTTGGAGGAAGTAGAGGAGCCATGGTGCAGTGGTTGACTGTGTTCGAGCCCAAGAGTGGTGGCTGACTGTACTCAATCCTACGCAGCGTAACTGTGGTATGGTGCAGTGTAACAATTCATTCAAGGCTCGTAAAGAGAATTCCGTGTGATGGCTATATTCAAATGAGTTGTTTTTTACTGTGGTTTATATATTACTGTGTGGCTCCCACCGCCTCCCTCATATAAGCTCCTCCCCATATAATACCCTCCCCTTATGTAATACCTCTGCTATATTTATATTAGAATTGTATTTTTTTTACAAAACTACCACTGGAAGTGCTATTTCTCACAACATATTGGCAGCAGAAGTATATTTTTTACAGTACACAGATTTTTAAAATGCATTCATTGATATCTATTGTGGGAGTGGTTCTCTCCGGCAAGGAAAACTATCCAGAATGGTCACGGAAAATCAAACACACTCTCATTTTTAATGAGCTATGGAAAGGAGTGTGTGTTGGAAACAGAGACAAAGAGCCAGAACAACCTACCTCAGATAAGGAATTCGCCATTTGGGAAAATAAGAATAGCAAGGCTTATGCATTGATTGCAGCGTCCATAAATGAAGAGGTGAGTTGCCATATTTTTCCATTTTCAAATGCTTTCGAAGCCTTACAAAAACTAAAGGAACTCTATGACTCACACTCTGCACTTGAAGTTGTTCAACTCATGATTAAACTGTTCACCCTTGAATTACAAAATGATGATCCTCTTGCTCTTACATCAGAAGTAAAATCTATTATGCATGATATCAAAGTCACTAATGTTGATCTGGATATTCCTCTGATACCTTTTCTCAAGGCACTTTATCCCACTTACTCAAATTATCTTAAGTCATTGCAAGTAAATGGAAACCTCAAAGATATTACCTTTGACTCCCTTGTGAAAAATTTGCTGAAAGAGAGAAATATTTTTGGAAGAAGACAGCCCCTCAGTCTTCTGAAGAGGTTGTGTGCCTTGCACATAGAGAAAAGAATCTTGCTCAAGATTCTTCCAGAGGAAAAGGTGGTCAAAGAGGAAGAGGAAGAAATTTCAAAGGCAGGGGGGGCAGACACTCTCAAGGAGAGAATTCAGATTTGCACTGCATATGCTGCAAAAGATATGGATCACATGATGCATCCACATGCAAGTTTCCTTGGGACATAATTGAGTAGGAAAGAAACCAACCCAAAGGTAAAACTAATGACAAAGAGAAAGGTAAAGCACCTGAATCCGCTCACTATGTTGTGGCATACTGTAATATTGGAGTAAATGAAGGCTTATTTAATGCTTCACTTGCTTCTTGGAAAAACGATTGGTTGCTTGATTCAGGAGCAACTTGCCACATGACTTTTAGAAGAGATTTTTTTGAAGAATTTACTGACAATGTTGATGGGGCAGTATACTTTGCACACAAATCAAAAGTCAAGCCATCAGGGTTTGGCACAATCAAGATTAAATTGCTTGGTCTTCTAGACTTTCTTTTGCATCGTGTGCTATATCTCCCACAGCTGAGGAGAAAATCGTTGTCCTTGGTCCACATCCGCCAGCAAGGACACTCCATTCATATGTTTGATGGCAAGCTTGAGGTGAGAAAAGCATCAGACCACTCACTTGTCATGACAGGGATAGAAGAAGAAAGGCTTCTCAAGCTACAAGGTACCTCTGCTCGTGCACAAAATTTCTCATACAATTCTCATTATGAAGAAGGTACATTTCCATCAAGTTTATTATGGCATGCTAGATTTGGACACTTGAACTATGATAGCCTCCGCTTGTTGAAGAAAAATGGTGTTACTAGTTTGCCTACAATTCCTAGGAAACTTAAGCAATGTGATGCTTGCATTCTAGGAAAGCATAGCAAATAGTCTTTTCATGATTCACATTCCAGAGCACATAGAAAAATTGAACTCATTCATTCAGATTTATGTGGTCCAATGCCTGTTCCTTCTGCAAATGGAAATAAATATATGATGATATTTATTGATGAATACACCAGAATGTGTTTGGTTTACTTATTGAAGAAAAAATCTGATGCTTTTCAAACATTCAAGAACTTTCATACATTGACTGAAAATGATGCACAATCTCATATTGGCTCTATTCGCACTGATAATGGAAAAGAATACACTTCAAATGAATTTGAAAACTATCTTCACCAACATGGGATCAAACATCAAAGAATTGTACCTTATAATCCCCAACAGAACAGAGTAGCTAAAAGAATGAATAGGACAATCTTAAATATGGTGTGCTCCATGATGTTTTTCAAAAATTTAAAATTGATGTTTTGGGCTGATGCAGTTCTATGTGCTGAATATGTAAAGAATAGGTGTCCAGCTAATGCTATTAGAAACAAGACTCCTATGAAATGTGGTATGGGCACATTCCTTCGGTAAAACATCTCAGGGTCTTTGGTTCCACATGTTATGCCTTGAATCCAAAGGTACACAGAAACAAACTTGGTGCAAGAAGTTGTAAGTATATCTTCTTGGGGTATTCAAACACCTCCAAAGCATACCGTCTCTATGATGAAGTCAATAAAAAATTTGTTGTATCTAGAGATATAATATTTCTTGAATCATCCAAAACTGATAATGTTGTTGAGCGACAACTTGATCACTTGGATAGATTCGCAAATGTAAAATCATTTCAAGAATTTGATAATCAGATTCCACATCTTGAAGGGGGGATTCCTATACTAAATCAATCTGTGGAATCTTCTTCTGAAGCACTCTCTCCCCTGCATGAAACTCCAACAACGGATGATACTTTGAGTGATGTGATTGACAGAATTGGGAGACTCAATCTTGATTCAGTCCCAACTCAATCAACGGAGCAGCCTGGACCATCTGAGAAAGGTCCCCCAAAGTGGCTGACAAAGACACTTGAAAGTGTTCATCCTGATGAGGTTGGAAAGATAGGAACTAGAAATTCAAACCAGCAAAATGGAGGTGATGTAGATGACTCTGATTCACCTGTTGATATGGATGTTTCTTATGATTGTGAATTGAATTTGTCTACAGATTTTGAACCAACTTCCTTCAAAGAAGCTGCTTCTCATGATGAATGGAAAGAAGCAATGCAAAAGGAGTATGATGCCTTAATAAATAATGGCACTTGGAAGTTGGTTGATCCTCCTTTGGGAACCAAACCAATTGGCTGCAAGTGGGTCTACAAGAAAAAGTATAAAGTTGATGGCGCACTTGACAAGCACAAAGCCAGGCTTGTGGCAAAAGGTTATACACAGAAGGAAGGGGTCGATTATGAGGAGACTTTTGCCCCCACAGCAAAATGGGCTACCATCCAAACGCTCTTTGCTCTAGCAGCTCAGAACGGTTGGAAAGGCCATCAAATGGATTTAAAACCTGCCTTCTTGAATGGAGATCTAAAAGAGAATGTTTTTATGTCCCAGCCTGAAGGATTTGATGTGAAAGGACATGAACATAAATTATGCAAACTTGTGAAATCCTTATATGGCCTCAAACAAGCACTGCGAGCCTAATATGAAAAAGTAACTAAGCATCTTCTGAAACTCAATTTCAAACATTATGATCTTGATGATGCAACTTTGTTTATCAAGAAGGTTGGAAAAACAGTTGTATATATTGTGGTATATGTGGATGATCTTTTGATGACAGGGAACAATGAGAGCTACATTTCATCCATAAAGAAGGAATTAAGGAAAGGTTTTGAAATGATTGATTTGGGTTATGTTCATTACTATCTTGGTATTGAAGTAACTCAACATTCGAAGTCCATATTCCTTTCTCAAAAGAAGTACATTGGAGATCTATTGAACAGGTTTGGCGTGACTGAATGCAATCCTCTAACTACTCCAATGGAACAAAACTTAAAGCTCACATCCATTGAAGGAAAAGAATTTGAGGATGCAACAAAATATAGACAACTTGTAGGAAGTCTCAACTACCTAACTACTACCAGACCAGACATTTCGTTTGATGTTGAAATCCTCTCTAGGTTTATGCAAAAGCCTTGTGAGGGACGTCTGCGGCAAAAAGAGTTCTTGATCCGGACTTAAATAGGAACGCAACAAATTACAGAGATAACCATATACACAAAGATGCAGTGGAAATAATACTTCATTTCATTAATAGAAAATACTGAAATATGCTTACAAACAGTAATGTAAATAAACCAGCTAGGGCGATGGTAGCTTATCGCTGAGAAGAGATGTGGTGGCTACATGCCTCTAAACTCTCTTACAATGAGGCTCAAAGGCCTATTTATTGTTGAGAAACAATCAAAAACCCTTAACATTCCAAAACCTAACCCTAGAAGATGAAATGCCAAATTGTGGGCCCCATTTGGGTAAATTGGTACATCAACTTCCTGGGGTCGTAACTTTGGCATACGATCTCCATTTGACGCGTACAATAGCTTGTTAGAAAGATCTATCCGAGCACTACCACTTTGGGAAGGACAACATCAATCCATGGACCCATCTTGCCCCCAGATTTCCCAAAAAACGTCATTTAGGGCCTCAAAACGGCTCCGGAAGTTCAAGACCCGAAAACTGCTAAAAATAGTAAGTTGTGCTACAATTAAGGAAACTGAAAAGACTGAAAGAGATAGTTGTGGGGGTCTAAATGGGATAGGTGGGTGGCCACCAACTTCCACCTGGATCAGTTCTAAAGTACTTGAAGGGAACTCAAGACTTTGGAATCAAGTATACACAGGTGGGTGACTTCAACTTGATTGGATACTCTGATTCAGACTTCGATGGAGATAAAGAAACTGGGGTATCTACTTCATGTTATGCTATGAGTCTTGGGTCAGGAGCTGTATCCTGGAGATCACACAAACAATCAATTCCAACAGATTCCACAACAGACGCAGAATATGTGGCAGCAGTTGAGGCAACAAAAGGAATTGTGTGGCTCAGGAAAATTCTTGAAGATTTGCAGGTAAAACAAGTACAATCGACTCCACTCATGATTGACAATACCTTGGAAATAAAGTTAGCAGAGAACCCAAAGTTCCATGATTAAACGAAGCACATCAATACAAAATATCATCTGATTCGTTATCATGTTGAGGCCAAAACAATCCATCTTCGCCATTGTTCCACTAATGAATAGATTGCAAACATCTTCACCAAAGCGCTTGGAAGCGAAAAGCTTGAAAGATTCAGAATGATGCTTGGACTCACCAACATCCCTTCAGATTAAGGGGGGAATGTTGACACCTAATCATAGGGATTGGGTGAACAACTATAATTAATGTAAATAAATAATAGAGGAAATGGAGAGTCACTAGGAGATTAACTGAACAGTCACTCCCTCTTGTATATAATAATGAACAACCTAAATGAATGATATAATCACATTTGAGGAGTTACCTCCTGGTCTGACAATTGAATCATCCTCAACTGATAATATTAATCCATTAAGAATTAAAATCTTGAAAAAATTATCCCATTCATCTGCTAGAGGACCCTGTATGCCCAAATCTGAAGCAAATTTTTGCTTTCCAATTAAAGAATACTGGAAGGATGGAAAAAAAGAATGGAAAAGTATGGTAACACCCCAAACATTGAGTTGTGAAATGATATCTAGAGATAAAAGATATAAGGTAGATCTCCCAATAAAAGGATTAATTCCCATTGTGACTTGCTTCCCATTATCGACCTTCCACATCAACCATTTGGTGATCCAAGGAATAGTGATCACCAGACCCCTCCAAATATTCAAGGCAACAATGTATTTCAGTGGCTTAAAAGACAAGCCATTTCAAAATAGGTTTTTTACGTAAATATTGCTCCAAATACCATTTCTAGTGATGGTCCGCACGATACCTTTCATGGCCAGTGAATGCCCAAACCATTGTAGATTTTTGAACCCCAAACCACCTTGAAGTTTGGGATGGGTAAGTATGTCCCACTTAACCAAGTGACAATATTTGATGTTGCTTTTACCATTTGAAAGAAAATTACTCATACATTGGCGAATCTTGTGGAGGGTATATTTGGAAATCTTTGTAAGGGAGAGCCAATACATAGGGACACTTTCTACTACCGACTTGACCAATGTCTTTCTACCACCAAAAGAAAGCCACCTGTAGCAACAGTTATTTATCCTACCTTTGACCCACTTAAGTAACCAGTTCTGGTCCTCCACATAATAACAATTTGGCTCTAGGTGATAACTCAAATAGGAAAGCGATTGATCCCTAGAGGCCGTATTATATGGAGAAAATATTCAATATATGATATTTCCTAGCCGAAACATTGTTATGAAAAATGGAATACTTTTGCTGACTAATCAACATTCTGGTGGTAGAACAAAAGATATAATTTTTAGTTTTTTTAGGTCTTCCATTCAAATTCAGAACCATCACCCAGGATAAATGGACATCATAAATGAACAAGAGATGTGTGAGATGGATATGTTTTGTCACCTTGACATCTTTTAATCAACCTTCTCTCCTAGTCGAGATAATCAACATGCTCAAGCCTTCAATCATTAATAGGAATAAAAGAGGTGACAGAGGACATCCCTGCCTTAGACCCCCAGATGTCGAGAAAAAATGTAACACCCTCCTCCCATATCTACCCAAGTAACCAGCCAACTAGGGTAAACATGTGATGAGAGGCTAATATGATGGGATTCAACCTTCTATGTGAACTTAAGGAAGTGGAATCGACTGAAAAACAACGTACAATCCTTCCACATCAGCTACAAGACTCCCAAGAACCATCCCAACCACTTAGGTAACTAGCCCCTAGGTCCCACTGAGTTTTTAGACCAATTAAACCCTAGACATTCCCATGATATGGGAATTCATGTGTCGAAAAGGCTCTGGATGCTCCCACAACATGGTATGCCAATGTCCAGGGACTATTTTTCTCAAGGATGTGCCAGCGTCCTCGAGATTTGAGCCATTTTTTTAGGCCCAGAGCCCAAGTCACTACCCATAATTAAATGACACCTTCATAACACAAATATAACAAGGGAATGATGATAAAAATGAAATTACTTAATTGAGGGCTTGATTAGACCCCCATTAGCCATGACAGGCATTTTTCAAACATATCACAAATATGTAATCTACAGGTGTAAACAACAGATCTAAGCATAAGGGTCTCATGCTTATTTGAGAATCGCTAAGAATCACTATTCCCTTATATCATTTGTTAAATTATCATCCATTAGGGCATAGATGCATTGTTCATTCATTTACAAATCAAAACATGAGGAGAGTTATGCATCATCACTATCATAAAGCATGCTTATAACCAACATAATAACCACAAAAATATCAAGGATACATAATCCATAGAATCCACATATAAACCAATATATTTACACATAAGATACCAAGGAAAGAACCTCTTATTAATGAATACAAATTCCAACCTGGTATGGGACTACCACGTTCCACGTGACCAATGAATGGATGACCCAATTCTCTCTTCAGCCATTCACCCTCGTGCCATATTCTAAGCATTAATGTGGGATTCAAACCAAAAGAACCAACTAGGGCATCCCGAGGCTAAACCACCTCACCCTCATCAATAGAAACAATAAACATGTAATAACAAACTTTACCATGATCTTCACTAGATCACTAGGCCTAAACAAGCATGGATGCCACCGGATTTCTCCACCTACACCATGAGGAATTTTCATGTCTCCTAGTCTTTCAGGCTTTACCACAATCCACACCGGATCACTAGGCCCTAAACCGATACCCACTCTCTAGGATTTACCGCATATCCCATCCTAGGATTACTAGGCCTGATGGAGAGCACCCACCTCTAGGATTTACTGTATATCCTGCCATTCACTAGTTGAGGATTCCTATGCCCATAGAGGCAACACAATATCTGGATTTACCGCAATCCACAGTCCAGTTCAGGGGTTACTAGGCCATGTGTTCTATCATTTGGAGATCCACCTCACTCATCTTTGAATCCATCCAACAATCCATCTCAACCAAAACATGAGAACCCCATCACACCATGGCTATCTAGAAATGGAAAGGTTAAGCTGAAAACACTGTCACACTTGGAAAGCCCCATGCCATAATAGCGAAAGAAGCACATGCAATACCATGCATGCCAAATCTAGCAAGGAAAACAAACATGCAAATCGATACCTATAAAGAATCATGTTGTAGCTGCTTGTTCTTGCTCTTCCTTGCTTGATCTTTGCTTCCTCCTTGCCTTCTTTTCCTTTCTTGATCCAACGCCAAAGTGCTCCAAGAAAAATCTAAGTGTCCAAGCATATGAGAGAGAGAGAGAATGATGAGAGAGCTCCATAAATGAACTCACAAAGTCCATGAACTAATCCTCAGAAGCCTTTTTATCAATGAGGCTTCTATTTTCTTCATTTTCCATTATTTTTCTTCAATTTCCTCCTCACATGCAACCAGTGACCTTTCACCTTCCTTTTCTCCAAATTTCCATTATTTTCATAAATAAATGTGCCAAAAATGTAATTTTTCCTTTCCAAAGCCTTAACCATTGCCTTTGACAATTTCCGTAGCTATAATAAACAAATGAAAACCCACACTAGGATATTTTTCCCAACATTCAGCTTGTAATAAGTGTCCCATGACCGTGGTCTTATATATTTTTACATGGATTTTTAACCAAGGTTGTTACAGAACCCTCCCCCTTGGGGTAACACTATCCTTCGTGTTCAATGACACCTATAACCAACAAGACCGCTAAAAGCAAAACATACTACCCATGGAGCTTTATAATGCAGCTCCTTGCACTATTTACAATGACCATATGCTAAAACATGACAAACGTACAGTTTATTGGAGATTAATAACACAACTCATTACGATATTTACAATAATAACCACATATACACACATACACATTTGCTTCATTCAGAAAATAACCATATTGTCTATGGAGCTTTATAAATCCAACTTGATACATTATTTACAATAATACATGCATATACACATATGCACATTTGCTCAACCAACAAATAAAAGGATACAATGCTTGCATCCACAACAAAGGAATCCAGAGGCTCACACCTCCACCCTCAAAGTAATACTAGGATTCACCGCCTTCCCAGGAAGTCCAGAAACCACTGCAAGGTCAAATTTGCATCCAATTTCCAATGTTATACTCCTGCGCTACTTGTCCTTCCAATGAACAGTTACCATCTCATTGTTCAAGGGCACACTCCTAATGTGCATTTGATTCCATCTGGTAATGTTAATGACCAAAAAAATATAGCCCTGACCTTCCCTTCTCTGCTACACAGTCCCTCGGGCAATCCGGTCACCCCTTCTGTGCAGTCACTCACCTTCCAAGTTCCCCGACATCCCTATCCTGGGCGATCCATCCCTTGGAAAGGCTTCCTCGCATCGAAAGGTCAAAGAACCAAGGAATATACCTGCCTCAAAACCATCATACCAATCATAACATGCTCATGGAAATCAATGGACACTATTGGGTACCAGTGTCCCATAATGCCCTGATCCTGAAGTTCTTTACTAGCATACTGTTGCATGTTCCAATTCCTTTCACTGACGCTGCTAATTCTTTTAGTCAATTTCAATCACCCAACTGGCCATTTATGTGCTTCCTGTACCAAGCACATAACTTCCATTAACTTCAAAATAAATTGAAATAAATTCACATCATACCTCATTGGTGGCCAATCAACAAGATATACTTGCAATTCTATTTTCTTCTTATCACAACAAGTCAAGCTAGCATATTTGACCAAATAATCATGTATCAACATATCACATCAGGTTAGGTCAAACTCAACCATTATAAATTAAAATCATGAATCACATGAAATCATCATAAACCATAATCTTAAATCACACGTGACCATCACAAGTCAGAATCATAGATCACATGCATAATAAAATTGAAATAAAATACCTATACTTATCCTTTAATCAATCTTTAGCTTTTTCCTTTGTTCTTTCTGTACACACACCTGATCAATTTCCACACCCAGCAAACACCTAGTGCCTTTTTCTTTTCTTCAATCACGCACAAATACACAATGTACATCACAACACATACACAATGTACGACACCACACAATGCATACACCTACACCTAATATACATCACAACACATACATCTATACCCAATGTACAACACCACACAATACATGTACCTACACCTAGCGTACAACACAACATAATACATCTATACCCAATGTACAACATCGCACAATACATGTACCTATACCTGGCGTACAACACAACACAATACATGTACTACACATAGTACAATACAACGAATACACATGTCATGATACCACAACTACACGATGCACATACATAGTACCGCATGCCCGCAACACAACATGTACGACATGCACACAATACCACATATACACCAGTACCATATGTACGACATGTACATGGTATCGCCTGTACAAAGCACCACCTGCACAACATGTGCACAACAACACATGCACATGGCACCACCTACACAACGTGTACACAATGCCACATGTACATCATACCACCTGTACAACATGTACACAATGCCAGACATACACAACACCACATGCACATGTACATGACACCACATGTACACAACACCACATGCACGACATGTACACAATGCCACCTGTAAACAACACCACATGTACAACATGTACCCAACACCACATGCTCACAAAACCTCTTGTACAATCATGCACACAACACCATATGTACATAGCACCACATGCACATGTACACGACACCATATGTACAAAACACTGCATGTACAACATGTCATAACACCCTATGTACACATCACTACATATCCAACATGCGCACAACACAATATGCACACAACACCGCATATCCATCGTGCACTCAGTACAATACGTACATAACACTGCATATCCGACATGTACATAGCACCCTCTATACCCAACACTACATATGCAATATTCACACAACACTATCTATACCACCTTGTACATAACATTGCATAAAAAACATGTATACACACTATATATATACATAACACCGCATGCACACAACATCACAGATGTAACATGTACAACATATACAACATATGCACAACAATAATACCACACATCCAAAACCACACTGCCTCTACCAAGAAACCTTGCTTCCAATGTTTCTCTGTAATCCATGCTTATCCCAACATGTGACGGATCACACTGTTGTCATTCCATTAATGTATCTCTTAGAGTTAGCCTGTCCATAACATAAACATAGATCATGGTTAAGAGAACTCCCTTTATTCATACACAACATGCACAACATTGAGAACAATTGTTCCCATCATAGCCAAGGAATCAGATGCCTCACAACCATTCACTTTACCTTTCCTGTTAGCTTTCTCATGACTGTACTGCCATTGTCTATTTACACTAATGGACCAAACCAATCCAATCAATTGTCATATTTTTACCTTCAACTTCCCTTACTCATGCACCGAGCTTCATCCTAGTCTTTCATTACCTATTGGGTTCCACACAGCTCTCTCAGAGCTCCATTAATTTTCATCTTTCCCAACCAATTCCCAAGGCTCAAAACTGAAAAGGAAAACTAAAGAAACAAACAAGAAGAAGACCATGAAAACCAATAACAACACGACACCACAACAAAGTGGCAAGGCCTTGCACCAGACATAAACATAACCACAAATCAATCTCAACTAAGAACAAATAATTGAAATCACAAGAATCTCAACAAACACCATGACTAAATCCCCATGGTTCCCAGTGCTTCCAAAGGAAAGCTCAACTTGAGCCTTCTTCAAAATTTCATGGTAGTCTCTTTGCCATGCAATCCCCTACATCATATTTCCATAAACACATAACTATCAGTGCATAAATAAACATAACAATACACCAGTTACCTTACCTTGTTGTGCCAAGCATGTTGCTTGCAACTAAACACATCCACGCCATCTCTAAAAGGACTCCAATCCTTTGATGAATCTAGCCATAACTAGAACCAGTTGTTATACCTATCAAATACATATTTATGAATATAACACATATCCTCATAATGTCAAACAAATTCAAGGTTAAGAAGACTTCATGTATGCAAAGCACTCATTAGTTTAGAATTGTGGTTTCCAAACATAGTCACAGGAATTCTCACCCAATTCCTTTCTTTTACCTTTTTACGTTGTTGCAATAGAGTCTTACGAACTGTCACATCACCCAACTGTTAGTTATATAACACATCAATATTACCTTATCAAGCTAATACCAAGCATGTTGCTCTGCAACTGCTCACACATGTCAGTATCACATTCCAAAGAGGCATCATCTATATTAATTTGAAATCAACCTTCACCGAATCTAACAACCATGTCATAATCAACAATCAACTCACATTCATCGGACAAATACATAATGCTACAACTATCACCTACTTACTCTCAAGTACATATCAGTTGTCTCAACACATACGTGTTAGTACAACCATCTTAAAACAAAATCATTCCTTCATGCAATCTTATACACACCTACTCATATCATGAAATTAATAAAACATTCAAACAAACTATAAACATACCGTGTTAGATAAATCAACTAGACGAAATAATTGACACCAAACACTCAAACACCAAATACCAAATACGAGACATAAGCAAGCTCATGCCTCAATGTATTTCAGGGGAGGCTATCTTATCTGCAGAATCAATCTAGATTAGCATGATATAACTTCACAACATATCAAATCAAACATAAATAAGATCATGATATACATAAAAGTAACTAGCTAATGTGTTCACCTCATAAGGTCACAAACAATTTTCGTTCATGCATAACAATCACATATGCACCGTCAGTCTAGATTAATATGACATAATATTGCAACATATTAATTCATACCTAAATGTCATAACCCTAACCATTTGCATAGACCAATCCAAATTAGTATGACACGTATAACATCAATATCTTAATGTAATAGCCCTAATCATCAAGTTACTAGCATATAACAACAACAACTTATATAACATGCTCATCAACAAAATATAACCTAATCCTCAAGCTAACTATCATATAAAAACAAGAAGTTAACCTATAACATACTCATCAACAACATATAACCTAATCATTAAGCTAACTATCATATAACAACAACAAGTTAACCTATAACATATTCATCAACAGCATATAACATAATCATCAAGTTATCTAACCTAAAACAACAATAGAAATGCATACCACCATATGTTACTATCATTCATGACTATCTGAAATGTGCATATGACTACACTAATCAACTAGCATCTAACATGTATGTAACCATAACATCAATAGAATGAAAGGCATACACATAACCATAATTCATATAACCACCCTTAACCTACATACCTACATACCCAACATACAAACCTATATGACGACATGCTCTTTCCTTTAGGTTCAATGCTACAACTTCACTTTGATGATCTGCATCTCCTGCTCTATCTCAGCCAACACATTAGCATCATAGCATACCAATAGTAGCATGGTGACCACTGACCTAATTGCATACAATTACCTCATGCACAACAACCTTCACCATGAAAATGCATGCATACCAACATATAGACACTGACACGCATAACAAATGCATATACAACATGTTGACAGTGCTGGACCCGCCAACATGTCAGGGGATCTCCCCTATAAAAAGTCCCAACTAGACCTCAGACCGTTTGGTGAAGGAGTCCCAGCAGTGGGTCGTACGGTATCGCCTTGATAACAGTTGCGCATAGAGGCAAGTAAGATGTCCTTGTTGGTAGCAAGGGTATGACATGTGCAACAAGCCAAAGAAGGTGCATGAACAGTTATAACACACGGAAAGTGAGGTGAGTGAACCCCTTGGAAACCTATGGAAGTACATGGCTTGGAAGGGAATACACAAATGAAGATGCATCACAAACTGGAATGAAAGTAAGCTAACAATCCAAAGTGATGGTTAAACCAATAGCACATCTCAGTAAGATTCATACAAAAAAATTCCATACATGCATGTGTAAGCAAATAGATACATATATCATTCGAGTAACCAAGATAGCTGAAATACAATAACAACATATGCATGAAATGTGCTAGCCTTGTTATATTAAGAATTGAAAGTTCCAATCATACAGTACAACCATGATTGACCACTAGTCCCGATAGCGGAACGTTATAGTCACTGTCGCCTGCTCCTCCAAAGAGATATACTAGCTCTGCACTGTGGAGAAGCCAAGGCTCATTAAAATACTCTCCAAGCTTTCTCTAAGATACTCTTATCGGAAGCTTGGCTGACCAAAAGCCTCTATAATGAGTTATGAGGTTCTATTTATAGCGAAGGGTGGGGTGACCCTTGACATTCCCCTTTGTGACTCTTCACCTACCCTTATGACTTTTCACCTACCATATGACTGTTACATTCAACTATCAACACTTGGACTTTCACTTTACAAGATTTTACATACAATCTTCATATGTACCCATGTGAGACAAAATAGGCTTGAGCAATCCATGCAAGACATCACTAAGACTTAGACAGTTGTGATGAGACCACTTTTTGACATCCTTGTGATGATCAACAGTGGCGAACTGATGCCAAGCTTGGTCGTCTGTGATGGTATCTGTGCGCTCAATGGTGACATCCTGCTAAAAGAGAACTCTTGCCTTTGTTGCGTCTGGGTACACTATTATGGCTCCTCTGTCCAACTCGTCTGATAATATGCACATCACTGTCTTGAGTGCAGTTGGACCAGCAACATACTGATGCATAATGTTTGTGTTGATCTCCGAGTGTGTGCTAGTGACCATGCGCATCAACTTGTCAAAATACATGTTTAGCTCTAGTCGGACCTGCTTCTTGTCTTCGCCTTGGTGAGTGTGCCAAATGGGTGGGATTGCATGCGTGCACATAATGACATCCATGCTCCTAGATACCCTTGCATGCGATCAACACCACTGCTCACCCTGTCTACTCCATGCCGACCACTAAATGGATCTATAGCCTGTATGGGTGCATTTTCATCAGTCTATGGATGTTGCGCCTCCTGTTGTGCCTGTTCTTACTGCAACTCCTTCTCTGTTGTTTGTGTAGCTCCTATTCTTCCTTGAGTTTTCATTTAAGAACTTGTGGCTCTTTCTCTCATTCTCTCTCTGCCTTTACGTGATCCTCCTATTTCGATGTCACCTCATAGCCTCAATCTCTAAAGCTGCTTTCATCACAAGTGGATCTGCGCGAACTTGTAGCTTTGCTCCGCCTCTATGTTGTCAACAACCTTCCTCTTGCATTTGTCACACACATGTGTGCTACCTTTTGCTGCTATTGATGGTGTTTCTCGTTGTGACATTGTTGGCATTTCATCTTGATATCCTTATCCATGAACAACTTGATGTCTTCATATATAGGCAAGTTCATAGACACTTGATCGACTACATCCCCAGTTGTGCTCTAAATTGTGTCTTCGACTCTACTCTCCTGGAAGCCATTGCACCTGTGCTGCTGAGAGGCAGACGAACACCTGTGATACTTGGATACATAGAAACACTCATGACAAGCAATATGTTAGTCGAAAACCAAAACAGACTGGATGACTGACGTGCAACATACCTGTGTGACTGTCTGTGAAGATTACATAATTTTCACCGGGAGGCTAGGAGCCTGACTGCCAAAAATGTGCAAGGCACAATCCAGGCTATTGGGAGGCTGACTGACTATTGGAACTATGTAATGCACAGTCCAGCCTGGCCTGTTAAGGACTGATACTGTGTAATGCACAATTTTAGTCAGCAGTGACATGCAAACCAACAAACTACATTGTATAGTTTCTGGTGCTAGCAAGGCACTGCCTCCTAGGATTGCACAATGCAATCCTAGAGGTCAGTGTTGGACCAAAATTGCGTAATTTCTAGAGGGAAGGCAGAGCCTTCACTTCCAGAAATGTGCAATGCTAGCTGGGCAAGGAAAGGTCCGGGCTAAGGCAACCCAGACCCGCCAACGGGCGACTGAAAAAATGAGAAGTTTGAATGCATGTTGATACTGAGTGTAAACAAGAGTGAATGATCATGAATGAAAATAGTAAGTGTAGGATTCAGAAAACAGGAAAGCATGCATGTGTGTGAAGCAACTCATCATAGCAGTGACCGTCGGTGCAAAAAAAATGTCATACATGTAATAGCAGTGAGATGCGAACGAAAACTGAAACAATGCTTCTACAAGCTAACACAAATCAAAATGACAACAATCACTCATTGAAATCAATTAGACAACACTCACACAAAGAAAAATGCAAAAAGCGATAGAAACGCAACGCAAGACATGAAAAGCAAACTTACCCTGAAACAGTTAAGATGAAAGTGCGGAAGACTCCTGGATGCAATGTGGGATGTCATAGCTGCAAGGGCGATGTGAGGAATGAGCTCTGCAGCGCCCGGTTCATAAGTTTTGATAAGATCGAGGTTATGACGTGCATGCCACAAATCTAGGAAAAATTAGCACTTGGCGAGAGGTTCCTAAAATGAGCTTTGCATGTAACCTCCAGCTGTTAAGACTAGATCCCTAGATCTAGGGATGCCTTTTGCTATTTCAGGAAGAGCAACCCATGCATGTAAATCAGTTTTTCTCGGTCCTGGAGGGAACCGGTCAACCTGAAGGCACATGCAACAGCCTTCTTGATTGAGAGAGGGATTTGTGCAATTTCTGAGAGGAAATGGGTTGGCTGCCCCAGAGGGATTGCACAATTTTTGGGAGGAGCAGGTGACTGCTTCCTAGAATTGCGTAATTTCTGTGAGGAGCTGGGCTGGCTATCCCAGAGGGATTGCATAATTTCTGGGAGGAGTAGGTGACTGCTACCCAGAATTGCACAATTTCTGGGTTGAGCTGCAGTGCTGGCCAGATTGCACAGTTTTTCCAAGGAAGCATGTCTGACTGCTCTACGCAATTTTGGAGCTCAGCAGTCTACCCAACTGATTTTCGCAATTTTTGGGCTGAGCTGCAGTGTTGGGCCAGATTGCCCAATTTTCCCAAGGAAGACTGCCTGAATACATTGCACAATTTCTACTGGCTTCTGAGCCCAGCAGGCTGCCCAATAGATTTGCGCAATTTTTGGAGGGAAGGCTAGTTCCCCTCCATAATTGCGCAATTTTCTGAGGGAGTTGCTCAACCAGCAACTAGCCTAAGTCCGAATTGGTAGCTTGTGAGGGGAGCGAAGCAAACTAACACGCATAGGATGACAAGCTACTGAAAAAACCAACGAAGCCTATGTACTTGACAATGCAAGACATGCTGTGAAGATGGTTGGTAGGGAGGCTCCAAAACAAAGCTAAGGAAAAATTTTGGAGGGTGGTTGTAGTTGCTACAACACAACCATACACTCATGATGACACATTCCACAAGAACACCACAACCTTCATATGGTGACATCATTACAACCATGATCAACACCATGCAAATGCAACAAGCACATGGGCTACAAACATAAGGAACACATATTCAACCAACATGAATGCATGACCAACATACCACCCATCCAGTCCGAGGGGTGAACCATGCTCTGATACCACTCTGTAACGCCCTCCTCACACATCTACCCAAGTAACCAGCGAACCATTGTAAACATGTGACAAGAGGCTACTATGATGGGATTCAACCTCCTATGTGACCTTAAGGAAGTGGAATCGATGGAAACACAACATACAAACCTTCCACATCAGCTACAAGACTCCCAGGAACCATCCCAACCACTCAGGTAAATATCCCCTAGGTCCGACGAAGTTTTTTGACCAATTAAATCTCGAAATCTCCCATTATATGGTCATGCCTGCATCTAGAAGGCCCTAGACACTCCCAAAGCATGGTATGCCAACATCTAGGGACTATTTTTCTCATTGTTGTGCCAGCATCCCTAGGATTTGAGCCACTTTTTCAGGCCCAAAGCCCAGATTACTGCCCATAATTAATGACACCTTTTGAACATAAATATAACAAGGGAATGATGATACAAATGCAATTACTTAATCAAGGGCTTGATTGGACCCCCTCTAGCCATGACAATCATTTCATCAAACATATCACAAACATGTAATCTACAGGTGTAAATAACAAATCTAAGCATAGGAGTCTCATACTTATCTGAGAATCACTAAGAAGCATTGTTCCCTTATATCATTTGCTGCATTATCGTCTATTAGGGCATAGATACATTATTCATTCATTTACAAATCAAAACACGAGGAGAGACATACATCATCACTATCATAAAACATGCTTCTAACCAACATAATAACCACATAAATATCAAGGATACAACAGCCATAGAATCCACATATAAACCAGTATATCTACAGATAAGATACCAAGGAAACAACCTATTAATGAATACAAAATCCAAACCGGTATGGGACTAGCACGTTCCACCCAAACATAGAATGGTTGAGCCAATTCTCTGTTCATCCATTCGCCCCCATGCCATATTCCAAGCATGAATGTGGGACCCAAACCAAAAGAACCAACCAGGGCATCTCGAGGCTAAACCACCTCACCCTCATCAATAGACACCAATCTTTATTGTAATCCATCCCGGATCACTAAGCGAAACAATAAACATGTAATAACAGGCTTTACAATGATCTCCACTAGATCACTAGGCCAAAAAAAACATGGATTCCACCGATTTATCCACCTACACCGCGAGGAATTTTCCTATCTTCTAGTCTCTCCAGATTTACTGCAATCCACAATGGATCACTAGGCTCTAAACTGAGACCCACTCTCTAGGCTTTAGCGCATATCCCATCCAGGGATTACTAGGCCTGATCGAGAGCACCCACCTCTAGGATTTTACGTAAATCCCGTTATTCACCAGTCGAGGATTCCTAGGCCCAATGAGGCAACACAAAATCTAGCTTTACCGCAACCCACAGTCTGGTTCAGGGGTTACTAGGCCATGTGTTCTATCATTTAAAGATCCACCTCACGTAGCTTCAAATCCATCCGACAATCCAACTCAACCAAAACTTGAGAACCCCATCACATCATGGCTATTCAGAAATGACAAGGCTAAACTGAAAACACTGTCACACATGGAAAAAACCTTGCCATAACAGCAAAAGAACCACATGCACTACCATGCATGCAAAATCTAGCAAGGAAAACAAACATGAAAATCGATACCTGCAAAGAATCATGTTGTAAATGCTTGATCCTGCTCTTCCTTTCTTGATCTTTGCTTCCTCCTTCCCTTCTTTGCATATCTTGATCCAATGCCAAAGTGCTACAACAAAACTATAAGTGTCCAATAGTATGAGAGAGAGAGAATAATGAGAGAGCTCCAAAACTGAACTGACAAAGTCCATGAACTATGTTAGGGTCCCACCCTAACCCCCTTATTTATGTCATGGGATCACGTCATAGTCAAGAGTCAATAAAGCCCATATTAATATTTGTAAGTGGTTAACCCGCAATTAATGACGGGACCACAGTTAGTTGCAAATGGGCGGTAGTATTAGATAGATGGTATTAATAAAACCCACGGTATTGGCCTGTGGTATTGCATGTATGAGTCATATATAAAGGATAGAGACTCCCTGCGAGGGTATCATGTCTTGTTTTGTAATCGAGCTCTGCTCTATTGGAGGTTGCCCCCTCGAAGAGGCCTGTGAACATTTCTCTCTGAATAATAAAATCATTGCTATTCTGTGTTCTGGGTATATTTTCTTCGCATATTCTGTGTTCTGGGTATCTTTTCTTCGCATATTCTATGTGTGGGTATTACTTTGCAGGTTAAGAGCATAACAAGTGGCATCAGAGCGCTTTCCAAGGCTCGGTGGGATCTCCAATTTTTAGCAAAAAAATTTTTGGCTAGAGACGTGTTCCGGCGTCTTTAAACCACGGGATCTGTCGTTAAGCGCATAAACCTGCGGATTTGGGGAGGCATGCACGCAGGAAATACAAGAGGTGGTCACGTCTGTTGGACTCCCTTGTAAGCCATGTGGGTACCCCTTCGAGTAGTAGCGCATTAGACAGAACCGCGCACAGACTGTCTTCCATGTACCCTCTGGGTATATAGGAAGCCCCCTGGCTCCCTTGAAACCTCGCCATAGATAAACCTTCGGCCGTCTTGTGGCTACAGTACACCGAGAACAGCACTCGGAGAGATTACTCGCCCGTACGATAGGGTAGTCGGGTTGTACGGCTAAGGGTACGGTCGACCCTCCTTAGTTAGAGCCCTGAAACATTGGGCCGAGTACTACTGTCAGACCCTTATGTATATTGCGATCTGTAGCACCTGACACTCCTCAAGACCATAGTTCCCTTTCTATCGGGGGATCAGACATCATCTATTCCAGATCAGCAAGTGCAACATTAGCAGACATCAGTCCCGCAGCTCCATCAGACCAGCAGCAGCAGTTGTTCCACCATTCAGATCTCTCAGATCCACCAGATCGGAGTAGTTGTGAAGGATTCTTGAACCTGGATATACTTTTCGCAGGACTTTTGGCGCCATTGACATTTTGAGGATTTGGTGACTGCAGTATTGATCAGGGGCGCTTATTGGTGATCTAGCCCATCAGAATCAGGACGACGAGCTGAGCACGGTGGTACCATTCAATTTCTTAGTGAAAATTTTTTAGGCGGTCCCAATTTTTCATCAGGTTGGTGTATGGTAGAAACTCGCGCTCAAGCGATGGCCAATGAAAGGATAGACAAAATTGAAGACCATGTGAACTCCCTCCAAACTGCGGTGAAGGATATCCAACTTGAGCTTAAAGGAATAAGTCCCCAGATACATGATGCACTCTCGAAGGGCAAGGAGCCAGCCCACGAGGAGGCGTATAATGGCCATGAATACCATGAGGGTGAGTCTAGCCACTCTCCGCACGTCTGGCACACCCATCCACCACCCAGTCAGCGACCTCCCAAGTTGGATATGCATAAATTTGATGGTTCTCACACGTCCACATGGCTAGCACAAATGGAGCAGTATTTCGAATTGAATCATATCATAGATGAGGGGACTAAGCTTATGGTGGGCACCATGTACTTGGACAATGAACGATGGCAATGGAAGGAATGGCATCAGCGTTGCAATGGACATTTTTAGAATTGCGCCCAATTTGCCAAAGCTCTTTGAAATCGCTTTGAACAGGAAGACTCTTTTTTGGGGCGTCTCACTAAGCTCTGACAGACGGGTACAGTGGAGGAATATATCACTGCTTTTGAAGCCTTAGCCTTCCGCACTAAGGGTCTCACAGATGAGTTCTACATGGAATGCTTTATCAGCGGTCTTAAAGAAGCCATCAAAGCTTAGGTTCTACTCCACCACCCTCCCACATGGACAGAGGCTTGCCAGGTAGCTCGTAAGGTGGAACGTGCATTAACAGCCCAATCCAGCCGCCCCAACTTCCCCGCTAAAGTTCGTCCCTCACAGGCTCCCAACACGACTCAGACACTTAAGATTCAAAAGGTGTCACCTGCAGAAATGGCCGAAAGAAGGAAGCAAGGACTATGTTACTACTGTGATGAAAAATATTCCCCGGGTCATAAATGCAAAGAGCCCAAGTTTTTTCAAATAGATGCCACTGACTACAGCTCCACCGAGGAAGATCCACCACTTGAGGAACCGGAGGCGATCGAAGAAGATAACCAAAAGGAGATTCTATCTGATGAACCAATTATTTCGCTAAATGCATTGGCAGGAATTTCTTCCCCTCAAACTCTCAAAATCAGGGGTTTTCTTAAACATCGCCCAGTAGTAGTCTTGATTGATAGTGGAAGTACCCATAATTTCATCCATCAAAAGATCGCTGAAGCAGCATATTGTTTTGTCCGGGCAGTTTCTAACTTCCAAGTCCAGATTGCAGATGGGGGCACAATGAAATGTGAAGGTCACTGTGAAAATGTCAAACTTCAAATGGGGGATTATCAATTGAAAACCCACATGTTTGCAATACAAATGGGGGGTTGCGACATTGTCCTAGGCGCGGAATGGCTCCGCACTCTTGGGCCAATCACAATGGATTTCCAGGAGTTATATATGAGTTTTAAGCAGAACAACTCCACACATACCCTCCGTGGACTACAGGCGGGAGCCCCCTCTATCATCAGCTCGCATAGGATGGAAAAATTATTAAAAAAGGGCCATCATGGAGTGGTAGCTCAATTTAATGCCATCCAGGTAGTCGACACCATGTCTCTGCCAATTCATCCTGAGATGCAACAGATTTTAAATAAACATCGGACGGTCTTTGACAAGCCTCATGAGCTTCCACCCTCGCGAGGGGAACATGATCATAGCATCACATTGGTTCCAGGGGCCCAACCCCCAAATGTGCGGCCATACAGATATCCGTTCACCCAAAAGAATGAAATAGAAAAAATCATCAAGGAATTGTTGGAAGCAGGTGTCATTCGTCCCAGCATTAGTCCTTATTCATCCCTAGTGGTCATGGTCCTCAAGAAAGATGGGGAGTGGCGGATGTATCCCGACTTCAGGGCCCTCAATAAGTTGACAGTCAAAGATAAATTTCCCATCCCGGTGGTTGACGATTTGCTGGACGAACTCAATGGGGCTCAATTCTTCACTAAGTTGGATCTTCGCTCAGGCTACCACCAAATTCGCATGAAGGAAGTCGACATTCCCAAGACGGCTTTCAGAACTCATGAAGGCCATTATGAGTTCCTGGTCATGCCATTTGGTCTCTATAATGCCCCCTCTACTTTTCAGAGCCTTATGAATCACCTCCTCAAACCATATCTCAGAAAATTTGTCCTTGTCTTCTTCGATGACATCCTCATCTATAGTGGCACTTGGGCAGCACATCTTCAGCATGTAGATCTACTCTTGCAACTGCTCCACACGCATAAATTATTTGTCAAGATGTCTAAGTGTTTGTTTGGCATGGAAGAAGTTGAGTATTTGGGCCACATTGTGGGGCGTGAAGGTGTCAAGGTGGACGCCAAAAAGATCCAGGCAATGCAAGAATGGCCTCAACCTAAGACCTTGAAAAGCTTGAGAGGATTTTTGGGTCTCACAGGCTATTATCGTAAATTTGTCCGCAACTATGGCCGCATAGCGAAGCCCCTAACTCAACTCCTAAAGAAAAATTCCTTCTTCTGGAACGAGGAAGCACAACAGGCATTTACCGCGCTCAAAACCGCCATGTTTTCCACTCCCGTCTTAGCACTACCTGACTTCACCAAATCCTTTGTCATTGAATGTGATGCTTCGGGTACAGGTATTGGAGCGGTCTTAATGCAGGAAGGGCGACCATTGGCCTTCACCAGCCAACAACTAAGTGGGAGGAATCTGGGCCAATCTACCTACGAGAAGGAAATGATGGCCATCTTACATGCAGTCAAGACCTGGCGACCTTACTTGTTGGGGCGACGTTTCCAAATCCGCATAGATCATCACAGTCTTAAATATTTTTTGGAGCAACGCCTATCTTCCCCACAACAAAATAAATGGTTAGCCAAAATGTTGGGATATGATTATGAGATCATTTACAAGAAAGGGAAAGACAACAGTGTAGCAGATGCATTGTCGCGCCAATTTGAGGAAGAAAGTACTCTGCTCGCAATTTCCCTCCCCATTCCAGACTGGATTGAAGAGGCTCGCAGGGAATGGTTTTCACATCCCGGGCTCTCCCAACTCATTTCTCAATTGCAGGTAGATCCTAATTCCAGCAAGGGCTACTCGTGGCAGAATGATATTCTTCGCTACAAGGACAGAGTCGTAATATCACCAACATCCACCCTCAAAAGTCGCATTTTGGCAGAATTGCACTCATCTCCCATTGCAGGACATTCGGGCTTTCAGAAGACGTATGCTCGCACCAGAAGATCATTTTTTTGGACCGGCATGAAATAGGACATCCTTACTTTCGTAGCAGAATGTGACGTCTGTCAACGCCACAAAGGGGAAACCGTCAACACACCAGGCACATTACAACCATTGCCCATTCCGGCGTCAATTTGGACGGAGGTCTCCATGGATTTCATTACAGGTCTTCCAAAGTCTGGGAACAAGTCAGTCATCATGGTGGTTTTGGACCAACTGTCGAAGTATGCTCATTTCTGCGCCCTACCCCAACCGTTTACACCAACTTTGGTTGCTCAAACTTTCATGGATCAGATCTTCAAATTGCATGGCATGCCCACTTCTATTGTGTCCGACCGCGACCCGATCTTCACCAGTAATTTTTGGCAGGAACTCTTCAGAATACAAGGCACTCAACTCAAACTCAGTACTTCATATCATCCGCAAACAAATGGTCAAACCGAAGCTGTCAACAAATGTCTAGAAACCTACCTTAGGTGTTTCACTTCAGAAAAGCAACACCTTTGGGTACAGTGGTTACCTCTGGCTGAATGGTGGTATAACACCAACTATCATGCCACCACCAAAATGACTCCCTATGAAGCAGTCTATGGTCAACTTCCGCCTTCCCCTACTTCTTATCTCAAGGGGTGCTCCAAAGTACAAGCCGTGGATCAACTCCTACAACACCGTGCAACCATGCTCGCCCATCTGCGCGAGAATCTTCATCAAGCTCAGAACCGTATGAAGCAACAGGCCGACCAACATCGCTCAGAGCGCCAATTTCAAGAAGGGGATCAGGTCTTTTTGAGGCTGCAACCATATAAGCAAACATCACTCAAAGACAAGGGTTGTCAAAATCTCTCTCCAAAATTCTACGGACCATACCAAGTACTTCAGCGCATTGGAGAAGTGGCTTACAAGTTGGCTTTGCCACCTACAGCAAAAATCCACCCAGTTTTCCATGTATCGTGCCTCAATAAAGTGATTGGGAACAATTGTCGAGTTCAAACCAGTCTACCTGAATTGGACGAAGAAGGGTCAATCTGGCTTCAACCTAAACAGGTTCTAGACACACGAGACAAGCACCTGTGCGGCCGCATGATTAAGGAGGTCCTCGTCAAATGGAAAGACACCTCTCCGGAAGATGCAACTTGGGAACCAGCCACTATTCTTCAGCAGTTTCCACAGCTTCAGCCTTGAGGACAAGGCTAGTCTTAAGGGGGAGGGCATGTTAGGGTCCCACCCTAACCCCCTTATTTATGTCATGGGATCACGTCATAGTCAAGAGTCAATAAAGCCCATATTAATATTTGTAAGTGGTTAACCTGCAATTAATGACGGGACCACAGTTAGTTGCAAATGGGTGGTAGTATTAGATAGATGGTAAATGGGCGGTAGTATTAGATAGATGGTATTAATAAAACCCATGGTATTGGCCCGTGGTATTGCATGTATGAGTCATATATAAAGGATAGAGACTCCCTGCGAGGGTATCGTGTCTTGTTTTGTAATCGAGCTCTGCTCTATTGGAGGTTGCCCCCTCGAAGAGGCCTGTGAACATTTCTCTCTGAATAATAAAATCATTGCTATTCTGTGTTCTGGGTATATTTTCTTCGCATATTCTGTGTTCTGGGTATCTTTTCTTCGCATATTCTATGTTTGGGTATTACTTTGCAGGTTAAGAGCATAACAAACTAATCCTCAGAAACCTTTTTATCAATGAGGCCTCTGTTTTCTTCATTTTCCATTATTTTCCTTCAATTTCCTCCTCACATGCAACCTGTGACCTTTCACCTTCCTTTTCTCCTAATTTCCATTATTTTCATAAATAAATGTGCCAAAAATTCCATTTTGATTTTCCAAAGCCTTAGCCATTGCCTTTGCCAATTTCCTTAGCCATAATAAACCAATGAGCACCTACACTAGGATGTTTTGCCCAACATTCAACTTGGAATAAGTGTCCCATGACCATGGTCTTATATATTTTTACATGGATTTTTTAAGCAGGGTTGTTACATAAAAGAAGATGGAGAACCATTGATAAGCACTGCAAAATTGGAGGACATTATACATGCCATAATCTAGTTGGTCGACAAAGGGTCTAGACCTATATGGAGAAGAAGTAAACGAAGGAAGCTCTAGTTCACCCGGTCGTATGCCTTAACAAGATCCATCTTGAGGATGACAGCACAATACTTCCTAATTTTGATGGTGTGAAGAGCCTCTTGGGCCAAGCCAATGGAATCATGTATCAATTGGCCTGCGAGAAGCCAAATTGCTCCATGGAGAGAGTGAAAGAGAGAACAACTTTCATCATGGAGGAAAAAACCTTTGCAATCGCCTTGTAAATAATATTATAGAGAGAGATGGGCCAATAATAATTGAATTAATGAGGCTTGGAGGATTTAAGAATTAGAGCTACGAAAGTAGCATTGATATCCCCAAATAGTTTCCGAGTCACTCTTGCCTCCTCCACCACAGCAAGATGTCACCCACAACCAATAGATCTAAGGGAACAAAAATATGCTCAAAAATAAAAAGTGCTCGAATTTCCTAAAAACGAAACCAAATCATAGATCTCATCATTATAATTCCAACGATGCTTGAATCACCTCAATCTGACACTGTATGAGGAAGTTATCGCGTTCTGAAATTTTTGGCAAAAAAAAAAAAAAATCAACTTGCAGGGTTGACTTGGTAGTCCATAGGTTGATGTGGTGTTGACATCAGCAGGATGATTGTTTAGTACTATGATCGGATGAGACAATCCCGAGCTGACACATGGCAGTTGATGGTTGGACATTGGTGGGTGAATAGAGTTTGGACACTTGGGCTAATGAGCAAGTGACATGTGCCCCAATCATGGGGCGCCATGTGGCACCATGGATTGGACCAAAATTTGTTAATTTGACTGATTAACACTCTGCAGGGATCAAACCCATGACCAGATACAAGCGAACGGGACACCTTACTAGTGGGCTCACCTGACCAGTACAAACGCAATACTTATGAAGTGTTAATTATCATGGTGTAAGGCAAAAGGGGTAGGCACATGACACATTTCCTGTGCCCAACCCTTGGTTCTGGTAATAATACATGACCATTGGCGTAAAACAAGGGAGGGACAGGCATGTGGCACCCTACCCATGCCAAGCCCATAGTTCCATGACCATTATGCGACCAAGAGTAGGTCCCGTGGGGCACATGGCCCATGCCCCATGGCCCTTGGCCTGTGCCCCATGGCCATATGATTGACACGGGAGTGGAAGAATAGGGGCGTGACCTTATTGGTGTGATTAACAATCTAACAATTTGCACCATAATCGGTGGGTTTTGTGGTTGATCCCACCACCTGTAACAACGAAATTGTCTTTGCGCAAGGCCGTCAAAGTTGAATTTCATTGTCATTTTTGACAGAGAGACAAATTTGCAGAACAATCAGCTGGGAAATGAAGAAGGGGGGCTAACTTGGCTATTTTCCAACCTTTTTGAGCTCAAGAAAATCCTACATAGGGTTTTTTGGGTGTTCTAGACACAATGGCAGTGTTATTTTTGCAATTTGAGCAATATATGTTGATGTAGTTACACATTTGAGAATATAATTTAAAGGGCCAACAATGGAAGTGGGACCCAAAGACATAGCCTAGGAGGGTGAACTTTTTCATCAAATTGTTGTTTTGTGATGTTGCTTGTGGTATATTTTTCATTGTTAAAATATGAAAATATTAACATAGGTTGTGTGCTTTTGAAATTTCGATCCATTTCCCATAAGACATAAACTAGCTTGCAAAACTTTACATTAAACCTTCAAACTTTATTTCAGATCAGTTTGGTATCAGAGCATGGTTTTTGTGAAGGTTTGACAGTTTTTGCAAGTGTTTTATTAAATGATTACAAGGTCTAAATTGAAAAGAGGATAAGGGGTGCATGAAGAACCAAACCATCAAATTGGTTCAAGGAGGTCACAAACTCCACAAAATCCACCAGTTATGGCACATGAAAAAGGGCAAGAGCTGATGTCTGAGTATGAAAGAGATTTTAGAGAGGATTTTGATGATATGTCTGAGATGGTGAAAGTGTTGTACAATGAGAAGACAACAAGGTTGCAAGGTGAAAGTTCTAATCAACCAAAAGGTAATGGTGGTGATGGGAGCAAGGCTCCACCTCCACCTCCTCCTTCACCTCCATCCTCACCTCTTTCTTCACCTTCTTGATCTCATAGACCTACTCCTCCTCCATCTCCAAAAGGACATGGTAAGTCTCCTTTGATTAAGATTGATGTCAGGTTTGAATTTCCTATGTACAATGGGGAAGTAAATGCTGAAACATTGGATAATTTGGTTCGTCAAATTAAAGTCTATTTCAGGATTCAAAAGATTGATGATGATGTCGCAAAGATCCAAATTGCTTCTCTTCGCTTGGAAGGCGTATCTCTCATCTGGTGGGAGGCCAAAACTCAAGAAGATTGGAAGAAAAGTGGTAAAATGATCTCTTCTTGGAATGATTCTATAGCTGCATTAAGAAGGAAATTTTATCCATTAGCTTACATGCAAAAAGCAACTATGGATTGGAAAATTTTAGACAAGCTAAAGGTCAGAGTGTCCAAAGTTACACAAAATAATTTAGAAGAAGAGCTTTAATCTTGGGTGTTGATTTGTCTTCACAAGATAATCTCCTTAAATATATAGTTTGATTACATAGTTATCAAGATAGATATCTAATCATTTAATTATTAACTATAATTATAATTATTTATTTTATTTTAGTTTTTGAAATTTTATTTTATTTTTATAAAATTATATATATATATATATATATATATATATATATATATATATATATATCTATATATATATATATATATATATATATATATATATATATATATATATATATATATATATTCAAAAAAGATTACATCTTCTTGTGCAATTTTCCAAGCGCCGATTGGCTTCACTCTTACTCGATTTATTGGCCAACTGATGCATACCTAGGTAGATAGTGAATTTGCAAAATGAAAATGATTTACATACACTAACTGACAAAAAAATGCCAAAACACTCATTAAACCATAAGACAACCAATTAAAATCAAACATCATAAGAATTTACTGGGGCAAGATGATCTAGGCTCGAGATAAGGGATGGTGGGGGCTTAAATTCGCAGTGAACATGTCCTTCTATGTGAGCCAATTGAGTTTCCAACCAATCAATCTACTCCTAGATGTGGCATTGTCCTCTCCATAGGCTGACCAATCTGTCATGTATCTACCATAAGTTCCACTGAATATGGTTCATAAAGTCTAGTGTATCATTGTGATTATCCTTCTAGGCACAATCGAGCTACTCTAGCGAATTACTTAGTTGTTGAATCAGGCGGGTATTAACTTTTGGTGAGGAGGTCATCCCCCCTGAGGTAAACAATGAAGAAACCAACGAGTCCATATTCTCTCCCAGAATTTTCTCTAATAGTTTTTGTTATTGAAAAATGCAACAAGAAATTCTCAATTTGATTTTGCCTTGATTAAATTGAGAAAATTTGAATTTCTAGATTAGCAGACAACTTGGATGTAGTTAAATTGTGTGACATGGCTTGTGTCACCTAGTTTACTTATTAAATTTGAGTTAGAGGAGTTATAGTTCAGTTAAACATGTGTGATTGCTAATTTATAGGAATAAAGGTCAATTATTTCAAGTTATTTTTATTTAAACTAGTTTCAACTATTGGAGGAACTAGTGGAAGGTCATTTGTGTAGTGAGACTTCAGTCTAACTCAGTGATCATCTAGTTAATTGATCAATCAGCCCAAAATAGCTAGTGCATGCAGAGAATTTGAGTTCCCCAGTTGTGGTGGAGATTCCAAGGCAGTGTAACATCTGTTATAGACTAGTCTTCAGTGTACAAGTGTTGCATGCAGTCAAATGTTCAACCTTGGGAATTGCGCAATCCAATTTGGAGAAAATATGAAATAATAGGGGCTTAATTTCTCAAGGAATTGCGCAAGGAAATAGGGGCACAAGGAGAATTATAATTTGACTAAGTCTGGGTTAGAGCTTCTCAATGAGCAGAGAGATAGGTTATTCACTTGCAAGTTATGCTCAGTTGAGCGAAGCAATTATAATACATCTCTATTCATCAGATTTATGCAAGTAGGTTGTTCACAAGGTTAATCCTCTCTACAGACAAAGACGATCCCTGTAGCCCAATGAATGGGTCTAGCAACTGAAGGGACAATCAACTAGACATCTTCCTAGATTATAATTGAAAAGTAGAACAAGAGAGAAGGCCTACCTTGCTCTGATGCTAATCTGATTTCCTTTGTTGAGATCCTTGAACCGCTTGTGTCACGGACTTGTTCTTGCTTCTTTCAGCACTTATGTACCTGCACAAGTGACCAAGAGACAACAAAGCATACCAAAACTAATAGAAAATCCAATAATAACCTATTTAGTTGATCAAGGAATGCCAAACCAATACATACATAAACATATATATTTTGTGAAGATGAACTAGCAGTTGTATTATTATTTAAAGAATAAAGGGAAGCTTACAACCATAGCCTTGATGTTGAAAGGCTCTCCTTGAGTGGTAATCCAAGTCCAAGCCAAGAAACTCCCCAACACTCCTTCTCCAAGTCTAATGAATAACCTCTAAGAATAAGCTCAACATAGGGGTGCAAATGGACATAGATCAACCCAGCCTCTAGCCTAACCAACCATTTGCGAATGGGAGAGGATGAATTTATAGACTCGGAAAGGAAGTTAGGACTTATCCAAATGTAGGATTAGGCCCTCATCTCAAGGAGGTAGCTCATAGGGATAATACCAAGAGGCCAAGTTGGGAGATTTTGACCTCATCTACGTCGAACAACCTCCAGCTTGCTGCTCTAGAAGTTTCTAGATCACAAAGCTTCTCATCCTCTTTCGGAAAATTGCCTTTTTGGGATCATCATGGGTATATGAGTAAACAGAGCGATGCCATCACGGCTCGAGTATAGTGCAACATGCGACCATCATGGTTTTTAGCCTCATAAGTGCGATGATGCTCAAATTAGGGTTAAAGAGCTATTTCCTTCAGGGGAAGCTCAAGGAATTTTCCAATCAATGTCTTAGGAAGGCTCTGAAATGCATATATGAATGAGTGCACTACATTATGGTCATGTTTCGGGCAGTTCGAGGTATTTCATAGGGAATTGCAGGAGGTGTGAAAAAATATTGTGTAACAAATGCCCCCTAAAGCATGAAGGCATAACGAGGAGTGATGGTTGAGATGCTTTACGAACTTTTGGCAAGGACAAGGACACACACTGTCAGGAGACCTACAAATCTAGGACGCATATACATATACATATCTGAGATCAAAACATGAATCCATGGCATGGGCGCAACCATCTAGATGATGAAGACTATATGAAAATATCCATGGCATGGTGCAACCATACAATACAAAAGGATCATCTGTATTCTAAGATCCAAGGCATGGATGCAACCATCTAATATATAAGGATCATCATAAATTTAAAGTCCCCACGATATGGTAACAACTATCTGTATTGTAAAAACATGGGTATAATCATGAATAACATATAACTCCACACAGCCTGAGTCATATCAGACAGGACTCAGGGTCTTGCACTCCATCTCGACCTGATCAAATAAGAAATTCTAACATGTGAATGAACGTGTCGTAGTTGAACATTCTAGAAAACCACCTGATTATCGGCCATTGATGTGGACTGTTAACATGCACGAGAGAAACCACCAATAATGACAATGGCTCTCAAGGTACAACAGTACAATCTGTGAATGTGATAATGAAGTTGAGGTCGAACACTCATGGAATCACTCGATCAAAAGCCAATAATGAAGACCTATCATTGGATGTGAATAATTGACCGTTAGGGCATGCCAACTCTAAGGTACTAAATGGGAATTCCTAAGTCATCTTCCTGGATAGTGAGCTGAAGTCGACAGGAAGTGACCCATCGAAGGAGGGCAATGATGAATCCCCCATCATCAACACGAAACAAAGAATAAATTAGTATGATATTCAGGACTATAGCAATGACTCAAACAATGTATAGGTAAATAACTGCAGATTGGACTTCTCTTGAACATATTGACGACACGACTCTGGAGTGTGGAAACATCTGACTCAACATGGGACTAAAGGTCATGATGACAGAGTGGAATAGTCAAATGAGAGGCAAAATGGATCACCCAAACCGAACAACCTTCAACTCACCGCTCTAGAAGCTTCTAGATCACAAAGCTTCTCATCCTCTTTGGGAAAATTTCCTTTTTGGGATCATCGTGGGTATATGAGCAAACAAAGTGATGCCATCATGGGTTGGGTATAGTGCAGCATGTGACCATCACATTTTTTAACCTCATAAGTGCGATGATGCTCAAATTACGGTTAAAGTGTTATTTCCTTTAGGGGAAGCTCAAGGAATTTTCCAATTAGTGTCTTAGGAAGGCTCTGAACTACATATATGAATGAGTACACTGCATTATGGTCATGTTTAGGGCACCTCGAGGTATGTCATAGGGAAGTGCGGGAGGTGTGACAAAATATTGTGTAACATAGGCATAGGGGTTTTTAGCAGATTAATTTCCCTTGGAAAAATATTGTGTGCATGTGTGTTATTTCTCATTGCCTATTTCTGATTGATGTTCTAAATTGTGAATCAAATTTCGTAAAGCAATAGAGTAGGCTTGTGTCTTGTGATTTTGATTAAATATACACCATAATTTCTACATGGTTTCGGAGCAGGATTCACATTAGAACAAACATTTCAGAGTTGTTTCTTAGGAGGTTCGAATTTGCAGCTTCAGTGTAGTAGGATCTCTCCAGAGTTGGGGAATGGTCTTCAATGGACTGAGATTAGAGTATTCCTTGGAAGGAAGTTCAAATTTCATTGCATGGAAGGATTGCATGGAGGCAGTGTTGGATGACAATGGCTTACTAGAACACATCAAGAGAGATGTTGCAAAACCAGCAGAATCTGATGGGTAAAACCTAGCCCAATGGAAGAAATATGTAGCCAAGGCGAGGAGAATAATGTTGGAGGGAGTGCAACACCACATTGTAAAAAATCTTCATGGGAAAGAAACTCCTTATACAATGTGGCAGGAACTGATAGATCTGTTCCAAAATAACAGCGACCACAAGAAAATGGTGCTTGAGGATAACCTTCAAAATATCAAGATGCATAAGAATGACACTATTCAGCAGTATCGAAGCAGGTTCAAAAATGTTCATGATGAGATTTCAGGAGTTGGTGTTACGCTTTCAGACGATGACTTGGTAATCCTAGCTCTTCTAGGCCTTCCCAAGAGTTGGCATAGCTACCAAGACTCGGTGAATGTGAGGGAGAAATTACTGAATTGGGAACACTTATGGTCCGATTTGGTACAGGAGGAAATAAGGCGAAATACCAGCGATGGAAATTCATCCCAGGGCAAGGATGAAGAAAACTTTGAATTGGTTGGAAAGGGAAAGAAGGGAAAGGGAAGAAATCTAAAACCAAACCAGAATCCAGCCAAGGGGGCAAGAAGAAAGATTTGTCTAAAATTAATTGCTCCAATTTTCATGACTTTGAGCATTATGCCACAAAGTGTCCACGCAAAAATTCTAGTAATAATACCTTAGGAGGAGCAACATGTGAAGCTTTGGCTTCACAATTTGAGTTTAAATTCACCCTTATCAAATGCATGGCCAACACAGTGACAGGGAGCGTGTGGTACTTGGACTCTGCCACCTCGTTCCACATGACAAGGTGTAAAGACTTTTTCAGTGACTTGAAGGAGAAATATCGCTAGATGCACATCGAGTTGGGGCATGAAGGAAGGTATAATCTAACCGAGATTGGTACAGTCACCTTTTAGAGGGAGTCAAGATCCCCTCTCAGACTCAAGGATGTCATGTTTGTTCCATACCTAAAGAAGAATCTCATATTTGTTGTAGTTTTGGAACACCATGGTTATGATGTGATCTTCAACAAAGGGAAAGAATTTCTGAGACACATATCCACAGGAAAAGTGAAGCAGATCGGGGTTCATGTGAAGAACCAGTATAACCTAGATGTGGAAGATCGTGTTGCATTAAGCACTAAGGCGAAGAAAGTGCAGAGTCGTGGTGTTGGTGAACTCCGGCACAAAAGACTTGGCCATTTTCATCATGGCGCCTTGAATATTATGGAACAAATAACCACTATCCTCCCTAAAGGATCACTTGAGTAATAGGATGTATGCAAAGGATGTACTTCGGGGAAGTACACAAAATCCATATTCCATGATCAAGACAACAAAGCATATGCAATCTTGGAAAGGATCCACTTTGATGTCTGTGAACCTTCCTCAATAGTCTCCACTACCAAACACAAATATTTTGTCATTTTTATTGATGAATTCTTAAGGAAGTGTTGGATCTTCTTCATGCGGAAGAAAGATGGGACATTCTCCAAGTTCGTAGAATTCAAGGCACTAGTTGAGAAATAAACTAGAAAGAAGGTGAAGGCTCTTAGGAGATATAATGGAGGCGAGTATGTTACGAATGAATTCAAAAAAAATTGTGCGAAAGAAGGCATTCGAAGAGAGCTGACAACACCCCAAAACCCACAACAGAATGGGTTGGTTGAGAGAAATAATTGTAGCATCGCGGGAGTTGTGAAAGCTATGGTATATGAACAAGACCTACCTTTGCATTTATGGGCTGAGGCATGCAACATAACGGTCTACTTACAAAACCAAAGTCGTCATAAAAATCTTGGTATGATTATAGTGGAGGAGGCTTTCTCGAGGAGGAAGCTGGATGCATTGCACTTCAGGATTTTTGGAGTCTATGTTTACTACCATCTCTCCAAAAAATCAAGGAGAAGCTAGAGCTGAAAATGGAGTTGGGGATATTTATGGGTTACATAGAAACTCCTCACAACTACCATGTGTACTTACCATCCCTCAGAATGATATTTGTGCGAAGGGATGTAAATTTTGATGAGGAGAAACTGATGTGGTGTTCTCTTGAGAGGGAGATACAGATCCCACAAGAAGAGGAGCTTTTAGCTCCAAAGGAGGAGCCTCGGGAGTTTTTGGAGAAACCACCAATTAAGGAGCAGAGAGTGGAGACATGCACTCAAGAAGAACCATCCAGAGAAGGCAGAAAAAGAACTAGGGAAGCCGATAGACTTGTGTAGGATGAGAGCAAGAATGTGGGAGCTCCTTCAAATTTGTGCAAGTAGAGAAGCTCACCTGAATGGTACACTAGCTACATGGATCTAATGACTGAGCTTATAGAGACTGAGCCATCCTCTTTCAAGGAAGCAATAGAACAACCTGTATGGGTTGATGCAATGGTGGAGGAATACAAATCCATTATAAAGAACAACGTTTGGGAAGTGGTCCCAAGACCATCAGATAAATCAGTTGTGGGTTTAAGATGGATCTTCAAGGTTAAGCATTCAGAAAACAGAAGCATAAAGAATTATGAGTCCAGATTTGTGGACAAGGGGTACTCTCAAGATGACGGAATTGATTATGAGGAGATATTTTCTCCTGTAGCAAGGTATTCATCCATTAGAGCAATTCTTGCTCCAGTTGTGCAGATGGGGTGGAAGATCCACCAGATGGATGTAAAAACAAAATTTCTTAATGGGGTTATTCAAGAGGATTTGTACATCGAACAACTAGAAGGTTTTGATACATTTGATCAAGAGTCTCATGTGTGCAAGCTCAAGCGGGTGTTGTACGGTCTCAAACAAGCACCCCATTCTTGGTGCACCAAGATCGACAGTTATCTCATCAGTTTGGGCTTCACCAAAATTAAAGTGGATGCAAACCTCTATCACATCTTGGTAGAAGGTAAATTGCTTATTATTTTCTTATATGGTCATGATTTGATCTTGACTGGTGATGAGAAATTGATCAGATCTTGCAAGGGAATTTGAAATGAAAGACATGGGTATCATGCACTACTTCCTTGGGTTGGAAGTATGGCAAGGCAATGGGGCACTATTTTTGTCTCAAGGAAAGTATGAAAAGGAGATACTATAGAGATTATGCATGGAGAGTTGTAAACCCATGGAGACACCTCTAGCGACCTACTAGAGTAAGGAAGATTCCACTTCAGGTGAGGAAGTAGATGCTACTATTTATCGACATTTAGTGGGTTCACTAATGTATCTTATGAACACATGATCATATATGTGCTATGCAGTTAGCCATATGAGCAAATATATGTTTAGGCCAACTGAATTATTTTGGAAGAAAGCTAAGCATGTTTTACAGTACCTTAGAGGCTCTACCCGGTCTAGACTATGGTACAAACAGACAAAGGGAGTGAAGCTTTTTGGCTTCACAGATGCAGATTGGGTGGGGAGTCCATCCGATCGAAAGAGTACATCAGGTGGAATTTTCAGTGTTGGGTCTGTAGCAGTTTCCTAGTACAACAATAAGCAAAGATCTATGGTGCTCAACTCGGTAAAAGTAGAATACATGGTTGCAAGTCAAGAAACATGTGTGGCGATTTGGATGAGAAAAATACTTGTAGGAATGTTTGGTCAGATGATGGATCTAATTGTGATCTACAATGATAATCAGATTTTCATCAAGATCTCTTAGAATCCTTTATTTCGTGATTGAGCCAACCATATAGATATATGGTATCACCATTTGCGGGACTATGTGCAGAGGCGGAGAATGTTGCTACAATACATTCTGACAAAGGAACAAGATGTTGGCATTTTGACAAAGGCCTTGTCAAGAGGGAAGTTCAAGTTCCATAGGTCCAAGATAGGGGTGGTTGATAATCCATTTCTTGCTGAGAGGGAGTGTTGAAAAATGTAGCGAGAAATTCTCAATTTAATTTTGCCTTGATTAAATTGAGAAAATTTGAATTTCCACATCAGTAGACAACTTGGATGTAGTTAACTTGTGTGACATGGTTTGTGTCACCAGATTTACTCAGTAAATTTAAGTTGGAGGAGTTAGAGTTCAGTTAATCATGTGTGATTGCGAATTTGTAGCAATCAAGGTCAATTGTTTCAAGTTGTTTTCAGTTAAACTAGTTCCAACTGTTGGAGGAACTAGTGGAAGGTCAATTGTGTAGTGATACTTCAGTGTAACTCAGTAATCATTTAGTTAACTTATCGATCAACCCAAAATAGCTAGTGCATGCAGAGAATTCGAGTTCCCAAATTGTGGTGGATATTCCAAGATAGTGTAACCTCAGTTGTGGACTAGTCTTGAGTGTACAGGTGTTGCATGCAGTCAGATGATCAACCTTGGGAATTGTGCAATCCATTTTGGATAAATTCCTAAATAATAGGGGCCTAATTTCTCAAGGAATTGCACAAGGAAATAGGGGCTCAAGCAGAGGAAAAAATTGACTAAGTCTGGGTCAGAGCTTCTCACTTAGCAGAGAGATAGGTTATTCACTTGTAGGTTGTACTCAGTCAAACAAAGCAATTGTAATACATATCTATTCATCATATTAATGCAAGCAGGGATGGGGGTTTTTAGCAGATTTCTTTCCCCTAGAAAAATAATATGTGCATGTGAGTTATTTCTCATTGCATGTTTGTGATTGATGTTCTAAATTGTGAATTGAATTCTGCAGAGCAGCAGAGTAGGTTTGTGTCTTGTGATTTTGATTAAAACTTCATGAGCAGTTGCAAATCTACACCATAATTTCTACAGTTGCCAACCCATGGCATCCCTTGCCTCTCTACCTCTGTGTCTCCATCCACGTTGTAGATGCATGTTTAGCTCCCTCCTTATACCTTTGCATCCCAGGATGGATGTGTTTCCAGTGCACCAACAAGACTTAGCAACCATTCTGGAGTGTACTTCTGCCACTTTGGGTTTCACCACCACCCACTTTCTTTTATGCCAAATCCACTTTCCCATGATTCCCAAGAAAATCACCACAGATCCCAACCAAAATTTCCAAGGAGCGACCATGGTGTCGGTACACAACTCGACAGTAGTACCAAATATGACCACCAAACATGCAAGTGGAGTCACAGACGACTCTTCTTGTAAATTGCAGAGAGCTTGAAGACCAACTGGGTCCAGAGCGCTCATGCTCCACAAAACCTCCTGGAAATATATCATAGCCTACCAACTAACCACAAGATGGTCTAACTTCCCCGCAGGAAACTAGAAACGAAACCCAAAAGACAATTTACAAGACCAACACTTTACGCTAACAATCTGTTGTGGTAAAAACACAACACCCCCCCATTATTGATGCGTCCACTTCGAATAATGGGGACCCTTTCTATAAAAATTTGGCTAAGCACCTTTTTGGATTTTTATTTTAGTTAATTGCCCTACGCTTTCGTTAATTTTTAGTTTTCTTTGGATTCTTGTTTTGATTGCTTTGCTAGAATCGATTTTTTATAAGCTTCCCATCGACGCTTGTTTCGCCTCATTTGGTCAACTGGTTTGAAAATGGCACTCCTTTGAAATCTCATCATTTATCTAGCTTGGGTTAAAAATGCATAAAATGTACAATATCGCATTTTGTAAATAAATTTGTCCAATAATGCATTTAGTTTAAATATTAACTTGTAGAGAGTTTTACTAACATTTTTCATTATGCAGCCAAACATTAATTATCAGGATTGTTAAGAAATTCACTCCAATTTTCAAATCGAATCCTAATCTTAAAAAATCCAAACATTCAAGTGGTTGTAGTTTATTTTTTTATTTTTTTTATTTTCTAAGTGGCTGTAGTTTAGAAACTTATATTCATAATAATAAAACAAAAATAAAAAATTTATGTTTAAAATTAAATTTTAAATTTATTATATTAAATATAATTAATATAATTAAATTAAAATTTAAAACAAACAAAAATGAAAAATATAAAAATAAAAATAAAAAATATAATAATAAAAATATCGCATCGGGAGTTTCTTATATGGCAAATCTAACAACTCCCGATACAACACCATAACCCCGATGCGAAATGCCGATAAAGCATGAGGCACGGGACATTAACATAAAAACATGTTTTAAGTATCGGGTCGGAGGTTATTCGCACCAATGTTTCAAAAAACCCCGATAAGCACATTAGGCATCCCCGATGCGATTAGCCGATGGCTTCATAACTCAATGAGGCATTAACTTAATACTCCATCTGTTTTGTCAACTCACTCATACGTATGAGTGGAGTTAATGAGTGAAGTGTAAAAGGTAGTTAATGAGTAAAGTAGCTTAGGTTAATATATATTAGAAATTAGTTTTTATATATTAACATGTAATATATATTATATTATATTAATTAAATTAATATATATGTAATATATTATAATATGTAATATATTATATTAATTAAATTAATTAATTATATGTAATATTTAATTAATTTAAATATCAGTTAGATTAATATTAATTAGTTTTTAATTAGATTAATATTGATTAGTTTTTAATTAAGAATGGATTTGTTTATAAATCATTAATTAGTTAAATTAATAAATAGTTTAGTTTATAATTAGCAATTAAATTAGGGACTAATTTAGGATTTAATTTTTAATTTAAATTCTCATTTTTAGCCCAGCGACAGAATTTCCAGATTTACATCAGATTTGACCCATCAACTTTGGCAGCTCATAAATTGAGTTCTACTTGGCCAAATGAGGCCCAGGACGACTCATTGGAAAGAGAAAATCAAGGAGAACATTTTGAAGGAGGTTTCACCAACAGATTTGATCATTTATTGGGCCAAAAATCAGGCAGAAGATCAGGCTCCGAATTTTGAAAACAAAATCAATTTTCTGAGTTATTGTTTTGAATTTCATTTGTCCAAAGCCTCTTCTAATTGCAGATCCATTGGTCAATGATATCATTTACCAATCGAACCATTCCAAGCATCAATACAGAGCTTATATTTTGTTTTTAATTATTTATTTAAATAGAATTTGAATGGATTGGATTTAATTGCCAGAAATGATATTTTGATTGCATTTTAATTTATTTTGATTTCTTTTGCAGGAAAACAGTGGAAAAGATATGGAGAAAAGGATTTCAAGCAATGAGAATGCTCCAGCAATTGAAGATCAGAATTAGGAGCAATTAAAATTATATTTGGCAGATTTCTCTTCAACAAACTCTCCTCTCCAAAAAATTCTTTTACAAATATTATAAATAACAAATTGCAGAAAGGAATAAAGGGCTGCTCTCCTCTGCAATTATAGAGCTTCTAAAAGCACTATTGTAATTGGAATTTAGAGTTGTAGGAGGGGGGAGTGAAAAATCTCAGATCTAGGGATTATTGAGGATTTTCCCTTTGTATATTGAATTATGCATGAGGAACAAAGCTTGCACTATTGTGGCTCTAGTTTTGAAGGCAGAAGTTCAAGCAATGTAAAGGGATGTTGGAGACCAAAAACAGAGAAATGGATGCAATAAATTGGTATTTCTAATACTACTGTTTCAAATATCAGTTTTAATTTTATGGTGATATGAATGTGTCATTTTATTCATGTTTGTGCACTATTGTCAATATGGGTAATTTGTCTCAATCTTGTTATTATGTATCTCTGTTTTTATGGATTAATTTCTCATTTTGGAGTAACTACTTACTCTGAAATCTGTCTTATGAAACTGATTTATTGAATAATAATGTGTGTGAACTATTTCTATATATCATTATTCAATTATTGGATTTATTGATTTGATAATCAATATCATTTTGAGAACTACTTCCTGAATGTTGTTGATTTATTATTTCAGTTTTAAGGTCTCAATAGGATGTGTTTTGGTAACCATAATATCAGTTAATTGAACTATTTCATTAACTTGATATTCATTATAAGCAAGACATGTTTAAATCCTAATATTTTAATTATCTTGCTCTTAGTTGGGTTAGATCTATATCTGCCTAATTAAGATAGGATTTAGATTAGTTTCTTTTGCTTGCATCATAGAATAAACTTGCATTTAGAGTAAATTCTGCATTCTTTTAAGTCCTCTCCTCAAAGAGGCAAAACTTTAGTTGTGGCTTGGCTGAACCCAAATCAGCTTAAGGGTCATTCTCTTGCCTGATTAGCAAGGAGAAGTGATCTGATGTCCCTGTCTATTGGTAGTTAAAGATACATTATAAACCAATAGCAATAGGGAGAAGGTAACTGGACCTAGATGAACAGTCGGAGCCACCACACCAAACGGAAAAGGAGCTGCTTTTAAGGTCCGGACCGGGTGGTTATCCCCCAATGTTGTTGCAGCGATTTTCGAGGCCTCAACAAAATGGCGCTAGAAGGAGGGCCTGAGATTATTTGTCTATTGGAGTCTTTTCAATTTTAATATTTTATTTATTGTGATGGCTCCTCTTAAACTTCCAATTTGGAGTTGTATCCATGGACGTGCATATTCCAATACTCCACCCGAAGTGGTAAGACTCATGTCTCAGGTAAAATTCAATGGTAAGAGGAATTCTTCTGCTTTTAACCATGTCTTTCAATTTATTCAAAACATTTCAAATTATGATTTTCAAGGAATTGATGAAGGCATCTTATGCAGAATTTTTACACTTACATTTGCGGCAAAAGCCAGAAACTGGTGCAAAACTCTTCCAGTTGCCTCAATCCATAGCTGGGATCAATTTGTTACAATTTTCATTTGTAAATTTGACATCTACGATTATGAACAGGTATGTCAAGAAATTGAATATCTACGTAGGTTTGAAAATGAGTCTGTTAATGATTTTAATATGCGATTTCATTTGAATTGCTTAAGATTTAAAGACGAAGATAAACCTACGGAAGAAGAATCATTAGATTGGTTTGAATATATTTGTTCTCTTCCAACCATTCCCAATCCATATGAAATTGATTCAAGCTTTGTTCCATCCCCTTCCAATACAAATGAGAATCCCAATTTGGATGTGCAAATAAATGGTGATGAAGTGGTTTCACAAAGCTTGGAAAATATTTCCATTCAAATGCAAGAAGACAACAACAGCAATTTTGGGGAAAAAGCCGCCTTGCCATTTGAAAGCTACTTTGAAGTAAATTCGGAAAATCAAATTGCAAATCAGCAAGTACAAGCAACAATCAAAGCAAATAATAAAATGCAAACTGCTGTACAAATTTCTGAATTTCTCCATAATGAGCAAATGCCAAAATCAGAGCAGCAAAGCAGCGTTTTTCAAGAAAGTATGTGCATGCAAAGGAATGATCTGCGATCTGAAATCTACAATGAGCATAATGCACAAGAGTTCTCAAACAAGGACAGTTTTAAATGCATTGTTTCAGGTTCACACTTTTCCCTTTATACTGATATTTTCAATAATGGTAATATTTTTCCTCTTGATGTTAATGATATTTCAGAAATTAAAGAGGATGATTTAAATGAATTGCCATTAAATTATTATCAAGATAAAGAAACAATAATTGATCATTCTTTTGCCACTCATGAACATGAAATGCTTGTTCCTCCTTGTTTGGATATATTGGATGAGATAGAAGGGAATTGTAGAAAATCTTGTGAAGTCATTTATGATAATTACTCTGACATTGAGGATGTTGATTTCTATTCCTCTCAAGAGAATCCTCATGATAAAATTCAAATAACATCTGAGAATGAGGAACGCTTCAATTTAGAAATTATCCCAACTAATCCTCATTTTAAAGCAGCAAATTATCTTCATGATTTCACCATTCAAGAAAACATTCCAATTTATGATTCATATGAGGATTAAACTTTCATTCCTATTCATAATCATAATTCGTTTTCTATTTCACAAGTTGGAATTCAAAAATTTTCAAATTCCATAATTCTGGCCATTCCTTGTGAAAATGAAATCATTTCAAAACGATCCCAAATGTGCTGTAACATTAGTTGTACAAATAATGACTTCATTTTAGTTTTTCTTTCACAGCTAATTTGTTTAAACTCATATTTATTTTCTGATTTTATTTTACATATTTTTCACATTTTTCGCTGGCATATTGAACACCTTACTATCAAACACTCAATTGATGCATTGCCCAATAGGGAAATTCAAGTTTCATATTATAATCATGAGCATCAAAAGATATTAATATTCCAATTTATATCAATGCTAATGTTTCATCAAAAGCTTCTATCTTTTCAAAGGCAATGTCAACAAGAGAATGTATTTTTGCAATCTGGCCAGCAATTCAATTCAATTAATAAATTGCCATTTTATTTGAAAGGCTTCCATCCATTTTTCATTGACTCATTTGAAAATTGTTTGGAAATTTTTTCTTCAAGTAAAATTGACAATGATTTAACATTTGTACATAACACTAACAATTTTTTTCAGGCCTTTGAATTTAAAAGTTCATCTTCACAATCCGGCCTGTTATCTCTTTCCTTGAATATTTCCCCATCCTTAATGGAAATCCATCCAGATTTTTGTGATCCAATTGGTATCGAATTGGAAAGGAAATTTCATGAGAAAGAGATTTTAATTAAGTTGCTAACAATAACTGTACATTCTTATTTCAGATTTATTTTCCTTAGTTTAGTTAGATTTTTATTCTTATTGCTAACATTTGAACTGTACATAAACGCGGGAATAAAAATAAGAGAATGGTTACACTGGAAATATGACTATACCTAGTCATTTTCATGTATATGGTTAGAATAGGAGTAGAATTAATTTAGTTAGTTTGTTTTATGTAGTTAATTTATTTGCAATAATTCTGTAGATTAAAAAATAAAACAAAGAAATCAGCCTTCTCATACATGTTCAGTGGAAACATTTTGCCTTATCAGAAAATTTTAATTCTTGCTTTCCTTTTTGAAATTTCTTATAGTGATTTCTCTACTCTGCCTATTTTGAATAATGTCTTGATCTAAGTCAATTAAAATTGCACTTGGCGTCGATTGCCTCAAAGCCACTTTTCTTCATTTCGGGATTTCCTTCTAAGATTTTCTTTTGAAATTTATATGGTAACGATTTGAGGATATAAAAGCTTCATGATCCCATTATTCCATGAAATGTATGACTGACTATGATAAGCCTAATTCTAATTCAATCATTATCAGTGAATCTAACCTGTCACAGCAATCATATGAAGTTCATATTATATTCCTCGGAATTTGCCAAAAGTTGATCTTAAGGATGCCCATTTTGCCAAGTACACACATTTAAATCTGTTTTGACATTTATCTACAATTAGTGGCTTAATCTCATTCTAATATTTAGTTTATTATCTGATGCTGTAAAAACGCATCATGTCTATTTACTAAAGGCATTATTAAAAAGTCACTATAACAATACAGATTTTTCTCAAGATTAATTCGGAATGAGCAGAGGTAATAAATTGTTACATCACTTCGAAAGGAAAGCATAGTTTCATATTTATTTCTGGTAAATTTTATATTCCATGAACATGAATGATTGATTTCATTTAGGCTGATTGCACACTTAGATTTAAAATAAATAATGAGATGATTTTAATCAAAGGAAGAATTTGAAGATTTATCAGGTAAAATTTACAGACAAATTCTTTTCAGGTACGCATTTACAACTTTATTTTCATCCATTATTAGTTCTGTTTTTCTTAGCTTATTTTTTATTTATGTTCTATTTTATTTGCAGGTTTTTATTTCTTTTCAAAATCTGAAGTAAGCAGCAAACTCATTTTAAATTTGCAAACAGGTTCAGGGAAATTCAATTCTGATTCATTAGAGTTTAAGCATTTTTTTTTTAGCTTTGCTTTCATTCATTAGAAAACCCAACTGAAATTTCAAGAAATATCATAAGACCATTCGCATCACAACATTTCATCGGAAGTAGCTCTTAGCATTCCTTTTGATCACAAATTGTTCATTAAAGACCTCCGATGTATTATCTTACTCATATGTCATATTGCATTTCGCTTATCGGAGCTTTCCAAGTGAAGTATACTTCCATGAACATGAATCGCCTATCTCCGATAATCGACTTTACCGATATTGCGATAAACACATATTTCCGGACCCGATATGAAATTCAAATCAAATTCATAAAATATCGCGTCCGTTCAATCGCAATAATGGTTGGAGTATAAATTTAAAGGAGGCCGATGTTTCGGATCCGATATGTTATCAAATTTTCAACATAAAATTATCGGGTCCACTCTTCATCACATATCGGCATATTGAGAATTGTTAAATCGTGCGCATAACATTGCCGATCACGATCGCCGATTAGCCACGTCATTCATCGCATATCGGCATCGCAACAATCATATTGTGTTACATCGGGTACCCAAAGTTTGCCGATTTCCGATTAGCTACGACTTCCATCGCATCGCCGATATTGCAATCATTTCATCACATTCTTACGCTCACATCACCTCTCTGAATCTACAATGTGTATTTTGCAATATGGGAAGCACGATGCAATTTATTCTCTGATCCCTGATATAATATTTCTTTAATGATGCGATCGCTTCATTTCATTGCACATGTTCTTATCGGCAATTTGCCATTGCAATCTCCGATGCAATAGCTTCCAATGCATGCCTTTGAGCTATTAACATTTAATCGATATATGGCATAGCAATAAAGGTGAAGTTCTGCAGATTAAATTTGAAGCATAGTGAAGAAACATGTTATGTGAATCATCCGATACGGCAATGTGTTATTTTAAAAGCAAGCTTGGGTAACCACTATGGTAAGAAAGCAGTTAATGACCAATTTGCAGCATATCCAAATTATTTCAATTTCTCATACATTTTAGTTTAAATATATAATTCCATAATTAAAAATGGAATTCAAGACCTCTCTTTCTTCATATTTAAATTTTATTATCGTAGATTTGGTCTTGATTCTGAACTATTTATAAAATCATGGAATTTATATGAAACTTGTGATATTTTGAGAAACAGTCATTGCTGCAAATTCTCATTCTCATTTTTGATGCATTTGCTTTAATTTCAACTCCCTTGAACACTAAGCATTCTATTTTTACATTTTACTGCTTGCTTTAGTTTAAATAAAATAAATAATGATTTTGGGTTATAGGATTTTGGTTAGTGGGATTTCTTCATGTTTTTAATGATAATTAAAATAAGGAGTCAGCTAGTTTGGGGAAATTGATACCTTTCAGGTAAGATCAAAAGCAATTACCCAATGGTAAGATTCATGTGCCCATTTTCATTAATTTCCATTTCATCATTCTAGTTTCATTTTTGTTTTTAAATTATGCTGATATAAAACTCTGTTTTGCAGCTCTCCATTTAAAGCTTTCAATCCTCTGCCAGATCATATTTTCGAAAGTCCATACTCTTCTCCTGGCTTTATTTCAAGAAGCAGCAATAATCCTCATTGAAACAGCCACACCAGGAAGTTTCTGAACCTTTAGTTTGTTTCTCTAAGCATTCCTTTTTTTAGAAAATGATTAAGATAATGCTTGGAAACAAGAAGATTCATATCAAACAGAAATTATTCATTGTGGCTGAATTTTACGATCACTGTTATCTAAAAGCCTAAAGCATTCACAACTCTGCAAGGTATGTTTTTCTAGAGCTCAACATAAGAAGGAATGATTACATGCTTATTTTCTTTTTCTTCATATTGTTGGAGACATTGGTATAAACATTCTTGTTTGAGTTTATCTTGCGAGACTTGGATTTTCTTTTCCATTTTTAGAGATTTCTTGGTTTTGATTTTTGCTCGCTGATTTCTTTTCCCATTTTAGCATAAGAATTATTTTTCTTTGGTTTTCAGTTTTGATTTTGGTGACTTTGCCATTATTTATATGGAAGGCCTATTGGTTACCTAACAATGGTCAGCATACATGGAGAAAAATTGTTAATAGTCACCTATTAGCTCTTCTTAAATCTCTTAATGAAGTTTGATTTTCTTGTTATAGAGGTAAACATACTTAAGGAAGAGATTACCAATCAAGAGAAGTTGGCAAAGTATCACAAAATCTGAAAAATTTCTTTCTCATCAAATTGTAATCATTTTGAGATTTCAAAATTTCATTAGGATCTTTCAGAGTTCTATTATCAGTCAAGAAAAGTTATTTATAACCAAGTAAAGACACTTTACAGCAAAGCACCTTTAACTCTGAAATTGTCATTCTTAACTCTTAAGGAGTCAATGATTCTCCCTGTCCCAAAGAGTCTTATTTTTCTAGAGGATAATCCTGAAATATATTTAAACTTAGAAGATAAGAGGTCTCATCATGAGCCTGCTTACCATGATCATAGGGAAAAAATAGGCTGACATTACCAACACTGCTAAACAAACCAGGGTAATGGCTTATGATTGCAAACAATTATAAGACAAGGGGTCTCATCACGAGCCAGCTTGATCAGCCCAATTTTAACCAGTGAATGGCATTGTCAACTATCTGGCTACCATACTAGGACAATGGCTTTTAAGATTTAATAAAAAAATAAAAAAATAAAATAAAATAAAAAGTAATACATATATAAATGGATTTATCTCTAGGTCTATAATTCTTGAAAAGATGGGATTCTGAATCATTGATGATTGAAAAAGTAACCCTGCCGAGACTATAGATGTTTGCGGGCAGCAGTGGCTCTACTTGTGACAAATGAGTATATTTTAAAAGCTAAGCTGTAAAGTGACCCCTGCTTTATCTCTACAGCTAATTAATGACTGATATAGAGTTTCGAAATATTTTAATGTACGAGGAATTTTAAGAAAAATTACAGTTAGATGATTCTGGTTTTTATTCAGACTAATGAACTAAGTCAAGCATTTCAAGCATAATCTTCTCTTCTTTAATTATTTTTGCTTTAATTTTAGGAAAATCTCATTCATAACAGAGATAACTGGTTCTTCTCCCGTGTGTCGCCAATTGTTGTGGTAAAAACACAACACCCCCCATTATTGATGCGTCCACTTCGAATAATGGGGACCCTTTCTATAAAAATTTGGCTAAGCACCTTTTTGGATTTTTATTTTAGTTAATTGCCCTACGCTTTCGTTAATTTTTAGTTTTCTTTGGATTCTTGTTTTGATTGCTTTGCTAGAATCGATTTTTTATAAGCTTCCCATCGACGCTTGTTTCGCCTCATTTGGTCAACTGGTTTGAAAATGGCACTCCTTTGAAATCTCATCATTTATCTAGCCTGGGTTAAAAATGCATAAAATGTACAATATCGCATTTTGTAAATAAATTTGTCCAATAATGCATTTAGTTTAAATATTAACTTGTAGAGAGTTTTACTAACATTTTTCATTATGCAGCCAAACATTAATTATCAGGATTGTTAAGAAATTCACTCCAATTTTCAAATCGAATCCTAATCTTAAAAAATCCAAACATTCAAGTGGCTGTAGTTTATTTTTTTATTTTTTTTATTTTCTAAGTGGCTGTAGTTTAGAAACTTATATTCATAAAAATAAAACAAAAATAAAAAATTTATGTTTAAAATTAAATTTTAAATTTATTATATTAAATATAATTAATATAATTAAATTAAAATTTAAAACAAACAAAAATGAAAAATATAAAAATAAAAATAAAAAATATAATAATAAAAATATCGCATCGGGAGTTTCTTATATGGCAAATCTAACAACTCCCGATACAACACCATAACCCCGATGCGAAATGCCGATAAAGCATGAGGCACGGGACATTAACATAAAAACATGTTTTAAGTATCGGGTCGGAGGTTATTCGCACCAAAGTTTCAAAAAACCCCGATAAGCACATTAGGCATCCCCCGATGCGATTAGCCGATGGCTTCATAACTCAATGAGGCATTAACTTAATACTCCATCTGTTTTGTCAACTCACTCATACGTATGAGTGGAGTTAATGAGTGAAGTGTAAAAGGGAGTTAATGAGTAAAGTAGTTTAGGTTAATATATATTAGAAATTAGTTTTTATATATTAACATGTAATATATATTATATTATATTAATTAAATTAATATATATGTAATATATTATAATATGTAATATATTATATTAATTAAATTAATTAATTATATGTAATATTTAATTAATTTAAATATCAGTTAGATTAATATTAATTAGTTTTTAATTAGATTAATATTGATTAGTTTTTAATTAAGAATGGATTTGTTTATAAATCATTAGTTAGTTAAATTAATAAATAGTTTAGTTTATAATTAGCAATTAAATTAGAATTAATTAGGGACTAATTTAGGATTTAATTTTTAATTTAAATTCTCATTTTTAGCCCAGCAACAGAATTTCCAGATTTACATCAGATTTGACCCATCAACTTTGGAAGCTCATAAATTGAGTTCTACTTGGCCAAATGAGGCCCAGGACGGCTCATTGGAAAGAGAAAATCAAGGAGAACATTTTGAAGGAGGTTTCACCAACAGATTTGATCATTTATTGGGCCAAAAATCAGGCAGAAGATCAGGCTCCGAATTTTGAAAACAAAATCAATTTTCTGAGTTATTGTTTTGAATTTCATTTGTCCAAAGCCTCTTCTAATTGCAGATCCATTGGTCAATGATATCATTTACCAATCGAACCATTCCAAGCATCAATACAGAGCTTATATTTTGTTTTTAATTATTTATTTAAATAGAATTTGATTGGATTGGATTTAATTGCCAGAAATGATATTTTGATTGCATTTTAATTTATTTTGATTTCTTTTGCAGGAAAACAGTGGAAAAGATATGGAGAAAAGGATTTCAAGCAATGAGAATGCTCCAGCAATTGAAGATCAGAATTAGGAGCAATTAAAATTATATTTGGCATATTTCTCTTCAACAAACTCTCCTCTCCAAAAAATTCTTTTACAAATATTATAAATAACAAATTGCAGAAAGGAATAAAGGGCTGCTCTCCTCTGCAATTATAGAGCTTCTAAAAGCACTATTGTAATTGGAATTTAGAGTTGTAGGAGGGGGGAGTGAAAAATCTCAGATCTGGGGATTATTGAGGATTTTCCCTTTGTATATTGAATTATGCATGAGGAACAAAGCTTGCACTATTGTGGCTCTAGTTTTGAAGGCAGAAGTTCAAGCAATGTAAAGGGATGTTGGAGACCAAAAACAGAGAAATAGATGCAATAAATTGGTATTTCTAATACTACTGTTTCAAATATCAGTTTTAATTTTATGGTGATATGAATGTGTCATTTTATTCATGTTTGTGCACTATTGTCAATATGGGTAATTTGTCTCAATCTTGTTATTATGTATCTCTGTTTTTATGGATTAATTTCTCATTTTGGAGTAACTACTTACTCTGAAATCTGTCTTATGAAACTGATTTATTGAATAATAATGTGTGTGAACTATTTCTATATATCATTATTCAATTATTGGATTTATTGATTTGATAATCAATATCATTTTGAGAACTACTTCCTGAATGTTGTTGATTTATTATTTCAGTTTTAAGGTCTCAATAGGATGTGTTTTGGTAACCATAATATCAGTTAATTGAACTATTTCATTAACTTGATATTCATTATAAACAAGACATGTTTAAATCCTAATATTTTAATTATCTTGCTCTTAGTTGGGTTAGATCTATATCTGCCTAATTAAGATAGGATTTAGATTAGTTTCTTTTGCTTGCATCATAGAATAAACTTGCATTTAGAGTAAATTCTGCATTCTTTTAAGTCCTCTCCTCAAAGAGGCAAAACTTTAGTTGTGGCTTGGCTGAACCCAAATCAGCTTAAGGGTCATTCTCTTGCCTGATTAGCAAGGAGAAGTGATCTGATGTCCCTGTCTATTGGTAGTTAAAGATACATTATAAACCAATAGCAATAGGGAGAAGGTAACTGGACCTAGATGAACAGTCGGAGCCACCACACCAAACGGAAAAGGAGCTGCTTTTAAGGTCCGGACCGGGTGGTTATCCCCCAATGTTGTTGTAGCGATTTTCGAGGCCTCAACACAATCCTAGTCGAAAATATAAATCAACAACCCATAATTAACTAGTACAAAACACATTGCCAGTGTTATAAGTTTGTACCTAATGTGAATCACCCACAATATCATCTTAGTTGAGCCTTGAGACACTAAGTCCAAGCTGAAGGAGAAATTCCACCACTTTGCAAACTTCCAGTTATCTACTTAGCCCCGCCTAGGACCTCTTGCACTCTCGTGATATTTAAGGCCAACTCTTCGCAGGATTCTCCATTCCTCCTTAGGACTGAGGCTAAAGGCCTTCCTCATAGATCTCCTCACAATATTTAATGCACAAATGAATACCCAACCCCTAAATTTCCTTTCCATTATAATTGCATGTCTCATCCACTGACGAACAACCAACCACATGCTCCTCTGGTACAACATGCCCAGGAACACATAAACCAATGTTAAATGATTAATGACTACCCTGAATTGGCTTGGAAGTACACACCCTCATGCATGTTGCCCATATATCGTGACAATGCTTACTAAATGTCAATCGGGGTTGTGGGGTGGCGAATCCCATCCCAAATTCCCAAATCTGTTTGATGTGCCACCCCCATCAGGAATAATTATAATTTTTTATTTTATTTTTATTTTTGTGTAAGAGTCAAAATGTTTACATAAGAGGACTGGACAAGGACATGACATGACAACATCTCTTCCATATTGGACTAGATACCGCCTCTCTACCAATAAAGAAACTTTATTTGTTTTACTTTTAAAATATAAAATAATTATTTTCCTTTTTTCTCTTTCTAATTTAATTATTAATAGTTAAATATATCACAAATTAATAATATCAATTAATCTAAGTAAATTAACTCTTATGTATGTGAGTAATTATACTGATAGGCATGTTTATTTTGGAATAGGGCTTCCAAAATTTTAATTTAATAATCAATAACTATTAGGTAGATGGTAGGCATTTAACCTCTATAAAATATTCTAGAATATTCCTAGTGTATACACATTTATTTCCAAAGTATTTATGTCTCTTTTTGCCCTTTTAATTAAAAATGCCATATGAACGAGTGTCATATGAAATGAGTTATGGTCTTTTGGGCATGTGGTATTGATAAGCCATGGATTTGGCCCATGGCATTGTAACAAAACCTAATTACAGATTAAGAATCTCCATAATAAAGTGGGGGTGAATCTCTATGGTTAAGACTCATATTTTTTTAAATGTATATTTGTATAATTATATATTAATTATTTTTGTTATTATTAACAATAATTATTATTTTAAATAACCTTTTAATTTAGTTAAAATTCTTATGGTGCTCTCCAACCCAGTATGGAAGAGACCGTAATGTCCTCTTATGTTATGTTATCTAAAACATTTTGACTCTGCCAAATTACAAAAAATCGGTGTAGATCCATCTTAACTCCAGATTTATCGAGTGCTGAGAGAGATCAAGTCTCTCGAGGTGCAAATATTTCCTCAAGTTTTGTACTAAAAAAAAAAGGTTTGCACCTTAAAGGATTTGATCCCGCAAAGGGCTTGATAGATCCAAACTTAAGATAAATCAAAGTTGGTTTTAATTTTGACAACTTGAAAGTATTATGGAGTGTTTTGATGCTTAGCTAGTAATTAGTATATTAAACTAACTCCTATATATGTAGGTAATAATTAGTCAATAAAAATAGAATAAAAAAACATATTAATTTAATTTTTTTGATAAAATAAAAAGATAAAAATAAAATTCTTGAAATTATAAATGTTTCTTTCCTTTTATACTCAAGGAAAAAAATATTTACATATAATTAATTCCTCTCAAAGTTTCAAAAAATTAAAATTAAAATAAACTTTCATTCAAATCTTCAAAGATCCTTCCAATCTAAAGAAAATGACACTAGAGGGAGTGTATAATAATTAAATCATAACAAGTGAAATAGAAATAAAGTTGTTTATACTTGCATCTTAAGAGTGTTAGAAGTTGCTTATACTTGCATCTTAAGAGTGTTAGAAGATATTAATTTTTCTGTTTAAATTTTTTAATATGCATTTAAGAAAGATGCGATTACCATCTCTCGATGCTAGTATTGCTCTAAACCACTTGCAAATGCATATTAGTTTCATGGCAACTTTTTCTAAATCCATGCCCACCATAAGAAAATGCCTTTAGTTTATTTATTTTGAATGTATTTAAACTTACAGGTTTGATTATTTTGAATATTTTGACCTTTGTTGTTCTTGGGATATAACATAATGATTAGGATAACGGGGTGATATGATGTATGCACTATTCTAAGGTTTAACTATGTATCATTATGTCAGTAAAATAAGGTTTATATATATATATATATATATATATAATTTTTTTGATGATTAGATTTTCTTTTTGGCTTTCATATTCACTTATGACTTACCTGCTTCAATCAAGAGTTAGTTTTTTTTTTCTACTACAAAACTAGGTGTTTGAATTAATATGAGACAAGACTTACCTATACGGTTTAAATGAGACCATCTCTTAATCTAGCTTTTTTACAATATCTTTGTTTATCTCATACTTTTGAGTTTAAATCATATATTAGTATAGTTTCCTTTCTTCTCTTTCTTTATCATTTTGTCCATTGATTTGTAAATAGGGATAACAAGAAATTATACATTGCCTTGCTTCCATTAGATTAGTTAAAAGATACACCTTTCTTTTTGGCATTAAATTCTTAGGTACATCTTACTTTTCAATCACCTAAACAAAATGCCTCTCTTTTTGGATATATAAATTCTTACATTTATCCTACATTTTGACTCCCTAAAAAACCATTTAAACAACAACTCCATCATCATGCCCACATCCTTACAATAACACACTCATTGAAAAGTATGATAAGTTCTATGAGCAATACTAATGTTTGAAGTTTTTACACTCATATAAAAAAGTCATAAAAGTTGAAAATGAGAGAGTGTAGATTTCCATAGTTGTTCACATTGAGATAACTTTTCAAATAAATTGTGTGGAGGATTTTTAATATAAGAAAGCTTATCAATTAGTCATTAAGAAATAATATTAAATTAATTAAAAGGAAGCCCTCAAAATAGAGGAGCACCCCTACAAATTTAACAAAGAAGATGGTGTAGTTGTTCTATCTAGGGTACTAGACTAAACCATATTTATTATCGACCAGGATGCGTAAGCTTAGAGGCATGCGTCTAAAGTATATAGACATAAAGGATTATTAGCTAAGTGGTTATGATGGAGGTCACAGAACTTCTTTACAGAAGATTGGGGTATGTTACCTATCATCCAAACACTCAGTTCACTCTGCTAATATACCTGATTACAATACAGTCATTAAATTCATTCGCCAAATTAAACATTGTGTATCACTGCAAACCAAGATTTCAATCTCCTTACAGAGACATTATACACAAAACCCTTGTTTAGCAAATACCCAGCATTCACTAATATTCCTACAAGATAAAAATATACAGAGATCATAAACAGATTTTGGAATGAAAACGAAGTTCATGACATTGCTTTAAAAGACAACACAGGGATCGAATCCCTTACAGGACGTGCTTCACGATCTCAGTGATGACTGTTCAAGTATTATCACAAACACAAACCATGTGCATTCGATTGAAATCAACAACCAATATGAACTATTGAAATCGGAAACCAATCTTAACTACTGTGCAAACCATATAATACCCTAAGTGTGAATAAAACGAAAAGGACAGTATACCAGTTTAACGCAGGGCCCGTCCACGTTCCAGAGGTATACGTGTTCAACCGGTTATCAAATCAATGCAACAAGACAAGGGTCGTGACTGTAACTGGATTCTTGATATTAAGTTCAAAAGACTGTTTCAAATGATACAACGATTAACCATCGTTCATTACACCGAACTGTATTTACATATGTCTTTTTACAACACATTTCAAAAACGAATGTACATACATGATATGGCTGTTGCCGCTTTTACTACATCGAGATTTTAAAATGTTTCCATCCTAAACTGATTTCAAAAAGGAACAAAAACTAAATCAATTTTAGAATGCTCTGTTGTTGCTGCCTTTGTCGCCAGTGTGCCATGCTTTGACCTGTGTTGACCGCGCATGTAGGAGGGTCGATTCTGCTGTAGGATAGGTATTCGTCCATGCTTGGACATTCTACTTTTCATCCATACCTTTCGCTCTAGCCCAGCTGTTGTGCCACATGTCAAACAATGAGCTAATTACAGGATGTTGGAACTTCCTGTAACCATTTTACCAAAAACTTCTAATTCTTTAACATGAAACTCCTAAATCAATTTCAATGCATTTTAATAACTATAGGACTATTAACTAATCAATTTTCAAGGAATCTAAGAGATATATGATGAAAAGGAGTAGGCAAATGATATGTTTTAGGAGGAAAAAGGAGGTCATAGGATGGTACCAACATCTCTCCCCGACTTAAGGACTTAGCATGTCCTCATGCTAACCCCGAAGTACTTCCCTTGAACTCTGTCCCTGCCTGGATTTCTGCTGCCTTTAGTAATGTGTCCACATTCTTTTTCACCTGGGTATCTTTCTGACCCTTGAGCTCCTGCTTTAATCTTTTGTATTTTTCTTTGAGGGTCTTCTTCTGGTTGTACCACTTAGTGGCCCAGTTACAAATCTCCATTTGCTCAGCCTCCAGTTCACTGATTCTCTCCCTTAACTTTTCATTCTTCTTTTGAGTTTCTTTACTCTGCGCTCGGAGCATTTCATTTTCTTTCTTGATAACTTTTTCTAGCATATTAGCCTCCATGAGCTCTTCCTTTAATTCTTCAATCTGTTTCTCCAATTTCTTCTGTCTCTTAATGGGAGGTGGTGAACATTTTTCCTGCCTGTTATTGCTTTCTACCTCTATATCAACTCCTGGCCCTGGTAGTGAGTGGTCACCACTCTCAACATCCATTTGTATAGGTGCATTGGATTCAAGCTGATCTTCTTGTAACTGGGCTTTTGGTGTCCTCCTTGTTCTTCGTGAGTAAGTGGTGAAAATTTTATCTTGTTCTGCCCTCTTAGCATCTTCCTTTCTCATGTTCCTAGTCCTTATGCTGCCCACAGGTAGAGGTGCCTTGCTGGCTTTGGATACTGGGATTTCTTCATCAATATCCTTCATGAACCCTGAGTCCTCCTGCAATTCTTCTTTGTCTTCCTCATCTCTAATTTGGTTAGCAGCTAAGAACTCTTTCCACGGTTTCCCTCTTCTCTGCAATTCATGCTCAATAAGAATTTTAATTAAGCCAAAGTGATATAGGCTCTTGTCTTCATTTCCCTTCTGCTTCTGGATGGTCTTGGACATCTTGGTTAAGCTTTGTAATAGAAAATATGGTAGACTGATAACACATTGTCTCTTCAAGTGCAGCAGTAACTTAATATGGTATAGATAGACAATATTGTAACGGCCTTCTCAGGTTATGAATTTTTGAAGGATATAGACCATCTCATCCCAGGGATGCATCAACCAACTTCTTGGAACACCTTTTTTCCAGTTAACTGATGAGACTCTGGATCTAGACATAAACTGTGTCCACGATTTCTCTTTAAATTGCTTTGTTTTAAAGTACTTCTCCCCTTCTGGACTAATCCCTATTGACTGGGCTATAGTATCCTCTGAAACCCTGAATGAGAAGTTACCTATCAGGGATTTTTCTCCATTGAAGGTGAAAGCAAATTGTTTGGTAACCTCTTCATTACTTCCATGAAATTTTTCTAAAAATGGTAACCACTGTATCTCTCTAAGAATTGCAATGCAATCTTCATGATATTGAGAACTGTCGAACACACTCGGCTCGACCCTATTAGTCATAGTGGCAGAGGGTCTTGCTCTAACCCTTCTCTGTTTATGTCTTGCAATTTTAACAAAGAAGTTTCAATTTGTTACCTGGTGTGTCGCTCCCTTAATCTTCAGTATGATGCTCGGTCGGTCGACTGTCTTATGACTTTGGTGGGAGTCGAAACCAAGTGGTTATGTTTCCCTTTTTGTGGCGCTCACTGCTTCCAATCCTCACTGTGTAAGTCGAACCCAAATGGTAATATTTCCTTCGGCGCTCACTGCTTCCGGTTCTTGTCAAAACCATATGATAATATTTCCTTCGGCGCTCACTGCTTCTGATTCTTACTGTGGAAGTCACGAGAAATCAAATGCCAGCGTAAGATAACTGAAAATGATGGTGGGATACCCAGCTGTACTTACTTCATAGCGTATTCATTTTTTAGAACAGAGGAGTGTTGTACCGCTTGTATAGATGTCACCATAAGAGCGCTGAAGGCGTATATGCAATGCTGGGTATGATTTCGGAGAGTCCCTTGAATCATTTGGCTACGTCGGGTGGTGGAGTCATAATTTGGCCATGTGGAATTCAATGAATAGGCCACTTTACATTTGTTTCTTTCCCTTTTATTTAAAAACACAATCCACCACGTGTCCTGTTTCGGTTGGCATTCGGTCAAATGGAAGATGTTGGTATGGCTGTAGGATGCATTTAGCATGACAAGGTTGATGTGTTGGTAATGGGTTCAGAGGTATGAATAGGTTGAAGTATGAAAAATAATGATAAGAATCGGTGGGATAAGGGATGATGGAAAATGTAGGTGTCCTTGAAATCGATCATAACAGTCACAATCATCAAATTTACATTAAAAATTAATCTAAGAAATTAAATGTTAAGAATAAGAAACATATTACTCTTTTGTTGGTTGTTGTTGTATTGACATGCTGAGTAGGACTAGTCTCTTTTGACTGTTCTTTTGCTTGTTGTAACAGGTCCCCTGAGAAAGATTGAATGCAACAGGTCCCTTGTGAAAGATTAAATGCAACAGGTCCCTTGAGAAAAATTTGAAGATGTTCATGCAGCTCCTTATATGTATACAGGTTCATTGAGCTTGGGTATTTGATGAAATCTTGGTGCCCAAATCCTTGTAGAAACTTGAAGAAACTTTGTTGAAGTAGCCCTGGGTGTCAATCTCTTTAACAGGTCCCTTCTAGGTGTCTTAAACAGGTCCCATGACTGTTGATGTTGGTAGCATAGTCATCTGGATAGAACAGGTCCCCCTGCATAATGTTTATAACCAGGTCCCTCTGAGATAAAACAATGACAAAACAGCTTATTTATTGAAGTCTGGAATGCTGGAACAAGCTGCTTTGGAAATTTTCAGTGAAGAGATAGGATAAGAAATCTTTAAGAATTTACAATGGAGAGATAAAAGAACAAAATGCTGATGCCTCTCTCCCCGACTAAAATTTTTACTTGTCCTCAAGTCATGATTCAGTTGATAAATCAAACAGTGAACAAAAGAAAGAGAATTCATACCCGCCAACGAATTGGTTTTCAAGTAGGAATTCGGGGTTAGAGTGTGCCAGAGGCTGGTTTTCACATCTAACCCATTATATATATATATATATATATATATATATATATATATATATATATATATATTTTTTAATTTTTTTTATATATATTTTTTTTAGTTTTTTTTTGTTTTATATATATATTTTTTTTTTAATTTCTTTTTGATTCTGAAATTGAAAGGAAATGAACTAAGGCAGTGATATTGCAGCTGAGGGTTGCAATATCTCAACCTCTCTTTGCTGAGATACTGTATGGAGAAAATCTTGCTTGCCGATGGGCTTGGTGTATAGTTTCAGGCGATGACCATTGACAGTAAAGGAGTGACCTTCTCCATCAATAGTTTTGAGCTTGACTGAACCATTGTCGTAAGCCTGAATAATTTCATATGGGCCCATCCAATGGGTGGTGAACTTGGCTTTATGATCTCTGAAATTAGAGTCAAAAAGTAAAGCCCAGTCACCTTCCTTGAACTGCTTCTTCTTAATATGTGCATCATGCCACTGCTTCCTTTGTTTTTGCATGAGGATTGTGGTCTCCTCTGCTTGCTGCCTCATTTCATCCAGCTGGTTCAACTGCTGAATTCTTTCTTTTTGTGCTTGGTCCAAGTCAATTTGCAAATCTGCAGCCAGTTTAAAAGTATGTATTAGAAACTCAATAGGAAGCATTACCTCTTTGCCGTACACCAATTGATATGGTGTAAATCGGTAGTATCTTTCCACGTAATTCTGTAAGCCCAGAGTGCATCTTTGAGCTTCTCTTCCCAATTCTTCCTGTTCATTGCTACAGTTTTAGTAATGATCCCCTCCAAAGTTTTGTTTGTGGATTCCACCTGCCCATTGGCCTGTGGATGGTAAGGGGTACTTTTCCTATGCTTGATTTGGTATTTGTATGTGATGTCCTTCACTAGCTTTAAGGTGAATTGAGTACCTTGATCAGTCACAATTTCCCTTGGTACTCCATACCTCACAAAAATCTCTTCAAAAAGGAAATTTACTAATGTGTGTTCGGTGGCTCTAACCAGTGCTTTTGCTTCAGCCCACTTTGTGACGTAATCAGTACATCCTAAGATGTACTTCTTACCATTGGACGTTGGGTTAATGGGTCCTATAAAGTCTAGAGCCCATTTGTCAAATGGATCTAAGTGAACTTGGGGCTGAAGGGGCATTTCATCGGTAGCTGTTGGCCTGCCCATTCTTTGGCAGCTGTCACAACTCTTTACATACTTCTTGGCATCCTTGAAAATGGATGGCCAGTAGTATCCAAGAGTAAGAACTTTGAATGCTGTCCGCTTAGCTGCAAAATGCCCACCACACGGTTCATCATGGCAAGATTTTAAAATATCAATTACCTCATCATTTCTTACACATCTTCTAATGATCATATCATAACCAGTGTAAAATAAATCGCCATTAAGCCATGAATATCTAGCACTTTGTTTGACTAGTCTCTTCCTTTCCTTTGCAGTAAAGTGTGGAGGTGTCCTTCCTGTAGACAAATAATTGGCCAAATCAGCATACCAAGGAGTTACTATGGAAAGTGCAAATAAGTTTTCATCTGGAAAAGAATCTTCAACTGGAACAACCTCACCTAGATTTTGTAGTCTAGAAAGAAAATCTGCCACCTGGTTCTCTTTGCCTGGTCTATCTAACACTGTGATGTTAAATTCCTGTAACAATAATAACCATCTGGTAACTCTGCCACTAGTTATTGGTTTATTCATTAAATGTCTAATGGCAGAATGATCAGTATGTACAAAGACCTCATAGCCAGTTATATAATGTCGGAATTTATTTACAGCATAAATGATGGCAAGTGTTTCCTTTTCTGTAACTGTGTAGTTTAACTCTGCAGGTTTTAGATTTTTGCTAATGAAATAAATGGCATAAGTACAAGATTCCTCTTTTTGGCCTAAGGATGCACCCACTGCAGTGTCAGATGCATCCGTGAAGATATGAAATGGTAGGCTCCAATTAGGCCCTCTCAAGACTGGTGCGGTTGATAACTTCTTTTTGAGTTGTTCAAATTCTTGTTGACAGTTCTCATTCCAGTTGAAAAGTACATCTTTGGTTAGAAGTTTAAACAAAGGTAAAGCTATTTTACTAAAATGTTCAATGAATCTTCTGTAGTAGCTTGCATACCCAAGGAAACTTCTTACCTCTCTCTGATTCTGTGGGATTGGCAAATCAGCAATGATCTGGATCTTTGCTGGGTCAACCTTGATGCCTTGAAAAGAAATATAGTGGCCTAACACTATCCCTTCGTTTAACATCATAAAGCACTTTTAATTGCTGAGGGACAGGTTAGCTTCAATACATCTTTTCAAAACTCTCTCAAGGTTTTCTAATGCATGTTCAAATGAATTGCCATATACTGAAAAATCATCCATGTAAACTTCAACACAATCATGAATTAAATCAGCGAAAATAGCTAACACAGCTCTCTGAAATGTAGCTGGAGCGTTGCAAAGTCCAAATGGCAAAACATTGTAAGCATAAGTGCCCCAAGGACAGGTGAATGTGGTTTTGTCCTGGTCTTCTGAGGCGATCCTGATCTGGTTGTAGCCACTGAAACCATCAAGAAAAGAAAATGATGATTTGCCAGCTAGGGTGTCTAACACTTGGTCAATAAATGGTAGTGGGAAATAATCTTTGAGCGTTGCTTTGTTCAGCTGTCTGTAATCAACACAAATGCGCCACTTACCATTTTTCTTGGGCACTATAACCAATGGGGATACCCACTGACTGTCAGAAATAGGATATATAAAATTAACTCTCAAAAGTTTTTGCAATTCCTCCCTGACAATATCTTGGAGCATGGGGTTCATTCTTCTCTGTGGTTGCCTCACTGGTTTAATGGTGCTATCTGTATAGATATGGTGAGTGCATGTGTCAGGGTGAATCCCATGCATATCGGTGTAGTCCCAAGCAAAGGCTTTTTGGTATTTTCTCAAGATTCTAATCAATTTCTCTTGCTGAGATGAGTCTAGGTGATTGCCTATGTTCAGAGTTTTCCCTGGACCAATCTCTATGATCTGACTCTGTGTGTTGGTGATGGATTGAACTGGAAAAATGTCGTGAAATGTGGTTTGCAAAGATTGGATGGTGCATGTTTCCTGAAAGTTTTGGGCCAGAAGTACATCTGCAGCATGATATTGTTCATTTCTCAAATTTTCGGACATATCAGGTTGAGAAAGGAATAATTCTACCAAATCATTATTGTCTTGTTCTTGGAAATCATAGATTTGGTCAATGCTAAAAACAGATTGTACTTCTTCTTTATCATTAAATTTATCATCAAGCCACAAATTGTGTGTTACTGCTGGTGATTGTGCCGATGGATAAAGGGTGAGTTTTTTTCTTTCGGTCCCCCTTGAAATGATCATGTTGCCCGATCGACATCCTATAAATGCATCAGCAGTCGCTAACCATGGTCTACCAAGGATGATAGGGTGTCCTCCTAAATTGGATTTGGGTTGAAGGACTAAGAAATCCACTGGATACTCCCAAGAGTCCAATGAGACAATGATGTCCTCCAAGATCCCCTCAGGAATCACTTTAGACCTATCAGCTAGTTCTAGAACAATCGTTGTATGTTGTAAATTTATGAGCTGGAGTGTTCTCATGGTTTCAAGAGTCATGACATTGATTGCGGCCCCGAGATCTATCAAAGTGTTTGGAATCCGTATGTTGTTAATGATGGTGGTCACTTTGGGGATGCCAGGGTCAACATACTTCTCCATGGAGATGGTATTGGTCATAAGGCCTGCTAAATTTCCTAAAACATGAATGGTTTGAGGATCAATCCTTTTTCTAGCAAGCTTCTTGAGGCACATGTCTTTGATGGCTTTGGTATAGATAGGAATGTCTTTTATAGCTTGCAGCAGTGGAATTTTTATGTAGACATTCTTGAGTTCATCTAAGACATCAAACTGTGGTATAGACAGTGGAGGTTTTATTTGGACCAATCGGTCTGGAAAAGGTGGATGCAGTGGTTGCATCTGTTTATCATTGTTTGGTTTTCTTTGATTTGTCATTTCATTTTCATTTTCTGTGTTTTCTTCTTTCTTATCTGTTATTGGAGAATCTTTGTGGAGTACCCTACCAGACCTCAAGTTAATATTTTGCAAAGGCAGTGTGGAATATGAGGTTCCCTCTTCTACATTGTAAGCTGGCCTCTCTGCTCTATTATTTGGATTTGGGACAGTTTGAGCAGGAATTTGAGTGGGTCTGGGGGGTTGTGAGTTAGCTGGAAATTGCAGTTGTGGTGGATTTATTGGTGGAGGAGCAGGCAGTGCTTGTTGAGGAGGTTGGGGCTGATAAGCAACTTGCTGAGGATACTGCTGATATGGTTGAGAATGTGATGAATACGGCTGTTGGTATTGCTGATATGGTTGTGAGTATGGTGGGTATGATTGAGGGTATGTATGATAAGATTGGGAGTACTGTTGACACGGTCTCCATTGGTGTTGTGATTGGTTTTGGTGCTGCCATGGCATGGGTACATTCCATGAGTTTTGTGCATGCATTTGATCATTCATAGGAAATTGCAAATTTTGACTTGGAAACATACCTTGAGGTTGTGGCCTTGGCTGCCATGGTCTCTTTGCACCCATGTAATACACGTTTTCCATCTCTGCATTGGCTGCCATATTACAGTTCTGCAAAACCTTAACTTTAGGACAGTTAAACATATCATGATGTTCAGTACAGAAAGCACAAACTTGGATGTTTTCTAGAGGGCAGTCTTTTAATGCATGTTTCTTCCGGCATTTTGGGCAGAAGATAGCCATTATCTGATCTTCATCTTCTTGTTTCTTCTTGGCTTTTAAAGTGTCAATTTGGTTCCCTAGGGTGCTTAACAGATCTGTTTTAAACTCTTCTAAAAGATTCCCTATTTCAGCCCTTGTGACACTTGCAGAGGCAGATTTTGTGACTTTGGATGACAGGGTTCTCTTTCCCATTTTAGCTTTACTCCTTGAATACTTTTCGCACAACTCAGCGATTTCTTCAAAGGGTAAGGCATAAATGTCACCTTTGCCCATCAAGTTGAGGTCATCCATGTATTCCTCTCGGATACCTTTCAAGAATATTGTGCAGATCAGATCAAGAGGCATAGTTCGGTGTTTAGATTTTTGTAAGTTGTAGACAAACCGTTCTAAATATTCCTCTAAGGTTTCATCCTCTTGCTGGCTCATTCTAAAGATATCATCTTTAGAGTCTTTGGATCTGCAATAAGGTTGATATTTCTTTAGAAATATTCTCCTCATGCCATCCCAATCAACTATAGCATGCTCACCAAGCCTCATGAACCATCTTAAGGCTGATGCCTTTAATGTCGCTGGGAATAATCTAAGCCTATGGGCATCATCTGTATAGCCATATGTTTGACATACAATGTCAAACTCGAACAAGAATGAGTCTGGATCCTCCGAAGCCATACCATAGAAGTTTGGTAGCACGGATGGGGGTATGTTTTTCATTTTGATCTCATCATATTCCTGTGGTTCATGTATAGGAAACTTAAAAGTTGACTCCTCTTCATCTCCTTGACGTGGTACTGATCCAGATCCTTCCTCAGCCATTCTAATAGGTCTCTCTGTGTCAGTGTCACTTGTTTGAAAAAGGAGATTAAAGAAAGATTGTTCGGTCACTGTGCTACTTTCTCCTTGTGTGGAAGGTCTAGGAAAGTGCTTCTTCTGCGATTTATGTGTGAATAAAGTTTGTCTTTCAATAAGAGTAAGTCTCTGTCCTGACTTTTTTTTTTCTTCTAATGCTTGGATAACTTCCTCAGCTGGTGTTGTATTCCCTAGAGAGTCTGCTCCTGATGATGATGGGTTAGTTTTTAGATGGTGGGGGTTTTTAAAAATCTACCTTGACTGTCTCTAAATCTAGGCATAAATGAACATGATTTCTAACTGTGTTTTTGTTTATTTTTGTGTATTGAAATTTTTTTTTTAAATCCTTTAAGTACGCCTCCCCGGCAACGGCGCCAAAATATAGGTGTTCTATCTAGGGTACTAGACTAAACCATATTTATTATCGACCAGGATGCATAAGCTTAGAGGCATGCGTCTAAAGTATATAGACATAAAGGATTATTAGCTAAGTGGTTATGATGGAGGTCACAGAACTTCTTTACGGAAGATTGGGGTATGTTACCTATCATCCAAACACTCAGTTCACTCTGCTAATATACCTGATTACAATACGGTCATTAAATTCATTCGCCAAATTAAACACTGAAATTAAACACTGTGTATCACTGCAAACCAAGATTTCAATCTCCTTACAGAGACATTATACACAAAACCCTTGTTTAGCAAATACCCAGCATTCACTAATATTCCTACAAGATAAAAATATACAGAGATCATAAACAGATTTTGGAATTAAAACGAAGTTCATGACATTGCTTTAAAAGACAACACAGGGATCGAAGCCCTTACAGGACGCGCTTCACGATCTCAGTGATGACTGTTCAAGTATTATCACAAACACAAACCATGTGCATTCGATTGAAATCAACAACCAATATGAACTATTGAAATCGGAAACCAATCTTAACTACTGTGCAAACCATATAATACCCTAAGTGCGAATAAAACGAAAAGGACAGTATACCAGTTTAACGCAGGGCCCGTCCGCGTTCCAGAGGTATACGTGTTCAACCGGTTATCAAATCAATGCAACAAGACAAGGGTCGTGACTGTAACTGGATTCTTGATATTAAGTTCAAAAGACTGTTTCAAATGATACAACAATTAACCATCGTTCATTACACCGAACTGTATTTACATATGTCTTTTTACAACACATTTCAAAAACGAATGTACATACATGATATGGCTGTTGTTGCTTTTACTACATCGAGATTTTAAAATGTTTCCATCCTAAACTGATTTCAAAAAGGAACAAAAACTAAATCAATTTTAGAATGCTCTGCTATTGTTGCCTTTGTCGCCAGTGTGTCATGCTTTGACCTGTGTTGACCGCGCATGTAGGAGGGTCGATTCTGCTGTAGGATAGGTATTCGTCCATGCTTGGACATTCTACTTTTCATCCATACCTTTCGCTTTAGCCCAGCTGTTGTGCCACATGTCAAACAATGAGCTAATTACTGGATGTTGGAACTTCCTGTAACCATTTTACCAAAAACTTTTAATTCTTTAACATGAAACTCCTAAATCAATTTCAATGCATTTTAATAACTATAGGACTATTAACTAATCAATTTTCAAGGAATCTAAGAGATATATGATGAAAAGGAGTAGGCAAATGATATGTTTTAGGAGGAAAAAGGAGGTCATAGGATGGTACCAACAGATGGTTATAAATTAAGCCATTTTTGGAAACCTGTTATCCACCATTTCACTCAGTGATTTTCCCTTCCCCCGTTCTCTCATTTTCCTCCTTCTAGGTTCCCCTTTTTCCTTTGCTCCATCCTCATATTTTTATTCCCTGTTTATCTCTTAGTCCTAATTTTAATTCCTTGACCTCTTACCCTCTTATCTTTTTAATCCTATCCTATTGTATATATATATATATATGTTGCTTCATCCTTGTATTGATATTTTAAAATTTTCATTAATATTCCTTCATATTTATATGTTCTTATATCATGATAAAGTGAAATAGATTAATAAAAGTATTTTCAGATTAAATCACATATATATTTTTCAGGTTGATGCATTTCGAACCACTTAATGTGGTTCATCATTAGAAATGAGATGGATAGTTTGATATATGCAAGCTTTTAAATACTGTAGAGATGCAAAGAGAAATTACAACGGTTAAATCATAACAAAAAGAAAATAAATAATATTTTATTCAAATGAAATGTTAAAGAATATACTAATTATTAAATTATAAAATAGAAATAAAGGGAAAAAATATTAAAATAATCATATATATTAAACTTTTAAAAATAATGAAATGGATTTAAAATAAAAATCAACAAATAACCATAAAGATGATCAAAATGATTAGTTTTTTTTTAAAACAAAGCGGCTATTTATATTAGATTATAAGACTGGTTTTCATGGCCAACTCCATTTACATTCATCAGTTATATTAGCAACTTCAAAATTCTAGTATGACCAAAACTTGGTTTTCCTAATGTCGCGAGTTTTTTTATTTTAAAATATTACATTGAAAATGTCTATATATTCTACAGAATTGCCCCAAAAATTGTTCATATCTGCAACACATACTACATTATTGTCTAGTTTTCCCTAGAAGGGCCAAGGTCTAACTTGTTCTCAGGTGTCACCTACTTACCATGAACTACTCCATCATGTCCCACTGCTCTTGTGACAACCATGTCCTACAAAGACACTAATGGTTCCGAGGAACCCTGCTTTTCTTCATCCTCCGAGCCCCATGTTGACTCTCAGTGCCTAGTCTTCAGTAGCATAATTGGTGTCTCCATACGAATAAGCTTGTGCTTCATATGAGCATGCATCCACTCCAATTTATGGTCCACCACCTTTGCACGATCATCTCATTCCTTCTCCATAAAGTCTAACCTCTTATGCAGTAGGTCATGGATGCCTATAAAATTTTAAAAAGCTTCCCTACTACTTTCTTCCAACAATCAAAATCCTCAGGGGTGTCATGAATCTCCATCACCGCTAGTGACCAATTCCCGAGAAGAGGATTCAAACCAGATAATAACCATATAGGCTCATAAGCATCATGTCTTCCCTTATTTATCAACTCCCACTCATATCAGGAAGGATTCTCCTCAAATGTTAGCATTAAATCCTCTTGCAGGTGAAACATCATAGCACTATCCTCGGCCATTGAGTCAGTCCTCGTGCAGAAGGATCACTTGATGGCATTAAAGAGTCGCTCCTCAAATGACTGCAATTCCCACATCGACTGTGACTGAGAAGACACATGAGTATTTAAAACAAGCCACCCTTCTTCATTGATACTCCAAGTGGGGATGTTGTCGCGCATGGCATGTAACGTGTGTTGGGTAGACCAAAATCCCATCTATCATCTTCCATTTTGTGACAATATGATTCCATTTTGTAGCTTGTGTTCTCCTTAATTCAAATGACAAAGAGTTTGATCTGTTCGAAATCCATTTTTTTTTTAATTCATTACCTTTGATTACGATATTGGTGCGATTAATCTTGCTCCATCCTAGAGCTCGATGACACCTTATTTTAGTTGGGAACCCTAATTGGCTAGGATATCTGCCTCCTCATTGAGGGATTTGAGGACATGGTGGAGAGAGAGTTCCTCAAATTTTGATGCCAACAATGCAATTCAACGGACAATTGGTGGAAAACAAGATGAGCTTCATGATATTGCCTTAGAGACCTGTCTTATTACTGTCGTTGAATCTCCCAAGATCCTCAATTTCTTGATTCCTTTGTCCCTAGCAAGGTCGAGACCTCTTCAAAGTAACAAAAATACAGCTTGATTATGATATGCCAATCTTAAACCCGAAATAAAACTATATTCTTTTTATTTTTCGAAGCACTAGATTACTCCACTCATGCTACTCCTCAAAATAGATAAATTTATTATTATTATTATTATAAATATATATATATATATATATATATATATATATATATATTTATGTAAAAAAATATGTAACATAAAAATATGTAACATAAAAATAAGCGTGGCACTAAGAAAAAGAAACAAAATGAACCAAACAAATTAGATTTAAGTAAAAAATTCATTTATTTCTTGAATTCTTCATTCTAATTTAATTTGTTTGGTTTTTAATATATTATATATCACGTAACCCCATGAAAAAGCATGTAATATATTATATATCACATAATCCGGATTGTTTATTCAGTCTTCCCCTCTATCGATGTGGGTGCACTGAATCGCAAAAGTTGTTCTACTTTTCAAGTTTTTATTTCTAAATGTTTTTGTGGTTCTTATGTTCTACATTAAAAAAAAAAGTTAATAATATTTTAATGTAAATATCTACCTCAATATGGGGGCCATCGTTAAAACGAAAAGGATATCCAATGACATAAGGCTTAAGTGTCACCCTTTTCCGAGGCGGTGGATCTCAGAATGTCAAGGTTGCTTCATAGTGTGCTTTTTCATCACACACTATGTCACCCTTTTCTGGAATTTGTGGAAGGAAAATAATGCAAGAATTTTTAGAGATAAGTGGAGAATGACAATAATGATTAAAGAGGTGTTTATGTAAAATCGAAAGGAAACCCTTTTTGCTATCTCTTGGTCGAGTAATGATTAGACGGTTGATGGTCTTGATGCAATGATCATGCATAAATTAAATTTGGATTCAGACGGGCACTTTTAATGAACACCGCATTTGGATCCATATACATCCTCGAATTTGTTTCTCTCCCCCACCAAAAGGTTTTATCAAATTGAATTTTGATGAGGCATCTAAGGGTAATCCTTGTATTTTTGGTTGTGGAGGTGTATTTCAAAATTCTAACTCTTCAATTTTGAGAGTTTTTGCAAAGAATTGTGAGTTAACTAGTAACAATATTGTAAAACTTTTGGTGTTAGAGAAAGGTATTTAGATTGCTACTCCTAAAGGTTTTCAGTTGTTGTTGATTGATAGTGATTCAATATTGTTATTCAGTGTGAACAAAAACTTTTAAATGTACAACCTACAAGTATGATTGTGAAGAGTTGCTAGTTGGAAAGTATCATTGGAAGCTTAAACCTCTTGTTATGCAAATTGGAATATGTTATTGTCTAGCATTCTAGGAGATCGGCTAACAAGGTTGTCGATCTTTTGTTAAACCTTGGTTGTTGTTTTAAAGATTTTAACTTGGATGTAGTTTCGCCTCTCACTAGGTTGGAGGAGGAGAAAGAACCTCTTTGGGGTTTATTGAAGGCAGACAGGTCAGTCCACGATGGCGTTGGATCTCAGAGTGTCAAGGTTGCTTCATAGTGTGTGCTTTCATCACACCTGTCTTCTCCTTGTCATGGCGTGGCCGTGGGTAGTTACTCCAGGCGTGTTAGGTATGTGGTTGAATTGTTGTTTTAAATGCTCAGGTTTGGAGAGGGGTTGGACAAGGTACACGTTCTTTGTGGAAGGAGGCATGGATTTCTCCTTGTCCTCCATTAGTGGTTTCTTCCTGGTGGCATACCATTTCATTCTTCGCTTGCAGAGGTGGATTTTATGGATTTTATGGGCTTATAGTTTTATGTATTGGGCCTGGTTTATGAATTTGGTTAGACTACCTCTTTAATTCCTTTGTTTGGGTTTTTGAGGTCAAATTATCAATTCATTGGTTTATGTGAATCCTTGAGAAAATTTCTTCAACCTTGGTGGGTATTTGTTGTTAGTGATGTTTTCATATATCAAAATAACTCTGTGTTTGAAGCTCTGGCCCTTAGCATTTTCTATCCTTTTCAATTTTCCCAAAGTGTTCAATGTCAGGTGTTCGCTGGTGAAATTAGAAGTCTTGTGTTGTGTTCTAGTATCTTTGTGTCAATTTTAGCTTTAAGGAACTCCCACTAGTTGCCTTTAGGTTGTGTGATGTTATTGCAATGTGATGAGCTTGACAATTCACTGGGTTTTGGTCCTATAGTGCGGTATTTAGGTGATGATCTAGTTGTCTTCAACTATTGGTTTCAAGGCCCCGTGTCTCATCCTTTCTGTAGTTTTCTTAGTAGACATTCTTTTTGTATTTGCCCCCAGTGTTCATTGGCAGCTTTCCTCATGCCTCCTAGGCAAAGAATAAGCTATAGAAGGGGTGGTGGAGGTAACATTTGGCACAAAAGGGCTTGTCCTTTTTCCTATGACTCCGTTGCCATGTTTTTTGATGTTGTACCTTTAGAGGTAAGAAAGGAAATCTTGTCTCTAGAGACGAAAGATTCTAGGGAACGAATGTATTACTCAGATTCTGAATTGGTGGGGGAGGATATGAAATAGGTCCCTGATCCTGGTAGGTTCAGTAAAAGGTGACTCCATTTTATGAATTCTTTGGCTCTTCATCAACAAATGGCGACTCTATTGCACCTTATTTTTAAGGACAAACAAGTGGAGAACTATAATGTTTTTTTCTCTTTGGAGGACATTAAGTGTACATTGGGAATCCAACGTTTCTTCCTAGGCAATGTGCACCCTCATTTGGTGCATGTGGAAAACTTCCTTGTGAGTGACTCTGCCTTTTATGACCTCACTAATCCTCCAGGTGATAGTTCCCAAACACTTGCACTAATTTCCTCTGATCACGACTAGAAATGGTAGCATCGGGTATTTTTGTCATCAATTTTCATGTGTCCTACAAGTCTTGTTTCTTCAGGGTGGTCTACATCTTATTTTCGTTCTAGAGTATGTAGCTATGGTTTTTTTTGTTCGCTATTATGCTCCACTTCTTTTGGATTCTATGGGAGCAAAGTATTTTTGAATATTGCTATGGGATTTCTCTAGAGGGATTGAGCGTGTTTCTCTGGTTTCTTCATAGCATATGTGGCCATGGGTATCAGTGGTATTGATGACGAAATTGTTTTCCAAAAACGATTTAATGGCTCTCTTTGGAGAAATGGCTATAATGTTATTTGGTGTGACTGTGCGCCTTCTTTTTGTCCTCTTTCATGTGGTATGTTGGGATTTTTTTCATTGGCTTATGTTTCACAAAATTATGGATCAATTGCCTAGTTTGGACATTGGTTCATGCACGTAATTATTGTGTTGGTGGTGGAGTATGTTTTTAACGTCTCTTCTTGGCTTCGAATTTGTTGCAATTCTTTGGTTTTTCAATGGTGGTCGTATTATCTTTTGGTACTGTGCGACTTATGGAAAATTGTGGATGGTTTTGTGCGTCTGCTCGTTATTTTATAAATGGTTATGGATGGTTTTTGGCGCCTTCTGATTATTTATGGATGTTTTATGGATAGTCCAATGTGTCTTATGGATATTTGTTGGTGGTTTTTGTGCGCCCATTATGCACTTTACTTTGTCATACGCTTTGTGGTTATTGATTATGTCACCGATGAATTGTAATTTCCAAGCATGATTGTATGGCAGTTCTCTCATTATAGGAGCATGGTGGACACAGAATCTCATGGTCCTCTTCTTTTTCCTTGGAAAACATTTTTTTGTCTAGACTTGGTCAAACATCTAGGTTGGGGGATAGTTTTGAGTGTACTATGCCACGTACAAGATTGGTTGATTTAAGAGAGGTCATGCCAAGTAATTATGTGACAGGGGGCCTTGCTTGTGTAATTGCAACACTAGCTGAAAAAGAAGATTCAAGGGAGGTCATGCCAAGTAGTTATGTGATAGGGGGCCTTGCTTATGCAATTGCAACACTAACTGGAAGACAAGTACTAAATAGTGATTCAACATTTACAAGGCAAAGCTCTCAAAATCATCAAAGTTGTAGAGACTATGCTGGCCTTGCTTGTGCAATTGCAACACTTGCTGAAAGACAAGTACTAAATAGTGATTCAACATTTGCGAGACAAAGCTCTCAAAATCATCAAAGTTGTAGAGTCCCTACTGGATATTGTGGCATAGAGGGACAAGAGGTTATATATCATAACATGAATAGTGAGAAAGAATTATCAGTTTCTGATATACATGAAAGCGTGCATGAAAATCGAGAGACATAAGAGAAACAACATTGGTTATGCATGAAGGAGGATAAAAACAATGTGGATATAGGAGGTGGTAGCAGATTGAGGCCCATGTGCTAGACAATTGGATAGAGGTTTCTCCGGAAAGTGGGGGTGCACTTTCTCCATGTATAAGAGTATGAGTGAGCCTAATGGTTAAGAGTGTATGTTTCCTAGTAAGAGATAGAGTATGTATGTTTTAGTAGACTCTAGTAGTGAAATCACTATGGGGAAGTGGATCCCTTGTCCCATAAACAAAGAGTCTCATACACTAATTTGGTGTATAATTTAACCGTAACTTTAAAATAAGAGAAGTATATCAAAACTCAATGTTTAATTAAGTGCTTGATTATAATTTTGAAATAGTTAAAATTGGTACTAGTTTTCCCAATAGTGTAACCTCCACTTCAGACTTACCTTGGGAAGCACTTGGAGTTCCTCACCATACTGGAAATTATGCTGATCGAACTCCCTTTAAGGTCACAATTATGAAATCAATTATATGATGAAGGAACTACACTGGGAGGTAATCTGTATTAATGGTGCCACTGGACAAAGTGATTCTGCAGTGTGCCTTACTCTCTATGGAGTCTGCCAGGGCGACGAAGATGCGCAGAGGGGCCAGGGAGTCGGCGACTCCTATTTCGGAGACCATAGCAATATTAATGCGGTCTAACATGGGGCCGATATAAGACGATACAACATGCCGCGCGGTGATGAGAGAGAAAAAAAAATAGCGACGTGTTGTATCGTCTTATATCGGCCCCATGTCAGACCGCATTAATATTGCTATGGTCTACGAAATAGGAGCTGCCCCAAGAGTCGGTCCAAGATTTGCCGAAAAATCTTAAAAAAAAACAGTTCGCGGGAATTCCAAAACGTGAGTAGAGTACACCATTCCCAATATCCAATTCATTGAGTGCCGCTGGGACGTGTCACACATGCCAAGTTTCCAAACTGTGCCAACTACTTTTATGGGCACCACCGAACAGCTGTTATAAACAATGGCGGTTACTGTTAAATTCAAACATTCACCACTTCAATTCGATGCCTTTACACCTCAAAAATGGAATTATTGCGCGCGCATTATTATTGCACGATGAGGAAGAAACAGAGTTCGACATAACGTGTGTCCCGCTGCTGTAGAAGATGTTGCCACGTAGAGCAGCCACGTGTTCAAAACGCGTTTCGATAAGTTTTGAGTCGTTCAAACGCCATGTAAAACTTCGAAAGTGGAGAGGGTGCTCTTTATCCAAATTTCATGATGGTCAAAATTTTCGCCTGATTTTGATTTTCCTTTTAATTTTATGTATACTTCTGGATTTTTTTAATACTACAGCTGTATGGATATGAAATTTTATTTGTTTTATATTTTCGTATAAAATATAAAAGAATTATTTTGTTTTTTCTCTTTCGAATTAAATATATCATAATATTAATATTAATGGATATTATTAATTAGTAAATTATTTTCATGTATAAGTAATTATGTTCATAAATATGTTTATTTTAAAAATATGTTTTTAGAATTTTAATTTAATTATTAATAATTATTAAGTAGATAAGAAAGATTTAATTTTTATAAAAAAAGAATATTTTTAATATACACATAAATTAAAGGTCGAGATTTATTTGCAAAGTAGTTATGTATTTTTTTCTCTTTTTAATTAAATTCGTTAATTAAAAAATATTATGAAATGAGTTATAGTCTTTTGGACATGTGGTATTGATAAGGCATGGTATTGTAGAAAAATCTAATTATATATTAAAATTTAGATAACAAAGTTGGGTGAATCTCTATGATTACGACTCATATTTTTTTAAATATATACTTGTATAACTTATATATTAATTTTTTTGTTATTATTAACAATAATTATTATTTTAAATTATCATTATCTATATATATATATATATATATATATATATATATATAATCCCAAGGGTTAGCTTAAATGACTTATAGACAAACTTGAAGTTCTTTGATATTGTTGCTACTCAGGGTTTAGGCTCTCTTCATTTCCTTTGGGGCAAGGCCCCATAATCAATGTTGACGACACTTTATTTAGTTTACCATCCTCAAAACCTGGGGAAGTACTTCTTGTGCTCTCATTCCAAGTTATATATTTATATAACTTGAGTTTAAGTTGTTTAACCTCTAGAATTCCAGTGCCGCTCTGAATCCATTTATTCATTCAAAAAATTATTTTAAACATAAAAAATTCACAATCTTGCTTGAAATTGTATTACCGAATTCTAATGAAAAAAAGTTATTTTGCCTCTAAATTAGACTATGCCTAAATATATGACTGGATCAAATTACATAAATAAATAAAATATTTAAAATAATATATATATATATATATATATATATATATAACACTTAAAACTTAAAATAAACATTTCGATACTTAATCACTAACTAATATATTAAACTAACTCATATATATTTAGATAAAAATAAAAATATAATTATAATTTTTTCTTTCTTTCTATATTCTAAAAAATAATATTTACATAAAATCAATTTCTCTAGAATTTTCCAAAAACTAATATTAAATTAATTTTTCATTAAAAGTTATTATTCTTTAATTTTAAATTTTCTAAACATATATTTCAAATATACTATTGGAATTGTTTTTAGTGCGATTTTTGGGACTTTATAGTTCTAGAATCTTGTAGAAAATTTTGAAGTGAAACTTTTATTTGTGTTATTTAAATTGGTTTTTTCATTGTATATATGGGTTCAACGCCTTTAAAAATCTTAAAACACTTAAATTGTGCCAGAATTATCTATCAAATTTAACATTTCCATAAATTCTTATTAAATTTTAAAAAAATTAAATAAATAAAAAAATTCCAAAAACAACATTAAAAACAACTCAATTACCATTATTAAAACCAATATTACTCTCAACCATTTGCGAACACACACTAATTCATGACGGCTTTTTCTAAATCCATGCCCACCCTAAGAAAATGGCTTTACTGAACGTTTGATTATTTTAAATATTTTGACATCCATAGTTTTTGGAATACCATAAAATTTATGACTTTAGGATATATGTTGATGTTTATTTTTCTTGGAAAATAGCAGAATGATTCAGATAAGGGGATAATATTATATACGTATTATTTGAAAGTTTAATCAGTCATTATGTCAATAAAACAAGATTTATAATTATAATTTTTTTATAGATAAAATTATTAAGAATTATATTTTGTATTTTTTAAATAAAATAAATATTAATGATTTTATTTTATTTTTGGTTTTTATATTTATTTATGGTTTAATTTTTTTATTATTAAGAGTTAGTTTAGTTTAGTTTTTTTTTCTTTGTCTGATACAAAATTAAGTGTTTGAATTACACTGAGACTTACTTATATAATTTATATAAGATCATTATTTAATCTATTTTTTTTATAATATTTTTGTTTATCTCATATTTTTTAGTTTAAATTATGTATTAGTAGAGTTTTTTCTTTTTTCTATTTTTTTTATAATCATTTTGTCCATTGATTTGAAACTAGTGATAATAAGAAATTATGCATTACCTTACTTCCATTAGATTAGTCAAAGGATCCACCTTTCTTTTTGGCATTGGATTCTTAGGTTCATCTCAACTTTCAATCGCCTAAATAGTTTGTCTCTCTTTTTGGATCTATATATTCTTACTTTTATCCATAATGCAAGCGACAAAAGCATGACTACTCTTTTGCTTGCATTTCTCAACCCGAGCCCTCTATTTGATTTGTAACATCAGAGAAATCTGAGCTTCAAATTTCAGAGGTAATCTCAGAGAAAATATCCATTATTTCTCTATTTGCAAGTATTGTCATATGAATATAATGTTGGGTTATGGGAAACTAAGTTTTGGCTAGAAATGTTGTTGTTGTTGGATCTGGAATAGTTGGTGTTGGTGTAGTGGTTATTGGTGTTGTGTAGATTGCAACTTCTAATAAAGATACCCAAGTTATAGAGAAGGATGGCGGGGAGGTTTGGTAGGCAAAGCTGGTGATGTTGGAGAAGGCGTTGTTGGTATGGTTGTCGAGGATATTGGTGTTGTGCGGATTTATGCATATATCGGTGGGTTATTGTTGAGGTATTCGACTTGTTTCGACACACTTGCTTAGGTTATAGGCTATTGGTTCTAGTATTTTAACACAATTGGTTAGGGTGATGCAAGTGATTAGTGGCCTCAGGGGGCCAATAGAATGGGATTCTGGTGCCCATTAGTAGTGTTGTGTTTCCCTCACACTTGGTTGGGTGTAGCTCCATACTCGAGAGTTCCTTCATGTAAGGATGTGATGTGTGGTGGCTTGTTTCCATTGGAAGTTTGCCCATGTCTATATATGTTTATTTTGGTTCATGGCAGACATTATGGGTCATCTGAGGGCAAGGGGATTGGAAATCCATGGGTATTGGTTTAGGCGAGGTGCCATTGAGTTTTGGTCTTTTCACCTGGATGGATACGCTCCGCTCTAATGTGAGTGGCGAAAGGAGGGAACTCACATTTCGTCTAACGACTACACCAATCATTGCAAATTGTGAGGTTGGTAAGATTTTTGAACTTTGAATTTTTTCCCTTTTATGGGTGTTGAGTTGGTGATGTGAAGGGCTATATTTAACATAACCATTGGGATTAGTATCTGTTGTAAGGTGGGTCTTTTTCCTAGAGTGTGTCGTCATTCCATTCACTTTTGGGATTGGTGTACTTAAGGGATGCCATTAGGGACGATTTGAATTACATTATGTGACTAGGCGGGGCCTACCTTTCTATTGGTGGTGGTTTCTATTACATGGATTTTTTGACTTGCCATGACAGTAGCAATGGGCTCATTGAATATTAGACAATCTCTGTTCGCTTAGGTAGGACTTCCACGAGACTTTTCTTGGTTATCCAGTTGGTAGTGTGGTTTGCTCTTGGTTTCATGTGTTCTATTGGTGGTAGGCTCTCCTACGTGGTCACTCTGATTTGGTTTGACATTAGTGATGGGTCCAAATTTTATCAATTCTACCTCTCTGGCTAATTTTGGATCTCACGGGGCATCCATTGGTCAATTTTCTGATTTCATGATTGTCCCATTGGCGGTCCTCCTATTTGGGGGCTTCTGTGCAGTGTGTGGCATTGCTTCGAATTGAGGGTTGTATTTCTCTACACTTCAAACATGATCTGGTAATCTCTAGTGCATATGGTGGTTTGTGGTGTTTTTGGAATGCCCATACAAGGGTTATCTTTCTACCTTGACTGATCCTTGGTATTTCATCGATTGTTGATCACTGTTGGGGCAAGATATATAGTTTGATCACACAATTGATTTGGAGGTATTGATAGATGTAACAGTTGTTGTTGAGAATGTAAAGAGAAATTAGGTTGGCCACCCTCCAGTCTTGAATCGTCCCTTAAGTGATGATGGTAGGCTTTCCTCAGAGGTTGTGGAAGTCAATGTATCAAGGTTGGACACTACTAGGAGGGATTCCAACAACTCCTTGCACAAGAAACGAAAAAAACAAATAAATAAATAAATAAAGTCTAATTAAGGTGAATGATTACATACAATGATTAATGCTTGGGATGGATGTCTATTGGGACAGTGTGGAGCGACTAAAGCAACATGTGTTAGTTGGTCGGTGAAGTTTTCCAAAATGTTTAGGGCTCAAATGAAAGGGTGGATTGCATAGCGTTGGTCTCCCATCCTACCATACAAGCTGAAAGTGAGCATTTTCCTCAATGGATGGTTCAATTTTCACTTCCTGAAGGTGGAGGATTCTGAAAATATTTCTAATATTCCATGGATTTGAGGTTGTGGCTAAAATTCACTCCATCATTGGTTTGCAAGCTTTGATCCTACCAAAGAAGTTCCTAAGCATAATATTTTGTGGGTGAAGCTATCGGGGATTTCATTGGAACTCTAGACCAAGATAGCCATTAAAGTGATTGAAAACAAGATAAGCAAGTATTTTTATGTGGATGAGGGTTGTACGGGTGCACTAGATAAAAGAGTAGCATGGGTCCTAGTGTAATTTGATTTCACATGGGGTCTCCCGGTTGCACTTAATATCTTTTGGGGGTTGTTATCCTTCTGAAAAAAGGTTGACTATTTAGGTGTCCCTTTTAGGTGCCTAGTTGTCATGCCATGGGTCATTTGATTGCAGAATGTCCTATGTGATTCGGGGGTGGTAGGTCCTAGAATGGTCGGGAAATTTTTAATGGGGAAAGAGACATGTCATCTCTTCAGAGGATGGAATGCTGAGACATATCTTCTAAAGACAAATTGTCTCCTGGACCTCTAATAGGAATCCAATCTTCCATAATTGAGGATTCAATTTTTCCTTATAAAGATACAATGACATCGATTAAGGAGGTTCACACTCCTATTTCGTCTCCTTTAAACATGGTTTGGGTGGGGATAGGGGTAAAGCCCATCCATAGGTCTCCTTATGATTGTAGGGCACAACTACAAAAAACTTAGTGTCCCATTCTCTTGATCATTTGATTAAAGGAATATGTCATCAAAAAGCACCTTGTTGAGTGGGAAGATTGTTCCTCTCCCCTCTGCTTCGGGACATTCCGGGGGCTTTCCTCATCACATTTATCTGAGGATTTCGATTTGGGAATTCTAGACCTAGAAGGGGAACTTGGCCTAGAGCCATTGAACATTAAGAAAACAACCTGTTGTAGTTGCACCCGTTAATGAAGAATTGTGTTGCAGGGACATTGATATATTAATCAAATTAAATCCTGCACTATAGGCTATATAAAATCAAATCAAATTAATCCAAAGAGTTTAGCTCAAGTGATGGGGCACATGTTTGTGTTCCTAGTCGTGGCGGGTTCAAATCTATGGAGACATGTTCTACTTGGTGAAATTTGTGGAAAAATGTTGTATAAACGTGTTCTACTGGGTAGTCCCATAATAGTTTCATCAAAAAAAAAAATTCAAATCAAATTAAATTATGTGTGGAAATCAATGGGCACAATAGAGCCATTCAACAATACAATGCAACAGTTGAAGCAATGACAATGAAACCATGAATATGACGCATACCTAAACAAATCCAACAATGACTAAATAATTGAGTAGGGTTTGCATTTGTGCACTACAGGACTATTCATCCATCTGAAGAACAAAGTTTCCCCACCCTAACTTGTTGATTGAAACTTGAATTGAAACCTGTCGATTGAAATGAAATGATGGACAAATATTCCAATCAGATAAGTGGAAAAAGAAAACATGTTAATTAACCCCTGTCGATTGAAATGAAATGATAGAAAACTCCTATTTAGGAGTTTCAGAAACACAGACATAAATTTAATAATTTATGTTTTAAATGTAATTCATATATAATTATATGCCATTCATCATATAGAAGTATGATTTGTAAACCTTTAATTTCATCCATTAGATCATGTATACAATGGAGAATATTCTTGGATTACTAAATCACGACCATCCATAATTTTTTATATTTTAAATATTGGAAATTCATGAAGCCGAATTCCAATAGAACACACCTATCAGCGTAAAAATCAACTGACAAAGAAATCCAAAACATAGAAAGAGTAGACTATGCCATTCCCAATATCCAATTCATTAAGTGCCGTAGTCACATAAGCCAAGTTTCTAAACCGTGCCAACTACTTTTACGTAGCTACTGCACAACTATTATATAGTGGTGGTTAATATTAAATCAAACAATTCCCACTTCATTTTGATGCCTTTACACCTCAAAAATGGAATTATTATATGTATTATTGCACCATGATGAAGAAACAAAGTTCCACATAACATGTGTATTGTTGTTGTAGAATATTTTGACATGTAGAGAAGTCGTGTGTTCAAAACACATTTCAATAAGTTTTAAGTCTTTCAAACTCAATGTAAAACTCACCCATTATCTGAGATTTGAAAGTGGAGAGGGTGCTCTTTATCAAAATTTCATGATGGAAAAAATTGAATGACCTATTTTATGTATATTTATGATATTTTTTTTTAATATCATTAAATATTTTTTCACTTTAAAAGAGGTTTTCATCTCAAGAGATTTGATGCCTCTTAGTATATCTAGAGTCAAGATATATTTTTGATGATTTAATTTAGTTTTTGATTTTGATTTTATTTATTTTTTTATAAAATTTGATGGAGTCAAAATGTTATATATATATATATAATATTACATCTTCTTGTGGCATTTTCCAAAAGTTGGTTGGCCTCACTCACTCAATTTATTAGCCAATTAATGCATACTCAGGTACATAGCAAATTTGCAAAATGAAAACGATTTACATACACTAACTGATAAAAAATTGTGAAAACACCCTTAAAACTAGAAGACAACCAATTAAAATCATACATCATCAGAATTTACTAGGGCAAGATGATCATCCTGCTATGCACAATCAAGCTACTCTAGCGAGCTACTTAGCTGTTGAATTAGGCTCATATTGACTTCTGGTAAGGAGTTCAGTCCCCCTGTGGGAAACAATCAAGAAACCAACGAGTCCATGTCTCTTCCTTACTTTTCTCTGATAATTATTATTTTTGAAAAATGCAGTAAGAAATTCTCAATTTGATTTTGCCTTGATTAAATTGAGAAAATTTGAATTTACAGATTAGCAAATAACTTGGATATAGTTAACTTGTGTGACATGGCTTGTGTCACCTAGTTTACTTAGTAAATTTGAGTTGGAGGAGTTAGATTTTAGTTAAGCATGTGTAATTTCTAATTTTTAGCAATCAAGGTCAATTGTTTCAAGTTATTTTCAGTTAAACTAGTTCCAATAGTTGAAGGAACTAGTGGAAGATTAGTTGTGCAGTGAGACTTCAGTCTAACTCAGTGATCATCCAGTTAACTGATCAATCAGCGCAAAATAGCTAGTGCATGCAGAGAATTTGAGTTCCCTGGTTGTGGTGGAGATTCCAAGGTAGTGTAACATTTGTTGTAGACCAGTCTTTAGTGTACAGGTGTTGCATGCAATCAAATGACCAACCTTGGGAATTGTGCAATCCATTTTGGAGAAATTCCTAAATAATAGGGGCCTAATTTCTCAAGGAATTGCGCAAGGAAATAGGGGCTCAAGCAGAATCAAAATTTGACTAAGTTTGGGTCAGAGCTTCTCAGTGAGCAGAGAGATAGGTTATTCAAGTTATGCTCAGTTGAGCAAGGAAATTCTAATACATCTCTATTCATCATATTTATGCAAGCAGGCATAGGGGTTTTTAGCATATTGATTTCCGCTGGAAAAACATTGTGTGCAAGTGTGTTATTTCTCCTTGCATGTTTGTGATTGACCTTCTAAATTGTGAATTGAATTCCGCAAAGTAGTAGAGTAGGCTTGTGTCTTGTGATTTTGATTAAAACTTCATGAGTAGTTGCAAATATACACCATAATTTCTACATGGTATCAAAGCAGGATTCACATTAGAATAGACATTTCAAATTTGTTTCTTAGGAGGTTAAAATTTGCAGCTTCAGTGTAGCAAGATCTCTTCAGACTTGGGAAAACGACCTTCAATGGATTGAGATTAGAGTATCCCTTGGAAGGAAGTTCAAATTTCATTGCATGGAGGTGGCGTTGGATGGTAATGGCTTGCTACAATACATCAAGAGAGATGTTGCAAAACAAGTAGAATCTAATGCCCAAAACCTAGCCCAATGGAAGAAAGATGTAGCCAAGGCGAGGATAATAATGTTGGAGGGAGTGTGAGACCATATTGTCACAAATCTTCATGGGAAATAAACTCCTTATGTAATGTGGCAGGCACTAACAAATATGTTCCAGAATAGTAGTGACCATAGAAAAATGACGCTCAAGGATAAACTTTTAAATATCAAGATGCAGAAGAATGATACTATTCAATAGTATCTGAGCAGATTCACACAAGTTCGTGATGAGCTTGCAGGAGTTGTTGTTACTATTTCAGACAATGACTTGGTAAGCCTAGCCCTTCTAGGCCTTCCCAAGAGTTGGCATAGCTATCAAGACTCTGTGAATGGGTGGGAGAAACTACCGAATTGGCAACACTTATGGTCTGACTTGGTATAGGAGGAAATAAGGCGAAATACCAGAGATGTAACTTCATCCAACAGCGAGGATTAAGAAAACTTTGCATTGGTTGGAAAGGGAAAGAATGGAAAAGGGAAGAAATCTAAAACCAAACCAGAATCCATCCAAGGGGGCAAGAAGAAAGATTTGTCCAAAATTAAATGCTTTAATTGTCATGTATTCGAGCATTATGCCATGAAGTGTCCACACAAAAAGTCAAGTAAGAAGACCTTAGGAGGAGCAGCAGGTGAAGCTTTGGCTTCACAATTTGAGTTTGACTTCACCCTTATCGAATGCATGGTTAACACAATGATGGGGAGTGTGTGGTACTTGGACTCTGTCACCTCGATCCACATGACAGGGTGTAGAGACTTTTTCATAGACTTGGAGGAGAAATATCTCCAGATGCACATCAAGGTGGGGGGCGATGAAAGGTACATTGCGACTATGATTGGTACAATCACCTTTCAGAGGGAGTCAAGATCCCTTCTCAGACTTAAGGATGTTATGTTTGTTCCAGGCCTAAAGAAGAATCTCATCTCTGTTGTAGTTTTGGAAGACTGTGGTTATGAAGTGATCTTCAACAAAGGAAAAGAATTCCTGAGACACATAGCCACAGGACAAGTGAAGCAAATTGAGGTTCGTGTGAAGAACCTATATAAGCTAGATGTGGAAGACTGTGCTGCATTAAGCACTTAGTAAGGCAAAGAAAGTGTAGAGCCATGATGTCGATGAACTTTGGCACAGAAGACTTGGCCATTTTCATCATGGCGCCTTGAATATTATGGAACAAATAACCACTAACCTCCCTAAAGGAGCACTTGAGTAGTATGATGTATGAAAAGGATGTACTTTGGGGAAGTAAACAAAATCCACATTCCATGATCGAGACAACAAAGCACATGCAGTCTTGGAAATGATGCACCCTAATTTCTGAGGACCTTTCTCGATAGCCTCCACTGCCAGACACAAATATTTTGTCATTTTTATTGCTGACTTCTCAAGTAAGTTTTGGATATGCTTCACACGAATAAAAGATGAGGCATCCTCCAAGTTCGTAGAATTCAAGGCACTGGTTGAGAAATAAATCAAAAAGATGGTGAAGGCTCTCAGGAGCTATAATGGAGGGGACTATGTTACGAATGAATTCAGAAATTTCTATGTGAAAGAAGGCATTCAAAAAGAGTTGACAACACCCCACAACCCATAACAAAATGGGTTGGATGAGAGAAAGAACTGTAGCGTTCGGGGAGCTGCAAAAGCTATGTTACATGACCAAGGCCTGTCTCTGCTTTTGTGGCCTGAGGTATGCAACACAATAGTCTACTTGTAGAACCAAAGTCGTCATTAGATTCTTGGTATGATTACACCGAATGAGGATTTCTAGGGTAGGAATTTGGATGTGTCTCACTTCAGGATTTTTGGAGCCTCTATTCACTGCTATGTCTCCGAAGAATCAAGGAAGAAGCTAGAGCCAATAACAGAGTTGAGGGTATTTATGGGTTACATAGAAACTCCTCACAACTACCATGTGTACATACCATCCCTTAGAATGATAGTTGTGTAAAGGTATGTCAAGTTTGATGAGAAGAAACTGATGCAGTGCTCCCTTGAGAGGGAGATTCAAATCCCACCAAAAGAGGAGATTTAAGCTCCAAAAGAGGATCCTCGGGAAGTTATGGAGCAACCACAAATTGCGGAGTAGAGAGTGGAGACATCCACTCAAGGAAAACCATCCAAAGAAGGCAAAAAAATAACTAGGGAAGTCGATAGAATTGTGTAGGATGTAAGGGAGAATGTGGGAGCTCCTTCAAATTTACATAGGTAGAGAAGCTCACATGAACAATACACTGGCTACATGGATCTAATGACTGATCTTGTAGAGACTGAGCCATTCTCTTTCGAGGAAGCAGTAGAACAACTTGTATGGGTTGATGCAATGGTGGAGGAATACGAATCCATTGTAAAGAACAATGTTTGGGAAGTGGTCCCAAGACCAGAAGATAAATCATTTGTGGGTTGGAGATGGATCTTCAAGGTTAAGAATGCAGCAAATGGAAGAATAGAGAAGTATAAGGCTAGATTTTTGGCCAAGGGGTACTCTCAAGTTGATGGAATTGATTATGAGGAGACCTTTTCTCCTGTAGCAATGTATTCATCCATGAGAGAAATTATTTCTCTGGTTGCGTAGATGGGGTGGAAGATCCACCAGATGGATGTAAAGACAACGTTTCTTAATGGGGTTATTAAGGAGGAGGTTTACATCGAACAAATAGAAGGTTTTGATACATTTAATCAAGAGTCTCATATGTGCACACTCAAGCGAGTGTTGTATAGTCTCAAAGAAGCACCCTGTGCTTGGTACACCAGGATCGACAGTTATCTCACCGGTTTGTGCTTCACCAAAAGTGAAGCAGATGAAAATCTCTATCACATCTTGGTAGAAGGTAAATTGCTTATTATTTTCTCATATGTTGATGATTTGAAATTGACTGGTGATGAATAGTTGATCAGATCTTACAAGGGAATTTGAAATGAAGGACATGGGTCTCATGCACTACTTCATTGGGTTGGAAGTATGGCAAGGCGATGGAGAACTATTTGTGTCTCAAAGAAAGTATGCAAATGAGATACTACAAAGATTCCGCATGGAGAGTTGTAAACCCATGGAGACACCTCTAATGACCAACTATAGGAAGGAGGATGCCACTTCAGGTGAGGAAGTGGATGCTACTATTTATCGGCAATTAGTGGGTTCACTAATGTATCTTATGAACACGTGACTAGATATATGCTATGTAGTCAATTAGCTAAGCCAAGCTATGTTTAGGCCAACCGAATTTTTTTGGAAGGCAAATAAGCATTTTTTACGGTACCTTAGAGGCACTACGTGGTTTGGACTATGGTACAAATGGACAGAGGGATGAAGCTTTTTGGCTTCACGGATGAAAATTGGGCCATCTAGCTGAAAGAGTACATAAGGTACAACAACACGCAAAGATCTATAACACTCAACTCGACAGAAGTAGAATACATGGCTGCAAGTCAAGCAACATGTGAGGTGATTTGGATGAGAAAGATACTTGTAGGAATGTTTGGTCAGATGATGGATCAAATTGTGATCTACTGTGATAATCTAAGTCGCATCTGTAGGTTTTAACCCTGCACAGAAATTACCTGCAAATGAATTCTTAAAAGATAGAAAATATACAATGGCGAGGAACATAAAACAAATACACAAACATTTTCCCTTGGATCCCAAAACTGGGACTACCAGATTGATTTTTCATTATTTTCCTTTCAATGTTACAACACATACATATACATGTTGAAGCATTCATAAACCCCAATCCATTAACCATGGATTAGAACATAACCTTAGTTCCCTTGACCAGATCTACAAGATACCATGGGCAAAAAAACATCATGCCCAAAACCATGTGCAAAACTCATGCACAAAACCACAAGTAGGTCCGCCCACATAATATAGAGTGCAAAAAAAAAAAAAAAACTTGGGGCGTTGCTTGGACCTTGTGCAGGGCGCTACTGCCCCCCCCCCCCCCCCCCCCCACCTATGCCTAGTGCTAGTCATGGAAAGAATATAACACACACCCAACAACATCAAGCTCTTTGAGAATCATGTATTTCATGATCGATCCAAGCATAGAGATATCTGGTATCACCATTTGCAGGACTATGTGTAGAGGCAGATAATGTTGCTACAATACATTCTGATAAAGGAAAAAGATGCTCACATTTTGACAAAGAGCTTGTCAAGAGGGAATTTCAAGTTCCATAGGTCCAAGATAGGGGTGGTTGATAATCTGCTTCTTGCTGAGAGGGAGTCTTGAAAAATGTAGCAAGAAATTATCAATTTGATTTAGCCTTTGATTAAATTAAGAAAATTCGAATTTCCACATCAACAGACAGCTTGGATGCAATTAACTTGTGTGACATCGTTTGTGTCACCTAGTTTCCTTAGAAAATTTGAGTTGGAGGAGTTAGAGTTCAGTTAAGCATGTGTGATTGTGAATTTGTAGCAATCAAGGTCAGTTGTTTCAAGTTGTTTTCAGTTAAACTAGTTCCAACTATTGGAGGAACTAGTAGAAGGTCGGTTGTGCAGTGAGACTTTAGTCTAAATCAGTGATCATCTAGTTAACTGATTAATCAACCCAAAATATCTAGTGCATGTAGAGAATTCGAGTTCCCCAAATGTGATGGATATTCCAAGGCAGTGTAACATTAGTTGTAGACTAGTCTTGGTTGTATAGGTGTTGCATGTAGTAAGATGATCAATCTTTGGAATTGCACAATCCATTTTGGAGAAATTTCTAAATAATAGGGGCCTACTTTCTCAAGGAATTGCGCAAGGAAATATAGGCTCAAGCTGAGGAAAAATTGACTAAGTCTGGGTCAAAGCTTCTTAGTGAGTAGAGAGATAGGTTATTCACTTGTAGCTTGTGCTCAGTTGAAAAAAGAAATTGTAATACATCTATATTCATGAGATTAATGCAAGAAGGCATAGGGGTTTTTAGAAGATTGCTTTCCCCTGGAAAAGTGTTGTGTGCATGTGAGTTATTTCTCATTCATGTTAGTGATTGAAGTTCTAAATTGTGAATTGAATCCTGCAAAGCAGTAGAGTAGTTTTGTGTCTTGTGATTTTGATTAAAACTTCATGAGTAGTTGCAAATCTAAGCCATAATTTCTACAGTTGCCAACCTAGGACATCCCTTGCCTCTCTACCTCTGTATCTCCATCCACGTTGCAGATGCATGTTTATCTCCCTCCTTATACCTTCACATCCCAAGATGGTTATGTTGCCAATGCACCAACATGACTTAGCAACCATTCTGGAGTGTGCTTATTCCACTTTGGGGTTCACCACCACCCACTTTCTTTTCTTCCAAATCCACTTTCCCAAGATTCCCACAAAAATCCCCATAGATGCCAACCAAAATTTCCAAAGAGCGACCATGGTGTCGCTACACAACTCGACACCAATACCAAATATGACCACCAAACATGCAAGTGGAGTTACAAACGACTTTTCCCGTAAATTGTAGAGAGATTGAAGACCAACTGGGTCCACAACACTCATGCTCCACAAAACCTCCTGGAAATATATCCTAGCTTGCCAACTAACCAAGATGGTATAAATTCCCCGTAGGGAACCAAGAACGCAACCCATAAGACAATTTACAGGACCAACACTCTACTCTACCAATCCTAGTCGAATTATAAATCAACGACCCACAATTAACTAGTACAAAACACGCTGTCAATATTATAAGTTTGTACCTAGTGTGAATCACCCACAATATCATCTTAGTTGAGCCTTGAGACGATAAGTCTGAGTTGAAGGTAGGCTACTCCTCTGGAGAAATTCCACCACTCCACACACTTCCAGTTATCTACTTTGCCTTGCCGAGGACCTCCTACGCTCTGGTGGTTTTTAAGGTCAATTCTTCACAAGATTCTCCATTCCTCCTTAGGACTGAGGCTGAGGGCCTTCCTCGCAAAGATCCTCGCAATCCTTAATGCACAAATGAATACCCAACCCCTAAATTTCCTTCCCATTATACTTGCATGTCTCATCTTCTGACGGGAAATCCACTACTTGTTCCTCTGGTACAAGATGCCCAGGAACACATAAACCAATGTTAAATGATTAACAACCACCCTGAATTGGCTTAGGAGTACACGCCCTCATGCATGTTTCCAATTTGTCATGACAATGCTTACTAAATGTCAATCATGATTGTGGGGTGGCGAATCCCATCCCAAATTCCCAAATATGTTTGATGTGTGGCGAATCCCATCCAAATTCCCAAATATGTTTGATGTGGCACCACAATGGGGAATACTTATAATTATTTTTTATTTTATTTTTATTTTCGTGTAAGAGTCAAAATATTTACATATCAGGACATGAAAACATCTCTTCCATATTAGGATAGATACCGCCTCTCAACCCAATAAAGAAACTTTATTTGTTTTATTTTTTTAAATAATTATAAAATATAAAATAATTATTTTGTTTTTTATCTTTCTACTTTATTTCTTAATAGTTAAATGTATCACAATATTAACAATATCAATTAAATTAAGTAAATTAACTCTTATGTATCTGAGTAATTATATCGATAGGCATGTTTATTTTGGAATAGGGCTTCCCAGAATTTTAATTTAATAATCAATAACTATTAGGTGTTTGGTAGGGATTTAACCTCTATAAAATATTCTAGAATATTCATAGTATATAGACATTTATTTCGAAAGCAATTATGTCTTTTTTCCCCTTTTAATTAATTTCATTAACTAAAAAAATGTCATATAAACAAGTGCCATATGAAATGAGTTATGGCCTTTTGGGCATGTGGTATTGATAAGCCATGGTATTGGCCCATGGTATTGTAACGAAACCTAATTACACATTAAGAATCTCCATAATAAAGTGGGTGTGAATCTCTATGGTTAAGACTCATATTTTTTTAAATGTATATTTGTGTAATTATATATTAATTCTTTTTATTATTATTAACAATAATTATTATTTTAAATAAAGTTATAATTTAGTTAAACTTCTCTTGATTTTTGTATCAAAGAGATTGTAATTATGTTATCTAAGATATTTTGACTCGGTCAAATTACGTTTGATGTAGATCCATCTTAACTCCAGATGCAAATCTTTCCTCAAATTTGTACTAAAAAAAATAGATTTACACCTTGAGGTCCGGCAAAGGACTATAGATCCAAACTGAAAATAAATCTACTTCCATTTTAATTTTGACAACTTAAAAATATAATAAAACGTTTTTATGCTTAACTAGTAATTAGTATATTAAACTGACTTCGATATATAAGTAATAATTATTCAATAAAAATAAAATAACAAAACATATTAATTTTTTTTGTTAAACTAAAAAGAAAAAGGAAAAAATTCTTCAAAATTATAAAGTTTCTTTCCTTCTCTACTTTAAAAAAAAACTAATATTTACATATAATTAATTCCTCTCAAAATTTCAAAAAATTGAAATTAAAATAAACTTTCATTCAAATCTACAAAAATCCTTCAAATCTAAAGAAAATGACACTTGAGGGAGTGTATAACAATTAAATAAAAACAAGTGAAATGGCAGCAAAGTTGCTTATACTTGAATCTTAAGAGTGTTAGCCGGCATTAATTTTTCAGTTTAAATTTTTTAATATGCATTTAAGAAAGATGCCATTACCATTTCTTCACGCCAATATTGGTCCAAACCACTTGCAAATGCATACTAGTTTCATGGTACCTTTTTTCTAAATCCATGCCTACAATAGGATAAAGTTTCATGGCACCTTTTTCTAAAAACCACTTGCAAATGCATACTAGTTTCATGGTACCTTTTTTCTAAATCCATGCCTACAATAGGATAAAGTTTCATGGCACCTTTTTCTAAATCCATTCGCACCATAAGAAAATGCCTTTAGTGTGTTTATTTTGAATATTTTTATTCTTATGGGTTTGATTATTTTGAACGTTTTGACCTTTGTTGGTCTTGGCATATAATTTAATGATTAGGATAAGGGGATGATACTATTTATAATTTTTTTTTATAAATAGAATTATATATATATATATATATATTATTATTATTATTATTGATGATGATGAGGAGGAGTATATTTTCTTTTTTGCTTTCATATTTACTCATGACTTACTTGCTTTAATCAAGAATTGGTTTTATTTTGTTTTATTTTATTTTTTTTACTACAAATCTAGGTGTTTGAATTAATATGAGACGAGACTTATCTATACAGTTTAGATGAGACCATCACTTAATCTATCCTTTGTACAATATCTTTGCTTATCTCATACTTTTGAGTCTAAATCATACATTTGTATAGTTTTGTTCTTCTCTTTCTTTATCATTTTGTCCATTGATTTGTAGTTAGTGATAACAAGAAATTATACATTGCCTTGCTTCCATTAGATAAGTTAAAGGACCCAACTTTCTTTTTGGCATTAAATTCCCAGGTTCATCTTACCTTTCAATCACTTAAACAAAATGCCTCTCTTTTTGGGTATATAAATTCTTACATTTATCGTACATTTTGACTCCCTAAAAAGCATATAAACAATGACTCCATCAATAATAGAGTTTAGGCTTCTGTGATCCATATTAAGTTAGAGAAAGATTTCGGCGTAAATCACATCATCATGCCTACATCCTTACAATAACACACTCATTGAAAAGTATGACAAGTTCTTTGAACTTGTACTACATGTTTGAAGCTTTTACACTCATACAAAAAAGTCATAAAAGTTGAAAATGAGAGAGTGTAGATTTCAACAGTTGTTCACATTGAGAGAATTTTTCAAATAAAACTGTGTGGGGGATTTTTAATAGAAGGAAGCTTGTCAATTAGTCATTAAGAAATAATATTAAATTAATAAAAAAGAAACCCTCAAAATAGAGGAGCACCCCTACAAATTTAACAAAGAAGATGGTTATAAATTAAGTCATTCTTGGAAACTTGTTATCCACACTCGCTTAGTAGTTTTCCCTTCTCTCATTCTCTCCTTTTCCTCCTTCTAGGTTCCCCTTTTTCCTTTGCTCCATCCTCATATTTTTATTCCCTTTTATCTCTTGGTCCTAAATTTAATTCCTCGACCTCTTACCCTCTTATCTTTTTAATCCTACCCTCCTTCCTATATATATATATATATGTATGCCTATTTTCATTCTCCTTCATCCTTGTATTGATATTTTCATTTTTTCATTAATATTCCTTCATATAAATACGTTCATATATCGTGATAAAGTGAAATAGATTATAAAAAACATTTTCAGATTAAATCACATATATATTTTTCAGGTCGACGCATTTCGAACCACCTAACGTGGTTCATCATTAAGATTGAGATGGATAGTCTGATCTATGTAAGCTTTTAAATACTGTAGAGATGCAAAGAAATATTACAATGGTTAAATCATAACAAAAAGAAAATAAATAATATTTTATTCAAATTAAACGTTAAAGAATATATTAATTATAAAATAGAAATAAAGGAAAGAAAATATTAGAAGGATGATATATATTAAACTTTTAAAAATAATGAAATGGATTTAAAATAAAAATTAAGAAATAACTGTAAAGAGGATCAAGATGATTAGTTTTTTATTTTATTTTTAAACAAAGAGGCTATTTGTATTAGATTAAAAGACCAGTTTTCATGGGCAACTCCATTTACATTCATCAGTTATATTAGCAACTTCAAAATTCTAATACAACCAAAGCTTGGCTTTCCTAGTGTTGCGAGCTTTTTGGTTTACAATATTACATTGAAAATGTCTATAAATTCTACAGAATTGCCCCAAAAATTGTTCATATCTGCAACACATACTACATTATTGTCTAGTTTGCCCCAGAAAGAACAAGGTCTAACTTGTTCTCAGGTGTCACCTACTTACCATGAGTTGCTCCATCATCTCCCTCCACTCTCCTGTGACAACCATGTCCTACAAAGGCAATAATGGTTCTGGGGAACCCTGCTTTTCTTCATCCTCTGAACTCCATGACGACTCTTGCTCCCTAATCTTCAGAAGCAGAATTCTTGTCTCCATATGAATAAGCTTGCGCTTCATACGAGCATGCATCCAATCCGATTTATGGTCCACCATCTTTGCACTATCATCTCGCTCCTTCTCCATAAAGTTCAACCTCTTGCATAGTAGTTCATACATGCTTATAAATTTTTTAAAGAGCTTCCCTACTGCTTTCTTCCAACGATCAAAATCCTCGGGGGCAGGGAAATTTTTTAGGATGGAAAATTATCTTGAAATTTAAAAACATTGGCGAATCTCACTAGTCCCTAATATGCAAACTATAAAATGTTTATTGATGTATTTGTAAAATTATTCAAATTTATAATGGTTTTATATATACTCTCCATATAATGTTGGCGGTTTTTAAGGTAAAATAATGTTATATTGTAAAATTTGGGTGAATATTTTTTTATAAAAAATGGAAATTGGCAAATCTTTTTTTTGGAAAAATCATGGAAAATTAGCCCACCCGCAAACATTATCCCCTAACATTTTCCATGCTCGAGGGCATCATGCATCTCCATCACCGTCAGTGACCGATTCCTGAGAAGAGGATTCAAACTAGATAACAACCATATAGGCTCATAAGCATAATGTCTTCCCATATTTATCATCTTCCACTCATATCGGGAAGGATTCTCCTGAAATGTTAGCACTAAATCCTATTGCAAGTGAAACATCATAGCACTATTCTCAGCCATTGAGCCAATCCTTGCACAGAGGGATCACTTGATGGCATTAAAGAGACTCTCCTCAAATGACTGCAATTCCCACATCGATTGCGACTGAGAAGACACATGAGTATTTAAAAAATCCACCCTTCTTCATTGATACTCCAAGTGGGGATGTTATCATGCATGGTATGTAACATGTGCTGGGTAGACCGAACTCCCATCTGTCCTCCCTCATCATCCATTCTGTGGCGATATGATTCCATTTGACAGCTTGTGTTCTCCTTAATTCAACCGACAGAGAGTTTGATTTGTTCGATCTCCAATTTTGTTCATTTATTACCTTTGATTACGAGATTGGCACGATTAATATTGTTCCATCCTAGAGCTCGATAACACCTTATTTTAGTTGGGAACCCTAATTGGCTAGGATATGTGCCTCCTTATTGAGGGATCTGAGGACATGGTGGAGAGCGAGTTCCTCAAATTTTGATGCCAACAATGAAATTAGACGAACAATTGGAGGAAAACAAGATGAGCTTCCTGATATAACCTTAGAGAGCTATCTTATTACTGTCATTGAATCTCCTAGGCTCCTCAATTTCTTGATTCCTTTGTCCTTGCCAAGGTCAAGACCTCTCCAAACCACCCAAAATTTGACTTGATTATTAAATGTCAATCTTAAACCCTAAGCAAAACTATATTCTTTTTGTTTTTCGAAACAATATATTACCCCTCCCACTCTTATTACCCCTCAAAATAAATAAAACCATTACTAAACACACACGTATATTAATAATATTATCTAATTACATATATAAATATATATCTATAATAATGAACAGATAAATATTTATGTAAAAAAAATATGTAATATAAAAATAAGCTTAGCGCTAAGAAAAGGGAACAAAATGAATAAAAACCAAATTAAATTAGAATAAAGAATTCATTTATGTCTTGAATTCTTTAACCTAATTTAATTTGTTTTGTTTTTAATATATTATATATCACATAACCCCATGATTGTTTATTCAGTCTTCCCTTATATCGATGTGGGCACACTAATAGAAAAAGTTGTTCTACTTTTCAAGTTTTAATTTCTAAATGTTTTGTTGTACTTATGTTCTACGCCAGATTTGGAAAACTATTTAAAAAGAACGACATCGAAAAAAATTAATAATATTTTAATATAAATATCTACCTCAATATGGGGGCCATCGTTAAAGGAACTAGTTTTGGACTTGTCATAACGGAGAAAACGAAAAGGATATCCAAGGGCGGTGATAGATTGAAAGTTATTTATTATTATGAGGAGAAGGTGGACCTTACACTGTAATGGGACGCGCCTTTCCTATGTGACACACACTAGGGACGCACCTTTCAGTTTATTGCATGAATAAAGACTTCAACATGAATTACGGGAAAGGAATGTTCGTTTCTCACAAGTGAGAGATATTCGGCAGTGGGGTATGCGATTAATTGGAATGTTTAGTTTTTAGTTAAGAGGGCTTGGATTATGGCGATGGGTTTATTCTCTAGAATTTGTGGAAGGAAAAGAATGAAATAATTTTTAGAGATAGGCGGAGAATGACGATAGTGATTAAAGAGGTGATTATGCAAAATTTAAGGGAAACTCTTATTGCTATCTCCTAGCTGAGTGATGATTGGAAGGTTGATGTTCTTGAGGCAACGATCATGCAGAAATTAAATTTGGACTGAGACGAGCACTATTAAAAAAACACCGCATTTGGATCCATATACATCCTCCAATTTGTCTCTTTCCCCCACCAAAAGGTTTTATCAAATTGAATTTCGATTGGGCATCTATGGGTAATCCTAGTATTTTTGGTTGTGGAGGTGTATTCCAAGATTCTAACTCTTCAACTTTGAGAGATTTTGCAAAAAGTTGTGGGTTAACTACTAACAATATGGAAAAACTTTTGGCGTTGGAGAAAGGTATTTAGATTGCGATTCGTAAAGGTTTTCAGTTGTTGCTGATTTATGGTGATTCAAGATTGTTATTCAGTGTGTATAAAAGCTTTTAAATGTACAACCTGCAAGTATGATTGTGAAGAGTTGCTGGTTGGATAATATCATTGGAAGCTTAAACCTCTTGTTATGCAAATTGGAATATGTCATTGTCCAGCATTCCAAGAGATCGGCTAACAAGGTTGACGATCTTTTGGTAAACCTTGGTTGTCGTTTTAGAGATTTTGATCTGGATGTAGTTTGGCCTCTCACTAGCTTGGAGGAGGATTTAGAGCCTCTTCGGGGTTTATTGGAGGCAGACAAATCAATCCACAATGGGGGTAGTTCTCAGAATGTCAGGGTTGCTTCGTAGTGTGTGCTTTCATCACACCCGTCTTCTCCTTGTCATGGCGTGGCAGTGTGTAGTTACTTCAGGCGTGTTAGGTATGTGGTTGAATTATTGTTTTAAATGCTCAAGTTTGGAGAGGGGTTGGATGAGGTACACATTCTTTGTGGAAGGAGGCATGGATTTCTCCTTGTCCTCCATTAGTGGTTTCTTCCTTGTGGCATACCATTTCATTCTTCGCTTGCAGAGGTGGATTTTATGGATCTTCTCTCATTTGGAACATGCTTGGTTATTCTTCTCTGTGCTAGTGAGTTTGATTCTGATTGTCTCAGGCTTATAGTTTTATGTATTGGCTATGTGTTATGAATCTGGTTAGACTACCTCTTTAATTTCTTTGTTTGGGTTTTTGAGGTAAAATTATCAATTCATTGGTTTTCGTGAATCCTTAAGAAAATTTCTTCAACCTTGGTGGGCATTTGTTGTTAGTGATGTTTTTATATATCGAAATAACTTTGTGTTTGAAGCTTTGTCCCTTAGCATTTTGTGTCCTTTTCAATTTTCCCAAAGTGTTCAATGTGAAGTGTTCACTGGTGAAATTAGAAGTTTTGTGTTGTGTTCTAGTATCTTTGTGTCAATTTTAGCTTTAAGGAACTCTTACTAGTTGCCTTTGGTTTGTGTCATGTTATTGCAATGTGATGAGCTTGACAATTTGTTGGGTTTTGGTTCTATAGTGTGATCTGTAGGTGATGATCTAGTTGTCTTCATATCTAGGTTTCAAGGCCCCGTGTCTCGTCCTTTCTATAATTTTCTTAGTAGAAATTCTTCTTGTATTTGTCCCTAGCATTCATTGGCAACTTTCCTCATGCCTCCTAGGCAGAGAATGAACTATAGAAGGGGTGGTGGAGGTAAAATTTCGCAGAAAAGGGTTTGTCCTTTTTCCTATGACTCCGATGCCATGTTTTTTGATGTTGTACCTTTGGAGGTGAAAAAGGAAATCTTGTTGCTAGAGACAAAAGATTATGGGGAATGACTATATCACTAAGATTCTAAATTGGTGGGGGAGGATATGAAATAGGTTCCTGATCCTAGTAGGTTTAGTAAAAGGTGACTCCATTTTATGAATTCTTTGGCTCTTCATCAACAAATGTCGACTCTATTGCACCTTAATTTTAATGACAAACAAGTGGAGAACTATAAGGTTTTTTTTCTCTTTGGAGGACATTAAGTGTAAATTGGGAAACCAACTTTTCTTCCTGGACAATGTGCACCCTCATTTGGTGCATGTGGAAAACTTCCTTATGAGTGACTCTCCCTCTGGTGACCTCATAGATCCTCTAGGTGATAGTTCCCAAACACCTATGCTAATTTCCTTTGATCACGACTAGAAATGGCAACATCGAGTATTTTTGTCATCAATTTTCATATGTGTCCTACATGTCTTGTTTCTTCAGGGTGGCCTGCATCTTATTTTCATTCTAGAGTATGTAGCTATGGTTTTTTTTGTTCGCTATTATGCTCCACTTCTTTTGGATTCTATGGGAGAAAAGTATTTTTAAATATTGTTATGGGATTTCTCTGGAGGGATTGAGCGTGATTCTTTGGTTTCTTCATAGCATATGTGGCCATGGGTATCAATGGTATTGATGACGAAATTGTTTTCTTGTCTTCTAGAAAAATGGTTTTATTGGCTTTCTTTGGAGAAATGGCTATAATGTTATTTGGTGTGACTGTGTGCCTTCTTTTTGTCCTCTTTCATGTGGTATGTTGGGCTTTTTTTCGTTGGCTTGTGTTTCAGAAAAGTCTGGATCAATTGCATAGTTTGGACATTGGTTCATGTATATAATTATTGTGCTGGTGGTGGAGTATGTTTTTAACGTCTCTTCTTGGTTTTGAATTTGTGGCAATTCTTGGGTTTTTCAATGGTGGTCGTATTATCTTTTGGTACTATGCGACTTATGGAAAATTGTGGATGGTTCTGTGCATCTACTGGTTATTTTATAAATGGTTATGGATGGTTTTGGGCGCATTCTGGTTATTTATGGATGTTTTATGGATAGTCCAATGTGTCTTATGGATATTTGTTGGTGGTTTTTGTGCGCCCATTCTGCACTTTACATGGTCATACGCTTTGTGGTTATTGATTATGTCGTTGATGAATTGTAATTTCCTTCAGCACTGAGCTTTGTAGATTAATTGAGTAAATGTTGGTCCTGATATCTATGGACATGGGCAATTCTACTCTGTTACTAGTATGTTGGGTTAGTTGGTGTCCCTATGGGTTCCGGAGAATGTTAGCGAAGTAATATTCTCTTCAAATATGAATTCAATCAACTAATTGAAAGGACTAGTAGATGAAAATAACAGTCGTGCTAGAGGTCTAATGAGGATCTCCCAATCGTTTGAGTTTCAATGCCTGAAAAAACAATAAATTTAGGGAAAGATACGCTTACAAGGCTGGAAAGCAATCGTCCTTTGATATATATATATATATATATATATATATATATGAATTCAATCAAGTAATTGAGAGGACTAGTAGATGAAAATAACAGTCGTGCTAGAGATCTAATGAGGGTCTCCCAATCGTTTGAATTTCAACACTTTAAAAAACAATAAATTTAGGGAAAGATATGCTTACAAGGCTGGAAAACAATTGCCCTTTGATATATCTATATATATATATACATACATACATACATACATACATACATACATATATATATATATTGATGAGTAGATTTTCTTTTTGGCTTTTATATTCACTCATGACTTGCCTACTTCAATCAAGAGTTGGTTTTATTTTGTTTTTTTGTTTTTTTTTTACTACAAAACTAGGTGTTTGAATTAATATGAGACGAGACTTACCTATACAGTTTAGATGAGACCATCACTTAATCTATCTTTTTTACAATATCTTTGTTTATCTCATACTTTTGAGTATAAATCATACATTAGTATAGTTTTTGTTCTTCTCTTTCTTTATCATTTTATCCATTGATTTGTAGCTAGTGATAACAAGAAATTATACATTCCATTAGATTAGTTAAAGGACCCCACTTTCTTTTTGGCATTAAATTCTCAGGTTCGTCTTACCTTTCAATCACTTAATCAAAATGCCTCTCTTTTTGGGTATATAAATTCTTACATGTATCCTACATTTTGACTCCCTAAAAAGCATTTAAACAATGACTTCATCATCATGCCTACATCCTTACAATAACACACTCATTGAAAAGTATGACAAGTTCTTTGAACTTGTACTACATGTTTGAAGCTTTTACACTCACACAAAAAAGTCATAAAAGTTGAAAATGAGAGAGTGTAGATTTCAACAGTTGTTCACATTGAGAGAATTTTTCAAATAAAACTGTGTGGGGGAATTTTAATAGAAGGAAGCTTGTCAGTTAGTTATTAGGAAATAATATTATATTAATAAAAAATAAGCCCTCAAAATAGAGGAGCACCCCTACAAATTTAACAGAGAAGATGGTTATAAATTAAGTCATTATTGGAAACTTGTTATCCACACTTGCTTAATAGTTTTCCCTTCTCTCGTTCTCTCCTTTTCCTCCTTTGCTCCATCCTCATATTTTTAATCACTTTTTATCCTAATTTTAATTCGTCGACCTCTTACCCTCTTATCTTTTTAATCGTACCCTCCTTATATATATATATATGCCTATTTTCATTCTCCTTCATCTTTGTATTGATATTTTCAAATTTTCATTAATATTCCTTCATATAAATATGTCCATATATCATGATAAAGTAAAATAGATTATAAAAAACTTTTTCAGATTAAATCACATATATATTTTTCAGGTCGACTCATTTCGAACCACCTAACATGGTTCATCATTAAGACTGAGATGGATAGTCTGATCTATGCAAGCTTTTAAATACTGCAGAGATGCAAAGAAAAATTGCAATGGTTAAATCATAACAAGAATAAAATAAACAATATTTTATTTAAATTAAACGTTAAAGAATATATTAATTATAAAACTATAAAATAGAAATAAAGGAAAGAAAATATTAAAAGGATCATATATATTAAAGTTTTAAAAATAATGAAATGGATTTAAAATAAAAATTAAGAAATAATTGTGAAGAGGATCAAGATGATTAGTTTTTTATTTTATTTTTAAACAAAGAGACTATTTGTATTAGATTAAAAGACTGGTTTTCATGGCCAATTCCATTTACATTCATCAGTTATATTAGCAACTTCAAAATTCTAGTAGAACCAAAGCTTGGCTTTTCTAGTGCCGCGAGATTTTTGGTTTACAATATTACATTGAAAATGTCTATAAATTCTATAGAATTTCCCCAAAAATTTTTCATATCTGCAACACATACTACATTATTGTCCAGTTTTCCCCAGAAGGAACAAGGTCTAACTTGTTCTAAGGTGTCACCTACTTACCATGAGTTGCTCCATCATCTCCCTCCATTGTCTTGTGACAACCATGTCCTACAAAGGCAATAATGGTTCCTGGGGAACCCTGCTTTTCTTCATACTCTGAACTCCATGACGACTCTTGCTCCCTAATCTTCAAAAGAAGATTTTTTGTCCCATACGAATAAGCTTGCACTTCATATGAGCGTGCATCCAATACAATTTATGGTCCGCCATCTTTGCACGATCATCTTGCTCCTTCTCCATAAAGTTCAACCTCTTGCACAGTAGTTCATACATGCCTATAAATTTTTTAAAGAGCTCCCCTATTGCTTTCTTCCAATGATCAAAATCCTCAGGGGCAGGGAAATTTTTTAGGATGGAAAAATATCTTGAAATTTAAAAATATTAGCGAATCTCACTAGTCCCTAATATGCAAACTATAAAATGTTTATTGATGTATTTGTAAAATTATTCAAATTTATAATGGTTTTATATATACTCTCCATATAATGTTGACGATTTTTAAGGTAAAATAATGTTATATTGTAAAATTTGGGTGAATCTTTTTTATAAAAAATGGAAATTGGAAAATCTTTTTTTTGGAAAAATCGTGGAAAATTAGCCCATCCACAAATATTAGCCCCTAAAATTTTCCATGCTCGGGGGCGTCATGCATCTCCATCACCGTCAGTGACCGATTCCCGAGAAGAGGATTCAAACCAGATAACAACCATATAGGCTCATAAACGCAATGTCTTCCCATATTTATCATCTCCCACTCATATCGAGAAGTATTCTCCTCAAATGTTAGCACTAAATCCTCCTGCAAGTGAAACATCATAGCACTATCCTCAACCATTGAGCCACTCCTTGTGTAGAGGGATCACTTGATGGCATTAAATAGTCGCTCGTCAAATGACTGCAATTCCCACATCAATTGCGACTGAGAAGACACGTGAGTATTTAAAACAAGCCACCCTTCTTCATTGATACTCCAAGTGGGGATGTTGTCATGCATGGTATGTAACATGTACTAGGTAGACCGAACTCCCATTTGTCCTCCCTCATCGTCCATTCTATGGCGATATGATTCCATTTGACAGCTTGTGTTCTCCTTAATTCAACTTACAGAGAGTTTGATTTGTTCGATCTCCAAAAAAATTTCATTTATTACCTTTGATTACAAGATTTGCACGATTAATCTTGTTCCATCCTAGAGCTCGATACCACCTTATTTTATTTGGGAACCCTAATTGGCTAGGATATGCGCCTCCTCATTAAGGGACTTGGGGACATGGTGGAGAGTGAGTTCCTCAAATTTTGATGCCAACAATGAAATTCGACGGACAATTGGAGGAAAACAAGATGAGCTTCCTGATATCACCTTAGAGACCTATCTTATTACTGTCATTGAATCTCCCAAGCTCCTCAATTTCTTGATTCCTTTGTCCTTGGCAAGGTCAAGACCTCTCCAAAGCGCCTAAAATTTGGCTTAGTTATTAAATGTCAATCTTAAACCCTAGACAAAGCTATATTCTTTTTGTTCTTCGAGACAGTATATTACCCTCCACTCTTACTACCTCTCAAAATAAATAAATTTATTACTAAACATATTTATAAACATTATATATAAATATAATAAAAAATAATATTATCAAATTACATATATAAATATATATCTATAATAATGAATACATAAATATTTATGTAAAAAAAATATGTAATATAAAAATAAGCTTAGCGCTAAGAAAAGGGAACAAAATGAATAAAAACCAAATTAAATTAGAATAAAGAATTCATTTATGTCTTGAATTCTTTATGCTAATTTAATTTGTTTTGTTTTTAATATATTATATATCACATAACCCCATGATTGTTTCTTCAGTCTTCCCTTATATCGATGTGGGTGCACTAATAGCAAAAGTTGTTCTACTTTTCAAGTTTTTATTTCTAAATGTTGTTTTGTTGTACTTATGTTATACGCCAGATTTGGAAAACTATTTAAAATGAATGACTTCGAAAAAAAAGTTAATAATATTTTAATATAAATATCTACCTCAAGATGGGGGCCATCGTTAAAGGAACGAGTTGTGGACTTGTCATAATGGAGAAAACGAAAAAAAACACATTATTTTGGAGATATCACATGACATAAGGCTTTAAGTGTCACCCTCTTCAGGGGCGGTGATAGATTGAAAGCTATGATCTTCCTTATTTGTTATTATTATGAGAAGGCGGAACTTACACGGTAATGGGATGCGCCGCCTTTCGTATGTGACACACTAGTTTGGGAATAAAGAAAGGCTGGAGCTAACCAGCCATATATTGGGTATTTAATGCCCTCAGAGCAGCACGCCACTTAGCCCGATAACACGGAAGCGGGCAAATATTATTTAATGCCGAATTTGCCCGCTCCCGTGTTATTGCGTTAAGTCACGTGCTGCTCTGAGGGCATTAAATACCCAATATATGGCTGATTAGCTCTTTCCATAAAGAAAGACATAATTTGGAATAAAGTCTGGTTTGGGGTCATTGGTTAAAAAAATTAGCTTTTCTTTTCGTTGGTTAATAGGCATAGGTTATTTATTTGGGATTGCATAAGAAGAAAAGGCTTCGAAGGTCTATCTCTTTGGTTTTTGTGTTATAGGGTTGAGGAGCATATAGATCATATTTTTGTTTCTTGTAGTTCTACAAAGGAGATATGGTTCATTTTTTTTTCATTTTTGACAACACAATTGGTAGTCAAGAGAACATAGTGGCACTGGTCACTCAATGGAATTGTTCTTTGTTCTAGAATCCTCTAGTTAATACGTCTTGGATTCTGGCGATGGACTTTATTCTCTCGAATTTGTGGAAGGAAAATAATGCAAGAATTTTTAGAGATAAGCGGAGAACAACAATAATGATTAAATAGGTGATTATGCAAAATCTAAGGGAAACCTCCTTGCTATCTCCTGGCTGAGTGATGATTAGAAGGTTGTTGGTCTTGAGGCAATGGTCATGCAGCAATTAAATTTGGATTCAGACGAGCACTCTTAAAGAAACACCACATTTGGATCCATACTCATTCTTGAATTTGTCTCTCTCCCCCACTAGAAGGTTTTATCAAATTGAATTTTGATGGGGCGTCTAAGGGTAATCCCGGTATTTCTAGTTGTGGAGGTGTATTCCGAGATTCTAACTCTTCAACTTTGAGAGTCTTTTCACAAAGTTGTGGGTTAACTAGTAATAATATGGCGAAGTTTTTGGCATTGGAGAAAGGTATTTGGATTTCTATTCGTAAAGGTTTTCAGTTGTTGCAGATTGATGGTGATTCAAGATTGTTATTCAGTGTGTACAAAAGCTTTTAAATGTACAACCTCCAAGTAAGATTGTGAAGAGTTGTTGGCTGCAAAGTATCGTTGGAAGCTTAAACCTATTGTTATGTAAATTGGAATATATTATTGTCCAACACTCTAGGAGATCAGCTAACAAGGTAGTTGATCTTTTGGTAAACCTTGGTTGTCGTTTTAGAGAATTTGGTTTGGATGTAGTTTGGCCTCTCACTAGTTTGGAGGAGGATTTAGAGCGTCTTTGGGGTTTATTGGAGGTAGACATATCTGTCCATGATGGGGGTGGTTCTCAGAAAGTCAGGATTGCTTCGTAGTGTGTGCTTTCATCACACTTCTCTTATCCTTGTCATGGCGTGGCAATGGGTAGTTACTCCAGGTGTGTTAGGTATGTGGTTGAATTGTTGTTTTAAAAGCTTAGGTATGGATAGGGGTTGGATGAGGTACACGTTTTGTATGGAAGGAGGCATGGATTTCCCCTTGTCCTCCATTAGCGGTTTCTTCCTGGTGGCATACCATTTCATTCATCGCTTTCAAAGGTGGATTTTATGGATCTTCTCTCATTTGGAACGTGCTTGGTTATTCCTCCCTTTGCTAGTGAGTTTCATTATGATTGTCTTGGGCTTATAATTTTATGTATTGGCTCTGGGTTATGAATCTGGTCAGACTACCTCTTTAATTCCTTTGTTTGGGTTTTTGAGGTCAAATTATCAATTCATTGGTTTTCCCGAGTCCTTAAGAAAATTTCTTCAACCCTGGTCAATATTTGTTGTTAGTGATGTTTTTCTATATCAAAAGAACTGTGTCTGAGGCTTTGGACCTTAGCATTTTGTGTCCTTTTCAATTTTCCCAAAGTGTTTAGTGTCAGGTGTTCACTGGTGAAATTATAAGTTCTAGGTTGTGTTCTAGCGTCTTTGTGTCAATTTTAGCTTTAAGGAACTCCCACTATTTGCCTTTGGGTCATGTCATGTTATTGCAATGTGATGAGCTTGATAATTTTTTGGGTTTTGGTCCTGTAGTGTGGTATGTAGGTGATGATCTAGTTGTCTTCAAATCTAGGTTTCAATGCCCCATGTCTTGTCTTTTTTATAGTTTTCTTAGTAGAAATTCTTCTTGTATTTGTCCCCAAAGTTCATTGGAATCTTTCCTCATGCCTCCTAGGTAGAGAACGAGCTATAGAAGGGGTGGTGGAGGTAACCTTTGGCACAAAAGGGTTTTTCCTTTTGCCTATGACTTTGTTGCCACGTTTTTTTATGTTGTACCTTTGGAGGTGAGAAAGGAAATCTCGTTGCTAGAGATGAAAGAGTACGGGGAACGACCGTCACTTAGATTCTGAATTGGTGGGGAAGGATATGAAATAGGTCCCTGATCCTAGTAGGTTAAGTAAAATATGACTCCATTTTATGAATTTTTTGGCTCTTCATCAACAAATGGTGACTCTGTTACACCTTAGTTTTAAGGACAAACAAGTGGAGAACTATAATGTTTTTTCCTCTTTGGAGGGCATTAAGTGTACGTTGGGAAACCAACGTTTCTTCCTAGACAATGTGCACCCTCATTTGGTGTGTGTTGAAAACTTCTTTGTGATTGACTCTGCCTCTAGTGACCTCACGGATCCTCCAAGTAATAGTTCTCAAACACCTACTCTAATTTCCTCTCATCACGACTAGATATGGTAATATCAGGGATTTTTGTCATCAATTTTCATATGTGTTCTATAAGTCTTGTTTCTTCAGGGTGGTCTGCATCTTATTTTTGTTCTACAGTATGTAGATATGGTTTTTTTGTTCGCTATTATGCTCCACTTCTTTTGGAATCGATGGGAGCAAATTATTTTTCAATATTGCAATGGGATTTCTCTGGAGGGCTTGAGCCTCTTTCTCTAGTTTCTTCATAGCATATGTGGCCATGGGTATCGGTGGTATTGATGACGAAAACATTTTCCTGCCTTCTGGAAAAATGGTTTTAATGGTTCTCTTTGGAGAGATGACTATAATGTCATTTGGTGTGATAGTGCGCCTTCTTTTCTTTCATGTGTTATGTTTGGCTTTTTTTAGTTGGCTTATGTTTCACAAAAGTTTGGATCAATTGCATAGTTTGGACATTGGTTCATGTACATAATTATTATGCTGGTGGTGGAATCTGTTTTTAATGTCTCTTCTTGGCTTCAAATTTGTTGCAATTCTTTGGTTTTTCAATGGTGGTCGTATTATCTTTTGGTACTATGCTACTTATGGAAAATTGCGGATGGTTTTGTGCGCTTGCTGGTTATTTTATTAATGGTTATGGATGGTTTTGGGTGCCTTCTGGTTATTTATGGATGTTTTATGGATAGTCCAATGTGCCTTATGGATATTTGTTGGTGGTTTATGTGTGCCCATTATGCACTTTACTTGGTCATATGTTTTGTGGTTATTGATTATGTCATCGATGAATTGTAATTTCCCTTCAGCGCTGAGCTTTGTAGATTAAATGAGTAAATGTTGGTCCTAATATCTATGGAGATGGGAAATTTTGCTCTGTTACTGGTATGTCGGGTTAGTTGGTGTCCCTGTGGGTTCAGGAGAATGTTAGCAATGTAATCTTCTCATCGAATATGAATTCAATCGAGTAATTGAAAGGACTAGTAGATGAAAATAACAGTCATGCTAGAGGTTTAATGAGGATTTCCCAATCGTTTGAATTTAGATGCCAAAAAAAAAACAATAAATTTCGGGAAAGATGTGCTTACAAGAGAAGATTAGCATCTACAGAGACATCCAATAAAATTGGAACAATACAGAAAAGATTAACATAACCCTGCGCAAGGATAACATGCACACACCGAAAAAATGGTCCAAATTTTGAAAAAAAGTGAAAACAATCACTTTTTGACAAACATTACATATAATTAGAATGATCGATAAAAATTCTACAGAAAACATACATAAAGAATTGATGAAAAATTGTTGTGAATCATAATATTAAAACGAGAGACACAGGGAATTCCTACATTAAAAATGCCCTATTACACATGTATTTATTTTCTTTAATTTAGAATCAACAAAATTATAACTAATCCTTTTAAAATACAAAATCTTACAACTAATCAACGACTCATTTTCTTTGCACTTCGACCCAAAAATACATTGGAGATTTAAAAATCAAGATGTGTTACGAAAATAGCAACAATAAATAGTGCTTTCTCTCCCACGAAATGATTTAAGCTATGCACATATATAATATAAATCCCACATAAAATTGCGATAGATAGGTAGTCCCAATTTCACTCTTATACATAATAAAAATGCTTAATATGAAGATATCTACGAAGATATCAAAGAACAAAAGTGGAGAAATTTCTAAATGTTTTGTGGTCCTTATGTTCTACATCAGAATTGGAAAACTATTTAAAATGAACTACATCGAAAATAAAATTAATAATATTTTAATTTAAATATCTACCCCAATAGGGGGACATTATTAAAGGAGCCATTGCGTTTTGGGCTTGTCCTAATGGAGAAAAGTAAAAACAAAAACCATTATTTTGGAGGGTCAAGTGTCACCTTATTCAAGGGCTGTGAGATATTCAAAGCTATGCCCTTTGTTATCGTTATTATGATGACAAGGTGGACCTTACATTGTGTTAATAGGATGGCACTTTCGTATAGTGACACACTAGGAGACACACTAGGTTGGGAATAAAGATGTGCTTCAGTGCGTTGCATCAGGTTGGGAATATTAGCTCATTTAATGTTTATTGGCAAATTACTTATTTTTAACCGGAGTTGCTTGGTACATGAGTAGAGTACACCATTTTTAATATCTATTTCATTGAGTGCCGCTGGGACGTGTCATACATGTCAAGTTTCCAAACTGGGCACTGCCGAACAGCTGTTATAAACAATAGCGGTTACTGTCAAATTCAAACGGAGTTGTTTTTAAAGAGATTTTTTGGAAGTTTTTTTGGTGGGTTTTTCCGGTCAAAATCTGGCAGCAATTTATTGAAATCGCAAATTTGATAGTTAATTTCTGCACAATCAAAGCGTCCCAAGGGTTTTCCAGGGTGCTGAATCCAAATGTAGTTAAAAAGCCATTTTAAATAATACAAATCAACATTTAACCTCACTTTTTTCCACCAGATTCCGTCACCAAAATCTCCAAAAAATCGCAGTAAAAACAACTCCAATTCAAACATTCACCACTTCGATTAGATGCCTTTACACCTCAAAAATGGAATCATTATGCGCGCATTATTATTGCACGATGAGGAAGAAACAGAGTTCCACATAACGTGTGTCCCGCTGCTGTAGAAGATGTTGCCACGTAGAGCAGCAGCGTGTTCAAAACGCGTTTCAATAAGTTTTGAGTCGTTCAAACGCAATGTAAAACTTCAAAGTGGTGACGGTGCTCTTTATCAAAATTTTATGATGGTCAAAATTTTCGGATGATCTTCCTATTAATTTTATGTATACTTTTGAATTTTTTTTAATGCTATAGCTGTATGGAATATAAAGAGATTTTATTTGTTTTATATTTTTCGATAATTATAAAATATAAAAAAATTATCTTGTTTTTTCTCAATCGAATTAAATATATCATAATATATGAGTAATTATGTTGAAAAATATATTTATTTAGAAATAGTGTTTTTAGAATTTTAATTTAATTATTAGGTAAAAAGTAAAGATTTAATCTCTATAAAATATTCTAGAATATTATTACTAGCATTTGTATTAGATGTTGCAAAGGAAACACCGTAAGGCATAAATTGAGGAACAATCTTGACATGTAAATGGTCATTTAAAATAAGAATTAATAAAGAAAATTGCATGCAAAGGTAGAAGATAAAGCTAATTATTTACATTATGTGAAGTTTATAGATAGCTCTTGATCTTCTAAGATGTTTTTTTAAGTTTCAATAAAAAGTTACAAATAGTAGATTATAATGGATGAGGTAAATAAAGAAAAATAACATCCTAAAAAACATGATGGTGGTATTTCCATATTTCAAATTGCATCACAACTTTATAAATTATTCTTTGTACATAGATTGGACACTTCATCTATATCCCAAGTGATTTCTTTTTTATTCTAGCTTTGAATGACATTTTGTTTAATATTTTTTATATTCAATGATTGATTTCTTTTTTATTCTAGCTTTGAATGACATTTTGTTTAATATTTTTTTATATTCAATGATCTTGTCATCATTCTTCTCAAATTTACGTGCTTTTAAAAACATTTATTATATATTTAAAATCTACATGCTTTTAAATTATATATATCATCACATAATTCATTTTTTTATTTTTTATTTTTTTTATTTTTATTTTATTTTTTATTTTTTATTTTTTATTCTCTATGTATATAGAATGGCCCATGGCCCATTGTATTAGCCCATGGTATTGTCATTTTATTCCCTCCTTTTATTATATATTTAAAATCTACATGCTTTTATATATATCATCACATATTTTTTATGTATATAGAATGGCCCATGGCCCATTGTATTAGCCCATGGTATTGTCATTTTCTTCCCTCTTTTTCCTCTCTCTATCCCTCTTTTGGGTATTGGTCCATGATATTGTAAAAACACCTTTTTAGAAGTTAATAATATCCACTATAAATATTCATGATTAAAAATCTATATATTTTAATGTGACATGTATATTATATTTTCTTTTATCTAAATTTTTTTTATGAATTTAAAAAATATCTCATATCACACATCTACTTATACCGAAAGAATCACTCTTTAATAAAAATCTACATGCTTTTAAATTATATATATCATCACATATTTTTCTATATATATGTTTCATCATTCATATATATATATTCTGTCTTTTATTTCTTTTTATTAAAAAAACATTTTTAACTAATAAATTTATTCACATTATATTTATTTTTAATATTTTAAAAACAATTATTATATATTTTAAATTTTATTTCTATTTTTTTTTTTTAATTTTTTTAGTTTTTATTTAAAATTTTAATAAAATAAAAATAAAAATAAAACATTAATCACTATTCATATTAAAAATTAAATCCCAATATCAAAATTTTGTGAAAAAATTTGTTAGAAATAAAGAATTATCAATCTTTTTAAAACTCTAACCAATGCACTACTTAAATGTCCTTCGCGTGTTCATAAGTATTATCCTTGCCCATTCAAATTATTAAAATAAAATAATCAATAATTAATTATCCTAAATGTCTTTCACGTGTTCATTTAGACAACATTCAATGTGAATGTGTTGCTACTTAATTGAAAAATCTCATTGATGCTATTAAAATATGATAATCAAGTATTATCCTTGTGAATTCAAATTATTAAAATAGGAGGGAAGCATGAAGAGTCCATGGCAGGGATAAATCTTTACATAAGCGCGCATACCTTGAAGGCCATAGGTTGTTGAAGAATCTGCTGCGGAAGTTGTTCAGAGCCACAAAGCTCACGCTTCCTTCACAAGAGGGATCAACGTACCATTGATATGGGAGGCAATTACGCGGTCTATTCCTCTCAATAATTTTGCACCAACGAATGGCAGGGACGACTTGGCCACCGCCTACCAGTCTGCAAATCCTTTTCCATGATCAGCAAGAAGCAGTTCAAATGCACCTCTGCCTTTTTCAATCTTGTTCGGGAGAAAAACATGATTTGATATAAATGAAAACTATGAATGGTCGAAGTTGTCAGTTAAGCCATAGTTGAACTACCAACTGCCCAAGCGGTCAGTTAAGCCACGTAAATAAAGCTGTTAGTTAAACCACCTAAATAAGGGAGTTAAACTACCAATTGCCCAAACTATGGGATCAAATGGATGAAAACTTTTCAATCATCTAACACTCAATCTGACGCTGCAGATTAGTGCAAAGTGGCAATTCATGGAGTTGTTTTCAGAGGGGAATGCCTTACGGCGTAAATATACACATAAATCAAAAGGCGAGATTTATTTACAAAGTAGTTAAGTCTTTTTTCCTCTTTTACTTAAATTCATTAATTAAAAACATGTCGTGAATGAGTTATGGTCTTTTGGACATATAGTATTGATAAACTATGGTATTGTAAGAAAATGTAATTACATATTAAATCTCCATAGAATCTTTATGGTTAAGACTCATATTTTTTTTTAAAGTATATTTGTACAACTTATATATTAATTTATTATTATTATTATTAACAATAACACATATATAGATATATATATTTTTTGCGCATGGTTCACGGACACCTTTGGTCAACGGGTGGTGCTACGTCCACTGGAAAAATCTGGGCTGATGCCCTTCGGCCTACTGTAAGGCCTGACCCCAAGAACTTTCGAGAATTGATCCTGTGACCTCCCATCTGGCGAGGCCCCAACTTGACCAATTGGGCTAACCCTTGGGGCTATTATTAACAATAACAATTATTTTAAATAAAGTTATAATTTAGTTGATTCTTATGATTTTTGCACGAGAGGTGTTCTTTTGCCTAATATGGAAGAAATGTTTTAATGTCCTCTTATATTATGTTATTAAAATTGTTAGGATATTCCGACACATAGGAAATAGTTAAGTATAACTTGGTCTAGTATAGAGTTAGGTAAAGTGTGTTTCTTTACTATGTACATTTTGTAACTTACAATTCGACGGTCACGATATGTAGTGATCCGACGATTCATTCTCTCCTCAGTATTACCGACACTTGATCCGTGGCTTAACACCCGATTGGTCTATGATCTCTATTTAAATAGCATGGAGGGTCATTTGTAGGTTAACTGTTCATGAGAGAAGCTTATGTAAAATTTCATTCTTTTATTAATAAATTGCCTGAAGTGGCCGCGTTGGCTCAGGCCGTGGACTGTTTCCCTCTTTGAGGGTTTTAACCACGTCAAAATACTGGTGTATTGATCTGTGATCTGTGTGTGAGCGGTGTCCTTTGGTGTTCTGTCTGAGGAACTTACCCTGTAAATTCCTACATGGTATCAGAGCTATTTGAGGGCCGCGTCTGTTGGTGATCCAAATCTGAAGCCGGTAAAACTGCATCCGACTGTCGTTTCCTAGATCTATTGTTTCTGACTACTTTCGGGCCGAGAGGACTGCTCTATTGTGTTGGGAGCATCTGTTCCAGTGAGGAACCCCTTTCGTTTCACGCGAAAAGGTTTCCGGTAGCCCTAGCTACGTCATTTTTAAGATCTGGAGGTATACAATGTTTATTTGCAGTTTACAATTATTTTATCTCTGTTTATTTCGGTTTCAGTTTATTTATCTTTTTTATTACCAGATCTGTACCTTTCATTTTTGCGTATGCTCTTTGCCCCGTGACTCTGTGCGATCTGGGTAAATCAGAAACAAAAAGGAAGGATTTTTCTCATGCGTATGCTCTTTTCCACTACGCCTTAGTGTGATCTCGGAAAATCAGAAACATTCAGGAAAATATTTAGTTTCCGGCTAAAGCTAACTTCAAGCCGTAAGGTTCGTTTTTTTTTTGTATGTCCGTGTTGGGTTTTGTGTTTTTTGTTTTGTAGGGAAAAAGAGCTTTCTCAAGCAAGCACGCAACCCAAAGCTTCAGTGACTAAAAAAAAAAAGAACCCCCCTCCCTCTCTCTCTCAAACTTTTAGTTTAGCTCACTTGGTCCAAAGCTAATTTATGAGAGTAGAAGTCTTGAGTTCAAGTCTCCTTTTTGTGGGGGCGGATTTTTCATTTCCACACATTCCCGCACTTCGTCGGCATCTTCATCGACTTTTCTTCAAAAAGCCATAACTTCTTCATCCGGAAGCCATTTTCAGAGCCGTTTTTTTTGAACCAGCCTAATTTTTCGAGATCTTTCCATTGGAACACTTAGTTTCAGCATCTATAGCTTCAATTTCTGTTAAAATGGAAAGTCAATGCCAGGTTATTCTTGATAGTACCAACTACTTCCAATGGTGGTCCTACATTGTGGATTTACTTAGAAGTAAAGGTCTCTACAGAATAGCCTCAAGCCAAGAAACCAAACCGAAAGATGAAGATAAGGTAGCTAAATGGGAAAATAGGCAAGACCAAGCACGTGGGTTGATAGGGATGTCTATTTCTCCAGATCTTAGATTCCATATTGCAGAACTTGATACTCCTGAAGAAGAAATGAAACAGATCACTAAAGTTTTTGGAATTAAAATTGAACTTAAAGCCCATCAACTTGAAAATGAGTTGCTTACATTGGACCCCAATAATTTTTCTTGCATTGAAGATTTTTTGTCCAAGTTCAAGACCCTTAGACTTCTCTTGGAAGGTGTTAAGGTTAAGAAAGAAGATAGTAGCCTTATCTACTCCATTCTTACTAAGTTGGGACCAGCCTATTCTGTGTTTGTTTCCACCTTCCATTCTACAAGAGAAGCCTTCATTTCTCAAGGAAAAGCCTACAAGTCCCCTTCCTTTGATTCCTTTTGTGATTCTTTAATAAGGGAACAAGAAAAACTCTTACACCTTGGTCTCCTTCATCTTGGAAACTCTTCTAAGAAAGCGTTAGCCGCCCAACAGCAACCAAATTCAAAGAATCCTAAGAAGTTGTATCCTAAAAGGAATGGTCCTAAACCAAACAAGGGTCCTAAGCAATTTCAACCTCAAAATGAAAAATCATTTCAACAAAATGATAAGACAAATAAAAACAAAGGGAAGAAGACTGATAGACATTGCAACTTTTGTAATCGAGATGGCCACTTAGAATCCAAATGCTTTAAGAAGATGGAAGCCTTGGAAGCATCAATGAAGACGCATAATATCCATTTGGAGCACTCTTCAACTTCAACTTCATCTTCAGGAATGACACTTTCTGCATGTGGTTGTCAAGCATCTCGGTCTGGCTATGCACTAAATGTATCTTCTTCTTCTCATTCTCATGAGTGGCTCATTGATTCTGGAGCTTCTTATCACATGGCCAAAAACAAAGCCATGTTTTCTTCTTTAAATGATTGTAACACCAAAAATATATATGTTGGTGATAATATGTCTCTTAGTGTTGTAGGGACTGGAACTGTTCATATAGACAATGGTCAATTTAATGATGTATTATGTGGTCCAACCTTATCCTGTAACCTTCTATCTGTATATCAGATAACTCATTCAGGTGAAGGTAAAATCGTTGAATTTTCACCTCACAATGTTGTAATTAAGGACCTAAGAGATCCTAGACAGATTTTAGCTATTGTCATTGCTGATGATTCTACAAGGTTGTATAAGTTTCACAACTTTGGGTCATCAAATCTTCCCTCAGTATTTGTTGCTCATAACGATGAAGTGAGCAAACTTTGGCATGAGCGATTTGGTCACTTAAACTATCGCTCCCTTCAGAATCTATGTAAAGAAAATATGGTGACAGGTCTTCCAATGGTATCTTGCAGAGATGGTGTTTGTTCCGGATGTGTACTCGGAAAACATCATCGGGATAGTTTTGAAAAACGTGCCTCTTGGCACGCCTCAACCCCTTTCCAGCTCGTGCATAGTGATTTATGTGGTCCACTTCCAGTTGTTTCATTCTCTGGCTACAAGTATTTCTTAACTTTCATTGATGATTTCTCCAGACGCACTTGGGTATACTTCTTAAAACTCAAGAGTGAAGTATTTAACATGTTCTTGGCCTTTAAAGCCTTTGTTGAAAAACAATCTGGACATCAAATTCTTAAGCTAAGATCTGATAATGACGGAGAATATGTTAACAACAAATTCATCAACTTTTGCACTGAGACTAGAATTCAAATGCAACATACTGTTCCATATACTCCACAACAAAATGGTGTAGCTGAAAGGAAGAATCGCACCTTAAAGGAAATGGCTAATTGTATGCTTCAATCTAAAGGACTTAGTCTTAATTATTGGGCAGAAGCAATTAACTGTGAAAATTACATAATAAATCGCACTCCTACTAAGGTTTTAAAGAATATCACTCCAGAAGAAGCATGGAGCTCAATTAAACCAGATGTAAGTCACTTTCGTGTTTTTGGAAGTGAAGCATGGGCCCATATTCCAGATGAGAAACATAAAGCTTTAGAACCTAAGAGTGAAAAATGTATTTTTGTTGGATATTCTGAAGATTTCAAAGGATATAGACTTATTCCACTTAAGTCCAAAAATGTTATCATTAGAAGAGATGTAAAGTTTGCTGAAAATATATCGGCCTACGAGCCTAGTTCGGCGGATGTGCCACCTCTCCCTATCTCTTCTACTTTTGAAAATATTTCTTCTTCAGATGATGAAAGCGAGGATGAAAATCCTCCCCCACTTTCTCAGGATCCTCCTTCAGCTCCTTAGCTTCCAAAATGGGTCCGTGCTACTCGGGATGCAGCAGGTGATCTTGCCGGTGATCCTACAGATCAGCGACGTACACATTCTCAGTTTGATAGAGCCTCTTCTTTACTGGCTCAAGCTTTAGTGAATTATGATCCTGACACCTTTGCAGAAGCTTCAGGCCATCTAGATTGGGAAGCAGCTATGAATGAAGAATATCATTCATTATTGGCAAATATACATGGGATCTTATTCCTCTACCAAAGGGACGAAAACTTGTTAGATGCAAATGGGTTTACAGAACCAAGTATGGACCAGATGGGAAAGTTGATAAACATAAAGCTCGTCTTGTTGCTAAGGGTTTTTCACAAGTTGAAGGCATTGACTACACTGAAACCTTCTCCGCTGTTGCCAAAATGAACTCTATCCGCCTTGTTCTTTCCCTTGCTGCCTCTTTCAAATGGGAAGTCCATCAGATGGATGTTAAATCTGCCTTCTTGCATGGGGACTTGCATGAAGAAATCTATATGGAACAACCTATTGGCTTTATACAAACAGACTCCAGCCTTGTATGTCGGCTTAAGAAATCCCTTTATGGTCTTAAGCAAGCTCCTCGCGCTTGGTATGCCAAAATGGATAACTTTCTTTTAGAAAACGGCTTTTCTAGGTGTCATTCTGACAATACTATCTACACCAAGAAAGTGGGCAAGTCTCTTATCATTCTTGTTCTTTATGTTGATGATCTTATCCTGACTGGTAGTGATCCCAACCTTATAAACCATGTGAAGTCTAGCCTTAAAAGGAAGTTTGAAATGCCAGACTTAGGACACTTACATTATTTTCTTGGTCTTCAAGTCTTGCAATCCAAGGAAGGTATTTCCCTTTCCCAGTCCAAGTATGCTTGTGATATTCTACGCCATTTTCACATGGAAGACTATAAGCCAGTCCATTCTCCCTTTCAGTCTGGAGTCAAACTTTCAGTCACTTGTACTTCTCCTGAAGTTGATGCTACCTTATATCGTCAACTTGTAGGAAAACTTTTGTATCTAACCCATACTCGTCCTGACCTTTCCTTTGCTGTTGGCCTTGTTGCTCGGTTTATGCAAAACCCACATGAAAGTCATTGGAAAGCAGCTAAAAGAATACTTCGTTATGTTCAAGGTACAGTTCAATTTGGGATACTTTACAGTGCCGAAGCAGCTCCTCTATTGGTTGGTTTCGCTGATTCCGATTGGGCTGGTGACCCTGATGATCGGAAGTCTACTGCACGTTATGTGTTCACTCTTGGTTCAGGACCTATTACATTGGCTTGCAAGAAACAAGGTGCCATTTCTCTTTCTTCAGTAGAAGCAGAGTATCGTGGTGCCGTAGAAGCTAGTTAGGAAGCCTTGTGGCTTCGTCAGATCCTGTCAGAGTTTGGCTTTCAGCAACAACATCCGACTACACTTTGGTGTGATAATCAAAGTGCCATTCAACTATGCAAAGATCCAGTCCAACATCAGCGCAGCAAACACATTGAAATGCACATGCACTTCATCAGAAAGCTCATCCACGACCATGTTCTTGAAGTGCAATATTGTTCAACAGATGATCAAGTTGCAGACATCTTTACAAAGGCTCTCACAGAGGCGAAGTTCACTAAACTTCGATTTATGGTTGGAGTTCAAGAAGTTGTCACTAAGGGGGGATAGGCTCTAGTGCCTCCTTCCTTCTCCTATTGTGTCATATTTGTAAATCCTTCAATCCTATCCCAAGTTGTTCTTAAGGGGGGATGTTAGGACATTCCGACACATAGGAAATAGTTAAGTATAACTTGGTCTAGTATAGAGTTAGGTAAAGTGTGTTTCTTTACTATGTACATTTTGTAACTTACAATCTGACGGTCACGATATGTAGTGATCCGATGGTTCATTCTCTCCTTGGTATTACTGACACTTGATCCGTGGCTTAACACCCGATTGGTCTATGATCTCTATTTAAAGAGCATGGAGGGTCATTTGTAGGTTAACTGTTCATGAGAGAAGCTTATGTAAAATTTCATTCTTTTATCAATAAATTGCCTGAAGTGGCCGCGTTGGCTCAGGCCGTGGACTGTTTCCCTCTTTGAGAGTTTTAACCACGTCAAAATACTAGTGTATTGATCTGTGATCTGTGTGTGAGCGGTGTCCTTTGGTGTTTTGTCTGAGGAACTTACCCTGTAAATTCCTACAAAAATATTTTAACTCGGTCAAATTACATAAAAATAAAATTATATATATATATATATATATATATATATATATATATATATATAAGGGTTAGCTTAAATGGCCTATAGCTAAACCTGAAGTTCTTTGATATTGTTGTTAATCACGGTTTAGACCCTCTTCATTTCCCTTGGGGGCAAGGCCCCATAACCAATGTTGACACTTTACCTAGTTTATCATCCTCAAAATGTGGGAAGTGCTTTCATTCTAAGTTATATATTTATATAACTTGAGTTTAAGTTGTTTAACCTAAAGAATTCCAGCGCCCTGAGGGTTGTTCAGTGTGCTAAATCCATTTATTCATTCAAAAATTTATTTAAAACTTCAAAAATTATTTTAAACAACAAAATTTACAGACTTTCTTAAAATTGTATTGTCGGATTCATTCTAAGTTATATATTTATATAACTTGAGTTCAAGTTGTTTAACCTATAGAATTCCAGCGCCCCAAGGGTTGTTCAATGTGCTGAATCCATTTATTCATTCAAAAAATTATTTAAAACTTCAAAAATTTATTTTAAACAACAAAAATTTACAGACTTTTTTGAAATTGTATAATCGGATTCTAGTGAAAAAAATTATTTCGCCTCTAAGTTAGACTATGCCTATATATATCATTGAGTCAAATTATATATATATATATATATATATATATATATTAACTCTAGATCTATTAAACCCCAATAAGGATCAAATATTTTGAGGTGTAAATATTTACTCAAATTTGTTATTCAAAAAATTAAGTTTGTATTTTGAAGGATTTGATCCCTCTAGAAGCTTGATAGATCTTGACTTAAAATAGATCTATGCTAATTTTAATTTTAATAATTTAAAATATATAATAAAATAAGTGTTACAATACTTTAACTACTAATTAATATAATAAACTAATTCTTATATATATAACTAAATAAAAATAAAAGATAAAAAATTATAATTTTTCCTTTTCTTTTCTTTTATATTCTAAGAAAAATAATATTTACATAAAATCAATTCCTCACGGATTTTCCAAAACCTAATATTAAAATAAACTTTCATTCCATGATTATAATTTAAAGGAAGAATATACTAAGATCCTCGAAATCTAAAGATGAGGCACTGGAGGGAGTGTCTAACTAAATCAAAACAAGCGAAATAGCAACAAAGTTGCTTAACTTACCTTAGAAGTTATTAATCTTTTAGTTTAAATTTTTTAAATATACATTTCAAATAGATGTAATTACTATCTATTATTGAAACCGATATTGTTCTCAACCACTTGCAAATGCATACTAGTTTCATGCCATATTTTTTAAATCCATGCCCATTCTAAGAAAATGGTTTTAATGTGTTTATATATATATATATATATATAAACAATGTAAACTTTGAAACGGGAACTACAAACCCAAAACGAGAACTCTGGCAAAAAAATTTCCTAAAAACATCAAAAACAGTGCTAAAACCGAAAAGTGTGTATACTGGAATGATGATTTTTTTTTTAGGCTCAATTTTGAATATGTTTTAAAAATGGCAGTGAAAACAAATTTTTCGTGCAAAAATTGTACAAAAAACACTTTGAAAACGAAAAGCATTAATACTAAAATGATGATTACTTTTTTAGGGTCAATTTTAAACATTTTTAAAAAATGCCAGTAAAACCAAATTTTTATGTGCAAAAAAACAGTTGTTTTTGACGAAAAAACGCATTAATGATTTTGGTAGAATAACATTTTTCTTTCCTAAGTATAAATTCAACATGTTTTAGTAATGCCAATAAAGATAAAATAATGGGATCTGAAACACATTAAAATTCTATTAGTTTTCAACCATGTTGTTAAACATATAATAACATCGCACTAGATATTGCTAAAATTCTAATTGTTTTCAACCATAACATTAAAGATACAAAAAATTTTGGAAAATTTTCAACCATAAAATTAAAAAACCATGACATTATGAACAAATTATATGACTAAATTAATCCAATTGTCATTATTTGTACATTGAATGAAACATACATTATATCTCTAATTTATTGTTGCATTGTAGATATTCTAAACAATAAAAATCAACATAATTAAAACATATAATCCAACAACATAAAAATGACTCATAACTTATGATTTAACACCATATGGAAATCAAAATTTTTATTTCAAGATACGATGCAAACATCAATTATATAAACTGTCTTAGATAATTATTCAAAATCACTCATATTTTTTTGCACACCATCAGAATTCACATCTTCATATGAATGACTGGATGCAGACGAAGATGTTCCATATTCTTCTCTTTTATCAACTGGTGCCCCATCTGAGTCCACATGCATGCTCACCATTTCAGGTTTCAAAATTCTTCTGGATCTACGACTGGTTTCAGCAAACTCCCATCTCAACATTGTTCCTTCTGGTAACAACCTTTTCAGAATCTCTATTATCTTGAAGCGAAGAGTTTCTCTTTTAGTTAAATTGAAGTCATAAACAAGTATGTCAACATCCTCCAATTTTAAGAGGTCTGTGCGGTTGTACCATTTCTTTTTCACTTTCCGCCAATTTTTTTTATCAACTACCATCTCTGGCTTATACACACCATTGAATGGGTGTGTATTTGTGGCATACCAATGTACTTCAACACCTATAACATCTTCATTTTCTGTAAAGACCTTTATAACCTTAGCAACCCAAAATGGATAGCCATTGGGATCTCCATTTGCTAGCACTGCGATCATGCAACCCTCCTTAATATCATGTACTGAATCCCTGTAAAGGTCTTCCATGGCTTCATGTTGTGCACGAGATCTTCTGGAACCAATATACATCTCTCTTTCCTCTGCCTGTGAAGAATTAATAATACCTTGAGATTGTTGTTGTTCAACAATGTTTCATTCCTCATGTTGATTTGACACATTTTGTGGCCAAATAAATGGATTTTTCAAAGGTTTACCTTTATTTTTTGTTCTTGAAATGATATCACTTTGATTATTGAAAAATAACTCCCACCAAACTCTATTAGCAATGTCAAAGTACTCATATGTATATCTAATACATTTTTAATTTCCTCGAGGCAATCAGAATAATTTATATCTCTATTCTGTCTGCGTGCATTATGAACTTCACCAACTGATTGTAATAACAATATTTTTGATGCAAATATTGGATGATCTGGAATGAACTTCAAAAATTCCAAACCTGATGATGGTTCCCATTCTACAGTAATTGAATACTTCTTGCCCCATATTAGTGTTTTCCCATCAATTTTTTTGATACGAAATTGATGTTGGAAGCTAATGTCATTAAGTTGTTCAATGCATTTCTCCTCAACATGCGATCCCAAAATAAACCTTCACATGTCAACAATTTCTTCCAACACATCAAAAGTAGGCTCTGGCATGTATGATTTCTTAATACATTCAATTAATGATGGCAAGCTCTCAACTTCTTTCCTCCTCATTGTGACTAAAAAGCGGCTGAACATATGATCAATATGGTCATGAGTGTGCCCAACAAGAAGGAAACCAACCTTTACCTTCTGAAAAATTATCAATTCAACAAGCATGTTTAGATATCCAAAAACAACCTGATTTTTGTTTTCACGGCAAGTGTTTTCTAATTGTAGATACAAAACTTCAGAAAGATTACCAGACCAATGAGAAAGCACATCATGAATTATGGTTATTATCAGATTTGCATCATTATGAATATATGGAGCTGTGAAGTACACCCTTGGCAACATTTTCCCCTTGAAGACCATACAACCGACCAAGTGATATTGAATAAAATTTTCCTCCTGTAAATTTTTGGGTGTGCAAACAAAATGTGGTAAAAGTGTTTTTTGCTGGTCCATACCATTAATTATCAAACCCCAATATTTATTCGGATTATCATAACACTTCTTTTGATGCTTGTACAACTTTTTCCTTTCACTTGTTTGTTGTTCGCGATGCTCCTGAAGTTCTTTGACAATGGAATCTACACAACATAAAAGAATCATTAAGAAATATGTTTTCATAGTTGATAACTAAACAGTTTTAAAAGTTAAAGTTTAAGTATGGGGGATTTTTAAAAGTTAAAGTTAAAGTTATCAATGCTTACCTCTTTCTGACCCTTCACATATCCCTTTTTTATTTAAGAGAAGCACATGTACTGCAAATCCCCATCCTTGTCTTCTTATGAATACAAACATTGTTGAATTCTTTATTCCATACCTTCACAAAATATTGATATGTAATAAACCGACCATGTCTCTCAAAACCTTCTGCATATTCTTTGTACAAGTTGTAGGTTTTTTGTCCTGAAAAATTATCTGGAATATGTATTGTCTCTCTATTTGGCATACACTCTCCATGCTTTGAAAAGAAATCTTTCATCCATGACATTGCAGTAATTGATAATGGCCCAAACTGTCTTTTATGACGTACTTCTGAATAAAATGTGGGATCCTTTTCCAAATTTTCTTGGATTCTTGAGAGACGAAAATTACTCATCGAATGAAACATTTTGAAAACCTTTCTACAGATAAATAAAAACCCAATATGAAAATCATAACTTGACAATGTAGATTAAATGCACCCAACTAAATATGAATTTTGCATGCTTTTATTCATTGACAAATATCTCTTCCTTTTCTCTAATGCAAATTTGAAATCCATATGTTTCAAGCAATGTTTTTGAAAACATTCACTTGAAATGAGAGCGCTGATAGAACTTCTTCTCATTAGATATTCTGCTCTACACCTTGTGTAACTAGAACGTCTTGGATTGATACGAAAAGGTCTGCTCCTACTCCTTGATACAATATTTCCTGGCAACATCTCCATCATTGGATCATCATTTGTATACACATTTTCATCATTATTCTAACGAATGTTATCCTCACTATGATCCACTGTGCTTTTGAAATACTGACTTGGAGGATATTCTTCATCTTCCCCTTCTTTAGTGCTACTGTCATAGTCCTTAGAATTAGGACTAAATGGAAAATTTGACTCGATGTTTATTGGATATTCTTCCTCCTGTGCAGTGTCAGTGCTACTCTCATAGTCCATAGAATTAGGACTGCGTCGAAAATGTGACTGTTTACTTACTGAAAATTCTACATCCTCTTCTTTGTACTACTACTCTCATAGTCCTTAGGATTAGGAATAAGTGCTTCATCCTGTACTTCGTCACTACTAATATCATGGTCCTTAGGATTAGGACTAAGTGGAAACTATGACTCTTTATTTATTTGAAAATCTTCATCATGTTTTTCATCACTGTTGCTCTCATAGTCCATAGGATTAGGGCTAAGTGGACACTGTGACACTCTATTCATTTGAAATTCTTCATCATTGTTTCTTTCATAGTCCATAGGATTAGGACTAAGTGAACAATGTGACACTCTATTCATTTGAAATTCTTCATCATGCTCTTCATCATTGATGCTCTCATAGTCCATAGGATTAGGACTAAATGGACACCATGACACTTCATTCTTTTGAATTTCTTCATCATGTTCTTCATCACTGCTGCTTTCATAGTCCATAGGATTAGGACTAAGTGGACACTGTGACACTCTATTCAGTTGAAATTCTTCATCATGCTCTTCATCACTGTTGCTCTCATAGTCCATAGGATTAGGACTAAGTGGACACCGTGACACTCCATTCTTTTGAAATTCTTCATCATGTTGTTCATCACTGCTGCTCTCATATTCCATAGGATTATGACTAAGTGGACACTGTGACACTCCATTCTTTTGAAATTCATCATCATGCTCTTCATCACTATTGCTCTCATAGTCCATAGGATTAGGACTAAGTGGACACCGTGACACTCCATTCTTTTGAAATTCTTCATCATGCTCTTCATCATTGTTGCTCTCATAATCCATAGGATTAGGACTAAGGGGAAACAGTGAATCTTTATTCATTTGAAATTCTTCATCTCATCTTTCATCAGTGCTGCTCTTATAATCCTTAGAATTATGACTAAGTGGAAGAATTGACTCTCTATTCATAGTGGAAGAATTTATGTTATATTCATCAATATGAATAGACTTTTTACGTGACGAAGATGTTGATACTTCACAAAGCGAAACTTCACTATCAGAAGAATCCATGCCTCTCAAATAGAAGAGGTTGAATGATACAAATGGAAACTCTCCTAAGGACAATATATAGCTTAAAGAATGAAAATTTGCCTCCAAAAATTTCGTTTCATGTATTTCCGTCCATTACTTTCTTCTACAATTTATTGAAAATTTTTAACTAATTTATTTTTTATTTTTTATTTTTTTATGAAATAAATATTTAAAATTAAAACTGTAAACTAAATCTTTTACCTAAATTAATTTGTTACTTAAACTATATAATATTTACTAAAGAATTGATTTTATTTTTAATTTTTATTATACCTTCTAAAACAAATTAATCCCACATTCACCGTGTTGTAAAACAATTCCGTAATATTTGCTTTATCATAGTTTCCTATATCGCCATAACAAAATTAACATGTTAAAATTTATAAAAACAAATTAATCCCACATTAACCATACGGTAAAACAATTCCGTAATTTCCCCTATATATTAAATTTCATTATCACTATTTCTCACATCACATCAAGGTTTTTTGAAGTTCGTTAAAAGACTTAGAGCGAATTTGTGAAGCAGCTACATTGCTATCAACAACATATTCAACGAAGGATTATCACATTTGAAAGGTCAGTTAATTTTTCTGCTGTGCAAATTTTAAAATTAAATAAGTTTAATGAAATGAAAAAAAAATTTAGTTAAAAAAAATTTGTGGGACAGATTTACCCACTACATCCGCAGTGGGCGTGGTGGGCCTGATAATTCTCCTGGTGGCCCAATGGGCCCATGAGTGAGGGGTGGAGGGGCTGGCGGCCAGCGCCTTGCCCCACCCTAGCGGTCCAACGACCCGCCACCTCAGCGGGCCATTGGGCCATTAGGGCTGGAGTGGGGAGGGGCTGGCGCTATCGGGGTTGGGTGGGGTGCGGTGGGATGGGGGGGTTGGGCCGGGTGGGGCTGGAGTGGGGAGGGGCGGTGGTTGTTTGGCCGCCAGGGTGGGGTAGAGGAGTTGGGCCCAACTGTCGACTGATTTTCGGGGTGGGGCGGTAGGACGCTGTATTTTTAAATTTCTTTTTTTTTTGTTGAAATTTTTATGTTTCACAAAATTAATTATCATTTATCATTTTCTTTGTTAATTTAAGATATTATTTTTTTGTAATTTACTGATTTATATGTGTTTTTTTTTTTGCAAGAGAATGGCATCAAACAAGATTTTTGTGAATCTTTCTAGACCAAAGACTGTTAAAGGTGGATCTTAAAAAAAATTATTGAACGAATTAAACCTGAGCTGATAGCTACAAATCTTTCAAGTGCCTCAAACGATAAGAAGATGATTTCATACTAGAAGAAATCAAAAGAAGTGAAACTTCCAGCAAATGTCTGGTATGTGAAAGAAAGAGAAAGCCAAGATGTGTAGATATATCTATATGTTTATATACCTAACGATACTGGAATTTATGAGGTGCTGGGAAAGGTCATAGACATGTGTTCGGTACCAGATAGTGAAGTTGTTTACATACTTACAAAACCGCCCAAGTCACATGAAAGGATTAAATACCAGTTATCATATTCATTGTATGACACGAGAGAGGTATCTACAAAGTTGGGTAAACAAATCGTAAATGAGATGAAACAAAATATCGTAAGTATTGTTATTTATATTTGTGTTTTGCATTCTTGTAACTGTCTCATTATATTTTTATAACTTTGTTTTTATTGACATATGATATTTTGTTTGGCAGAATTTTGTTGAAAGTTGTTCAATTATGTTGGGAGGCATTCATTTCATAGAGCATGATATTATGAAAGTTGTCAGTAGTTTCTACTCAGTGTCAGAAGAAGATATGGCAAACAAGCAAAATGTAGTAATTCATGATGCTACAAAACTACATCCAAGGGATCAGGAATTTTTTTTTTTTCTAGTGGATAAATCTAGCAAAGGTAGACATGTTACTTTTGAAGATGAGGAAGTTGAAACTGACACTGAAGAATATGTTGTCGTTACTGAGGATGACAATGGAACTGATGTTAGAAAGAAGAAGAGTCATAAAATACCAAAAGTAACAATGCCCAAGAATAAATATGTTCTAGTCAATGATGAGAATGTTATGAGAAAGAAAAGTAAAGTTGAACATTCTAAAGTAGGCATTACCAACAGTCAATATCCTAGTGAAACTTAAAGAGAAATCAAAGAAATCATTACACTAAGAGCTGATTTAGAGGATGAAATTATTTAAAAAAAACAAAATGCCATTCGACAGAACTTGACAAAGAGAAACTTAATTGAGGGTGGTTGTACATTTCAGCTTAATGTGAGACAAATCTATAAGGCAAGTGAAGGACAATGTAATATCAAATCAGAAAGCCACATCACCTGCATGTTCATAACTTGAAGACATTGATGAGGTCAAATCCATGCTCATGTGGTTAATTATGTGTTTCTTGTTGATCTAGATCAAGTTTCCAACAAAGAAGCATTTGATAAGTCAAAATGTTTTGAATACAATTATTATGTGCTTGGGGGAACCATTATGTAGAAACTCAAAGACAATTGATCGAGGAATATCCCAATAACCGATGTTTTGAAACAATGAAATGTATCATTTATGCTGGTTTATCAGATACAGAAGCAAAGTTAGTGGCATGTGATCATAAATCAGATAATGAATATAGGAAGTCTATTACTTTCATCCAAATGGTTAAATTTATTCATAATGAATTTGAAGAAAAATGTGGTGGGGATAAGCTAAATGTTACTGTAGATTTCCGAAAGGAATGTTGTATGGAAATAGGCTATCAAATTGAGGAGAAAATCAATTCAAAAGGCGGTAGAGTAAATACTGATTTATTCAGAGGTATTGGTAACATTTTCCAGTTGGCATTTAGAACTAGAGAGATATGGGAATTGATTAATGAGATTTTTAGCATGTGGGAAAACATTGGCATTAAAAACTAGAAGGTCAAAAGGTCTAAACCATTGATATGTAGTAAAAGTAAATTAGGTCCTGAAATGAAGCAACTTCTATAAGATATTACTCTCACACCTTGGAGAGCATTGCAAGGGCTGAAGGATGAAAAACTTGTCAAAGCAATATTATCTCATGTGAGGTCAGGGGAATTATCATTGGAGGAAATGTCTGAAGAATTTCAAAAGTAAGTTTGTTGAATTATTTTTACTTATTTTTAGATTATAATTTTCTTTTAAATTTAACATATTGTTCTTGGTAGTATTTGTTATACATATCATTATATTAACTTTTTTCACTTTATTTATGCAACCACAAAGTTTACATGAAAATACAAGAACAAATGGTTAAATTGTTGAATGAAGATAGTTGGGATGATGTTGTACGCAACTATCCAAATTCAAGTTCTACATCAACATTAAATTTTTTTCTCTTGCATTTAAAAAGGTATGTTGATTTATACATTCATTTTTATTCATATGTATACTATTTTTATTTTATAACTTACACATATATTTGTTTATTTTATTAAAGATGAGAAAGGATGCAAATGGAGCACCAGATAGTTTGAGAACCTTTATTGAAAAAATTAAGATCAAAAGACTAAAGAAGCAATGTCTTAAGAATGTTGAATTTGATCCAACTCTTACTTATTTCATTTGGAATGCGCTTGACACTATTTAATATCAAGTAATAAAAGGCGACTGTGAAGACATTGCTAAACTCATACGTAAAAGGGATTATGCCCTAGTTATTGCAGATATTCCCCATGGTTTCAATATTCCAAACATTGACTATGATAGTGACCCTTATACTTATCAAGCTCTAAGTAAAGTGGTTGCGGGATTTCTAGAAGTCACATCATCGCCATTATGAAGATTTGTGACATTTCATTCAGACACACAATTGCAATGTTATTGTCAAGCTTCAAGGGGAAAACAAACTCAAGGATGCAACTTACATGGTAAGACGTTGAAAATGTATATTTGATTAATGTTAAAAAATTCATTTCTGTACAAGTTAATTGAACTTTTATTATTTCATGTTACAGGCAAAAGACAAATCTTCTTAACCGTGAAAATCAACCATTTATAAATGATTGTGAGTTCATCCATATTGATAGTTGGGAAAAAGATAATAGCTATATGTCTATGATTTTTAATCGGGTAGATGGAAAGAGTCATAGCCAAGTATTGGCTTATGACGCTGTTGTGAGAAAACTAACATATGAATACCTAGAAGCAAAAGGAGAGATAATTACATTTATAAAAAACCACAGTTATTGATTAACTATCTTATAGACATATGTTCAAATGAAGGAGATTGGGTTCTGGATTTACTTTCTGGCTTTGGTAAGTTTTATTATATGGAATTGAATTTCAATATTTTATTTCTTAATTTATATTTCATTGTACTAATTTACTTCATTATTTCTTTTGTGCTTGATAATTAGGTACAACGCTAGCATGTTGCCTTCAAAAATGAAGAAATTGCATTGCCATTGAAAAAGATCCAATATAGTGCAATTTTATTTAATAAAGAATTAATGCTCTTCAATTTCTTCCAGATGCAATCCAAGAAATTAGGTTGAAGAAAGGGGACTTTAGTGAATCACTTGTGGCAAAAAAGGCAAAGGAACCCCAACCACCATTACATGGAATGATTGGAAAGGCATACATTGGGAGATTTGCAGAGATCAAAGATCCATTAGAAGAGGAAAATGAGGAAAATAAAGCAGAAAATATTGTGGAAGAAGATAATGATGAAACTCTAGAGGATGAAGAGTTTGGATTACGTGATATTGTTGATTAAATTTAAGTTGTGCTTGGAAATCAAGCTCAATTTTTGTAACTATTAATTAGTTATACATGTAATGTTTTGACTTTGACATTTTATGATAAGAATAAGCATGCAATTAATTTTGTTATGTGTTCAATATTTGTATTATGTGATTTTCACATTAATTTTTACATTAGTCATTATTTTTTGAAAAAAACAATGATTATTATTATTTTTTAAACTTGAAATTCATAACAAAAAAAAAAAAAAAAAAAAAAAACAAAAACAAAAAACTATTATTTAATCATTTTTAGTTAAAATTTTCCTATAAAAATTGTGATTTTGACATGTTATTTCTAACAAAAAATTACAAAAAATGACCAAAATGTGTAATTTTTTAGTTATATTTATGTTGAAAATTGTTATTTTTATGTCAATTGTTAAAAATTATTGTTTTTTAGAGACAATTATTTCATGTGCATTGAAAAATTAATTAACGATGTATAAATATGTAGAATATCGAAACTTCAAAATATCGACTTTCTTCTTTAAATACGAAAAACAATAAAAACCTATAAATATGTAGAATATCGAAACTTCAAAATATCGACCTTCTTCTTTAAATATGAAAAACAATAAAAACCTCACTCCAAAAAAAATAAAATAAATAAAAACAAGAAAATATGAAGAAGAAGACCCACTTCAAAAATTGTTAAATTTCGAAAATAATTATTTATATTTCATGCATTAGAAAATTTAAACTCAAAAAATAGGTCTTTTAGAAAAAGGTCGTGATGTAGAATCACCACTTTTTAAAATCAGCAGACAAATCACTAACAATCTAAAACATAATGTACATAAAAAAATTTAAAGTGCCAAAAACTATGCTCTAAAAAAAATATGTGTTCTACATCGCCCATTTTTAAAATTAGATCACGTTTTTGCTATCTCTACAAAACGGGTAACAATATTAGTTCTCGTTTCAAAGTTTACATTGTTTATATAAACGTTTGATTATTTTAAACATTTTGACATCTATAGTTTTTGGAATACCATAAATTATGCCTTTAGTATATTTATTTTGAATGTTTTTTTATATTTATGGATTTGATTATTTTAAGCATTTTGACATTTATTTTTCTTGGAATATAGCAGAATGATTAAGATAATGTGATAATATCGTATATGCATTATTCGAAAGTTTAATTATGTATCATTAGGTCAATAAAACAAAATTTATAATTATAATTTTTTCGATAGATAAAATTATTGAGAATTATACTTTTAAATTTTTTAAAATAAAATAGATATATTTGATGACTTGATTTTATTTTTGGCTTTTATATTCACTTATAGTTTAATTTCTTCAATCAAGAGTTAGTTTGGTTTTTTGTTTTTTGTTTTTTCTAATACAAAACTAGGTGTTGGATTAAACTGAGACTTACTTATATAGTTTAGATAAGACCATTACTTAATCTAGCTTTTTTACAATATCTTTGTTTATTTGATACTTTTTAGTTTAAATTATGTATTAGTAGAGTTTATTTCCTTCTTTTTCATTTTTTTTAATCGTTTTGTCCATTGATTTGAAACTAGTGATAACAAGAAATTATGCATCACCTTGCTTCCATTAGATTTGTCAAAGGATCCACCTTTCTTTTTGGCATTGGATTCTTAGGTTCATCTCAACTTTTAATCGCCTGAATAGTTTGTCTCTCTTTTTGGATCTATATATTCTTACTTTTATCCATAATGCAAGTGACAAAAGCATGACTACTCTTTTGCTTGCATTTATCAACTTGGGCCCTCTGTTTGATTTGTAACATCAGAGAAATCTGAGCTTCAAATTTCAGAGGTAATCTCAAAGAAAATATCCATCATTTCTCTATTTGCAAGTATTGTCATATGAATACGATGTTGGGTTATGGGAAAATGAGTTTTGGCTAGAAATGTTGTTGTTGTTGGAAATGGTGTAGCTGGTGTTGGTGTAGTGGTTATTGGTGTTGTGTAGATTGCAACTTCCAATAAAGATACCCAAGTTATAGAGAAGGATGGCAAGGAGGTTTGGTTGGTAAAGTTGGTGATGCTGGAGAAGGTGTTGTTGATATTATTGTCAAGGATATTGGTGTTGTGTGGATTGAATATGCATATATCAATGGGTTATTGTTGAGGTATTCGGTCGATTTCGACACACTTGCTTATGTTATAGGCTATTGGTTCTAGTATTTTAGCACAATTGGTTAGGGTGGTGCAGGTGATTAGTGGCCTTAGGGGGCCAATAGAGTAGGATTTTGGTGCCCATTAATAGTATTGTTCTTCCCTCACACTTGGTTTGGTGTAGATCATACTCGAGAGTTCCTTCATGTAATGATGTGATGTGTGGTGGCTTGTTTCCATTGGAAGTTTACCCATGTCTATATACGTTTATTTTGGCTCATGGCAGACATTATGGGTCATTTGAGAGGAAGGAGATTGGAAATCCATGGGTATTGGTTTAGGCGAGGTGCTAATGAGTTTTGGTCTTTGCACCTAGATGGATATGTTTGGCTCTAATGTGAGTGGCGAAAGGAGGGAACTCACATTTCGTCTAAAGACTATACCAATCAATGCAAATGGTGAGGTTAGTAAGTTTTTTGAACTTTTAATTTTTTCCCATTTATGGGTTCTGGGCTGGTGATGTGAAGGGCTATATTTAACATAACTACTGGGACTGGTATCCGTAGTAAGGTGGACCTTTTTCCTAGAGTGTGTTGTCATTCGATTCACTTTTGGATTGGTGTACTTAAGGGATGCCAATAGGGACGATTTGAATTTCATTATATGACTAAGCGGGGCCTACCTCTCTATTGGTGGTGATTTCTCTTACATGGATTTTTTGACTTGCCATGACATTAGCAATGGGTTCATTGAATATTAGACACGATCTGTTGGCTTAGGTAGGACTTCCACGGGACATTTTTTGGGTAGCTAGTTGGTAGTGTGGTTTGCTCTTGGTTTCATTTGTTCTATTGGTGGTAGGCTCTCCTACTTGGTTGCTCTGATTTGGTTTGACATTAGTGTTGGGTCCAAATTTTATCAGTTCTGCCTCTCTGGCTAATATTGGATCTCTCGGGGCATCCATTGGTTAGTTTTCTAATTTTGTGATTGTCCCATTTGTGGTCCTCCTGTTGGGGGCTTTTGTGCGGTGTGTGGCATTGCTACGAATTGAGGCTTGTGTTTCTCTACACTTCAGACATGATCTAGTAATCTCTAGTGCATATGGTGGTTTGTAGGGTTTTTGGAATGCCCATACAGGGGTTATCTGTCTACCTTCACTGATCCTTGGTATTTCATTGCTTGTTGATCAATGTTGGGCCAAGATATACAGTTTGATCACACAATTGATTTGGAGGTATTGATAGATGTAATGGTTGTTGTTGAGAATGTAAAGAGCAATGAGGTTGGTCGCCTTCCCATCTTGAATCTTCCCCTAAGTGATGATGGTAGGCTTTCCCTAGAGGTCATGGCAGTCTATGTATCAAGGTTGGACAATGCTAGGAGGGATCCCGACAACTCCTTGCACAAGAAAAAATAAAAAATAAAATAAATAAATAAATCTAATTAAGGTGAATGATTCCATACAATGCTTAATGCTTGGGGTGGATGTCTATTGGGACAGTGTGGAGTGACTAAAGCAACATGTGTTAGTTGGTTGGTGGAATTTTCCAAAATGTTTGGAGCTCAAATGAAAGGGTGGATTGGGTGGCGTTGGTCTCCCACCCTACCATACAGGTTGAAAGTGAGCATCTTCCTCAATGGATGGTTCAATTTTCTCTTCCTGAAGGTGGAGGATTCTGAAAAGATTGCCAATATTCCATGGATTTGAGGTTGTGGTTATATTTCACTCCATCATTGGAACTCTAGACCAAGATAGCCATTAAGGTGATTGAAAACAAGATAAGCAAGTATTTTTATGTGGATGAGGGTTGTATGGGTGCACTAGATAAAAGCGTAGCATGGGTCCTGGTGGAAGTTGATTTCACAGAGGGGCCTCTCGGTTGCACTCTATATCTTTTGGAGGTCGTTATCCTTTTGACAATAGGTTGACTCGGGTGTCCCCTTTAGGTGCCTAGTTGTTATGCCATGGGTCATTTGATTGCATAATTCCCTATGCGATTCGGGGGTGGTAGGTCCTGGAAGGGTCGGGAAAATTTTAATGGGGAAAGAGACATGGAATATTTTCAAAGGGTGGAATGCTGAGACATATCTTCTAAGGAAAAATTGTCTCCTGTACCTCTAATAGGAATCCAATCTTCCACAATTGAGGATTCAAATTTTCCTTATAAAGATACAATGACATCGATTGAGGAGGCTCAGACTCCTATTTCGGCTCCTTTGATGCATGGTGTGGGTGGGGATAGGGGTAAAGCCCATCCACAGGTCTCCTTATCATTGGAGGGCACAACTACAAAAAACTTGGTGTCCTATTCTCTTGATTATTTGATTAAGGAATATGTCGTCAAAAAACACCTTTTTGAGCAGGAAGATTGTTCCTCTCCCCTCTGCTTTGGGACATTCCAGGGGATTTCCTCAGCAAATTTATCTGAGGATGTTGATTTGGGAATTCTAGACCCAGAATGGGAGCTTGGCATAGAGCCATTGACCATTAAGAAAGAAACATGTTGTAGTTGCACTAGTTAATAAAGAATTTTGTTGCACGGACATTGATATATTAATCAAATTAAATCATGCACTATAGGCTATATAAAATCAAATCAAATTAGTCCAAAGAGTTTAGCTCAAGCGATGGGGCACATGTTTGTGTTTCCAACTGTGGCAGGTTCAAATCTATGGAGACATGTTCTACTTGGTGAAATTTGTGGAAAAAAGTTGTATAAACGAGTTCTATTGGGTAGTCCCATAACTGTTTCATTGAAAAAAAAATAAAATCAAATTAAATTATGTGTGCAAATCAATGGGCGCAATAGAGTCATTCAACAATACAATGCAACAACTGTGATTGAAATGAAATGATGAAAAATATTCCAATCAGACAAGTGGAAAAAAAACATGTTAATTGACACCTGCCGATTGAAATGAAACGATGGAAAACTCCTAAATTTGGAATTTCACAAGCACATGCATAAATTTAATAATTTTTTTTAAATGTAATTCATAAATAATTATATGCCATTTGTCATATGGAAGTATGAAACTGAAAAAATGTTTTGTAAACCCTTAATTTCATCCATTAGATCATGTATACAATGGGGAATATTCTTGGATTACTAAATCAAGACCATCCATAACTTTTTATATTTTAAATATTGGAAGTTCATGAAGCCCAATTCCAATATAAACCACACCTATCGACATAAAAATCAATTGACAGGAAATCCAAAAAATAGAAAGAGTAGACTATGCCATTCCCAATATTTGATTCATTAAGTGTCGTTGAGACATGTTACATACGCCAAGTTTCTAAACCGTGCCAACTACTTTTACGGGGCTACCACACAACTATTATATAATGGTGGTTACTATTAAATCAAACAATTCCCACTTCAATTTGATGCCTTTACACCTAAAAATGGAATTATTATGTATTATTGCACCATGATGAAGAAACACAGTTCCACATAACATGTGTACCGTTGTTGTAGAATCTTTTGACACGTAGAGCAATCGTGTGTTCAAAACAAATTTCAATAAGTTTTAAGTCTTTTGAACGCAATGTAAAACTCACCCATTATCTAAGATTTGAAAGTGGAGAGGGTGCTCTTTATCAAAATTTCATGATGGGAAAATTTTTTGAATGACCTATTTTATGTATACTTACGATTTTTTTTTAATATCATCAAATAAATTTTCACTCTAAAAGAGGATTGCACCTCAAGATATTTGATGCCTCTTAGCACTTGGTATATCCAGAGTCAATATATATCTTCGATTATTTTTTTATTAATTATAATTATAATTATTTATTTTATTTTATTTTATTCATTTTTATAAAAATTGATGGAGTCAAAATGTTATATCTATATATATATATATATATATATATATAGATATAACATTTTGAATCCATCAATTTTTATAAAAATAAATAAAATCAAAATCAAAAACTAAAATAAAATAAAAAATTATAATTATAATTAATAATTAAATCATCGAAGATCTCTCTCTCTCTCTCTCTCTCTCTCTCTCGCTATATATATATATATATATATTCAAAAAAGATTACATCTTCTTGTGGCATTTTCCAAAAGCTGGTTGGCCTCGCTCTTACTCGTTTTATTGGCCAACCGATGCATACTCAGGTACATAACGAATTTGCAAAATGAAAACAATTTACATACACTAACTGACAAAAAAACGTCAAAACACCCTTAAAACCAGAAGAGAACCAATTAAAATCATACATCATCAGAATTTATTGGGGCAAGATGATCTGGACTCAAACCAAGGGATGGTGGGGTCTTGAATTCGCAGTGAACATGTCCTTATATGTGAGCCAGTCGAGTTTCCAACTGATCAATCTACTCCTAGATGCATCATTTTCCTCTCCATAGGTTGATCAATTTTTCATGTATCTCCCATAAATTCCACTGAATATGGTTCACAAAGTCTAGGGTATCATTGTGATCATCCTGCTAGGCATAATCAAGCTACTCTAGCGAACTACTTAGCTATTGAATCAGCCTGGTATTAACTTCTAGTGAGGAGTCCAGCACCCCTAAGGGAAACAATGAAGAAACTAGTGAGTCCGTAGTCTCTCCCTAAATTTTCTCTGATACTTGTTGTTGAAAAATGCAACAAGAAATTCTCAATTTGATTTTACCTTCATTAAATTGAGAAAATTTGAATTTACAGATTAGAAAACAACTTGGATGTAGTTAACTTGTGTGACATGGCTTGTGTCACCTAGTTTACTCAGTAAATTTGAGTTGGAGGAGTTAGATTTCAGTTAAGTATGTGTGATTTCTATTTTTTAGCAATCAAGGTCAATTATTTCAAGTTGTTTTTAGTTAAACTAGTTCCAATAGTTGAAAGAACTAGTGGAAGGTCAGTTGTGCAGTGAGACTTCAGGCTAACTTAGTGATCATCCAATTAACTGATCAATCAACCCAAAATAGCTAGTGTATGCAGAGAATTTGAGTTCCCCAGTTGTGGTGGAGATTCCAAGGCAGAGTAACATTTGTTGTAGACTAGTCCTGAGTGTACAGGCGTTGCATGTAGTGAAATGACCAACCTTAGGAATTGCGCAATCCATTTTGGAGAAATTCTAAAATAATAGGGGCCTAATTTCTCAAGGAATTACGCAAGGAAATAGGCGATCAAGCAGAATCAGAATTTGACTAAGTTTGGGTTAGAGCTTCTCAGTGAGTAGAGAGATAGGTTATTCACTTGCAGGTTATGCTCAGTTGAGAAAATAAATTATAATACTTCTCTATTCATTAGATTTATGCAAGCACGCATAGGGATTTTTAGTAGATTGATTTCCCATGGAAACATATTGTGTGCAAGTGTGCTATTTCTCATTACATGTTTGTGATTGATCTTCTAAATTGTGAATTGAATTCCACAACGTAGTAGAGTAGGCTTGTGTCTTGTGATTTTGATTAAAACTTCATGAGTTCTAAATATACACCATAATTTATACATGGCATCAGAGTAGGATTCACATTAGAATAGACATTTCAAAGTTGTTTCTTAGGAGGTGTTATCACTCAGGTTGTTCCCAAAAGTTGTAAGAAAGGGAATACGACCGAGGTAACCACAAACCAATCTTTTAGAAGCAGATTCTAGCCTATCTGCATCCAGAGAGGGCTATCTCTTTATAATTTAGCGTTGTTTTGAGGTATATTAGGCTAGTTATGAAGTACAAGGGTTTGTTTGATTTTTGGATGGTGACATTCAATAGAATAGGGGTGTAAATCTGAGAAGTTCAGTCCATTGGGCTAATGGAGTCTATGAGGATGAACTGCTGGATATGGTTTCTTTGACAGAGGGTGGTACTACAGAGCAAGGTAATCAATCATGGAACGGTTTATAAGCTGGAATCGGATGGGATGGAGTCAATGGGTGAAGGGCAATTAAGAATCCTTCACCATGCAGACAGAGGAAAAGTGGATGATTATTGCTAGGGAGCAATTAAGAATTCCTTAGCTAATATTCAAGATGTAAGAACCAGGGGAAACAGGAGCAGTTAAGAATTCCTGTTTATGTTAATTCTGAAGAAAACATTAATAATAACAGAGATTGAACACAGAGTGCGAACAAACAAATTCTGAGTTATTGTTTTTCTCTATTATTCAGATTATGGAACACATATGATATAGTAAACACAGAAACTGAAAACACAAGTAAGAGGGACTTATTGTTCCATAAGATGATTCAAGAATTCTGTAACAAGTCCTCTGCTATCAATTCCACATCCAGAGAGTCCAGAAACAATAGATTCCAGCAACTTTTGTATTCAGAAGGTTTTCAGAGTTACAACGTAGTCTAAGAAATGTATCACCAACCCCAAATACTTTGCTTGGGGAGGTATTTATACAAAAGTGTTTACAAAATATCTCAAAGAGATAATATCTAGTAATAACTCATTCTACCTATTTTACACGATAAGTAAATGATCTTGAAAACAGGGAGAAATAAATGAAGAAGTAAATGCTGTTGTACTGGCTGCTCAGTTGGTGAGATATGTTGACTGTAAGCTCGGTGAGTCAGCTGGTGGCTGTTTCCACTGATATTCCGCGCTGCTGCATCAACTTTCTCGGGCGTATTTAATTTTTATTTGATAGATTTTTGCCCTGCATGACTCTTATCCGTTCCCATTCTCCGCTTTATGGTATCTGTTCTATCCTGGGTAAAACAAAAGTTGAAACATGCTTATAGGATTTCCAACATGCTTTGCCACCACTGCTCTTTTGGTAAATTATGTCTTTGTAGCTTTCTCAAAGTCTCATCAGCGTCTGTGTACCTGAAGAAGTTAGGCTGGACGGTAAAAAGATGTTTCACTTCATGCTGAATATAAAATAGATTTTCCAAGTTGTTATAGAGAGTTTGGCCAGATGGAAGGGCCTTCTCCGTTGAAGTACTTGATGACGCATTTACTTGATCAGCAGCATGTTTGTCCAACTTGTGCTTGTACTCAACTTGTCTCAACATGCGTTCATTTCTTCCCAACAGATTTGGCAAGCCCCTTTCATGCAAAACAACAAATCTTTCTATAAAAGAGTCTATCTCCACTTGCATATCCTGGCACCTCCTTTCCAGATTCTGTATCAGGGTTCTCTTGGTTAGAACTCTTTTGATTGTTAGGATGGTGCCTGTCCTGTCTCTGATGTCCAGTGCTGCTAGTTCTTCACTGGTCTTAGTGTTCAAAAAATGGATTAACCTGTTGGCCTGTTCGGGCATATGTCCCAATAGAGTTCTGGCCTTTTGAATTTCCACTTGGGCTACTGCTATCAAGTCAATCTTTTCATAAATAGTTTGAATAGATATCCACACATTACTAATGGATTGATTGATGTTAGCCCACAAAATGCCTTTGATTTCTCCCAGAGGCTTATCTAAAGAGAGGTCCTTTTCCAATGCTTTTACCTTGTTCTCTAATGCTTTCACCTATCTTGTCTTTTCTGCCATAGTCATTTTGGATTTGTCATAACTCACTTCTAATTTTGCCAATTTCTCTTTGGCTTCTTTCAATTTTGATACTTGGAGTTTTAATTCCTCCATGGCTTTTATTAACTCCTCTGTGGTCATGATAGTGTTGTTGCCTGCTGTTGTTGTTGTTGTTGAAGTACCTGTGGTGATTGCTGCTGCTGCTGATGTTGGAGGGGCAGTTGTGACTGTTGGAGCTACTTTAGGTGGCTGGGAGGTCGACTCTCCCTGCCTCTATCTTATTGCTTTCTCCAATGCCTACTCTGTCTCACTTAGTCTCTCATTCATTTTCATAAGCAGGTCCATCATGTCCTCCTCTTCTTTTTGTTGTACAAACTCTGTAGTTTGTGGATGCGTAGTAGTAGGCAGCCTCAATTGTTTCCTGAGGGCAGCAATGTCCTCTTCCTTCTTTTTCATCAATGCTTTTATTCCTTTGGCATCCTTGGGATCATGTCCCAGCTCGAGATAATATCTTCCAAGGACTTTATTCTATTGTCTTTGGATAAAGAAGATGCCTTCTCCAAATCCAGTTGGGAAGATGTGTTGTTCAATGAGTTCTGCAATTTATATGACAACATTGCCTTATCTACCAATGTAGAGTAGACCATCTCTCCAGTTTGCTTATGCAACTCAATCTGGTCCATAGGATGAATGTCTTTGGCAAGGACCTCCAGATTTGTTCTAATGTAGTCAGCTGTTGACTGTGGCTGCTGCACTTTAGGCTTAAAGTGGCTCAAAATCATTTTTCCTTCTTTAATGTCATATGTAGACATTAACCTTTGCTGGTTGGCGGGGGTCATCTTGAGAAGCTGATTATAAAGTTGCAGCCTCAGTGGGTCATTCTGGGCTTTTATCTCTGTGAATATCTTTTTGATCTCAGAGCCCTGCTTGCTTTGTGGCCTTGTGGAGGAAACTTCCACACTATGCTGCCTTTCTATGTCCTGCCTATAAGGACTGGTGGATGTTTCTATTACTAGGGAGATCTGTGGGCTGGTTTCCCTCTCGCCTCTTAGGCTTTCTATGGTTTCCTCAATCATTTCCTCTTCAGATAGAGGATTTATTCTTTGCCTTTTTGCCTCTGGTTGCTCTGCTGGTCCACTTATAGGTGTGGCATCTTCTCTGTCTCTTTTCCTGCCCCTTTCCTCATTTAGAGGAGTCTATAATGCTGGTATCTCTGGTGCTTTGGTTTGGACAGAAGGAATTTGCCCTTGGCCCTGTTCCTTTGATGTTGCTGGCTGATTTGTCATTATGTGCTGCTCTGTATCTAGCACTTCTTTGCCCTTTGATGTCCCTACAGTTGGTGTAGTGATTTCTTGGGTAGGTTGCTGTGAAGTTCCAGCAGATGATGTACCCACTCCGGCTTGCTGAGGCAGCTTGAAAAATACCTGTGTTCTTGCGGTGAACGAGCGTAATTTGCAGGTTGGATGATGAATTGTAGAGCGGGATGCCGGATTACGCTGGCCGAGTGGCGCACTGGAGCTTCTGTAGTTTTTTGGACGTAGTTTGCATGCACAGTCCCGTGAAGAAAACGAATGAAAATGAACAAAAATGACAGTTTTTACGGGTTTTTTTAACAAATATTGGCTTTGGCGGGCTTTTGGCGCTTTTTTCGGATGACGTCAGCATGACGTGATGTTTTGTCGCGTAGCAGGGTATGGAGGCTGACGTGGCGATGACGCGGAGGTGATGTGGCAGATGACGTGGTGATGACGTAAGCCGGGGGGGGGGGGGGGTGTAGGAATTTACAGGGTAAGTTCCTCAGAAAGAATACCAAAAGGACACCGCTCACAACCAGATCACAGATCAATACACCAGTATTTTTGACGTGGTTAAAACCCTCAAAGTGCAAGGAGGGAAACAGTCCACGGCCTGTCCCAACGTGGGTACTACAGGCAATTTATTAATCAAAGAATGAAAATTTACATAAGCTTCTCTCATGCACGGATTACCCGAACAATGACCCTCCATGCGCTTTAAATAGAACTCATGGACCAATCGGGTGTCAAGCCACGGATCAAGTGTCGGTAATACCGAGGTGAGAGTGAACCGTCGGATCACTACATATCGTGACCGTCGGATTGTAAGTTACAAAATGTACAACGGTAAAGAAACACACTTTACCTAACTCTAACCTAACTCTATACTAGACCAAGTTGAACTTAACTATATCCTATGTGTCGGAATATCCTAACATCCCCCCTTAAGAACAACTTGGGATAGGATTGAAGGATTTACAAATATGACACAATAGGAGAAGGAAGGAGGCACTAGAGCCTATCCCCCCTTAGTGACAACTTCCTGAACTCCAAGCATATATCGAAGTTTAGTGAACTTCGCCTCTGTGAGAGCCTTTGTGAAGATGTCTGCAACCTGATCATCTGTTGGACAATATTGCACTTCAAGAACATGGTCATGAATGAGCTTTCTGATGAAGTGCATGTGTAGTTCAATGTGTTTGCTGCGCTGATGCTGGACTGGATCTTTGCATAGCTGAATGGCACTTTGATTATCACACCAAAGTGTGGTTGGATGCTGCTGCTCAAAGCCAAACTCTGATAGGATCTGACGAAGCCACAAGGCTTCCTTACTAGCTTCCACGGCACCACGATACTCTGCTTCTGCTGACGAAAGAGAAATGGCAGCCTGTTTCTTACAAGCCCATGTAATAGGTCCTGAACCAAGAGTGAAGACATAACCGGCAGTAGACTTCCGATCATCAGGGTCACCAGCCCAATCAGAATCAGTGAAACCAACTAACAGAGGAGCTGCTTTGGCACTGTAATGAATCCCAAACTGTACTGTACCTCGAACATAACGAAGTATTCTTTTAGCTGCTTTCCAATGACTTTCACGGGGGTTTTGCATAAAACGAGCAACAAGGCCAACAACAAAGGAAAGATCAGGACGAGTATGGGTTAAATACAAGAGTTTTCCGACAAGTTGACGGTATAAGGTAGCATCAACTTCAGGAGAAGTACAAGAGACTGAAAGTTTGACTCCAGACTGAAAGGGAGAAGGGGCTGGCTTACAGTCTTCCATGTGAAAATGACGAAGAATATCACAAGCATACTTGGACTGGGAAAGGAAAATACCCTCCTGGGATTGCAAGACTTGAAGACCGAGAAAATAGTGTAAGTGTCCTAAGTCTGTCATTTCAAATTTCTTTTTAAGGCTGGACTTCACATGGTTTATAAGGTTGGGATCACTACCAGTAAGAATAAGATCATCAACATAAAGAACAAGGATGATAAGAGAGTTGCCCACTTTCTTGGTGTAGACAGTATTGTCAGAATGACACCTAGAAAAGCCAGATTCTAAAAGAAAGCTATCCATTTTGGCATACCAAGCCCGAGGAGCTTGCTTGAGGCCATAAAGGGATTTCTTAAGTCGACAAACAAGGCTGGAGTCTGTTTGTATGAAGCCAATGGGTTGTTCCATATAGATTTCTTCCTGCAAGTCCCCATGCAAGAAGGCAGATTTAACATCCATCTGATGGACTTCCCATTTTAAAGAGGCAGCAAGGGAAAGAACAAGGCGGATAGAGTTCATTTTGGCAACAGGGGAGAAGGTTTCAGTGTAGTCAATGCCTTCAACCTGTGAAAAGCCCTTAGCAACGAGACGAGCTTTATGTTTATCAACTTTCCCATCTGGTCCATACTTGGTTCTGTAAACCCATTTACATCTAACAAGTTTGCGTCCCTTTGGTAGAGGAACAAGATCCCATGTATCATTTGTCATCAATGAATGATATTCTTCATTCATAGCTGCTTCCCAATGTGGATGGCCTGAAGCTTCTGCAAAAGTGTCAGGATCATGATTTACTGGAGCTTGAGCCAGTAAAGAAGAGGCTCTTTCAAACTGAGAACGTGTACGTCGCTGATCTGTAGGATCACCGGCAAGATCACCTGCTGCATCCCGAGTAGCACGGACCCATCTTGGAAGTTGAGGATCCTGAGAAGGTGGGGGAGGATTATCATCCTCGCTTTCATCATCTGAAGAAGAAATGTTTTCAAAAGTAGAAGAGATAGGAAGAGGTGGCACATCCGCCGGACTAGGCTCGCAGGCCGATTTATTTTCATCAAATTTTACATCTCTTCTAATGATAACATTTTTGGACTTAAATGGAATAAGTCTATAACCTTTTACATCTTCAGAATATCCAACAAAAGTACATTTCTCACTCTTAGGTTCTAAAGCTTTATGCTTTTCATCTGGAATATGGGCCCATGCTTCACTTCCAAACACACGAAAGTGACTTACATCTGGTTTAATGGAACTCCAAGCTTCTTCTGGAGTGATATTCTCTAGAACCTTAGTAGGAGTGCGATTGATTATATAATTTGCACAATTAATTGCTTCGGCCCAAAAACTAAGACTGAGTCCTTTAGATTGCAGCATACAATTAGCCATTTCCTTTAAGGTGCGATTTTTCCTTTCAGCTACACCATTTTGTTGTGGAGTGTATGGAACAGTATGTTGCATTTGAATTCCATTTTCGGTGCAAAAGTTGATGAATGTGTTTTTAACATATTCTCCACCATTATCAGTTCTTAGCTTAAGAATTTGATGTCCAGATTGTTTTTCAACAAAGGCTTTGAAGGCCAAAAAAGTGTTAAATACTTCGCTCTTGAGTTTTAAGAAGTATACCCAAGTGCGTCTGGAGAAATCATCAATGAAAGTTAAGAAGTACTTGCAGCCAGAGAATGAAGCAACAGGAAGAGGACCACATAAATCACTGTGCACAAGCTGTAAAGGGGCTGAGGCGTGCCAAGAGGCACGTTTGTCAAAACTGTCCCGATGATGTTTTCCGAGTACACATCCGGAACAAACACCATCTCTGCAAGATACCATAGGAAGACCTGTCACCATATTTTCTTTACATAGATGCTGAAGGGAGCGATAGTTTAAGTGACCAAATCGCTCATGCCAAAGTTTGCTCACTTCATCATTATGAGCAACAAATACTGAGGGAAGATTTGATGACCCAAAGTTGTGAAACTTATACAACCTTTTGGAATCATCAGCAAGACCAGTAGCTAGAATCTGTTTAGGATCTTTTAGATCCTTGATTACAACATCATGAGGTGAAAATTCAACAATTTTACCTTCACCTGAATGAGTTATCTGATAGACAGATAGAAGGTTGCAGGATAAGGTTGGAACACATAATACATCATTAAACTGACCATTGTCTAGATGAACAGTTCCAGTCCCTACAACATTAAGAGATCTATCATCACCAATATATATATTTTTGGTGTTACAATCATTTAAAGAAGAAAACATGGCTTGGTTTTTGGCCATGTGATAAGAGGCTCCAGAATCAATGAGCCACTCATGAGAATGAGAAGAAGAAGAAGATACATTTAATGCATAACCAGACTGAGATGATTGACAACGACATGCAGAAAGTGCCATTCCGGAAGTTGAAGTTGAAGTAGGCTCCACATGGATGTTATGTTTCTTCATTGCGGCTTCCAAGGCTTCCATCTTCTTAAAGCATTTAGATTCTAAGTGGCCATCTCGATTACAAAAGTTACAATGTCTATCAGTCTTCTTCCATTTGTTTTTATTGGTCTTATCATTTTGCTGAAATGATCTTTCATTTTGAGGCTGAGATGGTTTAGGACCATTCTTTTGAGGATATGACTTCTTAGGATTCTTTGAATTTGGTTGCTGCTGGGCGGCTAACGCTTTCGTGGAAGAGTTTCCAAGATTAAGAAGACCAAGGTGTAAGAGTTTTTCTTGTTCTCTTATTAAGGAATCACAAAAGGAGTCAAAGGAAGGGGCCTTGTAGTCTTTTCCTTGACAAATGAAAGCTTCCCTTGTAGAATGGAAAGTGGAAACAAATACAGAGTAGGCTGGTCCCAACTTAGTAAGGATGGAATAAATAAGGTTACCATCTTCTTTCTTAACTTTAACACCTTCCAAGAGATATCTAAGGGTCTTGAATTTGGACAAGAAATCTTCAATGCAAGAAAAATTATTAGGATCCAAAGTAAGCAACTCATTTTCAAGTTGATGGGCTCTAATTTCATTTTTAATCCCAAAAACTTTAGCGAGTTTTTCTAATGCTTCATGAGGAGTCTCAAGTTCTGCAATGTGGAATCTAAGATCAGGAGAAATAGACATCCCTATCAAACCACGTGCTTGATCTTGTCTATTTTCCCATTTTGCAGCCTTGTCTTCATCTTTTGGTTTCTTCTCTTGGTCTGTGGCTATTCTGAAGAGACCTTTACTTCTAAGTAAATCTTCCATGTAGGCTACCCATTGGAAGTAGTTAGTGCTGTCAAGAATGACTTGGCATGGACTTTCCATTTAAAAAAAAAAAACTGAAGCTGAAGATGCTGAAAGTAAGTGTTCCAATGGATAGATCTCGAAAAAATAGGCGGTTTTAAAAAAAACGGCTCTGAAAAAGGCTTCCGGATGAAGAAGTTATGGCTTTTTGAAAAAAAAATTGTTGACGTTGCCGGCAAAGTGCGCGAATGTGCGGGAATGAAAAAATCCGCCCCCACAAAATGGAGACTTGAACCCAAGACCTCTACTCTCTTAAAATAGCTTTGAACCAATTGATCTATACAAAAAATTTGAGAGAGAGAGAGAGAGAGAGAGAGGGGGGGGGGGCCCTTGGTTTGCGTGCTTGCCTTGAGAAAGCTCTTTTTCCCTACAAAACACAAAACCCAACACGAATATGCAAAGAAAAACGAACCTTGCGGCTCGAAGTTAGCTTTAGCCAAAAAACTAGAAATTTTAAAAAAAATCTCAAAGTTAGCTTTAGCCGAAAAACTAAATATTTTTCTCAATGTTTCTGATTTTCCGAGATCACACTAAGGTGCAGGGAAAAGAGCATACGCATGAGAAAAATCCTTCCTTTCTGTTTCTGATTTGCCCAGATCGCACAGAGTCGCAGGGCAAAGAGCATACGCAGAAATGAAAGGTATAGATCCGGTTAAAAAAAAGGCTAAATAAACTGAGACCGAAATAAGCAGAGAGAAAATAACAGTAAACTGCAAAAAACACTGTATACCTCCCGATCTGAAAAATGACGCAGCTAGGGCTACCGGAAACCTTTTCGCGTGAAACGAAAGGGGTTCCTCACTGGAACAGATGCTCCGAACGCAACAGAGCAGTCCTCTCGGCCCGAAAGCAGTCAGAAACAACAGATCTAGGAAACGACAGCCGCATGCAGTTCTACCGGCTTCAGATTTGGATCACCAACGGACGCGGCCCTCAAATAGCTCTGATACCATGTAGGAATTTACAGGGTAAGTTCCTCAGAAAGAATACCAAAAGGACACCGCTCACAACCAGATCACAGATCAATACACCAGTATTTTTGACGTGGTTAAAACCCTCAAAGTGCAAGGAGGGAAACAGTCCACGGCCTGTCCCAACGTGGGTACTACAGGCAATTTATTAATCAAAGAATGAAAATTTACATAAGCTTCTCTCATGCACGGATTACCCGAACAATGACCCTCCATGCGCTTTAAATAGAACTCATGGACCAATCGGGTGTCAAGCCACGGATCAAGTGTCGGTAATACCGAGGTGAGAGTGAACCGTCGGATCACTACATATCGTGACCGTCGGATTGTAAGTTACAAAATGTACAACGGTAAAGAAACACACTTTACCTAACTCTAACCTAACTCTATACTAGACCAAGTTGAACTTAACTATATCCTATGTGTCGGAATATCCTAACAGGGGGGGGGGGGGGGTCAGCGGGGGCGGTATGTGGTATTAGCCCACACCGCTTATCGGCCAAGGTGGTATTGGTGGGGAGGGCTGCGAGCATGCCGGGAGGGCGCCGCGTGTCCTCGATACAGCGGGAATACCACCGTTCCCCGGGCGTTAATCTTCGGTGTGGAGAAGTCTTGCGATATTGTTGTGGGCCGTCCGATCGGCGGGCTCGGATGCAACGGTCAGCGGAGATTTGCAGTGGCGGGGGGATACGGCGCGGGACCCATGCGATATAAGTTATGGTTTAAGACTTCCCAGGCCGATTGCGATTGGCTGTCGGGGGTTAAGACTGTTAATTAACCAAACGTTAATCAACCTTTGAATATTTGTGCGCGGGGAGGGTTTTTATAAGGTTCCAGATGAACCTATAATCCCGTTTAAAACAATGACATATCGCTATAGCTAGCAGGGGCGGGATATTGAATTTTTTCGGGGATTTTTCATATATTTAGATAATACGGGGGGGAACAATTCATATAGGAATTATATAATAAGGTTAATGTGTTAATATGAAAGATATGTTTGAACAAAAAGCACTAGGTCGTAAAGTCAAAGACTTAGGCTTAGGGAAATGAAAGGGTGCCAAGCTATGAAGTTGGATAACTTAGGATGATGGACCAAGAGGATTTTTACACAAGAAATGTGGTTTCTTTGCATTAAGCAAGACTGTTATTTTCCTCTGGCTTTTCATGAAATGGAGTGACTTAAGAGTATTGAGCAGATCTCAATATCTTTAGGGGGGAGGTTAATAAATGTCTTTTGGGAGAAGAGTGAGGGGAAGTTAGACATGCATCACCTGATTTGTAACCAAACAATTGCCATTGTACTTATGATATCAGTAAGATGAATCACCTTTGAAAGACAAAATTACTCATAAGCCTGCTTCTGCAACATAAAAACTGCCCACCCAGCCTATTATACCTAACATTTTTTCTTCTTTCTTCCTTGGGTGCATTTAAACTAGCAAACCCTTACTCTCTTCTTTTCTTTTAACTACCATCCTATCTAAGTCTGCCCTTATTTCTTCCAGGGGCTCAGATTTAACTGTTGAGCTCCTTTGCTTCTCTACCTAACTACTTATCTGCCAAGATTGAACTGTTTGGATAGATTTTGTTCTCTATCTCTAAAACAAGAAATTTAAACATGAACTGGCCAAGATTAAGCTATTTGGTTATCCATCAACTGTGACAAGAGTCAACTAATTGCACACAATGAAATTCTTTGCCAAAATAGAATAGTAGTGGCATTTTGGACTAGTACACTTTCCTGGTCTTCTTCATTGGGGTTCATTTCCTTTCTTTTTGACCATTTCATTCTTTTTTCCCTTTGATATTTCTTTTAGGGCATACCCTCTTTTCATTTTTTGATTTTTTGATTTTTTCAAAATATGGAACCTTTGCAGCATGGAAAGGATGAACATATTAGGGATTTTACTAGTCAATCATGAAATATGACACCTATTGGTATAGGAGCATAAAATTCACTTGGGGATGGCTTTTCCTGGTGAAAAGCCAAGAATAGCAGGTCAGATGGCCTTATATTCAATTCTTGCTACATTCTGAAATTTCCCCTTTGTTGTAAGTAAACAAAATTGTACCTCTGCAACATATATACATTTCCCATGAGCTCATTCAAACAATTGTAGCTCTGTTCTGGAAAATTTGTCTAAATGTTTATTCTCATATTTACAGCTCCCAAGTCTTCTTCTTCAACTTTTGTTTGAAGAAAAAAGGTAACACAAAAAGGTGGCAAAGTTGCTTGATTGTTCCTCAAAATTTGCCACATATTCCTTCCCATTTTATTGCTGTAATAAACTGCAGAAAGTAAACATTTTTATGTACAAGTTAGAGTCCTAACATATCAACAAACTGGATCAAAATAATGCTTCAGCATCCGATCATTAACTGGTCCATCTTCTGCTTTTGTGCCATTCAAGCTCTTTAAAAAATAGGTGTTGTTTCCTTGTGAAGCCTGAATAATAAAAGGTCCTTTCCATAAGAAGTCAAACTTCCCATGTTTTCCTTTATCTTCTCTTCTGGAATCCCATTTCAGTACCTTGTCTCCTATGAAAAAATATTCTGCCTTAGTCTTCTTGTCAAATATCTTCTTAAGTTTTTCTTGTAGAATTTGAGATCTCTGATATACCTCTTCTCTAGTCTGCTGCAAATGTATAGTCTGATTTATTCTTCTTTGAATGTCATTGGGTTCTGCCTGAACTTCTTGCAACAAATTTATCACAGGGACTCCCAAAGATGAAGGGAATACGACCTTCATTCCATAAACCAATTCATAGGGGCTTGTTCCAATGGATCTCTTTGTAGTCAATATGTCTGCCCAAAGTGCATTGATAAGCTTCTTATGCCAATTTTTCTTGTTTTCCTCCAATACTTTCTTAATGATATTGATTAGGCTTTTATTGGATGATTCAGCGAGACCATTACCCTGAGGGTAATAGGCTGTGGAGTGGCCTAAGGTAATGTGGTATTTGTGACAGAAATTAATCATTCTCTTGGATTTAAAAGCAGTAGCATTTTCAGTTATAATCTTTTCAGGATAGCCAAATCTGGACAGGATATTGGTTTCTAGGAATTGCATGATTATTGAATCATTAGCTTGTCTACAAGGGATGGCTTCTATCCACTTGGTGAAGTAGTCTATGGCAGTCAGAATCCATTTGTGCTGGCCAGAAGATGGAGGGTGAATTTCCCCTATGAAATCTAAACCCCGTTGTTGAAATGGTCTTTCAGTAGAAATTGGTCTAAGGGGTAGAGGTATAAGTTTTCTCTTGCCTTAAAAAAATTGACATTTGTGGCAAGAAGTTACAAAATTCTTTACATCAGCAAACAGGGTGGGCCAATAAAATCCAACCCTTAGGATTTTATCAGCAGTTGATTTCCAGTACAAATGTCCACCACAGTCCCCCGCATGAAATTCTTTCAGCACTTTGTCAATTTCATCCTTTGTTAAGCAACTTAGTAAAACACCTTCATGATTTTTCCAAAATAAAACATTATCTAAAATACAGAATTTTGAAGCTTTCATTTTTAGAAATCTCTTTTTAGTTCTGGATAACCCTGGAGGAGCCCGCAGGTTGAGCAATACATAAATTATATCAGCATACCAAGGCGATTGTAAAAAGTCTTGATTGATCTGTGGAGTCGCCATCTCCTGTTCATTATCCAGTTCATTGATGTCAAGGGTTTGAAATTTGGTTTCAGTCATAAATTTAGCTAATCCTTGTCCTTTTATCAGTTTTGTTGGTTTAATTTCAATGTCATATTCCAAAATGTTAGCTATCCACTTGCCCCGTTTGCTTTCAATTCCTTCCTGAGTTAGGATATCTTTGACAACATTATTTGGCACATAAGCTATTACATGTGAGAATAAGATATAAACTTTGAAGTCCTTAATAGCTTTTACAAGTGCATAAGCCTATTTTTCCATGATTTGATACTTGAGCGGTGCATCTCTAAACGCTTTGCTGAAAAAAGCTATGGGTTTTTCACACCCCTGATCATCTTTTTGTAATAAAACAACCGCAATAGTATGTTTAGATGCAAACGAGAAGATTATGAAGTCTCTGTCAAATTTTGGGCTTGTAAGGACTGGTGTTTTGGTTAAAGCTATTTTGATTTCTTCAAAGGCTTGTTTAGCTTCTATTGTCCATTTGACCTAAGAATCCTTCTTTAACATGTTGTTCAACAGTCTGGTTAATTCAGCCAGATTAGTTATGAATCTTCTAGAAAGTTGATTTTCCCTAGGAAAGCTTGGAGTTCTTTGATATTTCTAGGGTGAGGAACTTGCAGAATGGCTTGTATTCTGTCTGGATCTATTCTAATGTCTTCTTTGGAGATGATGTGACCTAACAATTTTCCCTCTTCTAGGCCAAATAATGATTTCTTTGGGTTTAGTGATATACCATATTTTCTGCAGATTAAAAACACTTGTCTGAGATGATCTAGGTGTTCCTGATCTGATTTGGAAAAGGTAGTGAGATCATCTAAGTATATGACCAAGAAATCATGAATTTCTTTAGCAAAAGCTATGTCCATGGCCCGTTGAAAAGTTTCCCCTACGTTCTTCAGTCCAAATGACATCTTTACATACTTGAAAGTTCCAAAAAGTGTTGTAAAAGCAGTTTTTTCTTGATCATCAGGGTGAACTAAAATCTAGTTGAAGCCTGAAAACCCATCCAACAGTGAGATCCTAGAGGCACCTACTACCCTTTGTAAAATGTGGTCCATCTTAGGTAAGGGGTAGTGGTCTTTTAAAGAGACTTTGTTTAGATTCTTCAAATCAACACACAACCTGATTTCTCCTGTTTTCTTCCTAGTGGGGACCAAATTAGAGACCCATTCTGAGAATCTAATGGGTGCAATTATCCTAGCTTCATACATTCTCTTGACTTCCTTTTCAATTAGAGAGAGGAGTACAAGGTTGACCCTTCTGAGTTTTTGTTTGAAAGGTTTTTGATTTTCTTTGAGGGGTATTGTATGTTGAATCACATAAGTGTCATAGGATTTGAGATCTTCATAGTTCCATGCAAAAACATCTTGAAATTCTTTGAATAGTTCAACATATTTCAGCTTTTGGTCAGGAGGCAAAGTTTTGGACAATTTTATCATTTTAGGATTCCGTTTAGTCCCTATATTACAGTCTTCAGTTTCTGCGTTTAATGTCTGCATTTTGGGTTTCCTTGGAATATCATTAGAATAAAAAATGTCTTCCAGAGGAGTTAATCCTGTGGGTAAAAAATTGTCCTTTAAATCAATAACTTCACTCTCCTTCAACAGTTTCATCAAAGTCTATTTCTTTCAGCTCTTGTAACTCTTTGTTGGTAAAGTTTTTTGGATGTAGTATTTGAGTTGCTGTTTCAGCTGAAATGTGAGTTTCAATTTTGTCTATTTGATCAACTTCACCAACAGTGCCTGTGTCTATATTAGTGCTGGAAAATTATTCTTTTAAAGTCAGGAAATTATTAATCTGAGTGTCATTGTCAAACACTTGCTAGTTTTTAACATTGTCAGGTACAGTCGGCCTGTGTTTAATCTCGGCTGTAAAATGATGATTAGGCTCAAACGACAGTTTACAAGTGCTGGCAAATGTTGCCAAACTATGAGCATGTAAATTGTGTTTCCTTGGAATTTTGGCAAGCTGTGTTTCTAGAAAGGTATTGAGTATTTCAATTGCTGCCCCACTATAAGATCTTAATCTGAGATCTTTTGTGAGGAAGTTTCCTTTCATTTGTTGAATAACTAAATCAGAGTCTCCCAAAATTGATATCCTAACTGCCCCTAAACTTTTGATCAATTTGAGTCCTAGCAGGAGGGCTTCATATTCAGCCATGTTATTTGTGCATCTAAAATTCAACCTGTATGCATGTCCTCCAGCATGATCGTTTTCCATGTTATGTATCCAAATCCCTACCCGTGCTCCTAGTTTATTGACTGATCCATCAAACTCTAAATACCGTAGGATTTCTTGATCACAGCTAACATCAGGGGTCTTAGAAATCTGCTTGCTAGGGAGATTTGGACCTTCAGTTTCATGAGGTTTCCCTTGTGTGTCTGTATCATTGGTCATAGAAATTTCTTGAATCTGAATACTATATTTTTCATTTATGACTTTTTCTTGTGCCGATGCTAACACCTTGTCATTAATTGGAGGGCAAATTTCAGCATTGCATAGGATGAAAGATTCCATATCAAAATGCAAGGAATAGATGGGAAAATTCTGGGGTTTCTCCTGGGTGTTTACCACATATTTCATCAGAGTTTCTCGGTACAATCTCTTTGGCTGGCCAAATACTGAAATGGTAGCAAAGGACATGTCCAACTGCAAAGATCCCTGGAGTTTTGCACCCCAAGATCTAGACAGTAACATGCCATATTTTGGTAGGATATCAGCTACCACTACATCTATTAAAATTGTCTTGGCAGGGTATTGAAGTAATGATACACATAAGTCTTTGATCAACCCTATACATTTGACCTGGCTAGAATCAAAAGAGAACAAGTCTTTGTATGGCCTGGTGATATCTAGGTCCAACTTTTCCATCACAGATTTGGGCATTAAATTATGGGAAGCTCCAGAATCAAACATTGCATTGTGAAGTACTTTGTCATGAATATTCATACTTATATAGAAAGGAGGAACTCCTCAATCTACTGATTTTCCATTTACTTCAGGGTCAATAATTAATTCGGGTTGGTCATCAAGGACATTTACTGCGTCTCTGTTTTCTGAAATTTGAAGTGATCTGCTGATTTGTTCTCTATAGACATCATGTTTAGCCAATTCGGATAATGGAATGGCTATCTTTAACTTGCCTATTTCGGTCTCAAGGTTTTTCTATTTGAATTTTTGCATTTCGAGCAGCAAGATTTTCTTTTCCTGCTGCATTTTCTGTGTTATTTTCCTTTTTGGGAGTGCTGTTATGAGCTGAATCTATTTCCAAGTCCATTTCTGGAGACTCTTACATAGTTCCTTTAAGAGAAATAGAAGTTGAAGGCTGTTTGCTAGGTTGTTGATTGTCTGATATATCTTCAACTATTGGATGATTTTGATTATGAATTGTTTTAGGAGACGTTTGTACAAGAAGGTTCTTAGCTTTGGTTTTGGTAGGTTGCTTGGTTTGTTTCTGTTTATTGTTTTTAGGGACATCTATCTTTCTGCCTCTCAGGTTGTATTGCTTATGAACCTCATAGACAATTGTATCATATCCCTCCCTAAAATCGAATGATTCTCCAGATTGGGTTTGGAATTGATTAAAAGTATGAGCTTCTTGGTCATCCTGGGTCAAAAAAATTTGTTGTTCACTATTGAGACCCATTAAGTTAATTTGAGTGTCCTCTGTTGGTTCACTAGACGTTGAAGCTTCAGCATAGTTTTCTTGGAATGGAGGTCTAATGTTTTGGTTAGGACCAACCTTTCCAGTATTGGGATTCTGATTTTTTCTGAAATTTGGGTTTCTCCCAGTGTTGCTCGGTTGACCATCCCAAGAGGATTTCCTCTCAATTGTTTCTACTCTATCACCCAGTCTATCCATTCCTTTAATAATTGCATCTAATTTTTGTTCAAATGCAGAAGGTTCTTCTTTGAAAGGTGTCCTCCTTTCAGCTCTAGCTCGAGCTCGTTTAGAAATCAGGTTGGCCTCTACACTGACAGCTATACTCTGCATGTCTTCTAAGCTTGGAGGAGCTCTTTCCCTATCTGATATGCCATGTCAGAATCAAATCCATCAGGGAATTTGATCAAGGCCAGGTCTGGTGGAGGTCTAAGATTATGAGGGATAACATTGTATACATTATTAAATCTGGCGCAATAACCTTAAACAGTTTCTTGTGGGCCTCTTTTCAAGCTTTCGTATTTTGATAGGATGTGTAAAGGATCCTTCTTCTTTTTTCATATGTTCAAGAAAGTTTGATAAAAGGCATCTGGGTCAGCAATAGTGTTTACAGGGAGTGCCCTAAACCAGGTCCTAACATCACCAGTTAAACTCTGAACAAAGATCTTCATTCTCACATCATCATCATCAATCTCATAGTTTTCAAAATAATATGTCATTTTCTTGGCATGTTGTTGAGCTGTATAGGTGCTAGTACCATCAAAATAGGTAATTTTGCTTTGATAATCTTGGGGCATAGCTCCTGGATTTGCCGGTAATTGCAGGGGAGCATATCGGTTTACCATATTTGCAGGGATAAGTGTAACAGCTGGAAGAACGGGGGTAACAGTGGAAATATATGCTGTGGATGAGGGAGTGGGAAAGATGGTTTGAAGTGCTAATGGTGAACTGGATGAAGTAGCAGTAATGGCAGAAAGGACTGGTGCTTTTCCAGGAGTAAGCTCAGTTCGGATAGGGTTCTGCAGAGGTGTGTCAAGGTGTAAATCAGCGGAATATTCTTGATTATATCAACTTCTAAGGTTCTTAGGGATCAAATTAGGATTTTCAAAGATAGGTGGAGGATTTGGATCTGGATTTGATCTGGTGTAACGGATCCTTTTCTTTGGAGCCAGCTTCTGAATATATTTTTTGGTTTTTCTTGAAATATTTTGAAGGATACAACTTTTGATAGTATCTCGTAGGAAGCTTTTGAAATATGGGAGTTTTGAATTTTCCTGTAGATATATTGAAACAAGGAACTGACCAAATATTTGGGACAGCTGTTCAACGCCTAAAACTAGACTGGATATAGACTGAAGCAGCTTTTATTTACTCCTGTAATTGCATATAAAAAGCAGTTTCAAAGGCTAGCTAGCTAACTTTGGGATCCATCTGTAGCTTTTAAAAATAAACAGCAGTAACAAACAATTTATTCAGTTCCCCAGTGGAGTCGCCAATGATGTTATCACTCAGGTTGTTTCCAAAAGTTGTAAGAAAGGGAATACGGCTGAGGTAACCACAAACCAATATTTTAGAAGCAAATTCTAGCCTATCTGCATCTAGAGAGGGCTCTCTCTTTATAATTTAGCGTTGTTTTGAGGTATATTAGGCTAGTTATGAAGTACAAGGGTTTGTTTGATTTTTGGATGGTGACATTCAATAGAACAGGGGTGTAAATTTGAGAAGTTTAGTCCATTGGGCTAATGGAGTCTATAAGGATGAACTGCTGGATATGGTTTCTTTGACAGAGGGTGGTACTACAGAGCAAGGTAATCAATCATGGAACAATTTATAAGCTGGAATCAGATGGGATGGAGTCAGTGGGTGAAGGGCAATTAATAATCCTTCATCATGCAGACAGAGGGAAAGTGGATGATTATTGCTAGGGAGCAACTAAGAATTCCTTAGCTAATATTCAAGATGTAAGAACTAGGGGAAACAGGAGCAGTTAAGAATTCCTGTTTATGCTAATTCTGAAGAAACCATTAATAATAATAGATATTGAACACAGAGTGCGAATAAACAAATTCTGAGTTATTATTTTTCTCTATTATTCAGATTATGGAAAATATATGATATAGTAAACACAGAAACTGAAAACACAAGTAAGAGGGACTTATTGATCCATAAGATGATTCAAGAATTCTGTAACAAGTCCTCTGCTATCAATTCCACATCCAGAGAGTCCAGCAACAATGGATTCCAACAACTTTTGTATTCAGAAGGTTTTCAGAGTTACAACGTAGTCTAAGAAATGTATCACCAACCCCAAATACTTCGCTTGGGGAGGTATTTATACAAAAGTGTTTACAAAATATCTCAAAGAGATAATATCTAGTAATAACTCATTCTACCTACTTTACAGGAGAAGTAAATGATCTTGAAAACAGGGAGAAATAAATGAAGAAGTAAATGTTGTTGTGTTGGCTGCTCAGTTGGTGAGATGTGTTGACTGTAAGCTCGGTGAGTCGGCTGGTGGCTGTTTCCACTGATATTCCACGCTGCTGCCTCAGCTTTCTCGGGCGTATTTAATTTTGATTTGATAGATTGTTGCCCCGCATGACTCTTATCCATTCCTATTCTCCGCTTTATGGTATCTGTTCTATCCTAGGTAAAACAAAAGTTGAAACATGCTTATAGGATTTCCAACATGCTTTTCCACCACTGCTCTTCTGGTAAATTATATCTTTGTAGCTTTCTCAAAGTCTCATCAGCATCTGTGTATCTGAAGAAGTTAGGCTGGACGGTAAAAAGATGTTTCACTTCATGCTGAATATAAAATAGATTTTCCAAGTTGTTATAGAGAGTTTGGCCAGATGGAAGGGCCTTCTCCGTTGAAGTACTTGATGACACATTTACTTGATCAGCAGCATGTTTTTCCAACTTGTGCTTGTACTCAACTTGTCTCAACAGGCGTTCATTGCTTCCCAACAGATTTGGCAAGCCCCTTTCATGCAAAACTGCAAATCTTTTTATAAAAGAGTCTATCTCCACTTGCATATCTTGGCACCTCCTTTCCAGATTCTGCATTAGGGTTCCCTTGGTCAAAACTCTTTTGATTGTTAGGATGGTGCCTGTCCTGTCTCTGATGTCCAGTGCTGCTAGTTCTTCACTGGTCTTAGTGTTCAAAAAATGGATTAGCCTGTTGGCCTGTTCGGGCATATGTCCCAATAGAGTTCTGGCCTTTTGAATTTCCACTTGGGCTACTGCTATCAAGTCAATCTACTCATAAATAGTTTGAATAGATCTCCACACATTACTAATGGATTGATTGATGTTAGCCCACAAAATGCCTTTGATTTCTCCCAGAGGCTTATCTAAAGAGAGGTCCTTTTCCAATGCTTTTACCTTGTTCTCTAATGCTTTCACCTCTCTTGTCTTTTCTTCCACAGTCATTTTGGATTTGTCATAACTCACTTCTAATTTTGCCAATTTCTCTTTGGCTTCTTTCAATTCTGATACTTGGAGTTTTAATTCCTCCATGGCTTTTATTAACTCCTCTGTGGTCATGGTAGTGCTGCTGCCTGCTGCTGTTGTTGTTGCTGAAGTACCTGTGGTGATTGTTGTTGTTGCTGATGTTGGAGGGGTAGTTGTGACTATTGGAGCTACTTCAGGTGGCTGGGAGGTCGACTCTCCCTGCTTCTCTCTTATTTCTTTCTCCAATGCCTACTCTGTCTCACTTAGTCTCTCATTCATTTTCGTAAGCATGTCCATCATGTCCTCCTCTGCTTTTTGCTGTACAACCTCTGTAGTTTGTGGATGCGTAGTAGAGGCAGCTTCAATTTTTTCCTGAGGGCAGCAATGTCCTCTTCCTTCTTTTTCATCAATGCTTTTATTCCTTTGGCATCCTTGGGATCATGTACCAACTCGATGATAATATCTTCCAGGGACTTTATTCTGTTGTCTTTGGCTAAAGAAGATGCCTTCTCCAAATCCAATTGGGCAGATGTGTTGTTCAATTAGTTCTGCAATGTATAAGTCAACATTGCCTTATCTACCAATGTAGAGTAGACCATCTCTCCAGTTTGCTTATGCAACTCAATCTGGTCCATAGGATGAATGTCTTTGGCAAGGACCTCCAGATTTGTTCTAATGTAGTCAGCTGCTGACTGTGGCTGCTGCACTTTAGACTTAAAGTGGCTCAAGATCATTTTTCCTTCTTTAATGTCATATGCAGACATTAACCTTTTCTGGTTGGCGGGGTCATCTTGAGAAGCTGATTATAAAGTTGCAGCATAAGTGGGTCATTCCGGGCTTTTATCTCTGTGAATATCTTTTTGATCTCAGAGCCCTGCTTGCTTTATGGCCTTGTGGAGGAAACTTCCACACTATGCTGCCTTTCTATGTCTTGCCTATGAGGGCTGGTGGATGTTTCTATTACCGGAGAGATCTGTGGGCTGGTTGCCCTCTCGTCTCTTAGGCTTTCTATGGTTTCCTCAATCATTTCCTCTTCAGATAGAGGATTTATTCTTTGCCTTTTTGCCCCTGGTTGCTCTGCTGGTCCACTTACAGGTGTGGCATCTTATTTGTCCCTTTTCCTACCCCTTTCCTCATTTAGAGGAGTCTGTAATGCTGGCATCTCTGCTGCTTTGGTCTGGACAGGAGGAATTTTCCCTTGGCCCTATTCGTTTGATGTTGCTGGTTGATCTGTCATTATGTGCTGCTCTGTATCTAGCACTTATTTGCCCTTTGATGTCCCTGCAGCTCGTGCAGTGCTTTCTTAGGTAGGTTGCTGTGAAGTTCCAGTAGATGATGTACCCACTCTGGTTTGCTGAGGTAGCTTGAAAAATACTTGTGTTCTTGCGGTGAACGAGTGTAATTTGCAGGTTGGATGATGAATTGTAAAGCGGGATGCTGGATTATGCTGGCTGAGTGGCGGACTGGAGCTTCTGTATTTTTCTGGACGTAGTTTGCATGCACAGTCCCGGGAAGAAAACAAATTAACATGAACAAAAATGACGGTTTTTACGGTTTTTTAACAAATATTGGCTTTGGCGGGCGCTTTTTTCGGATGACGTCAGCATGACGTGATGTTTTGTCGCGTAGCTGGGAACGGAGGCTGACGTGGCAATGACGCGGAGGTGACGTGGTGGATGGTATGGTGATGATGTCAGCGGGGGCGGTAAGTGGTATTGGCCCGCATCGCTTATCGACCAAGGTGGTATTGGTGGGGAGGGTCGCGAGCATGCCGGGAGGGCGCCGCATGTCCTCGATACGGCGAGAATACCACCGTTCCCCATGCGTTAATCTTCAGTGTGGAGGGGTCTTGCGATATTGCTATGGGCCGTCCGATCGGCGGGCCCGAATCCAACGATTAGCGGAGATCTACGGTGGCGGGGGGATACGACGCGGGACCCACGTGATATAAGTTATGGTTTAAGACTTCCCGGGGCGATTGCGATTGGCTGTCGGGGGTTAAGACTGTTAATTAACCAAACGTTAATCAACCTTTGAATATTTGTGTGCGGGGAGGGTTTTTATAAGGTTCCAGATGAACCTATAATCCCGTTTTAAAAAATGACATATCGCTATAGCAGGGGCGGGATATTGAATTTTTTCGGGGATTTTTCATATATTTAGATAACACGAGAGGGAACAATTCATATAGGAATTATATAATAAGGTTAATGTGTTAATATGAAAGATATATTTGAACAAAAAGCACTAGGTTGTAAAGTCAAAGACTTAGGCTTAGGGAAATGAAAGGGCGCTAAGCTATGAAGTTGGATAACTCTGGATGATGGACCAAGAGGATTTTTACACAAGAAATGTGGTTTCTTTGCATTAAGAAAGACTGTTATTTTCCTCTGGCTTTTCATGAAATGGAGTGACTTAAGAGTATTGAGCAGATCTCAATATCTTTAGGGGGGAGGTTAATAAATGTCTTTTGGGATAAGAGTGAGGGGAAGTTAGACATGCATCACCTGATTTGTAACCAAACAATTGCCATTATACTTATGATATCAGTAAGATGAATCACCTTTGAAAGAAAAAATTACTCATAAGCCTGCTTCTGCAACATCAAAACTGCCTACCCAGCCTATTATACCTAACATTTTTCTTCCTTCTTCCTTGGGTGCATTTAAACTAGCAAACCCTTACTCTATTCTTTTCTTTTAATTGCCATCCTATCTAAGTCTGCCCTTATTTCTTCCAGGGGCTCAGTTTCAACTGTTGAGCTCCTTTGCTTCTCTACCTAACTACTTATCTACCAAGCTTGAACTGTTTGGACAGATTTTGTTATCTATCTCTAAAATAAGAAATTTAAACATAAACTAGCTAATATTAAGCTGTTTGGCCATCCATCGACTATGACAAGAGTCAACTAATTGCACACAATGAAATTCTTTGCCAAAATAGAACAGTAGTGGCATTTTGGACTAGCACACTTTCCCGGTCTTCTTCATTTGGGGTTCATTTCCTTTCTTCTTGACCATTTCATTCTTTTTGCCCTTTGATCTTTCTTTTAGGGCATACACTCTTTTCATTTTTTAATTTTTTGATTGTTTCAAAATATGGAACCTTTGCAGCATGGAAAGGATGAACATATTAGGGATTTTACCAGTCAATCATGAAATATGGCACCTATTGGTATAGGAGCATAATAGGAGGTTCGAATTTGCAGCTTCAGTGTAGCATGATCTCTTCAGATTTGGGAAAATGACCTTCAATGGACTGATATTAGAGTATTCCTTGGAAGGAAGTTCAAATTTCATTGCATGGAAGGATTGCATGGAGGCAATGTTGGATGACAATGGCTTGCTAGAATACATCAAGAGAGATGTTGCAAAACTAGCGAAATCTGATGCCGAAAACCTAGCCCAATGGAAGAAAGATATAGCCAAGGTGAGGATAATAATGTTGGATGGAATTCGAGACCACATTGTCAAAAATCTCCATGGGAAAGAAACTCCTTATGCAATGTGGTAGGCACTAATAGGAAAATAGCGCTTAAGGATAAACTTTTAAATGTCAAGATGCAGAAGAATGATACTATTCAACAGTATTTGAGCATGTTCACACAAGTTCGTGATGAGCTTGTACGAGTTGGTGTTACTATTTCAGACAGTGACTTGGTAAGCCTAGCCCTTCTAGGCCTTCCCAAGAGTTGGCATAACTACCAAGACTCGGTGAACGGGACGGAGAAACTACCAAATTGGGAACACTTATGGTCCGATTTGGTATAGGAGGAAATAAGGCAAAATACCAGAGATGTAACTTCATCCAACAATGAGGATGGAGAAAAATTTTCATTGGTTGGAAAGGGAAAGAAGGGAATAGGGAAGAAATCTAAAACCAAACTAGAATCCAGCCAAGGGGGAAAGAAGAAATATTTGTCCGAGATTAAATGCTTTAATTTCCATGAATTCGAGCATTATGCCACGAAGTTTCCACACAAAAAGTCAAGTAAGAAGACCTTAGGAGGAGTAGAAAGTGAAGCTTTAGCTTCATAATTTGAGATTGACTTCACCCTTTTCAAATATGTGGGTAACACAGTGACAGGGAGTGTGTGGTACTTGGACTCTGTCGCCTCATTCCACATGAAAGGGTGTAGAGAATTTTTCATTGACCTGCAGGAGAAATATCTCCAAATGCACATCGAGATGGGGGACGACGGAAGGTACAGTGCTACTGGGATTGGTACAATCACCTTTCAAAGGGAGTCAAGATCCCTTCTCAGACTTAAGGATGTCATGTTTGTTCCATGTCTAAAGAAGAATCTCATCGCTGTTGCAGTTTTTGATCTGAAATCTTGAGCAAATTTTTTAATGCTATGCAAGCTCCCTCATGATTTAAAATATGTTTAGGATCGTCTCATTTACCCAGTTATGCAAGAGATTTTTGTGTCAAGTTATATCTCTTTTATGTGTCATGTGTGAGAAAATTATGAGTTAATTAGTTGCTTAAATAACATGGAAAACAAATGAAATACAAAGAAATATACACAACAAAATCATAATACAAATATGATCAAGGAGTTTACCCTGCAATATTGGGCTGCATCTCCTAGGACCTCCTTCAATGCCTAGGCCCTCTTTGGAATTATTTGTCAAATGTCTGATTACAAGATTCTTCTCATCTCCAATGGCTTTTCAGACTGTACCATTAGGTTCAGAAGACCCAAAAACCCCAAAAATGACTATTAGATCTCTGAAAACTTACTATCGCTGATCCAGGCATGACCTCCTTAACTAGTGGCCCTAGGCTTCCTTGAACTTCGTTGTGGAAAAATCACATGTAGAAGTCTTTTATTGCCTCTGAAAAATGTTCCATTGTCTTCAATAGGTCGAAAACATCCAAAATTGACTATTCATTTTCTAAAATTGGTCAAAATCCCATCAAGTTATGGTCTTTTCAATTTTTCCCTAGGAATCTCCTCCAAATCTGAAAAACTTTAGTTAATCCTGCTAAATTTGGGGGTGGTTATGGATTTGGCGGAATCCGCCAAAATCTCTACCAAATAAAAATCACTTAATTAAGGGCTAATCATGGCTTAATTAATGCTAATCCTCCATGGTTAAGGTTTAATGCTAGCAGTTAGGTACAGGTGGTCACATGTGGAGAGTTAATGTTAGCATTCACTTCCCAACTCCACAATTTTAATACTTTAATTACAATGTCAAACCATAATATGTTAAGTATTAACATGTAGTGGAGTTGGTAAGGCATGTGGTTAGTGGAGGGGAGGTTGCGGGGTTGAACCCCAATGCCTCCACAAAATTTTAATCAAAAGCATGTTAGCCATTTGACCTTTGGGAGGTGCCATGTGGCATTTTCTCATTGGTCCATCCAAAACCCAATCATGCTGCGCCACATCACCTAGCTGAAGACCAACCACCGATTGACACTTGGCGAGCCCTCATTGGGCGTTGACCACCTTTGACCTGCATAGTCACCTACAACGTCAGCAGTACGTCAGAAGTACGGACTGCTAACTGGACAATACTTGGAATTTTTTTGGTGAAATGGCCAGCGGGCTCTAACTTCCTCATACGAACTCTGTTTTGAGTGAAACAAGTTGCATTGGGATCGTATCTCCAAGACGTGCACGTTCGTTCAGGAATCATTCGATTGTGAGCACTTTGATTTTTGAACTAATTTTTGCCCCTAATCCAAATTTCAATCACTCCTTCCCACTGACGGGCTTTTAGACCCACAAAAGCTGGTTATCTGATGAGAGCTGAATACTCTTCTCCTTCCCAAGTTATATCAACTGATTCTACTTGAAAAGTCTCCATGACAACCACTTGGGTACACTGACATGCCTTGCATTGCAAATGGCTATGTCCCTCAACCACTATTCTTCTTTTGCTGCTGACCCAATCCAACACTTGCTGGCTTCTTGTTGACTGATTATACACCTTTTTGTACCAAAGTGATCCCTTGATGCTTGGAAAACTGGTTGATAGCCTACCCACTGAGAATCATATTCTTCCTTCGCAACACATGCATTCGATGCAAGTTTCTTCTTGGAAAACACTTTTCCAAGTTAAGCCCATCTGAGTGAACTATAGCAATGAGTTCCAATATCAGTAACAACAAGAAAAGAAATGACCATTATTTTACCTCCACGGTTCCAAATTCCACATCTGGAAGAATGCATTCGCCATCTCTTTTGCTTCTTGGTGTTAACACAAAACAACGATCTTCCATGGCTGTAAAATTTTTGGCATCTTGCCTCTATCATCCTCCAGTTCAACATGGTACTCATGTTTTGATTTGAAAATAAAGGATAATCATGAGCATCTTGCTCAAGAATGGACCTTTCAAAAATCATACGACATCTTGTCACAAATACACCATTAAATGGAAAAAAACACATTATGCAAGAAATGTGAATCAACGAACTCTTATTTTTCTCCTTCAAAGCAACAAATGTCACAACATGTAGCATCACCATGTACTCTTGCATCTTGGTGTACAAAATATTGACTCACACAATCGAAAAAACATCATCGACCAAACATAAGTCGACAAAACATGCCTCTTCATACAATTGACTTGACTTGAGAGCCAAACATAAGCATGTACAACAACTCGATGATTCTTTGCATAAACAACAAGAATTTCACATTTCATGCAATAATCCGTCAAAATCTACCTTTCATACTTGGAGATAAAATCAACTCTTCCAAGTCGATATGACATACATGTGACAACAATCGACACAAGTTGACACTCATGCATGTATCCAAACACAATGAAAATTCTCAAGTTGTCAATCATACATGCTCAGAAAGCAATCGACCAATATAGATCAATCACACATGCATGTTGCTAGTTTCATTGTTCACACACACACAAACTCTCATGTATGTATACAATTCTTGAACTCTCCCTCAAGTAAAACACAAGTACAATAAACCCAAAAACATGTATGGGTATGTAAGAGTTGAATTGGCAAATTTTCTGCAAATGAAGTGAGTAACATACCCAACTTTCACACACCTTCTTGGCGAAATTATGCAACATCAAGAATTGACAAATTTTCTGCAAATGAAGTGAGTAACATACCCACCTTTCACACACCTTCATGGCAAAAATATGCAACATCAAGAATGACAATTTTGCTGCAAATGAAGTGAGTAACATACTCAACTTTCACACACCTTCATGGCAAAAATATGCAACATCAAGAATGACAAATTTGTTGCAAATGAAGTGAGTAACATACCCAACTTTCATACACCTTCATGGCGAAATTATGCAACAACAAGAATGAAAAATTTGCTGCAAATGAAGTGAGTAACATACTCAACTTTCACACACCTTCATGGCAAAAATATGCAACATCAAGAATGCTTTCAAAATAAATGCATTCACATACAAACTTGTAACCACAAATTGCCTTCTTTGTTGCATTAAAGTGAGTCCAACAGAACTCCACTTTCAACATCTTGCATCATACAAGTTGCAACATACTTTCAACAGAAAAGTAATGCATTCATAAGGCAAAGAAATTCAAACGTAAGGCAAAGAATTACATCTATCAACAAAAGTACTGCAAGCCTTATTTGGATAAGAAATCAATCCACCTCTTACCAAACCATTTCAGTGGCAATTCTTGCAGCTCCACATCATCTTGTGAATCATCTAGACCCACACCAATTATGAAATTCTCTTTTCCATTCTTTCCAAAGTCTCTCTCCACCTTCTTCAAATGTCATGGATGAGTTGCTGGATTCAAAGTCCAACATTTGTCTATGAGATGACCTTGCTTATGGCAATGAGTGCAAAACAATTGCATCTTCTTTGCAGTATGGTTTCCATTATCCAATGGATCTCTGGTTTTCTATCTATTTTTCTTTGAAAGTTTCATGTATGTGGCCATTTTATTCCAACATCTTGAACCATTATGGTTATTCAAACCACAAAAAGAACATGAACTTTTTTCTCCAATTCTTACATGAAGATTTACCATGTTTAACATAATCAAAAGAAAGTTGATTAAAGACAGATTTATACCTTGCACATTCACCTTTGTCGCCTTCTTGAGTAGGTGAATTTGATGAGGTAGTGGCTCTCTTTGGAATACCAACAATGGTGTTAATAACATTAGAACTTTCAACATCCTATTGTTCATTGAAACCATTGTTTGCATGCTTATGAGCATTTTCTTGCAAAGTGGGTATAAAACATTTGCATTCCTCATGAACACAAACTTTACAAGCTTGAGGTAATGAACATGTAATGAAATTCCCTCTTGGAACCTATTCATGAGCCTCCTTGGATTTGGAGAATTCTCCATCATCTTGTCCATAACCAAGACCCAAATACCTAGGCCTTTCCTCAACAACAATTGGCTCAACTATGCCTTGTGCATGTTTGCCTAACCCTTTACCTTCATAGCCCATTTTCATCAATAATTTGGACCCTATTCCTCTATTATGCCTTTCAAAAGCACCAAAACATTCATTTTGAGAGGAAATTGAAGATAAACTTGATTTTCATACCTCTTGTTCATGCACATACTTAGCTAGGGTATCCTTTGCAACATGGAGTTGAGTCTCCATCTCATGCATCTTTTCAAGAAGTGCTTGCTTCTCCTCCTTCATGGCCACCAACTGCTCTTGAAGTATAGTGTTCTCCTTCCTACCTTCATACATCTCTTGCACCATATATCTCATGATGATAAACTCCTACAACATATCTTCATTAAAGAGTCTTGCTCAGGAAGAGAGATTGGAAACATCACTTGTTAAAGTTGCCATCACATAAACTTGCACATTGTTAATTATCCTTGTAGAAATCTCAAAACCAATAGCTAAATCTCTAGCTAACCTTGGCAAACCATCTCAAGGTTCAAATGAGCTAACAAGTGCTCTGATACTAACTTGATCTGAAATCTTGGGAAAACTTGTTAATTCTATGTAAGCTCCCTCATTAGTTAAAATATGTTTAGGATCGTCTCATTTACCCAGTTATGCAAGAGTTTTTTGTGTCAAGTTATATCTCTTTTATGTGTCATGTGTGAGAAAATTATGAGTTAATTAGTTTCTTAAATAACATGGACAACAAATGTGTAGAAATTTTGAATAATTTAACACATATTCACAGAGATTATCCTGATCATACAATTATAAGCGGAACATGTATAATACATAATCTCCTCTACGTTGATCATCAATTTACAGAAGCAGAAACATTCACAGGCACACATAGAAGCATCAATCAAACTCATTAACACAGTATGTATCCCGGGGAAAGCATCTCGCTAAAAACCCCACACTATCTGTATATTATATTGATTGAATCATGTAACATTACAAAGTACAATGCTTATCACAAGCAATCAAGTACTAGCTCCACCTGTTACACACAATACAACTCAAATCTGATCTCCAAATCTATTCCACTGCTTGCCTGCCTCTCTAGCTCGATACCTGCTCGAGAACTGATGAGAATGGTTTACCAAACTCGTATTTGACCTACAAATAATCACTCACACTTTGTTGGACGTGAGCACAGGCTACAATTCATGATATTGGCCAATTCATTGGCATACTCAATCCCTCTGATTGTGCAAATCATCATGCACAACTATAGTCACAACTAATAGCAATCTGATCCTCTAACACCTGTCCTCGCTGAACTGAACATGCACTAACATGCAATTGAGTTAATTGCTGTATTCTATAGTTGCATTATGAGTTAATAGCTTGTGAATTAATTAATAATTAATTCACCCAACTTATCTCTAGTCTATTGATCAGTTAGACTAAATACAACTAGTTTAACAAAGTTAAACTGAACACAACTCCATCAACTGCACCTCCAGTCCACTAAACTCAACTCACTTGAGTTCTAACTGAAGTCCTGCATGCAAATATTAGTCATCCCATAGGTAACCACGTATTTCCTTCTGGGATCTGCATGTACCACATCCGTAGCTCATCCTGAAGTTCTCCAAGAGAATAAGATCAAGTTTATAGTCCAAATATTATTATGAGACAATAATATTTGACTTTTCTATTTTTGACAGCCAGTCTAAAAATAGACTTTGATCACTCACACTGTGATCACTCACACTGTGGTCACCCACACTGTGATCACTCATATTGTGATCACCCACACTGTGATCACTCACATTGTGATCATCCACACTGTGATAAAAAATAGAACTTGCGCCATAATTTGCCTGCGGGCCCACTTAGTGAAGGCGACTCTTTTCACTAAGCTCCATCATCTTGTTGCATTCTCAACAAGCATTTCTTGTTGCACACTTTTCAACAAAATGAAATGCAGAGAAATATACACAAAAAAATCATAAGACAAATCTAATCGAGTTTGCCCTCCAGTACTGGGCTACATCTCTTAGGACCTTCAATGGCTAGACCCTCTTTGGAATTATTGGTCAAATTTTTGATTACAAGCTTCTGCTGATCTCCAATGGCCTTGCAGACTATACCATTCAGTTCAGAGGACCCAAAAACCCCAAAAATGACTATTAGATCTCTGAAAACTTACTCTGGTTGATCTAGGCATGACCTCCTTCCCTTGTGGCCCTAGGCTTCCCTAAACTTCCCTGTCGAAACAACAACTGTATAATTCTTCTATTGCCCCTGAAACCTATTCCATTGTCTTCAAAAGGTCGAAATCATCCAAAATTGACTATTCATTTTCTAAAATTGGTTAAAATCCCATCAAGTCATGGTCTTTTCAATTTTCCCCTAGGAATCTCCTCCAAATCTGGAAAACTTCAGTTAATCTCGCTAAATTTGGGGGTGGATCCAGATTTGGCAGAATCTGCCAAAATCTCTGCCAACTAAAAAATGCTTAATTAAGGGCTAATCATGGCTTAATTAGCGCTAATCCTCTGTGGTTAAGGTTTAATGCTAGCGGTTAGGTAGAGGTGGTCACATGTGGAGAGTTAAGGTTAGTGTTAACTCCCCAACTCCACGGTTTTAATACTTTAATTACAATGTCAAACCATAATATGTTAATTATTAATGTGTAGTGGAGTTGGTAAGGCATGCAGTTAGTGGAGGGGAGGTCGCGAGGTCGAACTCTAACACCTCCACACAATTTTAATCAAACACACATTAGCCATTTGACCTTTGGGAGGTGCCACATGGCGGCCTCCGGGTTTGCCACGTGGAATTTTCTCATTGGTCAATCCCAAACCTAATCATGTTGCACCACATCACCCATCTGAAGAACAACCACCGATTAACACTTGGCGAGCAATCATTGGGCATTGACCACCTTTGACCTACACAATAACCTGCCCAATCACCTGCCACGTTAGCAGTACGAACTACTAATTCGGCAGTACCTGCAATTTTTTTTTTAAACGGTCAGTGGGCTCTAACTTCCTCATATGAACTCCGTTTTGAGTGAAACAAGTTGCGTTGGGATCATATCACCAAGACAAACACGGACGTTTAGGAATCAATTGATTTTGAGTACTTTGAGTTTTGAGCTAATTTTTGCCCCTAATCCAGATTCCGATCAGTCTTGGAAGACTGTGGTTATGATGTGCTCTCCAAAAAATGGAAAGAATTCCTGAGACACATAGCCATAGGACAAGTGAAGTAGATTGAGGTTCGTGTGAAGAACCTGTATAAGCTAGATGTGGAAGATTGTGCTGCATTAAGCACTAAGGCGAAGAAAGTGCAGAGCCATGACGTCGATGAACTTTGGCACAAAATACTTCGTCATTTGCATCATGGCGCCTTGAAGATTATGGAACAAATAACCACTAGCCTCCCTAAAGGAGCACTTGAGTAGTAGGATGTATGCAAAGGATGTACTTTGGGGAAGTACACAAAATCCACATTCCATGATTGAGACAACAAAGCACATGCAGTATTGGAAAGGATGCACTCTAATGTTTGTGGACCTTTCTCGATATTCTCCATTTCCAAACACAAATATTTTGTCAATTTTATTGATGACTTCTCAAGGAAGTGTTGGATCTTCTTCATGCTGAATAAAGATGAGACATTCTCCAACTTCATAGAATTCAAGGCACTGGTTGAGAAAGAAACCAACAAGAAGGTGAAGGCTCTCAGGAGCTATAATGGAGGGGAGTATGTTACGAATGAATTCAAAAATTTCTCTGTGAAATAAGGCATTCAAAGAGAGTTGAAAACACCCCAAAACCCACAACAAAATGGGTTGGCGGAGATAAAGAATTGTAGCATTGCGAGAGCTGTGAAAGCTATGTTACATGACCAAGGCCTACCTCTGCATTTGTGGGTTGAGGCATGAAACACAACAATCGACTTGTAGAACCAAATTCGTCATCGGGTTCTTGGTATGATTACACTAGATGAGGCTTTCTCGGGGAGGAAGTCTGATGTGTCGCACTTTAGGAGCCTCTGTTTACTGCCATGTCTCCAAAGAATCAAGCGAGAAGCTAGACCCAATAATAGAGTTGGGGGTATTTGTGGGTTACACAAAAACTCGTCACAACTACCATGTGTACTTACTATCCATCAGAATGATAGTTGTGTGAAGGAATATCAATTTTGATGAGGAGAAACTAATGTGCTGCTCTCTTGAGAGGGAGATTTAGATCCTACCAGAAGAGGATATTTTAGCTCCAAAGGAGGATCCTAGGGAATTTATGGAGCAAACACAAATTGAGGAGCAGAGAGTGGAGACATTCACTCAATTAGAACCATCCAGAGAAGAAAAACAGAAAACTATGGAAGTTGATAGACTTGCGTAGGATGTAAGGGATCATGTGGGAGCTCCTTCATATTTGCATAGGTAGAGAAGCTCACCTGAACAGTACATTGGCTACATGGATCTAATGATTGATCTTGTAGAGACTGGGTCATTCTCTTTCGAGGAAGCAATAGAACAACCTGTATGGGTTGATGCAATGGTGGAGGAATATGAATCCTTTGTAAATAAAAGTGTTTGGGAAGTGGTCCCAAGACCAACAGATAAATCATTTATGGGTGGATCTTCAAGGTTAAGAATGCAGCAGGTGAAAGCATAGAGAAGTATAAGGCTAGATTTGTGGCCAAGGGGTACTCTCAATTTGAGGGAATTGATTATGAGGAGACCTATTCTCCTGTAGCAAGGTATTCATCCACTAGAGAAATTATTTCTTTGGTTATGATAATGGGGTGGAAGATCCATCAGATGGATGTAAAGACAACATTTCTTAATGGGGTTATTGAGGAGGAGGTTTACATCAAACAAACAGAAGGTTTTGATACATTTGATCAAGAGTCTCATGTGTGCAGACTCAAGCGAGTGTTGTACAGTCTCAAACAAGCACCTCATGCTTGGTACACCAGGATCGACAATTATCTCACCGGCTTGGGCTTCACCAAAAGTGAAGTAGATGAAAACCTCTATCACATCTTGGTGGAAGGTAAATTGCTTATTATTTTCTCATATGTTGATGATTTTATCTTGACTGGTGATGAGTAGTTGATTAGATCTTGCAAGGGAATTTGAAATGAAGGACATGGGTCTCATGCACTACTTCCTTGGGTTGGAAGTATGGCAAGGCGATGGGGAACTATTTGTGTCTCAAAGCAAGTATGCAAATGAGATACTACAAAGATTCTGGATGGAGAGTTGTAAACCCATGGAGACACCTCTAGTGACCAATTATAGGAAGGAGGATTCCACTTCAGGTGAGGAAGTTGATGCTACTATTTATCGACAGTTAGTGGGTTCACTAATGTATCTTATGAACACATGACCATATATATGCTATGCAGTCAATTAGTTGAGCCAAGCTATGTTTAGGCCAACCGATTTTTTTTGGAAGGCAACTAAGCATGTTTTATACACCTTAGATGCACTACGTGGTTTGGAATATGGTATAAACAGACAAAGGGAGTGAATTTTTTTGGCTTCACAGACGCAAATTGGGCCATTTGACTGAAAGAGTACATTAGATGGAATTTTTAGTGTTGGGTCCGCAACAATTTCCTGGTAAAACAAAAAGGAAAGATCTATAGCGCTCAACTCGATAGAAGTAGAATACATGGCTGCAAGTCAAGAAACATGTGAGGTGATTTGGGGATAAAGATACTTGTAGGAATGTTTGGTCTGATGATGGATCCAACTGTGATCTACTGTGATAATATGAGTCGCATCTGTAGGTTTTAAACCTGCACATAAATTACCTGCAAACGAATTCTTAAAAGGAAAAAAATATACAATGGCGAGAAACACAAAACAAATACACAGAGATTTTCCTGTGGATCCCAAAACCAGGACTACCAGATTGATTTTTAATTATTTTCCTTTCAATGTTACAACACATACATATACATGCCGAAGCATTCATAAACCCCAATCCATTAACCCTGGATTAGAACATAATCATAGTTCTCTTGACCATATCTATAAGATACCATGGGTAAAAAAACATCATGCCCAAAACCATGTGCAAAACCCATGCACAAAACCATAGGTAAGTCCACCCACATAATATAGAGTCCAAAAAAAAAGTCATGAGGCGCTACCTGGACCTTGTCCATGGAGGCTACCGCCCCCCCTGTGCCCGATGCTAGTCATGGAAATAATATAACACACACCCAAAAACATCAAGCTCTCTAAGAATCTTGTATTTCACGATCGATCCAAGCATATAGATATCTGGTATCACCATTTGTAGGACTATGTGTAGAGGCAGATAATGTTGCTACAATACATTATGATAAAGGAACAAGATGCTGACATTTTGACAAAGGCCTTGTCAAGAGGGAATTTCGAGTTCCATAGGTCCAGGATAGGGGTGGTTGATAATCCCTTTCTTGTTGAGAGGGAGTCTTGAAAAATGTAGTGAGAAATTATCAATTTGATTTTTCCTTTGATTAAATTGAGAAAATTTGAATTTCCACATCAGAAGACAACTTGGATGCAGTTAACTTGTGTGACATCGTTTGTGTCACCCAATTTAATCAGTAAATTTGAGTTGGAGGAGTTAGAGTTCAGTTAAGCACGTGTGATTGTGAATTTGTAGCAGTCAAGGTCAGTTGTTTCAAGTTGTTTTCAGTTAAACTAGTTCCAACTGTTAGAGGAACTAGTGGAAGGTCAGTTGTGCAGTGAGACTTCAGTCTAGATCAGTTATCATCTAGTTAACTGATTAATCAACTCAAAGTAGCTAGTGCATGCAGAGGATTTGAGTTCACCAACTATGGTGGATATTCCAAGGCAGTGTAAGATCAGTTGTAGACTAATCTTGGGTGTATGAGTGTTGTGTGCAGTCATATGATCAATCTTTGGAATTGTGCAATCCATTTTGGAGAAATTCATAAATAAGAGGGGCCTAATTTCTTAAGGAATTGCGCAAGCAAATAGGGGCTCAAGTCGAGGAAAAAATTGACCAAGTATGTGTCAAAGCTTCTAAGTGAGCAGAGAGATAGGTTATTCACTTGCAACTTGTGCTAAATTGAACAAAGCAATTGTAATACATCTCTACTCATCAGATTTATGCAAGAAGGCATAGGGGTTTTTAGCAGATTGCTTTCCCCTAGAAAAATGTTGTTTGCATGTGCATTATTTCTCATTCATGTTTGTGATTGATGTTCTAAATTATGAATTGAATTCCGTAGAGCAGTAGAGTAGGTTTGTGTCTTGTGATTTTGATTAAAACTTCATGAGTAGTTGCAAATCTAAGCCATAATATCTACAGTTTCCAACCCAGGACATCCCTTGCCTCTCTACCTCTATGTCTCCATCCACGTTGCAGATGCATGTTTATCTCCCTCCTTATACCTTCACATCCTAGGATGGTTGCGTTGCTAGCGCACCAACATGACATAGCAACTATTCTGGAGTGTCCTTATGCCACTTTGGGGTTCACCACCACCCACTTTCTTTTCTTCCAAATCCACTTTCCCAAGATTCCCACAAAAATCACCATAGAGGCCAACCAAAATTTCCAGAGAGCGATCATGGTGTCACTACAAAACTCGACACAAATACCAAATATGACCACCAAACATGCAAGTGGAGTCACAAATGACTCGTCCTGTAAATTCTAGAGAGTTGGAAGACCAACTGGGTCCAGAGTTCTTGTGCTCCACAAAACCTCCTAGAAATATATCCTAGCCTACTAACTAACCACAAGATGGTATAACTTCCCCACAGGGAACCAAGAACGCAACCCATAAGACAATTTACAGGACCAACAGTCTACCCTACCAATCCTAGTCGAACTATAAATCAACGACCCACAATTAACTAGTACAAAACACACTATCAATATTATAAGTTTGTACCTAGCGTGAATCACCCACAGTATCATCTTAGTTGAGCCATGAGACACTAAGTCTGATTTGAAGGTAGGCTACTTCTCTGGAGAAATTCCATCACTCCGCACATTTCCAGTTATCTACTTTTCCCCGCCCAAGACCTCCTACACTCTCACAGTCTTTAAGGCCAATTCTTCGCAGGATTCTCCAATTCCTCCTTAGGATTGAGGTTGGGGGCCTTCCTTGCAAATATCCTCACAAGCCTTAATGCACAAATGAACACCCAACCCCTAAATTTCCTTCCCATTATACTTGGATGTCTCATCTGCCGACGGACAATCCACTACCTTTTCCTCTGGTACAACATGCCTAGGAACACATAAACCAATGTTAAATCATTAACAACCACCCTGAATTGGCTTGGGAGTACACACCCTCACACATGTTTACCATCTGTCATGACAATGCTTACTGAATGTTAATTAGGATTGTGGGGTGGCGAATCTCATCCCAAATTCCCAAATCTGTTTGATGTGCCACCACAATCGGGAATACTTATAATTATTTATTATTTTATTTTTATTTTCGTGTAAGATTCAAAATGTTTACATAACCGGACATTATAGGACATGAAAACATCTCTTCCATATTGGGTTAGATATGGCCTCTCAACACAATAAAGAAACTTTATTTGTTTTATTTTTTTAAATAATTATAAAATATAAAATAATTCTTTTGTTTTTTTTTTTCTCTTTCTACTTTATTTCTTAATAGTTAAATATATCACAATATTAACAATATCAATTAAACTAAGTAAATTAACTCGTATGTATGTGAGTAATTATACCGATAGGCATGTTTATTTTGGAATAGGGCTTCCGGAATTTTAATTTAATAATCAATAACTATTAGGTGGATGGTAAGGATTTAACCTCTATAAAATATTCTAGAATATTCCTAGTATATACACATTTATTTCCAAAGCAGTTATGTCTTTTTTTAACCTTTTAATTAAATTCATAATTATAAAAATGTCATATGAAATGCGTTATGGTCTTTTGGGCATGTGGTATTGATAAGCCATGGTATTGTAAAAAAACCTAATTACAGATTAAGAATCTCCATAATAAAGTGGGGGTGAATCTCTTAACTCATATTTTTTAAAATGTATATTTGTATAATTATATATTAATTATTTTTATTATTATTAACAATAATTATTATTTGGGCATGTGGTATTGATAAGCCATGGTTTTGGCCCATGGTATTGTAACAAAACCTAATTACAGATTAAGAATCTCCATAATAAAGTGGGGGTGAATCTCTATGGTTAAGACTCATATTTTTTTAAATGTATATTTGTATAATTATATATTAATTATTTCTATTATTATTAACAATAATTATTATTTTGAGTAAAGTTATAGTTTAGTTAAAATTCTTATGATTTTTGCACCGAGAGGTGCTCTCTATGGAAGAGAGTATAATGTCCTCTTATGTTATGTTATCTAAAATATTTTAACTCGGTCAAATTACATAAAAATCGGTGTAGATCCATCTTAACTCCATATTTATCTAGTGTCGAGAGGGATCAAGTCTCTGGAGGTGCAAATCTTTCCTCAAGTTTTGTACTAAAAAAATAGGTTTGCAGTTCCACAAAAGGGGCTTGATAGATCCAGACTTAAAATAGATCTACCTTGGTTTTAATTTTGACAACTTGAAAATATCATGAAATATTTTAATACTTAACTAGTAATTAATATATTAAACTAGCTCCTATATACAAATAATAATCCATCAACAAAAATAAAATAACAAAACACATTATTTTTTTGGTTAAACTAAACAAAATATTGAAATTATAAATGTTTCTTTTCCTTTTATATTCTAAAAAAAAACTAATATTTAAATATAATTAATTCCCCTCAAAATTCAAAAAAATTGAAATTAAAATAAACTTTCATTCAAATCTACAAAGATCCTTGAAATCTAAAGAAAATGACACTCGAGGGAGTGTATGACAATTAAATAAAAAGAAGTGAAAACGCAGTAAAGTTGCTTATACGACAATATTGCTCCAAACCACTTGCAAATGCATACTAGTTTCATGGGACCTTTTTCTAAATCCATGTTCACCATAAGAAAATGCCTTTAGTGCGTTTATTTTGCATGTTTTTATTCTTATAGGTTTGATTATTTTGACATTTGTTGTTCTTGGGATATAACATAATGATTAGGATAAGGGGATGATATGATATATGCACTCTTCTAAGATTTAACTATGTACCATTATGTCAATAAAATAAGGTTTATATTTATAATTCTTTATATATAGATATAATATTGATGATTATATTTTTTTTGGTTTTCACATTCACTTATGACTTGCTTCAAGTAAGAGTTGGTTTTATTTTGTTTTTTTTACTACAAAACTAGGTGTTTGAATTAATATGAGATTAGATTGGCTTATATAATTTAGATGAGACCATCACTTAGTTTAAGCTTTTTACAATATCTTTGTTTATCTCATACTTTTGAGTCTAAATCATACATTAGGATATTTTTTTGTTCTTCTCTTTCTTTGTCATTTTGTCCTTTGATTTGTAGCTAGTGATAACAAGAAATTATACATTGCCTTGCTTCTATTAGATTAGTTAAAGGACCCACCTTTTTTTTTGGCATTAATTTTCCAGGTTCATCTTATCTTTCAATCACTTAAACAAAATGTCTTTCTTTTTGGATATATAAATTCTTACATTTATCCTACATTTTGACTCCCTAAAAAGAATTTAAACAATGACTCCATCATCATGCCTACATCCTTACAATAACACACTCATTGAAAAGTATGACATGTTCTTTGAACTTGTACTACATGTTTGAAGCTTCTACACTCACACAAAAAGTTATAAAAGTTGAAAATGAGAGTGTAGATTTCAACAGTTGTTCATATTGAGAGAATTTTTCAAATAAAACTATGTGGGGGATTTTTAATTGAAGGAAGCTTATCAGTTAGTCATTAATAAATGATATTAAATTAATAAAAAGGAAGCCCTCAAAATAGAGGAGCACCCCTACAAGTTTAACAGAGAAGATGGTTATAAATGAAGTCATTCTTGGAAACCTGTTATCCACCATCTCACTCGGTAGTTTTCCCTTCCCCCATTCTCTCCTTTTCCTCCTTCTAGGTTCCCCTTTTTCCTTTGCTCCATCCTCATATTTTATTCCCTTCTTATCTCTTAGTCCTAATTTTAATTCCTCGACCTCTTACCCTCTTATCTTTTTAATCTTGCCCTCCTTCCTATATATATATATATATATATATATATGCCTATTTTCATTCTCCTTCATCCTTGTATTGATATTTTCAATTTTTCATTAATATTCCTTCATATGTATATGTTCTTATATCATGATAAAGTGAAATAGATTATAAAAAGCATTTTCGGATTAAATCACATATATATTTTTCATGTCGATGCATTTCGAACCACCTAACATGGTTCATCATTAGGACCGAGATGAATAGTCTGATCTATGCAAGCTTTTAAATATTATAGAGATGCAAAGAAAAATTACAATGGTTAAATCATAACAAAAAGAAAATAAATAATATTTTATTCAAATTAAACGTTAAATAATATATTAATTATTAAATTATAAAATAGAAATAAAGGAAAGAAAATGAACCACCTAACATGGTTCATCATTAGGACCGAGATGAATAGTATGATCTATGCAAGCTTTTAAATATTATAGAGATGCAAAGAAAAATTACAATGGTTAAATCATAACAAAAAGAAAATAAATAATATTTTATTCAAATGAAACGTTAAAGAATATATTAATTATTAAATTATAAAATAGAAATAAAGGAAAGAAAATATTAGAAGGATCATATATATTAAACTTTTAAAAATAATGAAATTGATTTAAAATAAAAATTAAGAAATAACTGTAAAGCGGATCGGGATGATTAGTTTTTATTTTTATTTTTAAACAAAGTGGCTATTTGTATTAGATTAAAAGGCTGGTTTTCATGGCCATCTCCGTTTACATTCATCAGTTATATAAGCAACTTCAAAATTCTATTACAACCAAAGCTTGGTTTTCCTAGTGTCGCGAGCTTTTTGTTTTACAATCTTACATTGAAAATGTCTATAAATTCTACAAATTTTCCCCAAAAATTGTTCATATCTGCAACACATAATACATTATTGTCTAGTTTTCCCCAGAAGGGCCAAGGTCTAACTTGTTCTTAGGTGTCACCTACTTACCATGAGTTGCTCCATCATCTCCCTCCGCTACAATAATGGTTCTGGGGAACCCTACTTTTCTTTATCCTCCGAGCTCCATGTCGACTCTCGTTGCCTAATCTTCAGAAGAAGAATTTTTTTCTCCATATGAATAAGCTTGCGCTTCATACGAGCGTGATCCAATCCAATTTACGGTCCACCATCTTTGCACAATCATCTCGCTCCTTCTCCATAAAGCTCAGCCTCCTGCACAGTAGTTCATACATGCCTGTAAATTTTTTAAAGAGCTTCCCTACTGATTTCTTCCAACAATCAAAATCCTTGGGGGCAGGAAAATTTTTTAGGATGGAAAATTATCTTGAAATTTAAAAACATTGGTGAATCTCACTAGTCCCTAATATGCAAACTATAAAATGTTTATTGATGTATTTGTAAAATTATTCAAATTTATAAGGATTTTTTATATACTCTCAATATAATGTTAACGATTTTTAAGGTAAAATAATGTTATATTGTAAAATTTGGGCGAATCATTTTTATAAAAAATTGAAATTGGCGAATTTTTTTTTGGAAAAATCATGGAAAATTAGCCCACCCGCGAATATCAGCCCCTAAAAGTTTCCATGCTCAGGGGTGTCATGAATCTCCATCACCGTTAGTGACCGATTCCTCAGAAGAGGATTCAAACCAGATAACAACCATATAGGCTCATAAGCATAATTTCTTCCCTTATTTATCAACTCTCACTCATATCGAGAAGGATTCTCCTCAAATGTTACCATTAAATCCTCTTGCAAGTGAAACATCATAGCAATATCCTCGGCCATTGAGCCAATCCTCGCGTAGAGGGATCACTTGATGGCATTAAAGAGCTGCTCCTCAAATGAATGCAATTCCCAAATCGATTGTGATTTAGAAGACACATGAGTATTTAAAACAAGCCACCCTTCTTCATTGATACTCCAAGTGGGGATGTTGCCGTGCATGGTATGTAACATGTGTTGGGTAGACCGAATTCCCATATGTCATCCCTCATAATCCATTATTTGGCAATATCATTCCATTTGACAACTTGTGTTCTCCTTAATTCAACTGGCAGAGAGTTTGATTTGTTCGCTCTCCATTTTTTTTCATTTATTACCTTCAATTACGAGATTGGCGCAATTAATATTGTTCCATCTTAGAGCTGGATAACACCTTATTTTAGTTGGGAACCCTAATTAGCTAGGATATGCGCCTCCTCATTGAGGGATCTAAGGACATGGTGGAGAGAGAGTTCGTCAAATTTTGATGGCAACAATGCAATTCGACAGACAATTGGAGGATAACAAGATGAGCTTCATGATATCACCTTAAGGACCTGTCTTATTACTTCCATTGAATCTCCTAGACTCCTCAATGTCTTGATTCCTTTGTCCCTGGCAAAGTCGAGACCTCTCCAAAATGCCCAAAATTTGGCTTGATTATTAAATGCCAATCTTAAACCCTAGACAAAACTATATTCTTTTTGTTTTTAAAGACAATATATTACCCCTCCCAATCTTACTACCCCTTAAAATAAATAAATTTATGGTTAAACATATTTATAAACATTATAATTATATATATATAAAGAGGAAATATGTAATATAAAAATAAGTTTATCACTAAGAAAAAGGAACAAAATGAATCAAAACCAAAATAAATTAAAATAAAGAATTCATTTATGTCTTGAATTCTTTATTCTATTATATTTTTATTTAATTTAATATAATTTGTTTTGTTTTTAATATATTATATATCACATAACTCCATGATTGTTTATTCAGTCTTCCCTTATATCGATGTGGGTGCACTAATAGCAAAAGTTGTTCTACTTTTCAAGTTTTTATTTCTAAATGTTGTTTTGTTGTACTTATGTTCTACGCCAGATTTGGAAAACTATTTAAAATGAACGACATCGAAAAAAAAGATAATAATCTTTTAAAGTAAATATCTACCTCAATATGGGGGCCATCGTTAAAGGAACCAGTTTTGGACTTGTCATAATGGAGAAAACGAAAAGGATATCCAATGACATAAGGCTTAAGTGTCACCCTTTCCAAGGGCGGTGATAGATTGAAAGCTATGATCTTTGTTATTTGTTATTATTATTATGAGAAGGTGGATCTTACACGGTAATGGGATGCGCCTTTCGAATGTGACACACACTAGTTTGGGAATATAAAGAACGTGTTTCAGGGTAGTGCAGGAATAAAGACTTCAACATGAATTACTTGAAAGGAAAGTTCGTTTCTCACACCGGGGTATTCGACCAATTGGGATGTTTACTTTGAAGCAAGCTTATTATGTTTTAATAAGGGTTATTCTTGTCTAAAGAAAGACAATTTGGAATAAAGTCTTGTCCGGGGCCACTCGTTAAAAATTTCGCTTTTCCTTTTCGCTGGTCAATAGGCATATGCTACTTATTTGGGATTGCATAAGAAGAAAAGGCTTCGAAGGGTATTTCTTGTTTTATTTTGTTATAAGGTTGAGGAGACTACAGATCATATCTTTGTTTCTTGTGGTTCTATTAAGGAGGTATGCTTTATGGTTCATTCTTTCTTCATCCTTGGCAACATAATCAGTAGTAAGAGAACTTAGTGGTACTGGTAACTTAATGGAATTGGAATTGTTTTTTTTCAATGGATTTTATTTTTTGGAATTTGTGGAAGGGAAAGAATGCAAGCATTTTTAGAGATAAGCGGAGAATGACAATAGTGATTAAAGAGGTGATTATGTAAAATCGAAAGAAAGCCCTCCTTGTTATCTCCTGACTGAATGATGAATGGAAGGTTGATGGTCTTAAGGCAATGATCATGCAAAAATTAAATTTGGATTCAAATGAGCACTCTTAAAGAAACATCACGTTTGGATCCATATACATCCTAGAATTTGTCTATCTCCCCCACCAAAAGGTTTTATCAAATTGAATTTTGATGGGGCGTCTAAGGGTAATCCTGGTATCTCTGGTTGTGGAGGTGTATTCCAAGATTCTAACTCTTCAACTTTGAGAGTTTTTGCACATAGTTGTAAGTTAAATAGTAACAATATGGCAAAGTTTTTGGCATTGGAGAAAGGTAGTTGGATTGTTATTCATAAAGGTTTTCCATTGTTGCAGATTGATGGCGATTCAAGATTGTTATTCAATGTGTACAAAAGCTTTTAAATGTACAACCTGCAAGTAAGATTGTGAAGAGTTGCTGGTTGAAAAGTATATTTGGAAGCTTAAACCACTTGTTATGTAAATTGGAATATGTTATTGTCCAACATTCCAGGAGATCGGCGAACAAGGTTGTTGATCTTTTGGTAAACCTTGGTGTCGTTTTAGAGATTTTGATTTCAATGTAGTTTGGCCTCTCACTAGGTTGGAGGAGGATTTAGAGCCTCTCTGGGATTATTTGGAGGCAGACAAATCAGAGGTCCACGATGGGGGTGGTTCTGAGAATGTCAAGGTTACTTCGTAGTGTGTGCTTTCATCACACATGTCTTCTCCTTGTCATGGCGTGGCAGTGGGTAGTTACTTCAAGTGTGTTAGGTATGTGGTTGAATTGTTGTTTTAAAAGCTCAGGTATGCATAGGGGTTGGTTGAGGTACACATTCTGTGTGGAAGGAGGCATGGATTTCTCCTTGTCCTCCATTAGCGGTTTCTTCTTGATGGCATACCATTTCATTCTTCGGTTGCAGAGACAGATTTTATGGATCTTCTCTCATTTGGAATGTGCTTGGTTATTCCTCTTTGTGCCAATGAGTTTCATTCTGATTGTCTTGGGCTTCTAGTTTTATATATTGGGTCTAGGTTATGAATCTGGTCAGACTACCTCTTTAATTCCTCTGTTTGGGCCTTTGAGGTCAAATTATCAATTCATTGGTTTTCATGAGTCCTTGAGAAATTTCTTCAACCCTGGTTAGTGTTTGTTGTTAGTGATGTTTTTCTATATCAAAAGAACTCTATGTCTGATGCTTTGGACCTTAGCCCTTTGTGTCCCTTTCAGTTTGCCCAAAGTGTTCAGTGTCAGGTGTTCCTTGGTGAAATTAGAAGTTTTCCGTTGTGTTCTAGCATCTTTGTGTCAATTTTAGCTTTAAAGAACTCCCACTAGTTGCCATTGGATTGTGTCATGTTATTGCAATGTGATAAGCTTGACAATTTGCTGGGTTTTGGCCTTGTGGTGTGGTGATGATCTAGTTGTCTTAAGATTTGCGTTTCAAGACCCTGTGTCTCGTCCTTTCTATAATTTTCTTAGCAAAAAATCTTCTTGTATTTGTCCCCAGTGTTCATTGATGTCTTTCATCATGCTTTCTAGGAAGAGAATGAGCTATAGAAGGGGTGGTGGAGGTAATATTTGACACAAAAGGGTTTGTCCTTTTGCATATGACTATGTTGCCACGTTTTTTGATGTTGTACCTTTGGAGGTGAGAAAGGAAATCTTGTTGCTAGAGATGAAAGATTCTAGGGAACGACTGTATCACTCAGATTCTTTATTGGTGGGGGAGGATATGAAATAGGTCCATGATTTTGGTAGGTTCATTAAAAGGCGACTCTATTTTATGAATTATTTGGCTCTTCATCAACAAATGGCTACTCTCTTGCAACTTAGTTTAAGGACAAACAAGTGGAGAGCTATAACTTTTTTCCTCTTCGGAGGACGTTAAGTGTACGCTAGGAAACCAACATTTCTTCCTAGACAATGTGAACCCTCATTTGGTGTGTGTGGAAAACTTCCTTGTGAGTGAGTCTGCCTCAAGTGACCTCACATATCATCTAAGTGATAGTTCCCAAACACCTGCTCTAATTTCCTCTGATCACAACTAGAAATGGCAGTGTGAGGTATTTTCGTTATCATTTTTCATATGTGTCCTACAAGTCTTGTTTCTTCAAGGTGGTTTGCATCTTATTTTCATTCTAGAATATGTAGCTATGGTTTTTATGTTCGCTATTATACTCCACTTCTTTTGGATTCTATGGAAGTGAAGTATTTTTTTATATTTGCTACGGGATTTTTCTGGAGAGCTTGAGCCTCTTTCTCTGGTTTCTTCATAGCATATGTGGCCATGGGTATCAGTGGTATAATGACAATATACTAACAAAATCATTTTTCTACCTTCTGGAAAAATGGTTTTAATGGCTTTCTTAGGAGAAATGACTATAATGTTTGATTTTAGATTTTTGTGATCCATACTAATTTTGATAAATTCTTTTGGATTAATCACATCATTAATTTTTGGTCGATGTTTCGAACCATCTAATATGATTCATCGTCAAGACAAAGGTAAAAAATAAATTAATTTTATTTGATATGATGAGACATTTTTTTTTTTTTTTTTTTTATGTATACTATGTTTGGCTTTTTTTCCAATGTTTCACAAAAGTTGGACAATTACATAGTTTGCAAAATTTGTTTCTTGTACATAATTATTGTGCTAGTGGTGGAGTCGGTGTGTACCGCTGGGACGTGTCATACAAGGCAACTAGTTTCCAAACTGTGCGACCCGCTTTTGAGGTAATTTATTTTTTCTTCTTTCTGTTTGAATGGTGAACTCCGGAACAGCTGTTATAAACAATGGCGGTTACTGTCAAATTCAAACATTCCCCACTTCAATTTGATGCCTTTACACCTCAAAAATGGAATTATTATGCGATGAGGAAGAAACAGAGTTCCACATAACGTGTGTCCCGCTGCTGTAAAAGATGTTGCCACGTAGAGCAGCCGCGTGTTCAAAACGCGTTTTAACAGGTTTCGAGTCCTTCAACGCAATGTAAATATATCATAATCTTAATATTAATTGATATTATTTACTAGCAATTGTCCCAAAAGGTACAAAGAGAGGCCGATAGAAGTAGTGAAAGGAAGAAAGTTCTATAGATAGTCAAGCAGATATAAAGGTAAGTAGTGACGAAGGCAATATGATTATAATTTCTGACTTTCAAAGGAACTAAAGTAAATATGGAAACAAGCATAGTGCTGCACAGTGCCCCGGAGGATGTGAAAAAAGTCCCAAGTTTCATGGTGAGTGAATGCACACCAAAATTTAGGGAACTCTTGGACAATGCCTGCATCAAAAAGAGGATGAAGGGCAATCAAATGCACCACAAACCATTCATAAATGATTAAAGAGAATGAAGGATATTACGTGAACACCCATGTAGGATTATAATTGACCTAGAGGATGGGACTTACATCTGGTACACAAGTACATACAGTATCTATGATCTGAATCTGAAGACAATGTACAAAAAATAAGTAAAATTTATACTGTGAGGCAGTACCTGTTCGTTGTCACCAACAACTGATTCATTGCCCATAACCTGCAGAAGGGAGTCCTTTGAAGAACAATTCACTGCAGTGGGACCCTTTTATATGATCCTTGATAGCTGTTTGTTGATGTCCCTTGAAGAGGTGAATTGGATAATTTCCTCAAGGAAGTTAAAAGCTAGGAGACGGGGCTTCTTCTGCTCCAAAGAGATATGCCAGGGATCTGCCTTTAACATGTAATATTCTTGTGCACTTGTTCAACATAGTCTAGTCCGATCTCTCCTGTAATAAGTAGAACTAACTGGAAAAAGAGAGATAAATAAATTGTCTCGAGCACTTAAGCAAACCTGCCAGATCTGACATTGACTGCATGAAAGAAAACTTGAAGAGAAAGAGACGTGTTGGTGATTTCAGCATTGATGTCAAAGGTGTATGTGGACAGTAAGCTTGGCATTTGATGATGAGACGTTGACTGGAACTTAAGTTTGGATGGTGGAACTGCTCTTGAAGAAGGCTATGTAAGTTCATTCGATTGCTTGGCAGAGACAATGCTCCACCTGATAGGGATCAAGCAAGCAAGACACTTTGGCAACATTCAAATGGAGGAAAACAGTTTATTGATGAGATAGTCAAGTTTGATGGTAGTGTTCTGGGCAGTAGATACAGATCTCATCCAAACCAATTCCGTTGGATTTAACACAGCATATTGATGCAAAATTTCTGACCTGAATACTCATCCCTTAATGGTGCTCATGATTACAGATACACTGGTCATCTCACGCAGCTGTTTCTGGGTTGCATAAACAAGGAAATGCGTATCAAACCTCCTCAAGGACTTCTTCATACCTTCATCACCATAGTTATGGAGTGCAAAAGCGTTATATTTTTTTTACTGATCAGTTCTGCAAACACTGTCACAGGTACACATTGCTTGCAAACTTCTGACTGTTATCACTATTTTTTATTTACGGGGATAGCCCTCCTGGTTACCCCAATTTTGCGCAAGGCACTATTGTGGGTAACAGTCCCCTCTTATATTATCATGCTCTTCTTTGAGCACTAACACATGGTGAGCCTTACCTGGTGTAAAAGCTCTGGCTCGATTTGTCATTTTATGTACCAAGTGCAACAACTCTGTAAACACCTTTGCACAGCAGCTTATTATCTTGAATAAGCTTAATAGTCTTTGGGCTGAATATGTCGTTTATCAACTTTCATTTCCAATTATAATTCTTTAGAGATAGACCATTTGGAGCTGTGTGGAAACTTCATTAATACACTCAAGCACTGTGGTGGCATGAGACCATTCATCACATGTAGGAGACAAAGCATTAGTGTATCTTTAGAAATAGTGCTTAAAGAATGAAGAGAGAAAGCATAAAACTCTGTGATATGGTCCATACTCCATAGAGTATCATCCAACAGATTTGAGAGAAGGCATTTAAGCTGGATTTGCCATCGTGCATTGGGATTCATTTCATCACATGTAGGAGACAAAGCATTAGTGTATCTTCAGAAATAGTGCTTAAAAAAGAAAGAGGGAAAGCATAAAACTCTGTGATAGGGTCCATACTCCACAGAGAATCATCCACCAGATTTGAGAGAAGGCATTTAAGTTGGATTTGCCATCGTGCATTGGGATTGATCTAGCGTTCACCTCAGTCTATAGCTTTGCTTGAAGCTCTACAAGACATCCATCCTTGATGAAGATGAAGAGGAGTCCATCACATCATTTTCTGTAGATTGTCTTAATTTTGGCACAGCAGTGGAAGAAGACATAGTTCTGTAGTGCAAAGAATAGGTAACCAAATAGGAAACTGTGCAACTTTATAAGAATGGGCTCAGAGGACAATTGCGGCATTGCCCTTGGTTGGCAAGTGGTACAACTTGGATCAAATGAAAATCAAATCAAGAAGAAACTTCCTCAACTGTAAGACAATTGATGAGTACTGACAACTTCTAAGTGGGGATATTTGATTGTAAATAAGATCAGAGGTTTACTGAGCCTATGATAATGTAAATTTTCTCTGAGGAGAAGTTCAACAACAAATTTGCTACAGTATGACCACTATTTCAGAAGTGAGTTGTGCAGATGATAGGCACAAGTCACATATCATAGTTAACATTCCTCCTGCAATTTTAGAGTGATGGCAGTCACTGCGTCATAGGATGTGCTAAAAGTTGGGTCAAATACTCATGTAGTGATCCGATTATGCTAGAAATATTGCAACAAATAAGGGCAAGAGAAATGTACAAGGTTGTTAATAAGTGGGCCTCATCTGCCACCTCCTGCTACACTTTTTCTGCTGAAGCTAATTTCTCTGATATAGTTAAAAACTGTTGTTGCCAAGGTGCATCCACCGTATGTGGACTGGTTGGTGAAGCCAAAGAGCATTTCTGTAAGAAGGCTTGTATGAGAAGTATAAGCACATGTGACACTGCCTCAATGGCAGTTGTTTCTGGAACTTTACTTGCAAATGGTAGTGAGCAAGGCATTGATGTGTTAGTAACTTAGTTCCCACTGCTACACAGATTAAATATCCCCCATGTTGTACCAATGGAATGCAAGGCAAGGTAAAACTGTCTTCAGCTTTAAAAGTTAATTAATATAAACTAAGTGACCTTTTGAACAGGCTTGGCGTGGTCCAGTGGGTTAATAAATTCCGTTACACCAAAGAGTTTTGCTGTAAAAGGATCAAAAAAATTAGAAAGGAAAGGCAATTCTTCAGTCAAACATATACACACTGACTCACAAATGACGGAAATGGGCAATTTAACATATATACACTGATTAACAAATGGTGGAAATGGTCAATTTTCAACCTTTTTCAAATCTTTCACTGTTTAAATCGATTCCAATTATTCGAGAAGCTCCTGCAATTCTTGCCCCTTCAGCAGCCTGCATAGATTAACCCAAACAAGATGCGTAACAGAAAACTAAAGGGTACACTCATGATATTGGTCCCAAAATATTCAGGAACAGTGCTGAACTGTTAAATAATCATCATAATCCATTAATGACTGTAAAATAAGAGTATTGACACGAACATAAAGAGAGTACACTTTTCGTTAGTACTTACACCAAGCCCAACAGCCCCAAGGCCAAATACTGCTACTGTTGAACCCTTCTTGGGTTTGGCTACATTCAAAGCCGCACCCATCCCTGAATCCACAGCAAAATGAAGTTTGCAGGACATTTCTAATCTAGGAAACGATCATGGGTTTCACAATCATCAACCAAGTACATTAAGAAGTTCGCATGAAGTAGTTACCTGTTGAGGCACCACAACTCAGAACACAGACTTTGTCAAGAGGGGCCTCTGGATTAATTTTGGCATCACAACCGGCATGAGCAACAGTGTACTCGCTGAAAGTCGATGTACCAAGGAAATGGTAAATCGGTTTTCCATCTTTTGAAAACCTTGTTTTTCCATCATTTATCATAACCCCTCTCTCAGTGTTAATTCTCAGAAGATCACACATGTTGCTCTCCTCTGACTTGCAGCTCTCCTCTGACTTGCAGTGTCTGCATTCTCCACATTCTCCAGTAAATACAGGAAGCACAGTGTCACCCTCCTTGAGGTCAGTCACCCCTTCTCCAACACTCTCAACAACCCTGTGTCAACCAACCTATAGTTAGTGAACAATAAATCACAAAGTTTCTGTCTCTTTTTCCCTTCTGAAATTCTACATGCCTACTAGTATAACTAATTAATTTATTTTGAATAAAAAACAGAGTGCATACCCAGCTGCTTCATGTCCCAAAATGCGGGGAAAGAGAGGGGTTTGGCCCTGCAACAGAAAGCAGTATGAGTATCAGTAATTTAATTTCACTGTTGAAAATATGTAATAATCAATGTTTGTAGTGACTTAATTGTATAAAGAGGAAGCTAATGTATCATACAGTGCAAGGGAATGCCACATATCCAGACTTTAATTTTTATTGATGTTTAATAAATTTAGTTCCAATAATTTTTCAAAGCATACCTTTGCTTCCCAGAAATAAACGTCTGTATGACACAAGGCAGTATAATGAATTTTAATTCTGACTTCCATTGCCTGTGGGGGAGCCACCTCCACTTCTTCAATCTTCAGAGGCTCCCCTGCTGCCCAGGCAACAACAGCTGCAACAGATATACAAATATCAAAATATATCAGATTTCAAGAAGCACACATACAGTTTGCATAAATCCAACTTAACCCTGAAATTCAATTTTGCCCTGAAATGATATACATGAAATAAATAGAATGTGGCCATGACTCTTTGCACTGAACTGAACTCAACTGGAGTAATTACCTTTGCATTTGATAACCTGGCCTGCAGTAGAGCTCGCCATTTTCCTTTCTGCGCAAATGGTCTTCTCTCGCTATGGTAGTATTATGCAGGACAAACAAAGGCTTCCTTCTTGCGTTGGTGGTGAAGGCAGATATGGTTCCTGAATTTATATCCCACTTCCCTTGAAACACTGATATCGAATGCGGTGAAGGCGTTGCGAAGTCAGGCATGCCATATTTGTCGGGATAAGCCTCCATGTCATTAGTTTGAATTAATGAGGGCATAGTTATCTGCAATATTTATGGAGTCCATGGTTATCTGGTGGCCTTACCTATCAGCCATACAGGATCTATGAAATCCGAGTCTGCGTTTTGCGTTTTTCCACTTAACTGCTAACAGAAACGGTTGAACAATTTCCCGCTGAATGTGGATGCCAAGTGTCAGTCTCACAAACAAAAGGACGACGAAAAAGGTCTTTCAAAGGAAGGCCTATCGGCCTAATTAGTAAATTAATTTTTATTTATGAGTAATTATGTTTATATATATTTATTTTGAAATGTTATTTTAAATTTTTTAATTTAATTATCAATAATTATTATGTAAATGGTTAAGATTTAATTTCTATAAAATATTTTAGAATATTTTTAATATACACGTAAATCAAAGCCTGAGATTTATTTGCAAAGTAGTTATGTCTTTTTTCCTCTTTTAATTAAATTCATTAATTAAAAAAATGTTATGAAATGAGTTATGGTCTTTTGGACATGTGGTATTGATAATCATAGTATTGTAAGAAAACATAAATACATATTAAAATCTCCATAACAAAGTGGGTTGAATCTTTATGGGTAAGACTCATATTTTTTTACATGTATATTTGTATAACTTATATATTAATTCACTTTATTATTATTAGCAATAATAATTATTTTAAATAAAATTACAATTTAGTTAATTCTTATGATTTTTGCACAAGAGGTGTTCTTCCGCTTAATATGGAAGAGTTATTGTAATGTCCTCTTATGTTATGTTATTAAATTATTTTCACTATGTCAAAATTTTTATATATATAAAGGTTAGCTTATAGACAAATGTGAAGTTTCTTTATATTATTGCTAATCACTCTCTTCAAAGTTTACCTAGTTTACCATCCTCAAAACCTGGGGAAGTACTTTGGTTTCCTATGCTTTCATTCTAAGTTATATATATATAACTTGAGTTTAAGTTGTTTTTGTTCAAAATTGTATTGTAAGATTCGTGAAAAAAATTAATAAATTAGACTATGTCTATATATATGACTAGGTCAAATTATATAAAAATAAATAAATAAAATATTTAAAATTATATATATATATATATATATATATATATATATATATAACAATTTTCTAGATCTATCAAATTCAAGAAGGATCGAATTTCTTGAGGTGCAAATATTTCCTCAAATTTTGCACTGGAAAAAATAAGTTCGCACTTTGAAATAATTGATCCCTCTCAAATCTTGATATATCTAAACTTAATATGAATCTACATTAATTTTAATTTTAAAATTTAAAATATATAATAAAATAAATTTTCAATGCTTAACAAGTAATTAATATATTAAACTTCCTGGATCGGGGCAACCAACGACCTTACTGTTTCCCATGCAAGGAGTTAATGTCCGGTACTGCCAGCTGCAGAGCAGCGTGGCCTCCCGGGACGTAAACTCATGCGAGCAGGGGAAGGTTATTAATGTTGGATCGGTTGGCGGATTCGCATTTATGTTCTGCGTTGATCGACGCAACATTCCTACTGTTATAATCATGCCGCTCCACAGTTCTTTCACCATGCCTTGTGCTCAGTTGCGCGGTAACGGAACCTGGTTTGCGGAGGCTGTTGGTGATGGACTAATTCTGGTTCACTGCCGCGAGCTCCAAGCCAACTCTATCAAGGGTAATTTCTCCCCTGTTCTGGATTCATGCATTGTGTTGTTGTCTGCAAGTTCTGTGGTCGTCTGTAAGTTTTGTTATTTTGTATTGTCGGTTGCAAGCTCTGTTGGGCATCCCTCTCGCCTCAATCGACTCTGTCCTGTTGGTTCTCCCGTCCATAATCCATTTGCGCCCTACCTCCTGTCTGTCATCATGGTTCGCTCGGGCAAGAGGCAACGTTCAGGGGGGCGTCGTGACAGTCGCTTGCATCCTCCAGTCGGTCATGCCATGGAAACTGCGCCGGAACCCTTCAATCCCTCCCCCGTCCATGAAGCTGGGCCTTCTATAAGTTCTGGTCGTAAGCCTATCCCGAACAGTGCTTTCCAAACCACGCACTTTAAATTTCAAAGTAATTTGCATAGGCCCCTGGTCACTGCTCACATCACCATTATTCTTTCGGAAGAGGAAAACCAAGTCTCCCCTTTGGCCTGCATCACCCCTGATCCTTCCCCAAGCAGTGAGCATTCCTCGGACAAAGACAGGATGGAGAATTGGAAAAATGAGAAATCTGAACAGGAAGAATTTCTCAAAAATATTCCTCCCCTTGAAGATACAGGACCTGCAGCTGAGGACGGGACTCATGGCGAGGCAGGCCATGCCATGGCAATCCCTGGCAGCGACTTGAGCGGCAATGAAGGTCTGAAGACTGATGATATAGGTCTGGCTGAGAAGAAGAACCATGGCCCAACAAAGGAGAAGTAGCGCCACTTGGGACTGTCTCTTTTTGTTTCGGCTACTGTTTCAGGCTCGCAGTCAAGGTTCAGTGCTAATGTCCTACTGTTTTTTGGCTCCCAGATGGGAATTTGGTGACACTTTTTTGGTTGCAATGTTTTTGTGTTTCTGTGCTCGCTTAGTTCTCCTTCTCGGCAACACATGTCTCTCTTTATGTCTGTTATCTGGTTTCTTGATCTTTGTAACTGGTTTCCCTGGCTTATGTCTGTAAAGGTGCAGTTCTGTTCTGTCGAGTGCTTCCAAGCCTCGATACTATGTAAAAATATTTTGCCTTACAGTTAATAGAAGTTAGTATTTGCAGAGAAAAAAAAAATTAATATATTAAACTAATTCCTACTCTATATACGTCAATAAAAATAAAATTCTTAAAATTATAATTTAATATTTATTTATTATTATTATTATTTTTAATTCTAAACAAAAATAATATTTACATAAAATCAATTCCTCTCGAATTTTCAAAAACTGAAATTAAAATAAGCTTTCATTAATCTATGAAGATCCTCGAAATCTAAAGAAAGTGACAATGGAGGGAATGTCTAAAAGTTGTTTATACTTACATTAAAAAGTATTAATTTTTTTAGTTTAATTTTTTTAAATATACATTTCAAAATGGATGTAAATGTTGGGTTGTGTTATATTCTTTTCACGACTAACCTATGTAGTGAACCGGTGGGTTAGAGGAGGGGCGGAGCCCCCCTTCGTTGCGCCGATTGCACAAACGGGGGGTTTGAGGGCGGCGCGTGGCCCCCCTCTACAGGATCCGGGCAGTGCGTTGGGAAATTTTTTTTGGACCCTATATTAGGTTGGGCGAACCTACCTATGGTTTTCAGTCCATGGTTTTAGACGCGATGGTTTTCGGTCCATGGTATTGGATGCTTCCGCATCTATAAATATGTATTGTAACATTGAAAGGAATATAATGAAAAATCAAGCTGGTTTTGGGATCCAGGAGAGAATCTCTATATATATGTGTTTTATGTATTATGCTCTCGCATTATTTATTTTCTTTGTTTTAGAATTTGTATACATGTAATTTCTTTACGAAGTTAAAACCTACAATAATTACCATCTATCGAAATCGATATTACTCTCAACTACCTGCAAACGCATAACACATACTAGTTTCATGACGTCTTTTTCTAAATCCATATCCACCCTTAGAAACTGGCTTTAATGTGTTTATACATATATGCACGTTTTATTATTTTAAACATTTTGGCATCTATAATTTTTGGAATACCATAAAGAAAGTATTTATGCCTTCCGTGAGTTTATTGTGAATGTTTTCTATGTTTATAGATTTGATTATTTTAAATATATTGACATTTATTGTTGTTGGAATATAGAAAAATGATTAAGATGAGGGGATAATAGTATGAATGTATTATTTTAAGGTTTAATTATGTATTATTGGTTAATAAAATAAGATTTATAATTATAATTTTTTTATAGATAAAATTATTGAGAATTATACTTATATATATAAAAGAGAATAAAATAGATAGATTTGAAGATTTTATTTTATTTTTGGTTTTTATATTTACTTATGTTATAATTTTTTCACTCAAGATTTAGTTTGGTTTTTTTAATTTTTTCTACTTTAAAGTTAGGTGTTTGAATTAAAATGAGACTTATCTATATGGTTTAGACAAGACCATTATTTAATCTAGTTTTTTTACAATATATTTGCTTATCTCATACTATGGAGTTTAAATTATACATTACTAGAGTGTTTTTTCCTTTTTTTTAATCATTTTGTCCATTGATTTGAAACTAGTGATAACAAGAAACTATACATCACCTTGGTTCCATTAGATTAGTTAAAGGATCCACCTTTCTTTTTGGCATTGAATTCTCAGGTTCACCTTACCTTTCAATCACCTTAATAATATGTCTCTCTTTTTGGATCTGTATATTCTTACTTTTATCCATAATGTAGGCGACAAAAGCATGGCCACTCTTCTGCTTGTGTTTCTCAACCCGGGCCCTATGTTTGATTTGTAACACCAGAGAAATCCGAGCTTCAAATTTCACAGGTAATCTCAAAGCAAATACCCATCGTTTCTCTATTTGTGAGTATTGTCATCTGAATATGATGTTGGGTTCTAGGAAAATGAGTTTTGGCTAGAAATGTTGTTGTTGTTGGATTTAGTGTAGCTGGTGTTGGTGTAGCGACTATTGCTGTTGTGTAGATTGCAACTTCCAATAAAGATACCCAAGTTATAGAGAAGGATGGCAAGGAGGTTTGGTTGATAAAGCTGGTGATGCTGGAGAAGGTGTTGTTGAGGATATTGGTGTTGTGCAGATTAAATATGCATATATCAGTCGGTTATTATTGAGGATTTCGACTTGTTTTGACACACTCGCTTGGGCTACAGGTTCTTGGTTCTAGTATTTTAGCACAATTGTTCAGGGTGATGTAGGTGATTAGTGGGCTCAGGGGGGAATAGAGTAGGATTCTGGTGCCCATTGATAGTATTGTGTTTCCCTCACTCTTGGTTGGGTGTAGATCCACACTCGAGAGTTCCTTTATGTAAGGATGTGATGCGGTGGCTTGTTTCCATTGGAAGTTTTCCCACGTCTATATGAGTTTATTTTGGTTCATGGCAGACATTGTGGGTCATCTGGGGGGAAGGGGATTGGAAATCCATGGATATTGGTTCAGATGAGATTCCATTAGGGGCAATTTGGATTTCATTATATGGCTAGGCAAGGTCTACCTCTCTATTGGCAGTGGTTTCTCTTACATGGATTTTTTGATTGGTCATCACATTAGAGATGGGTCCATTAAGTACTAGATAGGCTCTATTCACTTAGGTAGGACTTCCACAAGGATTTTCTTGGGTAGTCACCTGGTAATGTGGTCTGCTCTTGGTTTCATTTGCTCTATTGGTGGTGGGCTCTCTTGTTTGGGGGCTTCTATGTGGTGTGTGGCATTACTTTGAATTGAGGCTTGTGTTTCTCTGCACTTCAAACATAATATGGCAATCTCTAGTGCATATGGTGGTCTATTTCAAGAAAATGTGGGAAAGGGGCAAGAGAAATGGAGGCAGCATGGGATATACTGGATGTGGTAACACATAAAACATAATTTACACACACATAATGTCTAAGCCAATAGAAATGGTAAATACAACTAGAGAATATTGTAATGTTAGATACGATGAAATAAATATGCACATTGCAAGCACCAAATTAAATAATTTTTAAAATTGGTGAATCAATGATCTTCTCATTCAAAGGAAAATTAAGCATACAACAATACATTATCACCATAATCTAAATGAAAATATTAAAAAGAGAAAAGGGTGTATCATTAACCTAGCTCAGATAGAACATCTTGATCTTCTAGATCCATGCAATCTAATAATTCCCCCATTATTGTCATTATCCCTTTACCAAGGCTCATCACTACCCCAAGCAGCCCCTTTATTCAGTTGCAAAATTTTATTTGTAAGTGACTTTTAGTTTTAGGGTTTTGTTTGAGGTGTAGATTTTTTAGTAAGTTACATTAGGTTAATAAAGGAGATTTGAGTTTGATAAAAATAAAAAGTTAATGGAATTTAAAGTTAAAACACACACATGGCCAAGGGGCAGTAGGAGATTGTTAGAAGTATCCATGTCTCCCTGTAGGAAGCAAGAGTGGTCAAGAAAAGACAAAGAATCCATCCAAGTATAGGGGATGGCCATGTTATGGGCATCCACTTTTAGTAAGACATGTCCTGGGAATTTTTCAAGGCATCCCCAGAAAATAAGGGATGGCCAAGAAAATTTACTTTATATCCTGGAAATCCCATCCTTGATGGATGTAGTGGATTTGTCGTAGACCCCTGACATTGTGTACAACTGGTTAGACAAAAAATGCATAGTTAAGTATTATAATAAACAATGTAGATAATAAGTACATGTCATTTCGTCAAGTTATTTCTCATCATAGACGTTTATCAATCTCAGAATGAAAAGTAGAATTAAAGTTCCTCAAGAAATAGTGGATACATGCTTAATTTGATCATTTGAAAACAAATATAGATGGGGATTACATGACAATCATAGACAAGTTGTCAGCATATCTTCATGAGAGTCACTTGTTTTGTACTTGTATACAACAACTAGAGACAAAATCAAGTTGGAACTTGGAATAGTACCATTGTACAATACGCTTGATTTCCTCAACATATAGAGTGAGAGTGTTTCATTACCCCACAAAAGGTTCAAATCCCCCAGCAACATGTTCACCCCTTGTGTGCCATCTTGTTCATGCAAGCGGGCTATCCCACCTGCATAAGCAAGTTGTTCCATGTGGATGGAGCCGGATACAACTCCTAGGAAAATATGGCAGAATAGATACCCTAGTCACAGGGTCTGGGTCTCAAGCCACATATTCACCCATTATGTACCATCTTTCCATACAAGCTAGTTGTCTCACTTGCATAAGCAGGCTTCTCCAACTTCCATGTGGATGGAACCAGATACAACACCTAGGAAAATATGGCAGAATAGATACCCCAGTCACGGATCTCAGTTGAAGTAGTAAATAAAAAATAACATTAAAAAAATGGTAATGTATTATCTAGGAGTTTTAGTGGAAATGTTTTCAAGTTGATAAAGTGGAGGATGTAGCATTACGGGCAAAGTTCAAGATGTGCAAGACCAGAATTTCTAGCAGTTCAAAAAAATCGAAGTAGAAAAATCATATAAATTTGTGATAAGTTAATGAATGGAAATTATATTATGCCAAAGCTTCCCTCAACAAGTTGTAATCCCATTTTCTGGCCATAAATTAACCCTAATTACTCTGCACTAGTAAGCAACAGACACATTTTCCAAGTGACAGAAAAACTAGTAATTCAAGCCAAGTATATAAAGAGTATTCCAACCATAGCTACTTTTTCGATAGAAATTTCTCCCAACAAACTTCGTTTTTATCAAATTGATAAAAACTCAAAAATAAGAATGGAAAATATTTGTGCAAGACACTAAGGGTTGGAGTGCATTTCCACAAAGAAATTGAAGTAAAAAAAAGACATGAATGGGTATGAGAGAAAATTGAAAGAAGAGACATACCTTCCTGCAAGCGTTGGTGGGGGTGAAGCAAACTTGGAGAGCATTACCTGATCCATCTGCTCTATGTAGCAATTGCAAGCTCTGTTCGACTCACCTTCACTGCAACAAATATTATTTCCCCTCTACTATGAGAATACTGTGAAGAACCATCAAACCCCACACTTCTGTTATCAATGATGTGCCTCCTACAAGCCTCCCGTGCAGGCGTTAAATTTGATAGGTCCCCCTACCCATCAGATAATTTTTTTTATGACGGTTTTATTTTTAAATCGCCCTTCACATGACTTTTAATATTTAATTTTACCCTGCATTGCAGCTAAAAGTGAAAAGTGGAGAAGACTATGTTACAACTAAAATAAGTGAGGCATTGGGATACAATTCTTTAGGACACTCTTACAGAGAAAGGCCTATGACAGTAATATGCCCAACAAAAGTAGAGAAGTAACATTGTCAGGTAGAGGATCTGCACATAGAATGGAGTCAGATAAGAGGAATCTTATGTGTCTAGTTTGATAAAGCAAGTGTATTCACCAACTATTGACCACAATATCAATGCAAGAAGCCTCAACCTAAATTGCACCTAGGTTAAGTGAACCAAATTCCTCAATTACCAAGGAAACAACTTCAAACATGGTTTTCTTGAACATGGTTGTCTTTTTGTTGTTCATGTCACAAGAAGTGAAAACTACATACAAGTTAGTTAATACAAGTTAAATATGGCTATAAAAGAGGATCCATTAAGTAACAAATGTAAAATTCCAAAATGATACCAGTTAAAGTAAGTTCATGATACTCCATAATGGTAAAAGATTGTGTTCTTTATGAACAATTGATATGCACAACGATATGAACTAGAATATTATGAGACCAACCAATTAACAACAAAATTTGAATGATGCAGGTTCCTAAGGCACGGGAGGGAAATATATTGTTGGCAACTTGGCATAACAAACTATGAAGAAATAAATTAACAACATTAGATTTACTGCCATAAAATACATCAATAAGATATAGAAAGTCAAAGCATCTATGATTTTACTCAAATACAAGTTTGAGAAGGCAAGTGATCGATACTTACAAAATATCCATAAGCCCAGTAACCTCCAATTGCAATGGGGAACATGCACATGACCACAAGTAAATAAGCAACCTTTGCTCCTCTCCACATTGGTACAAAGGTAGGATGCTTGAGACTAGATGGCATAGTAGCCTGCATTCTCAGATACAACTTCCTAGTCAATCACAGGAAAGAAACATCATCTATAAGGTAAGCTATCAACATGTAACCTTCTCTAAAAAATATGGACAAAGATAAGAAATCATAAGGAAACACAAGTCTATGCTGCTACAAAAGCATAATACCTATATTTCCAAAGCAAGATTGTTACCCCTGAAGGAAAAAGCAATAATTCCCAATGAATTCAAGACTGAGAATGTTGTTGTAGTGTCTGTCTTGGCCTTTAGGTTTTCACAAGATATGCCCAAGGGTCTAGATTTTCTTGTGGACAAACCCCAGACCATAGTGCAATATGTAATTGTAGTTATAGAACCTATAAGGGAGAGTCCTGCTATGGAGTTAAGATTAGACAACTGGGACAAAACAATGCAAAGGGACACAAAAACCAAATACCATTCCACTATAGTAAGTGGATTGGATCCACAAGTTGGGCCACAAACAATTTGTAAAAACAACTTCATTGTCTCTCCACCAATCAGTATCAGGGAAGTTGTCATCCTGGCTAATAGATAAACAATTGGAAATAGAGTCAACCATACACCAAGCCTCTCCCCTGCAATGTTTAAAGAAAAATTGACATTCATACATTCCTTCCATCTAGGATTATTATATCCAACATTAATATATACTTGAATCTATTAGATCTACAAAAAATATATCTAAACTCATATTTTTAGACCTAAAATTGAAGATTGTATGGACTCTGCATTGGAGATAGCAATCCACACTTTGATATCCAATTGAAACAGGCATGTAGCTTAAGCTTAGTAATAAAGAAGCCTAGATATCAAGATTGTAATTGCAGAAGGTATATATTATTGTTACCAAATGCAACATGCACAAGCTCCACATATTTGTTGTAGCGTTCCCTCAGAACAACTTCATGAAGCATGATAAGAACCCACATAGTGTAGAGTTGCCACATGTATGCTATGGTCAAACAAATTATTCCCCAGCTCATGTTTATATTCATGGATAAGAAAGTACAAATCACAACAAAGTTGCAGAAGGAATAAACCCACAACACCACACTTCTATATTCATAGCTCTGAGAGGCACGTGCACATTCTACAACCAAGGTAGAGGTAGTAATATCAATGATTTTGAATCCCAACAGCTTAAAGGACTATTTAAGCCCATCAAGTGGGTGTAAAAACATAAAAATTGTTACCTTTAAGAATTCAAAACATAAAAATTGGTACTTTTAGGAATTCAATATTTATTTGAACAGATCTAGGAATCTTGTTTATACTCATGGGAAAGAAACTACAAATCACAACAATGTTAAAGAAGGAATAAACCCACAACAACACACTTCTATATTCATAGCTCTAAAAGGCACATTCTAAAGCCAAGGTAGTAATATCAATTATTTTGAATCCCAACAACTTAAATGACTATTTAACTCTGTCGATTGGGTGCAAAAACATTAAAATTGTTATTTTTAGGAATTCAAAACATAAAATTGTTATTTTTAAAAATTCAATATTTATTTGAACAGATATGGAGTTATGGAGTTTAGATGGATCTATTTAAATATTAGTTAAAGATGGATCTATTTAAATATAAAACTAATAGAACTCAGTTCTAAGTTATGATACAAATCTCAAATAATGTCACAATACAAATATCAAAGAAAAAAGAAAATGCAAATGAAAACAAAGGTTGCAAAAGAAACAAACCCACGACAACCCACATTTTTATCCATTGCAGCTGAGACACATTCTACAGAGGAAATCCATGTATTTATCCATTACATTCAATTGGACTGACACATTCTACAACCTAATTAGATATAGCAATATCAATATGATTTAATCACACCAAGTCAGTGTGAAAACTTTGAGATTTTTAACCTGAGGAATTTGATCATTTTTTAAGTATAACAGATCAGGGTCAAGATGAATCTAAAATCACTTCAAATTATTTTGAAAAATACATCCATGTGATCTAACATCATATCATATTTTGATGAATCTAAAAATCAATTTTGTTAAAAAACCAATGAAAACATGAAAGAAAAAAGACAGAGAAATCAAGAACATTCTACATACCATCCCAAGAAGGTAAAATCCATTAGCATTGTTATCACCCCAAGAAACTCTCCTAGGTTGTATCTCAGAGATGCTCAGGAACATTACAAACTCAACAAAAATGTTGTAAATAGGTGGAGGAATGGAAGGAATGATGCATATTCAAGCCAGATAACCACTTCTACTGTGCTTAACCCCAGACTTGGGTGAACACCCCCAAACAACAATGTTTTAGACCACCAATTACTCACAGTTTGAGGATTAAGTGAACATGGAGAATACTGACCACACCAGTAGATGCACAAGACCATGTAATGGCTGGCTGCAACTAGTAAAGAGGTTTGCAAATCTATTTCCTAATGCACAGACAGGATGACAACTCTCTAGCACTAAGTCAACAGAAACCTGCATAGCACATTCAATAATACATACTAGATTTTAACACAAAGGTGGGATGACAACCCCTCTAATGCTAAACATCAAGAGCACATGAAAAATACATAATAGGCGCAGCCTAGAACAGAATAGAAGTGGAAAGTGAGCAATTGATAACAAAAGAAGCTTGTATTAGCTGAAAATGAAGACCAGACGATGCAGGTATCACAGTAGTTACAGTCTCCAGAAGTTGAACCTTACATCAAAACTACAACCATCAACCCTCATTACATCTTGTTTCTGGGTATATATAAAGTTTGTTTACAAATATATCCTGTTGTTCTATGCGTGGAGGGGTCATAAGTGACCACCAACCACATTAACTGTCTAAAATGGCCTCTGCTACGATCTGCTGCTTCAATGAATGAATTTGACATTCTCTGGTACTTTTTTGTACTCCTCGAGCAGGTGGAGTGTTGTATGAATAAATTTCCATAACTGCTGAAGGCGTTTAACTGCTCGAGGATTTTCCTTTCTCTCTCAGCCATGCTTCTCTTTGAACGCAGCTGTTGAGGAGTAATGTCGCGGGGTACTAGTAGGTGATTGCCTTCTTCCTTTAGATGCACAGGAAAGGCCAAAAACACAAAAATTGCATGAGGAATGAATGGAGGGTAGGGAATAAATATTAGCTGTTGGATGGAACAGACGGATGGCTGAGATCTCTTGGCGGGAGGCATTGGGAGGACGCGGGGCAGAGTGATTATGAGCCATCGGATCACACGTATGGACGACGAAGATCGTTTGATAAGGAGTATCGAGAGGTACATGAGCAGGGAGATCGTGGGTTGTTGGATCTCGGGTGGGGAGATCCAATGGTCGTCGCGTGAGGAATTTACACGAGGGTTAGCGAGCGGGGAGGGTGGTTTTGTTGGCAGGCAGTATTCCCCACACCGCTTTTGGAGCTGCGGCGGTATCCGTATATGGGTTCGCGATCACATTTACAGCACGACACGTGGCGGATGGGACCGGCGGGAAACCGCTTTCCCTGCGCATTAACGTGTGGTTAAGTTACGGGCGTGGGATGAGCGATCACCGTTGGATCTCACGGTGGATGCGATCGACGGTGGAGGAAAAGAACAGGGTTTAGCGCGTGGGAAAAAGGGCTGTGGTGGCGGGGAAAGTTGGTGAACGCACGCGGTCACATGAATACAGTTATATGATAGTTTAAGCTCCGCTCTCGAGGTTAAGAGCTTTATATGGATTTTAACGAGTGACCCGGGAAATGGAGACAGATGAGGCGGAGGGAAAGGTTAAAGCGGCCATTAAGAATCTTCTTTTAGCAAAACCAAGAACCGAGTCCACCTCAGCTCCTCGAACTGTAGCAGAGCTAACACTGGCTCCTTCTGGGGATGAGATCCTCCCTGTGAGGTCTCAAGAACCTGCAGATCAATGCCTTCCTGATGAAAACAAATTAGCAAAATTCCTAGTGTTCCATTGGGCATGGAGTTTGACTGAACCTACACTAAGACTGCTAAAATCAAATATTTACAATTTTTAAGGCCAAAAGACCTTAAATCACATAAATTTTCAAAAAACGCCCATTAACTGGGCCATCAAAAACTGCTTCTCCCCCCATACTTTTCAGTATGAAGGTATTGTTCCCTTGAATCTGAGAAATGATGAAAGGCCCTGTCCAGAAAGCATCAAACTTCCCATGGTTGCCTTTCTTTTCTTTCAGTGCATCCCATTTCAGAACCAAGTCTCCAACCTGAAAACAATCTGATTTTGTCCCTTTGTCAAAAGCTTCCTTGATCTTTTTCTGATGTGTTGCAGCCTTTTCAATCAGCTGTTCTCGGATTTGATGTACCTCTGCCAAATCAGTGATCCTTTTTGCCATGTCTTCTTCCTCATTTTGTTCTTGTTGCAGAAAGTATGCCACAGGGAGAGTTAACTGAATTGGGAATACAACTACAGTGCCATATACCATCCTGAATGGAGAATTTCCTGTGGATTTTTTAATGGTCACTCTATCAGCCCACAGTGCATACTTGAGCTTAGAATCCCAATTCTTTTTTTTGTCTTCTAGCAGTTTTTTAATTATCCTTATCATGCTTTTATTAGAGGATTCTGCTAGACCATTACCTTGAGGATAGTATGAGGTGGAATGAACCAGTTTAATACCCATTGAATCACACAAATCCACCAATTCCTTTGCCCTGAAGGTTGTTGCATTGTCTGTGACTAACTTATGTGGACAACGAAATCTGGTAAAGATATTTTCAATTCAAAACTTCATGACCACATTATGATCAGCCTTCCTGGTAGGGATTGCTTCAATCCACTTAGTGAAATAATCAGTGGCTACTAATATCCATCTGTGCTGGCCACTGGAATGTGGATTGATCTCTCCAATGAAATCCAAGCCCCACTGCTGAAAAGGTCCTTTTGCATGTATTGGTTTTAAGGGCAGGGACTTCAATTGCTTCCTTCCTTCAAATCTTTGGCACCTGTCACAAGATTTAACAAATGAAAATATATAAAAAAAATAAACTGGGCCAATAGTACCCGGCTCTGAGAATCTTATGGGCAGTGGTTTTCCAATAATGGTGCCCTCCACACATGCTGGAATGAAATTGCTGCATGACTTCTATTGACTGTTCTTTGTCCAGACACCTCAAAAGCATTCCAGATGGATCCCTCCAATAGAGCAGATTTTTATTAATGCAATATTTAGCTGCCCTAAGCTTTATAGTTCTGGCTTGACTTGTGCTTGAGCCTGGAGGGATTTCTAGCTTCAGCAAGAATTTAACTATTGCAGAATACCAATCACAAGAAGCTAGATTTTTGGCCACTGACTGCTTTCTCTCTGGTTCAGCTGCTTCCTCTTCTTCATCTGTCTGACCAATTTATGCAATTGTGCACAGGAAATCAATATCCAATGATCTACAATTTTCTTCAGCCAATAACTTGGCAAGACCCTGACCTCTGACAAGTTTGGTGGGCTTTAATTCTATATTAAATTCAATTAGCTTTGCAATCCATTTAGCCCTTCTTCCATCAGCATCAGGTTGTGTTAAGACATATTTTATTGCAGCAGAGGGTACATATGCAATTATCTTGGAATGCAGAATGTAAACTCTGAAAGCTTTCAAGGATTTGATAAGAGCATATGCTTGTTTTTCAATGATATCATACCTCAGCTCAGCATCCCTTAAGTTTTTGCTGAAAAATGCCACCGGATGCTCTGAGCCTTCTTCATCTGCTTGCAATAACACTGCTGCAAGGGTGTCATTAGAGGCAAAAGAAAATATATGGAACTCCTTTTTGTAATCTGGACTTATTAAAATGGGAGCCTCCATAATAGCTTTCTTAATGGACTCAAAAGATCCTCTTTCTATATCAGTCCATTTGATCTCTGACCCATTTTTCAACATGGAGGTAATATGCTTCATCAGCTCTGCAAAATTTGGGATAAACCTCCTCACAAAAATAATCTTGCCCAGAAAGGACTGAATATCCTTCTTTGATCTCGGGACAGACAAAGTCTGTATTGCTTTTACTCTTTCTGGGTCAATTCGGACACTTGCAGCAGAAACAACATGTCCTAACAACTTGCCTTCTTCTAAAGCAAATTGTGATTTTTTAGGATTGACTGAAATCCCAAACCTCATGCACTTCAGAAACACTTTCTCTAAATGCTGCAAATGATCTTGATGGCTGCTGAAATATACTGTTATATCATCAAGGTAGATAAGGACAAAATTATCCTTCTCTCCCACAAATGCTATATCCATAACTCTCTGAAAGGTAGCTCCAACATTCATCAACACATAAGGCATCTTGGCATACATAAAAGTGCCCCAAGGAGTGATGAATATAGTCTTCTCTTGGTCATCTGGATGCACAACAATTTGATTAAACCCTAAAAATCCATCCAAGAAAGACATACTTTAGCTCCTGAGACTTTTTACAGCAAATGCTCCATCTTGGGTAGAGGATAATTGTCTTTCTTAGAGCATTTGTTCAAGTTTCTGAAATCAACATAGAGTCTGATTTCTCCACTTTTCTTCCTCACTACCACCAAGTTGGCTACCCATTTTGAATATCTGAGAGGAACTATGATCTTGGCAGCCAGCAACTTTTTAATTTCTTTTTCAATCAGAGGAAGAAGCATAGGATTTATTAGTCTCAACTTTTGTTTGAAAGGTATGGTGTCTTTCTTCAGAGGGATTTTATGCTGAATAATCTTTTTATCATAGATTTTCAGGTCACTATACTCCTAGGCAAACACATCAGCAAATTGCTTCATTAGATTGCGATATTCAGAACTTTGATCAACAGACAAATGGGAAGAAAGAATTATGTATCTAGGCTGACCTGGACTTCCTATATCATCCTTACAGAATGCAGATTGATCTTCTTTTTTAGCAGCCTTGTAAGGCACATCATTCTGGTCAAACAGTCTTTCTAAAGGAATTAAACCCTTAGGTATATAATTACTGGGAAGCTGGACAATGTTATCTTTGCCAATTTTATTTCTAAGCTGTGATTGGGGGTTTTCTTCCAAGGCTTCATTCTCTTGGTCAATTTGCATTTCAGAAAACTCCTCAATGGCTTGCAGAAACCTATTTATTTCATCATCATCTTCAAAAACTTTCCAATGCTGGACATTATCAGGCAATGATGACCTATACTTCATTTGGACTTCATAAACTAGTCTGGGAGGCATGGGAGGGACAAACATGCTAGCAGACATAGCAAGGGAATCAGCAAGCTGATTTTTGGCTCTAGGGATATATGAAATACAGAAATTATCAAAAGAATCTTTGAGTCTCCATACCTCATCTCTGTACGCTTTCAGCCTTGGGTGCTTTGCTTGAAATGTTTTGTTTACTTGCTGAATGATCAAATCAGCATCTCCAAACACCCTTATGTTCCTGATTCCTCTGTCTTTAGCTGCATTAAGGCCCAATAGCAGAGCCTCATACTCTACTATATTGTTAGTGACTTGAAAAGCCAGCTTGAAAGACAGATGTGTGCTTTCTTGCTCTGGAGATACTAGCACCACCCCTGCTCCTGTAGTCTCCCTGGAACATTCTCCATCAAAGAACATCTCCCAAACTTGACTTCCTTGCTCTTCTTTAGCCTGAACTGGTTTCTTGATCTGCATTGAGGCCTTCTGAGATTCTTCTATTTGGAGAATACATGCTCCAAAATCTGTGTCCACAACATATATGGGATGATTAGTAGGATCCTTCTCATCACTGATGATGTATGCCAGCTGCACTTCTCTGTACAATCTCCTGCTTTCTCCTCCAAAAACTGGGACAGTGGCATAAGATAGATCTTTCTGTAATGTCCCACCTAGTCTCTTAATCCATCCTCTAGACAGTAGCATGCCAAACTTAGGAGGGACATCTGCTACCACAATATCCATCATCATACTCTTCATGGGCAGATGAGTTAAGGTAATGGCCAAGTCTTTGATTAATCCTAGGCATTTCACTTCCCTTGAATCAAAAGAGAATAAATCATGATATGGTCTAGTGATGTCAATGCCTAACTCGTCCATGACAGCTTTAGGCATCAAATTGTGGATGGCCCCTGTATCTAGCAGGCAGTTGTGGAGGATTTTGTCATGAATGGTCAATGAAACATAAAAAGATGCAGAATTATTATCAGCAGGTTCAATCATGGGGCTAAGCACAATAACGGGCTTATCATCTTGCAAATTGACAGAGTCAGTGGAGGTTTGTGTGGTTTCCAGCTCAAGAGCTTCAAGGATAAGCTTTCTAAACACTTCACTCTTTACCAACTCTACCAGAGGCACATATATTTTTAACTTCTGGACTTCTGACTCAAAGCTGAAAGAGGCAGGCACCTTATCAGAACTTCTTACCTCTTGGACTAGAGCTTTGAGGATGATTGGATCAATTGCTGGTATTTTCTGCCTGATATTCTGTGACTCTGTTTGGACAGCAGCTCTTTGGGTAGGATTCTCCTTGACATTTTTTGCATTTGACCTCAGATTATATCTTTGCTGTTCACCAGTCTGCAGAATAGCTTCTATGTCCGATTCTTAACTTATTTGGTCCTGCAGCAATGATTCTTCATATGCAACCAATGTAAAAAAAGCAACACTGCCATTATCTTCCATACAATGAATTTCATCTTCATCTTTTCCTCCTCCATGACTACATTCTGGAAAGGAGCTTTAACTTTTTGTTCTTCATTTGGTTCTTTTCCCCTCTGAATTATTTGTAACTGTTCATTTGCTCTTCTGAATGGATTTGGATTTCTTGGAGCAAATGTATTATGCTGCCTTGTCTTTCCTGAATTCTTCTCAACCTTCAGCTTAGATATTTTAGCAGCCAATGACTCTATCATCTTAGTCATTTTATCTAATTTTGGACCTGAAGATGAAGCAAAGGAAGAAGAAGCCTCGCCTCTCTGACTCCTTCTATCAACATGACTTTTTAGCTTTTCTGTAGCCATAATATTGGATTCCACCTCTAGTGCTACATCCTGCATGTCAGCTAGAGTGGCACATCTTCTTTCTCTCAATAACAGACAGAAATCAGAGTCAAAAGCATTGGCATAGGTGAGTTTGGCAGAAGTGGGGGTAGGCTTTACCTCAGCTGGTATCTTACTATATATGATTAAATCTTTTATTGAAATCAAGCAAAGATTCCCCATTCTCCCTCTTCAGGTTACCAAACTCAGTATGATAATATAGAAAATCTTTTTTATCTCCCAGTGCTTCAAAAATGCATCATCTAAGGCTTCAATATCATCAATAGATCTAGGGGCTAGTTCTTTGAACCACTTTCTAGCCTCTCCATCAAGGCTTTGTACGAAAACTCTCATCCACACATCATTTTCACTTATGTCCAAGTTATCAGCATAACTACAGAAAGCTTCAAGGTGTTCTTCTGCTATTACTCCCTCTGTACTAGTGAACTTAGGCATATACTTCTGGTATTCTCTTGTAGGCATAGTGTTCAAAGGAACGGGCAAGACCAGAGGTCCATACCTGGCAGTTACAATTCTTTCTATCTTCGTAGGTGCTTGCTGGCCTGCCATGACTGGGGTATGTGGAAGGACATTGGCAGATTGAGCAGTATGAAACAATGAAATGGATGACAGAGACAAAGGGATGTTATGGACTATGTGGGAAACTCTCTTTGGACTGAGATTCAAAGGGAAACTAACTGAACAAGGAGCTGTATGAATCTCTAAAGGAAGTTTCTCACTTGCAAAGCTAGGCTCTAAAACTTCAAACTGTATATCTTCAGCTATAACCTTATCTTTCAGAGATGCATGAGTTTTCTTAGGCTTACCTGATCCTGATGCTCCTTTCTATGATGTTTTCTTCAACTTGACAATCTTCTCAGGGTCAGGCACTGATTCATCTAGTGATTTCTAAGGATTTCTTCGAGTCACAAACTGAGCCAGAATTGCAATGTGGAGTCGCCAAAGGTTGGTCTTCCTCCAGTAGAGTCACCAGATAGATGATTACAACCAGAAATGTGCCCAGACCTTGTCTATCATCAAAATTTGGAACTGTGTCGTTTCCAAGGGAAGCTAAGCTTCAGTCTCCTCTCCCCGACAATGGCGCCAATTAATGTTATCACCCCAAGAAACTTTCCTAGGTTGTATCTCAGAGATGCTCGGGAACATTACAAACTCAACAAAAATGTTGGAAATAGGTGGAGGAATGGAAGGAATGATGCATGTTCAAGCCAGATAACCACTTCTACTATGCTTAACCCCAGACATGGGTGAACACCCCCAGGCTACAAGGCTTTAGACCACCAATTACTCACAGTTTTAGGATTAAGTGAACATGGAGAATACTGACCACACCAGCAGATGCACAAGACCATGTAATGGCCGGCTGCAACTAGTAAAGAGGTCTGCAAATCTATTTCCTAATGCACAGACAGGATGACAGCTCTCTGGCACTAAGTAAATAGAAACCTGCATAGCACATTCAATAATACATACTATATTTTAACACAGAGGTGGGATGACAACCCCTCTAATGCTAAACATCAAGAGCAAATGAAAAATACATAACAGGTGCAGCCTAGAACAAAATAGAAGTGGAAAGTGAGCAATTAACAACAAAAGAAGCTTGTATTAGCTGAAAATGAAGACCAGACGCTGCAGGTATCACAGTAGTTACAGTCTCCAGAAGTTGAACCTTACATCAAAACTACAACCATCAACCCTCATTACATCTTGTTTCTGGGTATATATAGAGTTTGTTTACAAAGATATCCTGTTGTTCTATGCGTGGAGGGGTCATAATTGACCACCAACCACATTAACTGTCTAAAATGGGCCTCTGCTACGATGTGCTGTTTCAATGAATGAATTTGACATTCTCTTGTACTTTGTTGTACTCCTCAAGCAGGTGGAGTGTTGTATGAATAAATTACCATAACTGCTGAAGGCATTTAACTGCTCGAGGATTGTCCTTTCTCTCTTAGCCATTCTGCTCTTTGAACGCAGTCGTTGAGGAGTAATGGTGCAAGGTACTGGTAGGTGATCGCCTTCTTCCTTCAGATGCACAGGATAGGCCAAAAACACGAAAACTGCATGGGGAATGAATGGAGGGCAGGGAATAAATATTAGCCATTGGATGGAACAGACGGATGGCTGAGATCTCTTGGCGGGAGGCATTGGGAGGACGTGGGGTGAAGTGATTATGATCCGTCGGATCACATGTATGGACGATGGAGATCGTTTGATAAGGAGTATCGGGAGGTACGTGAGCGGGGAGATTGCGGGCCGTTGGATCTCGGGCGGGGAGATCCAACGGTCGTCGGGCGAGGAAGTTGCGCGAGGGTTAGCAAGCGGGGAGGGCGGTTTTGTTGGCGGGCGGTATTCCCCGCACCGCTTTTGGAGCTGCGGCGGTATCCGTATATGGGCTCGCGATCACGTTTACAGCACGACACATGGCGGATGGGACCGGCGGGAAACCGCTTTCCCCGCGCATTAACGTGTGGTTAAGTTACGGGCGCGGGACGAGCGATCACTGTTGGATCTCACGGTGGATGTGATCGACGGTGGAGGAAAAGAACAGGGTTTAGCGTGCGGGAAAAAGGGTTGTGGTGGCAGGGAAAGTTGGTGAATGCGCGCGGTCACACGAATACAGTTATATGACAGTTTAAGCTCCGCTCTCGGGGTTAAGAGCCTTATATGGATTTTAACGAGTGACCCGGGAAATGGAGGTGAAAGGGAGACAGATGAGGCGGAGGGGAAGGTTAAAGCGGCCATTAAGAATCTTCTTTCAGCAAAACCAAGAGCCGAGTCCACCTCAACTCCTCGAACTGTAGCAGAGCTAACAGGCATAATCAAGGTCTGTGATGAGCCTCAGAAATGGGTAATTATATGGGCTCGTTTTACCTCCTAACCTAGTCAAATAAAAATTTCTCTTAGCTTATTGTATGATTTTCTGATTATATTTATGCTTATAGAGTGAGTTGAGTTAGTTATGATGCCATGTGGTCTAACATGTGTTTAATGCAAATTATTGATGATTTTTGAGATCAAAGTCAAGGATCTAGTGGACAAATAGCAACAATAACTCGAAGTGGACAAAGGAGAGGACTTATAGGAGGGAATCCCTCTCATTTATTACTCCTCACTTCGAATTCCCCTTCATTCAGCTCGGAGTACAAGCAGCCAAGTCATGCACTAGAAGGCAGTTGAGCAAGTGGAGGATGACTGATGATTATCTTGAGTTTTGGGAGCCAAGCCTCCCTGACTTTAAGGAAGTTGTTGGTAGCTTCATTTGTATAAGTAGAGAGGCCTAGGGCCTCACTAGGGTCAGATTTTTGTTGTACTTTTGCTTATGTAAACTCTGCTCAACTTCGAGCTTATTATTTTGACAGTTCCATGTAATCTTGTTATTGTTTTGGAAATAAAGATGGAATCCTTTTTGAGTTAGCACTGAGTTACCTCAGAGGGATGAAGCTCTTGGGTTAGGGCCCAATCCAAGCAGCCAAGCTCCTCTTTACTTGTATTTGTATGTTTTATTTTAGTTTGTAGATTAGGTTGTTGTTAGATGTATTTCTCTCATGGTTAAGAATAGGTTGTTTTTGATGATTCAGTAGTTTGCTTCCATTTGTGCTTTCTATAGCAGGTTAAGAAGTGATAAAGAAAAGATTCAAAAGGCTAGCAATAGTGCCTTGGTCTCTCTTCCTCCCTTTGGAACCATGATTTGAGGCGAAGACCCTCTTGCTGCCCCAAAAACACAAATTTTCCTCATTCATAGGAGTTCTAGTGTTTGCAGTTTTTGTGGTTAATAGTCTAGTTTTGTTTTTCTTCCGAACTTCTCCATCATGCTCATTTATTTATTTACAACAGTCTTCTTTTATGCTTTCCTTTCTTGCAACATTTCTTAGCATTTCCTTTCAAAGATCATAGTTTAGACTAGTTTGATGCAAAACTCTGTTTTGCTAGATGCACTTATTTCATTTATTGCTTAATCTCATTGGTTGACTGTCAGTTGTTTATGTAGAAGATATTTTATAGTATTAGGCCAGCCTATCAACCATCCCATCCTCCATTTGATCCATGCCCTACAGGTCGCTCAAGTCTCCCCTCAATTCTGCCTTAGTTTCATGCATTTTCTATAGAATTTCTTCCTATTTCCTTGAGAAAATCCAATCATCTTTCTCTCTCTTGATGATTCTTGGTAGACCCTAGGTGCCCTAACACCTCATTCAAACCTTCATCCACCTCCTTCACCCACTCTCACACCCTCAAAATAGCCAAAAATGCTCTCAGCCTCCTGCTGTAGGCCTCCTATAGAACGTTGTTTTTCCTCCTGTAGATTTCATGTGTCCTCCTGTAGATTTTCCTGTAGGCTTTCTTTTGAAGGTCGAGTATGGGAAAAGCCTCCAAAAGGCCATCTGAGACCTCCTATGACCCAACCACACCATCCTACATCCTCTCAAGTCCCAAAACCTCCCTTTAACGCCACCTATTCGCTGCCACATTCACAAACAAATAAATTACATGCATGTTAAATTCACATAAAAATACATGAAAATCCAAAAAGATGATTTCTGCTCATTTACTTCTAGAAATAGCTTAGTTAGATATTGTTTACTTCTTTGAATAGATGATGGCATCATTTTCATGGTTTTCATAGTGCTTTCTGCAAAAGTAGGATTAGTTGGTTAATTAAGATTTACTTGGTTTGCTTTACATTTCAGTCTTTCTCCTCTCTGCAGTTAGAGTAGTATCTATAGATTAGTCTTTCTCTTCTTTCATCACATATAAAGCTTCTTTTGGAATCCATAGAAGTTGGCTTGAGCTCCTAGTGATCTTGCGCCGACTGACCAAGTGACAACCTGCAGTAAGAACTAGTACTTGTGCATACAGCATTGTCGCTTCCAAGTTTGTTATGAACCACCGGGTTGATAAGAGTAAAGGAGGCAGCCTAGGAGTTGTAGATTTATTGCTGCAATATTGGTTCTCACCATCTTTTTGGTGTCGTTGCCGGGGAAACGTCAGAGTATTCTGTGATTACTGCTTTCTTCTATTTTTTTCTTGCAACATTTTGCTAATAGTTTATTTCAGCAAAAGTAGACTAATCCTTTCTTTTCCTTCAGTTCTGCATTTCCTTGCTTTCCTTTTCAATTATGAAAATTTCATTTCAGCAAGAGTAGACTAATTAATTAAATAAATGAAAATCGAGCCGAACTATTTTCTTACATCTTTTCTTGAATTTCCTATATATATAACCTAAATCTAGCTCCTGGATACATCATTAAGATCTGAAGAATATCTATTGACGCATCCCCTGATGATGGATTCAGTTGGTAGTCCGAAACGTTGGGTTCACTAAAACTCTATAACAGGTCATTCCTCCTATCTAAAAAGAGTAGACTAGTCATTTCTTTTCCTTCAATTTCTGCATTTCCTTGCTTTCCTTTCCAATTCTGCAAATTTCATTTCAGCAAGTTCCCTTCAGCTAGTTGCAATTTGTTTTGTTCAATCAATTTTAGTTTTGCAGGTACTATCAGTGTGGGGAAAAAAGAAACAAAAACCAACCAAAAATATTTCCTTTCATGCCTCGTAGGAATAGAGATAATTCAGGAAAATTTTTGCCCAACACCCCCACTGCTTCACACAGCCAGCCTTCTCTCTTCTTCGGTGGCTACGATCAAGAAGAACCCTTAGGTGCACAGCCAGACATATTTAAAGAACCTATAGGGGAAGAAGAAGAAGAAAACATTCTTTTGGAGCCAATGGCTGAACACAGAAATGCTAGGGGGAATGAGGAGAGAATAAAGGGTACCTTTCCCATTCGGGATACCAATGGGGACACCAAAATGAAGAATATAAACCCTTCCGCCCTACCTCATTTCCATGGTTTGACTACAGAAGATCTTGACACCTTTTTGTTTGAGTTTGTTGTTATCTGTCGAACCTATGACTATGCAGAAGATGAGAAAAATTTGAAATTGTTCCCTTCTACTCTCAAGGATGCAACATTGCGCTTTTTCATGGGATTACCTGGCAATATCATCACAACTTGGGCTCAAATGCAGCAAGCCTCTAATAACAAGTATCGAGACTATGGTAGGTCAAAAGATACTAAAGAAGAAATTTTTGAATGACTATAAGAAGTGATGAGTCCCTGGAAGACTATGAGGAGAGGTTCCAACTCAGTTACAAAAGGGTCGGGTGTACACTTGACCCTGAATCTCTGAAACTGGTCTTGCTCAGGGGAATTCGAGAAGATCTTCTAGACACCCACCATCTACTGGTCGGGCGAGACATCTACCAACTATCCTATGAGGACATAAAGATTGTTTTTAGAAACCATTCTAGAGTAGCCAGAAAGAAAGGTAGGGGGAGTCAGCCAGTACCTCTTCCTCTAACTCATCCATTAAAGGAGAAATTGGAAACATGCTAGAAGACTTCAAGAGTGAGATGCTGCAGAATCTTGCCATGAAAATGGATACCTTACATATCAAAAGGAAACAAGAGGAAGCAGAGAGGGCTTTGGCCATTTTTTGCCCTAGATGCACTAGGAGGCATCCTAGGAATGAATGCCCATTGAACTCTATAGAAGTTTGTTCAATCTGTGAAGAAAACCATTCTACAGACAAGTGCCCTTCCTTACCTGGACTTAAAGTTGTATATCAAGGGGTTGAGGGAGTCACTGAACAACTCTATTACATAAACCAAAGGAGGTCACATGGGCCTAAACCATACAAGCAGTGGATGCAAGGGACATCTCAGGCATACTACAACCCAAACCAAGTCACTTCCATACCTTCTTGGGCCCCCCTGCTCATCCTTCCTGATCCACGCCTCCTCCTTGGTCCTTCACATCTCCATATCATGCTCAACCAGCCACCCATTCATTTCAATCCTATGCTCAGTCACCACCTCAGTGGAATGCAACTCATCAGGGGTGGAGGCCCCAATACAACTCTCTTCCCACTCTTTTGCCTCCACCACCTGCCCAACCACAATCGTTACCTCCTGCTCCTCCAAAGCAACCCCAAATGCCTGCCCAACCAAATCCAAACCCGAACAACAGACAGGCTCAACAAGTGTATAGTGGGGAACCATCATGCCCAACTTATGCTGTGGAGATTCAGGAAATTAACTTATGATCTGGGAAAGTTCTCCCAGATAGCCAACCTCCACCTAGGGAGGTTGAGGAATATAAAGAGGAAAGTGAACCTAGGGCAAATCCACCATTTCCTGAGAGACTATCCGCAACAGTTCAGCCTACCCCAGAAGAAACTGAACTCCTGGGAGAATTGAAACATTTATGTGTGAAGATACCACTTCTCCAAGCCATAAAAGATGTGCCTATCTACAATAGGTTGATCAAAGAGAAGTGCTTTAGTCATCCAGGAAGGCGCAATAGAGATGCCCCAACCATTAATGTCATAGGGCAACTGTCCGACCTGATGTTGGGGCAGGTAATCTGTCCAAAGTATCTGGACCCTAAAAGCCCAGCAGTCGATGTCCACATCAATGGAACCATGATCCTACACACTTGATTGATCTAGGAGCTACCATTAATGTGATAACAAAGGACACATTACTCAAACTCAACCTCCAGGGCTCCTTGAGGAAGACCACGACCGTGCTACAGTTAGCAAACCGCTCCACCATGACCCCTTAAGGGATTGTGGAAGATGTGATGGTCTCCATTGATTCTTGGGAGGACCTTGTTGATTTTTTAGTTCTCCAGCCAAAGGCAAAGATCACTGGGTATCCTCTCATTCTGGGAAGACCCTGGTTGGCTACTGTTGATGCCTACATCAGCCGTCGAGCTAGGAACATGACCATAAAGAACGGGCATATGTCCAAGCAGTTAATCCTATATCCTCCTGCCCAACTGTTATATACCTAGGGGGGATAATATGGGGTACCAAGGGAGGTACCCAAGGTAATAATGTAATAATGGGATGGGCCATAGTAATAAATAAGGTGGTTAACCCATATCATGTAAGGGACCACAAGTAGTTAGTAATAATGTGATGGGCCCATGGTATTAGATAGATGGTATTGAGGGAACCATGGTAATGACCCATGGTATTGTAAGTATGAGGGCTATAAAGAGGCTAGATACTCCACATTGGGGGATGTCAAGGATTATTGTATGAACAGGCATATGGCTTGTGGAGTGTTCTCCTTCCTTAAGGAGTGAATGTATGGTGTTGCCCTACCTTAAGGGTTTGATCAATAAAGAAGCATTTCTATCTATTTCTATCTTGTTATTCTTGGGTTATTTCTATTATCATAATATCTTTGGATTAGATCTATAACAAGTGGTATCAGAGCTATAAAAAGTGGTATCAGAGCACTTTTTTGGGCACAAAAGTGGAGAATTTTTTTTCAATTTTTTGCAGGATTTCGAGGGCGGCGAGTTTGCAGATCAGATCTATATGTTTTGGTGAAAAATATGCAAAATTTAATTGTATATCTATATTCTTTGTGAAAAAATAGCCGATTTCAAAAAAAAAATCGGTTGAATCGGAGTCCGGATGAAGGAGATATCGCTGATCTAAAAATCAGTGGGGTTGCAAACAATTTTTCAGGGCAGCGAGTTTGCGGCGCAGATCTGGACGTCCTAGTGCAATATCTGAAAAATATAATTGTAGATATGGATTCTTTGTGAAAAAATACCCAAATTCAAAAAAGAAATCAGTCGAATCGGAGTCCGGATGAGGGAGATATCGCTGATTTAAAATCAGCTCTTTTTTGCAGAAATTTTGGTGACGGCGGAAGAGTTGCAGCACAGATATGAAATTCTAGTGTCTGGATCAAGATTTCTATCACATGGGAAGATGCAAAATGATTGTTCCATTTCTGGAAACATGTTATAATAGGGATTCTGAGCAATATTGACGGAATTGTGACCATTTCAAATTTTCGCCAATTTTTTGTGATGGCGTGCCTAGATCTGAATTTGAGGGACTTGTATCCATTTGATGGCTCTCATCCAGCCAAATGGATAGCACAAATGGAGAAATGTTTTAGATTGAATTACATCATGGATGATGAGACTCAGCTGAGTGTGGGAACAATGTACTTGGACATTGAAAGATTGCAATGGTGGCAAGGGCATCAACGTTGTTGTCGAAGGCCCTTGACTTGGGACAAATTCACAAAAGCTCTTATGGACCACTTTGACCGTAAAGCTAATCTTGTGGATAAGCTCACACAGACAGACACACAACCTAGCAAAGATTTTATTTTTACAGGAAAGAAGGAAACCAAGGAACCTAAAGGGTTATTTTCTGCTGGTATCTCCTTATTGCAGGTTCATGGATTCATTCAAAAGGAGAAGATCGTTGTGTCTATAAATCCTAGTTGTAAGCATAATTTTATCAATGTTAATTTGGCAAAAAAATTGCAAGTTCCAACAAAACACATTGAAAACATACAGGTTGATAATGAGGATGTTCAAGTTTATAAAGATTTGAAGCTTTCTATGGATAAGTATGTGTTGCATTGTGACTTTTATACTTCAGATATGGATAACATGGATGTTGTTTTGGGATATCCTTGGATGGAATCTGTGGGTACGGTCAATATTAATGTGCAAAAGAAATTCCTGAAGCTCTGGTATAAAAAGAAGAAAATTACATTACAGGATATTTCCATCAATAAAGAGGTAGAGTCCACGAAGATTGACGCAGAAGATGTTCCAGGGACTGACATATCAGATGATGAGCATATGATGGTCGAAAATCAAACACAAATAGAGGCTGAAGCTGAAAAGGTAACAGGTGCTGACACATCTGATGAGGATTCAGTGGTTGAAGTCATATTGGAAACGAAGACACCACAACAGGCACCACAGCAGGGTGAATTAAAGAAAAAGGCACCGTGGGTTAAAAATTCAACATATCATCACCCACATCACCCCGCAAGAAAACAACCAACAACCAATTAGTCATAAGGACAACAACCCCCGTATGACAGATAGCGAGGAACGACGATCCACTTACTACACATCAACACAGGAGAGCTGCCACGGTCAACTTCCATCTCAAGCGAGTGAGGCACCAGCGAGATCGAAGGTTCACCTTTCTCTTGGATGGCTAGATGCACGTTCATGGTACTAGTGGACTACGCTTTTGAGTAGATCTTATTATTTGTGTTCTTCCCATGTTTCGGGGACGAAACATGCTAAGGGGGGTAGAATTTTATATACCTAGGGGGGATAATATGAGGTACCAAGGGAGGTACCCAAGGTAATAATGTAATAATGGGATGGGCCATAGTAATAAATAAGGTGGTTAACCCATATCATGTAAGGGGCCACAAGTAGTTAGTAATAATGTGATGGGCCCATGGTATTAGATAGATGGTATTGAAGGAACCATGGTAATGACCCATGGTATTGTATGTATGAGGCCTATAAAGAGGCTAGAGACTCCACATTGAGGGATGTCAAGGATTATTGTATGAACATGCATATGGCTTGTGGAGTGTTCTCCTTCCTTAAGGAGTGAATGTATGGTGTTGCCCTACCTTAAGGGTTTGATCAATAAAGAAGCATTTCTATCTATTTCTATCTTGTTATTCTTGGGTTATTTCTATTATCATAATATCTTTGGGTTAGATCTATAACAAGTGGTATCATTCTGGGAAGACCCTGGTTGGCTACTGTCGATGCCTACATCAGTTGTCGAGCTAGGAACATGACCATAAAGAATGGGCATATGTTCAAGCAGTTAATCCTATATCCTCCTGCCCAACCCTTGTTAGAACATGATCTACCTCTCTAGTTGGAGGAGGAAGATGAGGATGAAGTCTATTCTACACCGCTTTGTGCATTAGAAATCGCCATGGGGGGAAAACTGCAAGATGAGGATGATATGATTGAAAATCTGATTTAGAATCCACCTCCCAATGTATCACCATTAGAGGACATAGTAAGAGAAACCCAAAACAACCCCTCAACTGATCTTTGTGCGACCAACTCCACTCCTCTCCGTGTTAAGAATATAGAGTTCGGCCCAGAAAGAACCTTGAAAATCAATCCATCCCTATCCACTTCCCAGGAGAAGGAACTGTGTAGCCTGCTGAGAAAACACCTAGATGCCTTCGCTTGGAGTTATAAGGAGATGAAGGGAGTGCACCCTTTAGTATGCACTCATCATATATACATCAAGGAGGATTGCAAGCCAGTCAGGCAACCTCAAAGGAGGATGAATCCAACACTTAAAGATATTGTTAAGGAAGAATTGTAGAAATTGCTTGATGAAGGATTCATCTATCCCATCTCTGATAGTGAATGGGTCTCTCCTTTGGTGCTAGTTCCAAAGAAAAATGGTAAGTGGAGAATCTGTGTTGGCTATCGGAAACTGAAAAAAGCCACTAAAAAGGACCATTTTCCTTTACTTGTCATAGACCAAGTGTTAGACGGTCTGGCAGGGAAAAAGTTTTTCTCTTTCCTAGATGGGTTTAGCGGGTAAAATCAGATTCAAATCAGCTCTAAAGACCAAGATAATACCACCTTCACTTGCCTTTGGGATACCTTTGCATACTGGGTCCTTCCTTTTGGGTTGTCTCACGCTCCCGCCACTTTCCAAAGAGCGGTATTGAGTATATTCTCTGAATTAGTTCATGATGCAGTAGAGATATACATGGATGACTTTACTCCTTATGGCTCTGACTTTCAGGAAGCCTTATCTAATCTAGGAAAAGTTCTAGACAAGTGTATTGAGATGAACCTATCCCTTAGTCCAGAAAAATGTGAATTTTTTATGACTGAAGGGACCGTGCTAGGTCATGCAATATCTCAACAAGGACTGCAGGTGGACCCCAACAAAATTGCCATCATCCAAAGGGTCCCACCTCCTCAAAAGGTGAGAGATGTCAGAAGTTTCCTAGGCTTAGCTGGGTATTACCGGAGATTCATTAAAGATTTCAGCAAGCTAGCCTCTCCTTTGTTTGGCCTCTTAGGTAAAGATGTCGAGTTCATATGGTTGGAAAACTATCAAGAGGCCCTAGATACCTTGAAGAGCAAGCTCGTGACTGCCCCAATTCTGAGAGGCCCAAATTGGGCCCTACCTTTCCACATTCACGCGGATGCCTTGAATTAAGCAATAGGAGCAGCCTTGGGACAAATTGATGAAAATTTGCCTTATGCCATATGCTTTATAAGCAAAAACTTATCAAAGGCCGAGTTAAACTATACAATGACCAAGAAGGAACTCCTAGATGTCGTGCATTCCTTAAACAAATTCAGACATTATATCACAGGCTATCAAACCTTTGTGCACACTGATCATGCTGCAATTAGATATTTAATGAAAAAACCGGATGTAAATGCTCGCATTATTAGATGGTTTCTTTTACTGCAGTAGTTTGATTTTACCATTATTGATAAGCCTAGTAAAGAAAATGTTGTTGCTGACTTTTTCTATAGAGCAAATATGCCTGCAGGTGAAGAAGGAATGGTGGATGACCAAATGCCAGATGAACATCTGTTTTCTATCTCAATACTTTCTCCATGGTTTGCTGATATAGCAAACTACTTGGTTTCAGCACAGTTCCCACCACACATGTCCTCAAAAGAGAAGAGCAAGATAGTAAGGAAAAGTGCCCCTTTCACCTGGATTGGAGGCAATCTCTTCAAACTCAGCCTAGATCAGATCTTGAGAAGATGCGTCAGAGAGGAGGAAGTCTTTGACATCCTCCTGACCTGTCATGATGGGCCTTGTGGAGGTCATTTTGCAGCAAAAAGAACCGCCTTCAAGATACTGCAAGCAAGCTACTACTGGCCCACTTTTCATTAGGATGTGAGGAGATATACCAACCAGTGCGATTGGTGTTAGAGGATGGGGAAACCTACTCCAAAGGATGAAATTCCCATGCAACCTCAAGTGACCTTTGAGCCATTTGAGAAGTGGGGCATGGACTTTGTGGGTCCTATCAGCCCTCCTTCAAAGCAAAAACAATATATCATTGTGTGCACTGATTACCTAAAAAAGTGGGCAGAGACAAAAGCAATCAAAGCAACAATAGAAGAAAAAGTAGTTGAGTTTTTGAGAGAAAACATATTCTACAAGTTTGGGCATCCAAGAGAGCTGGTCACATATCAAAGCAGTCAGTTTAATTCCAATTTGATTGAAGACCTGCTCACATATCATAGAATCAAGCACAGGACTTCAACCCCTTACCATCCACGAGCCAATGGGCAGGTGGAGGTCACTAATAGAGCATTGGAAGGAATCCTGACAAAGGTAGTGAGCAGTAGCAGAAAAGACTGGGCAGACAGATTAGTTGAGGCCACTTGGGCCTACAACACAACATGGAATACCACTATAGGGTTCACACCCTATGAACTGGTCTATGGGAAGAATGCTTTGCTGTTAATAGAATTTGAATTCAATACCCTAAGGATGGCAGCTCAGCTAGACCTAGACCTCACCCATGCACAGAAAGAAAGATTACTTTAGCTCAATGGATTGGATGAACACAAAATGTAGGCCCTTCTCCATACAGAGGTAGTTCAACTTCAAAGAAAGATATGGCATGACAAAAATATCAAGGAAAAGAAATTCCAAGAGGGAGATTGGGCACTACTCTATGATTCAAGATACAAAGATTTCAAGGGCAAGCTAAGGACAAGATGGCTGGGACCCTACACTGTGGAGAAATGCAATGACAATGGTTCAGTTTTGATCAGAGCCACTGATGATGAAGCCATCCCCATGCTTGTCAATGGAAATCGGTTGAAAGTCTACAAGAAACCCCTCTCCAAGTGAGAGTTCATTAAAGATTTGAATAAGACATTGATGGTAGTGGAGCATGTCTTAGCCTCCACTTCACCCACTCATTGAAGAAAAAGAAAAATAAAAAAATAATAAGGACTCAAGTGAAAACCTTTATGAGGCGCTTGAGTCCCATCATTGGGTTGAAAACCTTTTCTGAGGCGGCCCAGTGATGTCAAAAAAAGAAGGGAGAAAAATAAGATCCCTGGATGAAAACTTCCCTTGGAGGCGCCCAAGGCAGCCAATTAGGGTGAAAACCTCCTTGAGGCGCCCTAGTTGTTTCCAAAAAAAAAAAGAGAGAAAGTAAAATAAAATTTTAGTTGCATGGCGGGTTTGTAGGAGGACTATAGGAAGTAGAAAAAGGAGCCAAGCGAGCCCTGAAACCAACACCAACACCTATCCTACCTTCCCACACCTTTCTCCATCATTCTTGGCATTTTTTTCACCTCATCGTGCTTCTTTTTCAAAAACTGTGTTTTCTACAGGAGGCTCCTGTAGGAATTACAGAGAGCCAGAAATGGATATAAAAGGAAGTTTGAGGGACAGGGAAGCTTCATAAAAAATCTATAAATCCTCCTGCAGTCTTCAAACCTCCTTGCCATCATTTCCAAGCCTGCATCACATCCCAAGCATCATTCTTCTTCCTGTCCAAAAAAAATAAAAAATAAAAAATAGTTTTTCAGGAAATGGAAAAAAATAAAATAAGAAAGGAACAACACCATCCACCTCACATGAAGCCTACCTATTACCTCTCCATCCCTATCTACATCTCTGGCATCATCCTCACAGCTCCAAGCATAGAAAGAGCTGAAGATTCAAGGGGAGAAGTAGCTATAGGAGCTCCTGTAGTAATTCCTGTAGCAGTAGATCCCATTAAAATCCAGCATCAGCAATAAGAGAGTGAAAACATGAAGGTGGAAGAAAACACCTAAAGCTCAGATCCAGCTAGAGAAGAACTTGCAAAATACATAACCACACATTAGCAAGAAGACAACATGCATCAAAAGAAACAAGGGCATGCAACAAAGAGAATAGCCACAACACCTCACAAGTAAATGCATTCGGATCTTAGGTAAGTAACTAAACCACTCCTCTGTTTGCATTTGTGTAATTAGAAGGCATGCAACAACAACGAGATGGTTGAGGTTGAATGAGGGAAAGGTGGCCAGTTAACTTGGCCACCTTCATCTAGTTGACTCCACTCATCTGAAGATGTCACACGCACGTGTGCACAATCAACTCAAGAAAGATGTCAAGGACAAGTAGTGGAGGAAGTGTGCACTCCGATGCAATCATGAGGGATGATTACAAGGAAAGGGCCACGATGACAAGGTAGTTGGGAATGAACGGTCCAAATATGGCCAACATACACCTTGCCAGCTCACCCTCCATCACCAGAAATATCCATAAAAAGTAATAAGTACTCCTCCCCGAGCACTCTCAACACCTTTTCCTTCATTCTCTCCTCGAAACTCCGCTCCTGCAATCTCCTCGTGCCCCCACAACCTCGATAAGCCTTCATTGAAGTACAAGCCCCGGAAAGCCACAGGACCAAATGAGGCAGACGATCATAAAGAAACTGAAAACATATACTGTGAAGGACGGTCAGACATTGTACAGTCTGCTCAGCTGAGGGCTGAAAATCTGACAGCAAGGAGCCGTAAGGCCGCTCGACCATAAGGTCCGTCAGGGTGCGTAGCACGCTCGACTAATAAGGCTGCCATCGGCTCGACTGATAAGGAGAGGATTTGCAAGCAGGCTCGACCATAAGGGAGAGGTGCCGTTAGGCCGCTCGACAATAAGGGAGAGGGAGAGGAGGTTTCTATTGGTGTAGAGAAAATATCCACGACGACCTAATAGCGAAAGTCTACTAAGATCTAGGAGCAGTAGCATAGAAAGTAATAGCTTAATAAGGAGGAGTAGATGCATAGTCTGTCCCCTATTGAACCACCAGCATATACAGGAGGAGCATGACCAGTTTCAGCATATGATATAGGACCAGTAGAATATAGACTATTAGGCCCAATAGCTTACTAACCAGTTGGCTAAGAAGCATAAGTCCTAGTTTCCTTGCCTGATGCAGACAAGTGGGTAAACCTCCTCTCCCTAGTAACCATCTTTCTCCATTAATCTCTCCCATATTCCTGCTCTCGGCGTTTTCTACAGGAGCACCTACAGGGATTCTACAGGAGGGACAACAGTCTTCTACAGGAGGGCCAGTGAGTTGTTTTGAAGGGAGAAAACACGGGTTTTAGCACAATTCTTGGGCTAAGGAGGTAGGTTCCATGCATACCTCCATTGAATATCAAAATATGCAAGCAGTGGTTTAAATTTGAGGGTGAAATCAAGCCTTTAGGTGGAGGAATTTTTTTATTTTTTCTTGCTTATTTCTTAAAAAAACACTGTCTCTCTGTTTCTCTGTTTTTCTTCAAAAATTGTTGTCTCCTTCTCCATATTTGGTTTCCCAAAGAAGCATAAACAAAATGGCAGGAGGTTTTATGAGGAAGGAGCCCACCAACTCCTCCAGGCTCCATGCACATCCCCAAGTAGTGGACATATTCACAAGAGAAAATTGGATGAACTTTTTTGAGAAATTTCGAGGGTTTGATGAGGAAATTGCTCAATAATTTGCCCACTCTTTGGTCCCTCACACTAGAACACATGCCACTATCACCTTTAGAGGTCTTTCCATGGAGGTAACCCCTAAATTTATCAGTAGAGTCATTACCCTTCCTCTTGGGTTGCCTTGGAGTAGGGATGAGAAACCAATTGGCCAGGCTGCTAAGAAAAACTTCTTCCAGAACAATGAAACCCCTGTAGAGGATAAAAATGGCATTAGAAGGGCTAGCATACCATATCCTTGGGATGAGGTCAGCTACCAAATAATCAAATATATTTCCTGTGAGGGGAGGTACAACATTTTCTATGGTTACCACTTTAGAATCCTTCATGAATTAAGGTATGGCATGGACACTCTAGCCCCTCAGAAGCTCAGCATCCCCTACTTCCTCCTGCAATATCTCATTGGCTCTAGCACTAAAGTTCAAGCAGGAAATTCAGAGTAGCTAGCTCACCATGGGTTAATCAAAATTTTAGTGGAAGAAGCCCTCCATACATTTACACTCCCTATAGCATGGGAAATCTTATGAAACATGATAGCTGAGGATGACATAAAGACCCTAACCTATGATATCAGTCCTACTGGCAGTGAGGAGGAAGAGCAGCAAGGGGGAGAAGGTGAAGCAACTGGTGATTTAGCAGAACAAGAAAGGAAGGAGGAAGAAATGAAGGTAGAGGAGGAGAAAGCTGAAGAAATAGAGCAGGAAGAAACAGAGCAAGCAGAGACAGAAAAAGAGACAGAAGGAGGAGAGAAAGAGGCAAAAAAGACAGAACAAGGAGAAGCATCCCCTGAGGCTCTGGAAAGAGAGGTAGCAGCTACTCTCACTGCCCTCAGTACACCCATCAAGCAAAAGCATAAGAGGAAAAGGTAGGCCTCCATGTATTTCAGGTCTAGGAAGAGCATAAGAATCAAAACAGGGAAACCCCAACCTTATTCAAAAGTGCCAATCATAATTGAAGATTCACCCTCTACCCAAGGAAAAGAATCCCCTTCTAAGGCACCTATCACATATGAAAGGGGGACTCCTAGATCTCCCACATGGAAAGAAAAGGTAGAACTACAGGACCCAAAAATAGTCCTACAGGAGACATTGTCAAAACTACAGGAGACCCAAAGGCTTGAGAAAAGGATAGAAGGATAGCCACATGGAAAAGAGGAAGAAACAGAGCTACAAGAACCTGATCCCTAGCCCAGTCTTGGCTCCTACTACAATCTTCTTGAGGGGGGGAGAATAATTCCACAAAAATTTGTAATTCCACTATTCTTTGAATTAGAGAAAGAGAGGATAAGAACACATAGGTGGATGCAAATAGCCAAATCCAAAGGAGTTGAGGATATTGGCCATATGGAGAACAAACTCAGAGAAATGGGCAGAGAGTTGAGTGCTATCAGACATAGGGAAGCAATTACAAGAAGCCAACTTGAAACAGAAAATGAATTGCTAAGGAGGCAGTTGCAAGAGAAAGAGACCCAACTGGCATGCATGGCTAGCTGGTCCATGGAGGCATTGCAATGTAGAACACCAGCAAAATCCTATGGCCTGTATCTCAAGGACCAATGGTTGCAATTTTAGATAAAGACTTTGGCACAAAGAGGCACAATGCCTTTCCAAGATTACAGGTAGTTTATGGACCTGTGTGACTAAAGCACATCAAAGGATAAGGCAAAGATGGCAGAATTCTACCTACATAACATGGCCCTCACAGACATGAATGTGTGGGACCCCAATGCTAGGCTAGGGGACCTACAACTAATGGCCATGGCCTCATGGATGAACCATGAAGAGTTAAGGGCAGCATAAATAAGAAGGTTGATGATAAAGGAGTAGAATGAGCCATTAATGATCAGAGCTAAGCCATCAGACCCCATGGGACTTATTAGCAAACATAACCTACTTTCCAATAATCTTCAGATTGCCCCTAGATATATAAGTGATCAGGCACAAGCCATTTCACACTTTGAGGATATGGAAAGGCTACTTGGGGATGACTGTGTGCATGCATGTATGAGGAGATGAAACACCTTACCACACAATCTGCAGATCAGGGAATATCATTCCCCAATGAGGATGAAGAAGGCATTAAGGAGAGTGCCAATGTACAAGCGCTCCATGTAGAGGCTGAAGGTCAATTGGGTTGGCCTCAAATTGAGTCCCCCACTACTGCTAGGCATGCTGGAAGGCAGAAGAGGAGAAGAAGAGCAGGAGCAATGGGAAGAGATAGACAGGAAGGCAGGATTCTATGACAAGGAAGAAGAGACTACATCAAAAGCATGGGATGCTAGGGAGGCCACCAGGGCCATAAAATATGAGGAGATGGGCTAAGTTTCTCAAAGGATGAGCAACACTTTCAGTAGGGGGTGATGATGAGCCTCACAAATGGGTAGTTATATGGCCTCATTTTAACTCCTAACCTAGTCAAATCAACCATTCTCTTAGCTTATTGTATGTTTTTCTGATTATATTTATGCTTATAGAGTGAGTTGAGTTAGTTATGATGCCATGTGGTCTAACATGTGTTTAATGCAGATTATTAATGATTTTTGAGGTCAAAGTCAAGGATCCAGTGGACAAATGGCAGCAATAACTCGAAGTGGACAAAGGAGAGGACTTATAGGAGGGAATCCCCCTCATTTATTACTCCTCACTTCGAATTCCCCTTCATTCAGCTCGAAGTACAAGCAACCAAGTCATGCACTAGAAGGTAGCCGAGCAAGTGGAGGATGACTAATGATTATCTTGAGTTTTGGGAGCCAAGCCTCCCTGATTTTAAGGAAGCTATTGGTAGATTCATTTGTATAAGTAGAGAGGCCTAGGGCCTCACTAGGGTCAGATTTTTGTTGGATTTTTGTTGTACTTTTGCTTATGTAAACTCTGCTCAACTTCAAGCTTATTATTTTGACAGTTCCATGTAATCTTGTTATTGTTTTGGAAATAAAGATGGAATCCTTTTTGAGTTAGCACTGAGTTACTTCAGAGGGCTGAAGCTCTTAGGTTAGGGCCCAATCCAAGTAGCCAAGCTCCTATTTACTTGTATTTGTATGTTTTATTTCAGTTTGTAGATTAGGTTGTTGTTAGATGTATTTCTTTCATGGTTAAGAATAGGTTGCTTTTGATGATTCAGTAGTTTGCTTCCATTTGTGCTTTCTATATTAGGTTAAGCAGTGATAAAGAAAAGATTAAAAAGGCTAGCAACAGTGCCTTGGCCTCTCTTCCTCCCTTTGGGACCATGATTTGAGGCAAAGACCCTCTTGCTGCCCCAAAAACACAAATTTTCCTCATTCATAGGACTTCTAGTGTTTGCAGTTTTTTTGGTTAATAGTCTAGTTTTGTTTTGCTTCCAAACTTCTCCATCATGCTCATTTCTTTATTTACAACAATATTCTTTCATGCTTTCCTTTCTTGCAACATTTCTTAGCATTTCCTTTCATAGATCATAGTTTAGACTAGTTTGATGCAAAACTCTGTTTTTCTAGATGCACTTATTTCATTGCTTGCTTAATCTCATTGGTTGACTGTCAGTTGTTTATGCAGAAGACATATTCTATTAGAAGGCCAGCCTATTAGCCATCCCATCCTCCATCTGATCCATTCCCTACTGGTCGCCCAAGTCTCCCCTCAATTCTGCCTTAGTTTCATGCATTTTCTATAAAATTTCTTCCTCTCTCCTTGAGCAAATCCAATCATATTTCTCTCTCCTGATGATTCTTGGGAGACCCTAGGTGTCCTAACACCTCATTCCAACCTTCATTCACCTCTTTCACCCACTCTCACACCCTCAAAATAGCCAAAATTTCTCTCGGCCTCCTCCTGTAGAACGTTGTTTTTCCTCCTGTAGATTTTCCTGTAGGCTTTCTTTTGAAGGCCGAGTATGGGAAAAGTCTCCAGAAGACCTCCTAGGGCCCAACCACACCATCCTACATCCTCTCAAGTCCCAAAACCACCCTTTAACGCCACCTATTCGCTGCCACATTCACAAACAAATAAATTACATGCATTTCAAATTCACATAAAAATACTTGAAAATCCAAAAAGATGTTTTTTGCTCATTTACTTCCAGAAATAGCTTAGTTAGATGTTGTTTACTTCTTTGAATAGATGATGGTATCCTTTTCATGGTTTTCATAGTGCTTTCTACAAAATTATAATTAGTTGGTTAATTAGGATTTACTTGGTTTGCTTTACATTTCAGTATTGCTCCTTTCTGTAGTTAGAGTAGTATCTGTAGAGTAGTCTTTCTCTTCTTTCATCACATATAGAGCTTCTTCTAGAATCCATAGAAGTTGGCTTGAGCTCCTAGTGATCTTGCGTCGGCTGACCAAGTGACAACTTGCAGTAAGAACTAGTACTTGTGCATACAACACCGTCGCTTCCAAGTTTGTTGCAAACTACCGGGTTGATAAGAGTAAAGGAAGCAGCCCAGGAGTTGCAGCATTATTGCTACAATACTGGTGCTCACTAGCTTGAAACCCAATCCCTGCATTGAGATTATGAAACAATACATAACAAGAATTCCCATTCCTAGACTCTATGATGGGTAGCCACGCATCTTGAGGATTGATCTTGGTGAGGTGCCCAACCTCCTCTAGATAGGTCTTCATATTGGTCAAAACCCTTTGCATGGGAGTCTCAATGGGGCTCAGAACCTTGGGAGAGATAAGGGAAGGAGTCCATGGTGTCCTGGGAGTCTTGAGAAGAGGGGACCTAGGCATGGAAGGAGACACCAAGGATGAAGGAGGGCAAGTGCTCACAGTTGTCTGAGAAGGTCTGGGGATCTCTGCCCAGGGGTAAGAGCATGAGAATGAGAATTTGTAGAAATCTGGTGGTGGGGAGAACGAGCACCAGGGGTGAAAGGGGGTGTGGCTCCCATGGGTGTGGGCGGTATTGAGACCAGTTATCATTCTCCCCCTGATTCCTCCTTAGTCCCCGAAGGCGCTTGCAACCTGAAGCTCCTCACAGAATCCTCAGATGAATCCTCTTCTTCCTTAGATTTTTTGCGCCCTGTTCCCATTTTGATAACAACAAAACCACCCCCAAGTAATCATCATATCCAACGCGGACAACTAATTGAGTATACAAAACACAGGCTACCCACATTCCTCACCTCACCATACTTCTTTGTTCACGAGATTCTCCTCTTCCTACTTCGCCATCATCATGGGAAACTCCACTGTCATCGAGTACTGCAACATAATACAATGCTATCAATAGTCATGTGCTCAAAACAATGAAAAAGATATACCAATGCACGAAAAATGCATGAACCCATGAGCCCCAAAATCTTATCCCATCTACCATATCTTATACTGGGAAGTTGGAACCCCCATTGTTGTTGTAACTTGTAAGTATTATGTTATGGTATAGCTGATCTGAATGGGAAAATTAGTTTTTTGTGCTAAATTCCTCTTCAGATTATGTAAAAGTGCTTAGGGATTCATGAGGTTAATTATAAGTTCTATCATGAGTTTTTGAGTGTTTTTATGTAAATTTCATGTACAAATTAACATAAACATATGATTAAACAATAGCATAAAACAGATAAGAACATCACCAAAATAGTATCACAACAACGCATGATTAAGGAGATCACCCCGCCCGGGCTACGTCTCCTTGCATAAAGAAAACCGAGAGCTCTGATACCAAACTTGATATGAATGGGAAAATTAGTTTGGTTATGCTAAATTCGTCTTCAGAATATGTAAAAGTTCTTAAGTATTCATGAGGTTAATTGCAAGTTTTATCATGAGTTTTTGAGTGTTTTTATGTAAATTTTATGTACAAAAAAACATAAACAAATGACTGAACAACAACATACAACATACAAGAACATCACCAAAACAGTATCATAATAGCACATGATGAAGGAGTTCACCCCTCCTGGGCTACGTCTCCTTGGTCTAGCTTCCAATGGCTTGGCCCTCTCTATTATGCTCAGAAGTGTGAATACATGAGTTTACAATGCTCAAACATCTTTGAAACCTGCTCCAATGGCTCCAAAATGGCCAAAAATTCCAGTCTAGCCTCTTCCTGCTCCTGAATTGGTCAAAAACTCATCAAGTTATGCTCTCTCCAAGTTTGGCTATTATTCGCTCCACAAACTCCCCAAATTCCGACACTGAACCCACAATTTCGCTGAAATCTAAGCGGATTTGTTGGGCAGTTAAAAAATCTGGTAAGGCCTTAAAGTTGAAAAAGTTGGGTCACGTGTGTCCACGTGCCCAGGGGCTAAGGCCAATGGCCCGCCCTCACCGGTCGGGCCCCCACTCTGCTCCACTGCGGTCACGTTACCCCCATACGCCCATGGGGATGGGGCTTTACCTTACGCACCCATTCAAAAATCTTGCCTGGTTTGATAACTATCGCTGAGTGTTCACATGGTGCTCTGTCGATGGTAGCATATAGCAGTTAGGTGGGGTGGTTAACCTCCACCAACGGTTCTCCACCCAAGTCGTATGCATGTTTAAATGGGGGGCCAAGGCTAAGCCCTAGCTCCCTTCCCCCACAACTCCGACTTCATAAACTTTAAATACCATTTTTGTGCCATGGTTTAATAAGAACCACAGTGGCGTATTGGTATGCGACGATGTTAGTTGGATGGAGGTCTTGTGTTCGACCCCTACCCATTCCGCTCAACCCTTTAACCAATTTTGGTGGCCCTTGGGATATCACGTGGCGGCCCCTAGCTGGGCCATGTGGTAGCCTGTAATTGGCCACCAACCGACCAACCATATCACGCCATGTCAGCGCCATTGAAATCATGCCACTTGGCACCACCTAATTCGCTGGAGGAAAATAGGCAATGCACAGTCACCCTACCATGTAGGCATGCCCAGTCAGCGCCACATCAACAGTATAAACTGCTGACTAGGTTCTGCAATTTTTTTTTAAATTCACCTATTTGGAAAAGTGAACAGAACATGTTTTTGGGAGCATACAAAGTACATTTCGTGCAAAACGAGTTGCGCCGAATTAAGGATGACAAGCACTATGCGGTTGTTTAGGTTCCACACCAATCCAACAAATTTGAATTTTGAGTAAAATTTTGAGCACCTGATCAATAGCTTACAAATATTTGAGTTCGGTTAAATTGTAATGATAGTATGAGCTCCTGCTACGCCTTCCCAAGTGCGACAAACATGCAAGTCCAAAGGCTGAGAGTATTATGAATGAATGATATTTTCTATATGGTTGCATTTTCGGTATGGAGATAGTGTGAGCATGGACACCTGTGGTATCCATGTAGAGAAAGAAATGGTGTCCTTGTTCTTGGAGGCCACGCTATATCATGACTAATGTTTTTATATTAATTTGTGAGGATTTCTGAAATGGCGAGTACCAGTCCAAAATAGAGTGACCAACTTTTAATACAATTACCCATTTCTGGAGTAAAATAATGGTGGACCCGACTAGTGAACAAATATATATATATATATATATATATATATATATCTATATCTATATATATATAGATATATAATCTTCCAAACTTCTGATTTTCCTATACGCTCGTCATTATGACACTTTTCAAAAAAAATTGGAAGTTAGTAATGAAGTGTTTATCTTAAAATGACCTTTTTTTTACAGGTTAAAAACATAAAAACTAGTATATGGGCATCAAATTTAAAGACATACGTCAAATTTAAAGCTTGTTCCCGTGACAAAGAAAATGAAATGCAAGGAAATAAAACCCAAATGAAAGTCACATTAACTTTGAATTCTTCTTCAAGTGCAAAGAACTCAGTCTCTCAGATTTGATTTTGACTAAAAGTCACTCATGCAAGTAAAGATGAGGTTATTCCACATAGATCTTTTTTAATGGATCTTTGGTCTTATGTTGAGATATGGTACTATAGGGGTATTTCTCACCACACATGGGAGTTAGTATCTATGTTATGGTTAGGAGAGGAAAACAAGGGCCTTAGTCCTTAAATTAGTCTTTTTCATGCTCAATTGTCATGAAGAAGACCTCTAGCTAGGAATATAGGCATTTAGTATGTTTTGCATAATAAGAATGGGTCTCATGGCCTTTACTACGACCAAGGAAGGAAATTAAAAAAATGGGACTTAAGTTCTAAATAATCAGTGGCCATTAAAAATGCTTCAAACCACCACATTAATTATATTCTCTAAGGGATATTATTTGGCCTCTAGGAGGGATGTGTCTACCATTCAAAAGTTTTACATACCACAATTGGGTCTTGGAGCCTCATCATTGGACCTTAATGAAATTAAGAGGCTTTCAAATCACATATGATGCTTACAAGTGTAGGCTTGGTCAAAATAGGAACATAAGGGTCTTAGGCCTTATTTGAATCTTTGATGATTAAGCTTTGTGAAGTAGTTCCCAAAGAACCACACATGACCTCTATAGGGGATCTTAGGCCTCTATGGGGGATATTTAGTGTCATTAGTATGTTTTACATAGTAAGAATGGGTCTTAGGCTTGTACCATTGCAAAGGGATGAAAACAATGGCCTCAACCCCAAAATGAAACTTCTTTGGCTTGCACTGCACTTCAGTATCAAAATTGCAATTTTCCATTTCCGGAGTGACAATTAAAAATGACTAGCATAAATGACTAATTCATATACTTGTTGTACTTGTTAGTTGGTCATATTTTTATTCTTGAACTATAGTAGTCATTTACATTAATCATTTTTAATTTTGTTACTTATTATCTAGTCATGTATTTTAGTCCTTGACTAAATTAGTCATTCAAGTTAGTAGTAATTCACTTGAAATAATTATTGTGACTAACATTTTTAGTCGCGTAGTCACTAATCTCTCATTTTGTACTAGTGAGAATAATGTTTTTCAGCTACAAGTATGATGCAAGTTAGGTCTCTAATTTTCAAGCAAGTGTGAAATAGGTAGATGATACGTGCAATTATGTTGTTGGTTTGATGAATTATGAAAGATAGAGTAGCTTTCCTTCTGCAAGTATATTATCCCTTTTCCTTTCATGAAATGATTAATTAGCATCTACAAGTTGAGAAAATGACATTTCCACTTTCATATCTAGAATTAATTTTCAATTGCACTTTCATAAGAAAACTTTCACTATAGTTCAATAGGAGGAATGGCCTATGAACACCTTGATCTAATGTAATGACTAATGGTGGCATGAGTATAGTCTAACCTACTGTGCATATAACACTTCCACCTCTAAGTTTATATGAGCCCCAGGTTGATAATTTGAGTTGAGGAGCCCTTGGGAGTTACAACATTCTTGGTGCAATACCAGGGCTCACCACTAGGTATATTCATGATTTTACATAGCATGACATATATATGATGATGATATAGATCCATAGATGCAATAACTTTTTCTTTCTCCTATGCCAGATATTTGATGCTCATAGACCTTTGGGATCGTAGAAGTATGCATTTGCAACTCTCTTTTGTTTATAATAAAAGATAATGTTTTTTTCTCTTGGAAAATTTTGAAAAAAAAAAATATTCTTACTTTTATCCTACATTTTGACTCCCTAAAAGACCATTTAAACAATGCCTCCATCATCATTCCTACATCCTTACAATAACAAACTCATTGAAAAGTATGATAAGTTCTTTGAACAAGACTACATTTCTGATTCTTTTACACACATTAAAAAATCATAAATGTGTTGTTGTATGGTTGTTTTGATTTTCATCCATATGTTGACTCAACGTATGCTATTTTTAATGTAGATAATAAGATTAATAATAATTTTTATATAATTTTTTTTTTATTATAATTTAGGAAAACTTTAATCTCAATTTCGTCTTATCAAATTGCACTTTAAACATTTGATTTAAACACTTAACCAAAAAGATTGCAATAACTCCACGGTTGTATTGTATCCTTACAATAACACATCTATTGAAAAGTGTGACAAGTGCTTTCACCAAAACTAAATACTTTAATGCCTTTACTTTCCCCATGAAATATCATAAAACATTTCTTTAATCAGTATAGCTTACTAGATTATATGTAATCGTTTCAATTAATTTAACAACAAATTTTTAACATAAGTATGTGTAACATACCCCCTTACCACCCAAGGTCCACACTAAGGTAGAAGGATGAAACTACTACAAAGACCCAATCTTCAATATCCATTTATGGAAATGTGGTCTCAAAATTGACAATGCAAACTCAAAGTTACAACTATAAACATGGGAACACTTGTCATGTACCCCTAATAAATTTATCCTAACCACACTTGCAAAAACTTGATTTTCATCTCTTATACATTTTGTAAAGAACTTTGCAAGTAAACCTTTATTCAAATATTTTGAATACAAACAATTAAGTAGCATTTATCTTGTATACCTTTTGTCAAACAATTTGTATGAGATTAAATCAAAAGCATTGCACTTATTCCACTTGTAACATACTAACTGAAAAATGTGCCATTTAATCATGCTGCTTTTCCATTTCTTTGCATGCAAATAGACATAGATCAACTACAACAATATTATCACACAACAATATTGTCCCATCCACAAAACAACATTTTCTTCAAACAATTACTATACTATTACATTTTCATTTCAACATTTCTTCAAACACTTTGCATAACTAATATAATGAATTCCTTGCATACAATTAAACATACATCAGCTACAACAATATTATTACACAACAATACTATCCCCAACCACAAAACGTACTCATTGGGACATTTCATCAAACAATTTGTATGCAATGAATCATTAAACCATTTGAACATTTCTTCAAACACTTTGCATGCAAACTAAGATATTAAACTCTTTGCACACAAAATAAATATATATTAGCTACAACAATACTATTATACAATAATGCTATTCCCAACCACAAAACAACATACTCATTGGGGAATTTCATCAAACAATTTGTATGCAATGAATCATTGAACTATTAGAGCATTTCTTCAAACACTTTGCATGAAAACTAATATATTAAATGATTCAATGCATATCCCCTAAACTGTAGTAGCACAAGTTATGGAAATTGAACTAGATGATCAATGGTAGTTTCCCTCACTATGGTTCAATTTTCAACTTCTAGAACCTCATAGATGAAAAGTTTTAACTGATATACAACCATAACTTATTTGGTGCACAATTCTAGGGGCATTCAAGAAGCTTCACTTCCTCTGCTCATATCTCATAAAATATTGTGACTCAATATATGAAATTTGTACCACATGATCAATGGGATTCCTCCTCAATGTGTACAAATTTTCAACTTATGGAACTTCCCAAAAGAAAATTTATAACAAAAAATCTAACATGACATGTTTCATGCATCATTTTAGGAGCATTTAGGAGGCTCGACTTCCTCTATTCATATATCCTAAAATATTGTGAACCAATATCTAAACAATTTACCACATGATTAGTGGGATTTCCCCTCATTGTGGATAATTTTTCGGCTTTTGAAACCTAACAAAATATAAGTCATGGAATAAATTCCAACATAACCTGTTTAAAGATGCATTTAGGAAGTTCATATTCTTGATATCATATTTTTCCTAAAATATTTTGATCCTTATCAGTGGGATTTCCCCTCAACGTGGACAATTTTTGAGATTTTGAAACCAAATAGAAGAAAATTTATAAATATAATTCTTATAAATTTTAAAATATTTCAACCTATTTAATAGTTATTATGCATTTTAAAATTATTTCAATATAAAACTTAAATAAATTATTTAAATATATGTGCTAACTAATTTAATTTAATATCAACTTCAAATATATATAAAATATTCCAATACCTAAAGAAGAAAAATAATTAAAAGTAAAATAATTCAAGTAATAAGAGGGAGATTTGTAATTCATTCACTTTTTAACATAAAATTAACATGGAACATTTAAATAATAATAATAATAATAATAATAATAATAACAAGAAAAATTATTGAATCATAATAATAGTGGCATGTGTGTGTGTGTGTAGAGAGAGGGATCAAATCTTTTTAGTTGGAAATCATTTTTCATATTTTGCACTCTAAAAGAAGTTTGCAAATCAAGAAATTTGATCTCTTTAGGGTCTCGCTAGATCCATAGTTAAGATGGATCTATACCACTATATATTACTATGAATATTTTAGAATATTCCATGGAGGTTAAATCCCTGTCATCTACCTAATATCATTGATAATTAAATTAAAATTGTGGAAACTCTAATCCAAAGTAAACAAGCCTCTATGCTTAAATATATACATTTAAAAATACACTGTAACAATATTCTAGATCATTATGACTGGTCGGTGGTATTAATGCTCGCAATGTTAGATTCTCCCAAAAATAGACCTTTCAAATTTGAGGCCTTTTGGTTGGATCACCCTGCATTTATGGAGAATATTAAAATATGGTGGGGTGAACAAATCCCAGTTAGGGGCTCTAAGATGTACATCTTACATGCAAGGTTAAAATATATCAAATTGAAATTAAAGCAATGGAATAAGTTAGAATTTGGTAACATCTTCCAAGCAAAAAAGGAATTGGAACAAAAGATGGAAACATTACAACAAAAGTTGATCACAGAAGGCTACTCGGATGGAAGCAAAAAAGAGGAGATGGAACTACTAAAACAATGGGAGGATAGGTGCAGACAGGAGGAAATTATATGGAGACAGAAGTCCTGAGTGTTATGGCTCAGGTAGGGTGAGAAGAATACAAAGTTCTTTCACCTCTCAACTATTGAACATAGAAATTCCAATCAGATTCTCATAATTAAGGATGAGAGGGGGCACACTTACGAAGCACATCAAGATATTGAGAAAGTCCTAGTTGAGCACTTCTAAAATATAACATAAGAGCCTCAAGTGGATAGACGAGAGAATATCCAAAGAATTGTTAGGCATATCCCTAATTTGATCACAGAGGATCACAATAAGAATTTGAATAAGTCAGTCTCCATGGAAGAAGTGGCCCAAGCCATGAAAGAAATGCCTAATGGAAAAGCCCGTGGGCCGAATGGCTTTACTATTGATTTCTTCAAAGTGTGTTGGGAAATAGTTAAACAATATATTCATGAGGTAGTAGTAGATTCACAAGATTCATCAACTATTCTAAAAGCCTTAAATTTGACTTTTATTGCCCTCATTCTGAAGGAAGAAAGGGCCAACACTCCTGAAAAATCCAAGCTAATATCCCTATGTAATTTTCTATACAAGATCATATCCAAAGTAGCAGCAAATAGAATGAAAATGATTCTTCCATGTTTGATCTCAGCAGAACAGTCTGGTTTTGTTGAGGGGAGACAAATTTTGGATAATGTGATTCTTGCGCATGAGATAGCTCACTCATTGAAGACCCAGAAAAAGGCAGGTATGATTATTCAACTAGATTTATCAAAGGCGTATGACAAGATTAGCTGGGATTATATGAAAGCGATATTAGGGGCATTTGGTTTTGATAAGCGATGGATCAGTTGGATTATGGCCCTGGTCTCATCCCCTAGTTTTTCAATCTTAGTTAATGGAGCCTCGAAGAAACCTTTCTTTCTGTCTAGAGGAATACGGCAAGGGGACCCCATGTCTCCCTTTCTATTTATCATAATGATGGAAGGCCTGGGGAGGGTGATCACTAGGGTAAGCAGAGAACGAAATCTAAAGGGCCTTAAGCTACATGAGGAAGGTCAGGAAACAATACACTAATAGGTCATTGATGATACCATGTTGCATGGTATTCCCATGGTGAAGGAGGCTTGTTCATTCAAATTCATCTTGGATACCTTTACTTTTGCTTCAGGTATGGAGATCAATCAGTCCAAGTCCATGATTTTTTTCTTTAACACTCATATTGTTATCCAGAGGAATTTAACAATTATCTTAGGGTTCCAAATAAAATCCCTCCCATCAAAGTACCTAGGGGTCCCTCTAACAGTGCAATCTTGGAAGAATTCTAATTGGGAGAAAGTTATCTCAAACCTTGAGGACAAGGTTAAATGATGGACGGTAAGAGCCTTGAACTTGGTTGGTTGACTGGTCCTAACAAAGGCGGTGCTTCAGGATATCCCAGGTTACATGTTATCTATCCTTCCTGCTCCTAAGGGAGTGCTCCAAAAGATCAGGGAAGTTCAAAGGAACTTCCTGTGGCGAGGGGTAGAGGAAAAATGCAAATGGGCATTAGTGGCTTGGAATACTATATGTAAACCAAAAGATGCAAGAGGCCTTGGTCTTCAAGATCCAGAAATAACCAACAGAGAAAATGGAGCAAAATTGTGGTGGAGATGGTTAAAAGGGGGGTCGACACCATGGGAGAATCTATGGAAATCAAAATATGCTCCTAATTACCAAACAAAAGACCTAGTTAGGCTCTTGGGTTCAATCCAGGGGTCGGCTATTTGGAATCTGGCATGGAATAACAGAGGCATCATACAACAACACTGTTTTTGGGAAATAAGAAATGGAAAAGAAGCCTTGTTCTGGGATGATGCTTGGTAGCAACAACCAAAGTTAAGCAGAGAGGAATGACATCCCTTCCAACAAAGCATGAACAACTATGGGTATAGAGAAGTCCACCAATTATGGGAACAAGGACTAGAGAATAACAAATGGAGACGATGGAATCTAAACATATTTCGACAGCTAGGCCCGAATGACTTAGCCATTCAAAACATAATGGAGGAACTGAGCCAGAGACAAATTTTGTTCAATAATGATCAGGACCAGCTTAGGTGGGGGGAAAAGGAAGGAGGTGAGTTCAACCTCAAGGAAGCCAAAGCATATCTTAGTATGGGACATACTAATTTCAAGGACCCATCATGGCAGAAAGTATGGGTGGCTCCACACTAGCCTAAAATTAAAATTTTTATGTGGCTGATTTTACATATGAAGGTTCTAACTTGGGACAATCTCATAAAGAGAGGATATATAGGTTCATCTTGGTGTTGTCTCTGCGAAAACACAAAGGAAAACCTTAATCACCTACTTAACACCTGTAGCTATATGGAGATCCTCTGTGACTGGTTGGCCTTCATATTTCGACAAAACAATAGAAACATGGATAGCATACAGGAAATAATAAAGAAATGGCGGGTGCAATATACCAAACATGAGGTGGTGAATATGACCAGGAGTTTAATTCTAGGGTTCATCCTCTAGGTAGTATGGAAGGAGTGCAATCATCGTATATTTCGTGATAAGAAGCTCCCTATCAAAAACCTGGTGGAGGAAATAAGTCTTCAGCTTATGGAGATAGCTATTAGGAGAGGAACTCAATCCTTAGAGGAACAACCATCCCCCAAGAAGTGAGAATCTTGAAAGTTTTTGATATGGAATACCTGAGCGGTCTGAGCCATCGATCCAGCAAACACCATATCTAGCTTGGCTCTGCGGTGTAGTTGGCTCCCCCTGATGGTTTCTTGAAACTGAATTTTGATGGGGCATCGAAAAGAAATCTGGGCAAGGTAGGGGTTGGAGGAGTCATTCGGGATTGGATAGGTAAAATATGCAGATTATACTTCATAAACATGGGATAAGCCTCAAACAATGCAGCAGAATTCCAGGCCCTGGAGCATGGGCTGGAAATGATGATCCGTGAAGGAATGATGAATGTGATAGTCAAAGGGGACTTTGCCTTAGCCATCCAAGCGGAATGATGGATGCAATGTGGCACACAACTGAGCAAAGTAACGAAGAACTGGAGCCTAGCCCAGTTAATCCAACAAATTCAGAAACATCTCGAGGTATTGAAAATTGTGGAGTTCACCTTAGTATGTTGCTCAGCAAACACATTGGTGGACAGGGTGGAAAATGCAGGGGTCGAGAGAAACCAATCACTAACCGACGTGGCATGAGAGGAAATGTCTGAGTGTCAATTAAAGGAGGATTCCAAAGGTTGGTAGAGAGAGATTACTCCATGTCAAGAAGGTGGGTTGATTGAGAAGGGGTGGGCCAAAATCAAGACAACAACCCACCTAGCGAGGAAAATGAATAACCCTCATTATGGAAATACAAGTAGTAGCTAGTTGGGAAACGAGAAGGGGTACATGTTCACCGTATACAGTAGAAATGGTGGTTGATGATGGGAGAGAGGGGATTTCCTCCTTAATAGACCATCCTTCGGATCACTGCATTAATTGGAGAAGGTTGCGAGAGGAGTGGAGAAGTACGATATCTCGAGGGGTGGCGTACTAGAGCAAGGAAGTGGTGATTATGACTCTATACAAATCGATCAAAAGGGCAAATGAGAAGGAGGATTCCCACAAGCTCACACGTTTGCACTGCAATCCCATTGGCATGATGAAGTTACCAAAATTAGAGAAGGAATACACTAAAAAATCAGTGAGGTTGGTCATGTCTTGGTTGTTTCCTTTAAATTGTGAGTCAGGACATGGAGTAGGAATTGTAGAGATAAGGCTAGAAGCTGGAAAGTGGTGTAATAGTGAGGGTGAGTTAGCAATTTTAGCACAAGAAATTAAGGTTTTAGGGAGTGTAATGGCCAAGGGTCATAGTGTTGGAGGCAGGCCGAGGGGTAGACCTTGCATGGATGCTCAAGGTTCTGAGGCCACTAAAGGACTCGAATGGAAGATGCGGTGAGGTTGGTTGCGTCAATTATCACACGACTGTCTCACAAAGAGGGAAGGAGATAGTGGAAACTTGGTAGAAGGAAGTTAGAAGACAATGCAAGGATGCCCCGAATGATCAAATTGAAGAGGAAGTAGGCTGGATCATCAACACAGGGAATACCATAACTTGGATGATGGTGTACCATAAGACCTTGGAGACGATTTGGCATGTTAAAACTCTAGTTGGGAAGCTGCAAGCAGAGGCAACATAGGAGAGATCCAAGGGACAGATGGATTCACAACTCCAATTTAAGGCGATAGACCAGAGACTGTGAGCTTTTGCGAAGGCTCTCAGACGTGTAGGAAGAATTGAATGTCTGTAGAATGAAAGGATTGGGGATTTGAATAAAATATTCTCAATCTAGCTGAAATATATCCATAATCTGGACATCACGTTGGGCGAAGAGTAAGGAAATCTGGCCCATCTGAGAAAATATCAGGCTCAGGAGGTCAGAGCTATAAGCAGTCATCAACATACCACTCTAGGTGTGGGAATATCAGCGATGCAAAGCGAGGGAGCAACCCCTGTGGTTGAGGAACGTCTAGGGACTTGCGACGAAAGAAACTCTTGTTAGTTGATTATGGTATTGGCCACTCTTTTGTTTAGTTTTACTTTATGGTTTCATAGGCATCATGGTAGTTATTTTGTTAAATTTGAGTTTGTAGATCTAAAATGTGTAGTCAGTAAGGTAGACAGACCGATAATTAGCAGTAGTAAGGAAGGTAATTTTGTTGAACTATATAAGGGATACCAAAGACAAAAAAAACCTTATGGCATGCCTAGTTAAGTATGTGATCAAGACAATCTTTTTTTGCAGTTGGTCTAGTTTCCAATTTGGCAGACCAGTTGCCATGTTTGTACTCTGTGTTTATATCGTAATATAAAGATTCTCTACTGACTTACAAAAAAAAACAATATTCTAGATCATTGATATTCAACCCCACTTTACAATAGATATTCTTAACTTGTTAATAGGTTTTGTTACAATAGCATAAGACAATAGTTGTTAATTAAATTAGTAGTTTATTGCAATAACAAAAATGAAATAAACACAATGCAATCTTCACAAAATTAATGTGGGAACTGGAAATTAAGAAATATGCTAGCACACACACATCAAAATTAACACAATTGTTTTTGGACAAATGTCCTCGGAAAAACATAATGTGGGAAAACCAGTGCGCCAACTGAGGGTTTTATATTATTAAGCAGCAGTGAAATTATCTGAGTACAATCTGGATGCTGAAAACTACCAATCTTGCAGAGAAATTACTAGCAAAAATATAGTAAGGAATTTTCCTCACCCCACAAGCAATCTGGCAATGAAGACTGGCCTCTGAAACCCCTCCACGAATTTCCTTGCATTACCCCCTACGCAGGCACAAATACATACAGTCTGGATCTCACACTGAGTTTCCTCTTCAATCTACCATTGACTCTAGAAACACTTCTCCCAGCCTCTGCGGAAATTTTCCTACCTCTGGAACTCTTAAATGAATTCCCGAATTTGCAAATTGAACTGCCTCTTAGAGGCTTCTGCACAACCCTTGCGCAACCTCTCTATGGCTATCTTTTCCTCTCTACAATGCACTTCACCAGATCTGGAAAACTTCTTTCTGCTTCACCGTCTTGCCCCTCTGACACCTGCTACCCACTCACCGACTCGATCTCCATTGTTGAATCTTTGTTACTGGAAAATTGAACCCTCAAAGCAACCGGGTATCTATTATTGGTGTGCTCTCCATCTACCTATCGACTTCTTCTTATAATATTTTGTTGCTCTACTGGCCATTATGCGAGTATGCTTTTGTAGTGCAACTAATAGTCTGGTTCTCATCATAGTTATGTTATGTTAGTCACTCATATAGTTAGTTTTGTGGCCAGAGGCCTAAACTAGGGCTATGTAGTATCTTTTTGCCACACTTAGGCTCTTTTGTCTAAAATTTTGTCAGACAATCTAGTTAACTTTGGTGTTTGTAATCTCAGGATTTTGAATTGGTGTTCTTGGGCCGATTTCCCTATTGGGCAGCCCTTAACATCAAGAAAACATGTATGTACTCTTCTTAGATAATAACATTGCCAAGCCTTCAACACAAAAAAAAAATACCACATGCCCAAAAATTCATAACTCATGTTCATATGACATTTTATTTCTTAACTTGTAAATATATGTTTTGTTACAGTAGCATAGGGCAATACCATGGCTTATTAATATCACATGCTCAAAAAACTCATATTCATAAGACATTTTATTTTTAATTAATCAATTTAATTAAAAAAAAAACATAATTATTTTTGAGATAAATTTCAACCTTTGACATACCATTATTAAAAATATTTTAAATTATTCTATAAAAAAAAAAATTCCTTCTAAATACCTAATAATTATTAATAACCCAATAATAAAATAAAATAAAATATTTAATATATAAATTGAATTAAATAATAAAATAAAATATTTAATATATAAATTGAATTCAAAAATAATAAGAGATATACAGAGTTTTAAAATTAAGTAATTAAATTACAAAAAAAATCTTATTTATAAATAAAAATATATAGTATTTTAAAAATTATATTATTATTGTATTATATTATTAAAATTACAAAAAAATATTATATTAATTACATTAATAATATTATTTAATTTTTCGTAAATATAAAACTTTAAAATAATAAAATTAATATAAACTATTTATTAAAAAATCAAAATATAAATGTAATATTAGTGTATCATGAAAAGTGCGTCAGTGAATCTGTCCATAACATGGTGAAGGCCCCACCTATAATACAAAAGTAAAGTAAGGTCACCACAGCTGGGAACCACATAAGCATACAAATATACAAACCAATAGCTGAGGAAAGTGACACTTGAACCTCATATGTTACAACCATAGTCTAACTAGTGTTAGTCTCAACCCAATATATCCCTAAGCGTTAAACTCTCAACCCAATAAATCCCTAAACGTTAAACATTGAGCATGTTAAAGATTTTGAAATGTCCTCTTCAAATGTATGAATTTTTAGACACGGTAACAATATCCAAATCGAAAATAAAAATATATATTATTGAGAAAAGAAGAAACTATGAGTATTATCCATGTATACAAATCTTTTTTATTTTTTTGGTGATATTTTTATCATTGTCCAAAATTTAAAGAGAATTTCTGGGAAGGTTAATTTTGATTTCTCTAATCTATATAATATGAGTGTTTTAGGGTTTTTGAGGGTGTTTAATTTATTTATGCATTCAGAAACACATTTTAAATAGTCAAAAATTTACAATCCCACTAAAAATTTCGTTGTGCAATTATATGAACAAAAAGGAAAAAACCTCTCATGGTTAGTATGCTCTAATTTAAATACTAAAGAGCAAAAGTTGATGATGAATAAAAAGCTAGGGTGTAATTTTTTAATATTTTTACAATTTGAATTGATTTAGCAGCTAGCTGATTGAACTTGGCTTACGAGGTCGAGCTTATCACTTCCATGATAGCCATGAGTTCAGATTTTTGGAAAGTGACTTAGTGTGGAAGATCTTAGATTTTCCGGGGAAATTTATACAAATTGCATGAAAACAGTTTTTGTGCAATGCAATCTACATTGCACATTGAAAAAAATTTCATGCAAGATAGTGCTATCATCCAAGAAGATTGTAAGGCCAGGAGGTAACTCCACAATGCGAATTGTGTTTTTGCATTAAGATTGCTCATGGATATATACATGGAGGGAGAGACTCTTGGGCTTCACCTCCCAGTGTCTCTTCATATTCCTAATCTCCTTATTTTCTATTTACATTATTTACATAAATTTCCTAATCCCAAAGATTAGGTGTCAACATTCCCCCCCTTAATCTGAAGGGATGTTGGTGAGTCCAAGCATCATTTTGAATCTTTCGAACTTTTCTCTTCCAAGCGCTTTGGTGAAGATGTCTGCAATCTGCTCATTTGTGGAACAATGGTGTAGATGGATTGTCTTGGCCTCAACATGATGTCGAATCAAATGGTATTTTGTATTGATGAGCTTCATTCGATCATGGAATTCTGGGTTCTTGGCCAACTTTATTACATAAGTGTTGTCAAACATGAGTGGAGTTGAATGCACTTATTTCACCTCCAAATATTCCATAATTTTCCTAAGCCACACAATTTCCTTTGTTGCTTCAACTTCTGCCACATATTCTACCTCTATTGTGGAATCTGGTGGAACTAATTGTTTGTGTGACCTCCAGGAGACAACTCCTAATCCAAGACTCATAGCATAACCTAAAGTAGATACCTCAGTTTCTTTATCTCCATCGAAGTCTGAATTAGAGTATCCAATCAAGCTGAAGTCGCCCACCTGTGTATACTTGAGTCCAAAGTCTTGAGTTCCCTTCAAGCACTTTCGAACTCTTTTCACAACACACCAATGTCTCTCACAAGGCTTTTGCATAAGTGTGGAGAGGATTCCAACATCAAATGAAATGTTTGGTCTAGTAGTAGTCAAGTAGTTAAGACTTCTTACAAGTTGTATATACTTTGTTGCATCCTCAAATTCTTTTCCTTCCATGGATGTGAGATTGAAGTTATGTTCCATTGGATTAGTCAAAGGGTTGCACTCATCCATGCCAAACCTATTCAACAGATCTCCAATGTACTTCTTTTAAGAGAGGAATATAAACTTTAGATTTTGAGTTACTTCAATACCAAGATAGTAGTGAACATAGCCCAAGTCAGTGATTTCAAAACCTTTCCTCAATTCCTTCTTATGGATGCAATGTAGCTCTCATTGTTACCTGTCATCAAAAGATCATCTACATACACCACAAGATATACAATTGTTTTACCAAGTTTCTTGACAAACAAAGTTGCATCTTCAATATCATAATGTTTGAAGTTGGGTTTCAGAAGATGCTTAGTTAACTTTTCATACCAGGCTCGCGGTGCTTGCTTGAGGCCATACAAGGATTTCATAAGCTTGCATACCTTGTGTTCTTTTCCCTTCACAACAAATCCTTTTGGCTGGGACATAAAAACATTCTCTTTAAGATCTCCATTCAAGAAAGCAGTTTTTACATCCATTTGATGGACTTTCCAATTGTTGTGAGCTACCAAGGAAAAGAGTGTCTAGATGGTAGCCCATTTTTCTATGGGAGAAAAGGTCTCCTCATAGTCGACCCCTTATTTATGTGCAAAACCCTTTGCCACAAGCCTAGCTTTGTGCGTGTCAAGTGAGCCATCAACTTCATACTTGTTCTTGTAGACCCACTTGCAACCAATTGGTTTGGTTCCCAATGGAGGATCAAACAACTTCCAAGTGCCATTCTTTATCAAGGCAACATACTCTTTCTGCATCACTTCTTTCCATTCATCATGAGAAGAGGCTTATTTGAAGGAAGTTGGTTCAAAATATATAGACAAATTTAGTTCACAATCATAAGAAACATACATATCAACAGGTGAATCAGAATCATCTACATCATCTCCATTTTGCCTGGTTGAATTTCTTGTTCCTGTCTTTTTGAGATGGCCCAGGCTACTCAGTTGACTAAATTGGGACTGAATCAAGATTGAGTCTCCCAATTCTGTCAATCACATCCCTCAAATTGTCTTCAGTGGCTGGAGCTTCATGTGGGGGAGAGCGTGCTTCAAAAGAAGATTCCACATATTGATCTAGTATAGGAACCCCCCCTTTAAGATGTGGAATTTGATTATCAAATTCTTGAAATGACTTTGCATGTCCGAACCTATACAAGCGATTGAGTTGTCGCTCAACAACATTGTCAGCCTTGGAAGATTCAAGAAAGATCACATCTCTAGATACAAAAAACTTCTTATTAACTTCATCATAGAGATGGTATGCTTTGGAGGTATTTGAATACCCCAAGAAGATACACTTACGACTCCTTGCACCAAGTTTGGTTCTTTGTTCCTTTAGTATCAAGGCATAACAGGTGGAACCAAAGACCCTAAGATGCTTTACCGAAGGAATGTGGCCATACCACATTTCATAAGGAGTCTTGTTTCTAATAGCACTAGATGGCCACCTATTCTTTACATTTACAACACATAGAACTGCATCAGCCCAAAACATCAATTTTAAATTCTTGAAAAACATCATGGAACATACCATATTTAAGATTGACATGTTCATTCTTTCAACTACTCCTTTCTGTTGGGGATTATAAGGCACATTTGTTTGATGTTTAATCCCATTCTGGTGAAGATAGTTTTCAAACTCATTTGAAGTGTATTCTTTTCCATTATCAGTGCAAATAGAGCCAATATGAGATTGTGCATCATTTTCAATCCATGCATGAAAGTTCTTAAATGTTTGAAAAGAATCATATTTGTTCTTCAATAAATAAACCCAACATATGTTGTTGTAGTCATCAATAAATTTCATCATATATTTATTTCCATTTGCAGAAGGAATAGGCATTGGTTCACATAAGTCTGAATGAATAAGTTCAAGTTTTTCTATGTGCTCTGGAATGAGAATCATGAATATACATTTTACTATGCTTTCCTACAAAACAAACAGCACATTGCTTAAGCTTCCTAGGAATTGTAGGCAAACCAGTAACACCACTTTTCTTCAACATACGAAGGATGCCATAATTCAAGTGTCCAAATCTAGCATGCCATAAAATATTTGATGGAAATGTACCTTCATCATAATGGGAACTGTATGAGAAGTTTTGTGCACGAGCAGAGGCACCTTGTAGCTTCAAAAGTCTTTCTTCTTCTGTCCCCATCATGACAAGTAAGCGATCTGATGCTTTTCTAACCTCAACCTTGCCATCAAACATATGAATGGAGTGTCATTGTTGGAATATGTGGACCAAATACAACAAGTTTGTCCTCAGCTCCGAGAGATATAAAACATCATGTAGAAGAAAGTCTAGAAGACCAAGTAATTTGAGCCTGATTGTGCCAAGCCCTGATGGCTTCAGTTTTGATTTGTCTACAAAGTATACTGCTCCATCAACATTGTCAGTAAATTCTTCAAAAAAATCTCTTCTAAAATTCATGTGGCAAGTTTCTCTTGAATCAAGAAACCAATCATTTTTCCAAGAAGCAAGTGAAGCATTAAACAAGTCTTCAGTTACTCCAATATTACAATGTGCCACAACATAGTGAGTGGATTCAGATGCTTTGCCTTTCTCTTTGTAATGGGTTTTAACTTTGGCTTCATTTCTTTCCTGCTCAATTTTGATCCAAGGCAACTTACATGTGGATGCATCATGTCCATATCTATTGCAACGTATGTAATGAAGATAAGACTTTTCTCCTTGAAACTGTCTGCCCCCCTGCCTCCAAAATTTCTTCTTCCTCTTCCTCTTTGGCCACCTATTCCTCTAGAAGAATATTGAGCATGATTCTTCTCTCGATGTGCAAGATACACAAATTCTTCAGAATACTAAGGAGTTGTCTTCTTCCCATATTCCTTCTCTCTCTCAACACATTTCTTCTCAAGGGAGTCAAAGGTAATCTCCTTGAGGTTTCCACTTGCTTGCAATGACTCAAGATAATTTGAATACATGGGATATAGTGCGTTGACATAAGCTATAAGAGGAATGTATATTTGAACACCAATGGTTTTTATATCATGCATAATAGATCTTACTTCTAATGCTAAAGCAAGAGGATCATCATTTTTAAATTCAAGACTGAACAATTTAATCATCAATTGGACAACTTCAAGTTCAGGGTGTGAGTCATAGAGTTCCTTCAACTTCTGTAAGGCTTCAAAAGCATTTGAAAATGGTGAAATATGACGACTCACCTCTTCATTTACAAATGTTTCAATCAAGGCACAGGTATTATTGTTATTGTTTTCCCAAATGGTGATCTCCTTACCAGAGATGGGCTTTGCAAGTTCATTATCTCCTTCAACTACACAAACTCCTTTCCACAACTCATTGAAAATGAGAGTGTGTTTTATCTTCCACGATCATTCAGGATAGTTCTCTTTTTCAGAGATAACTACTCCAAAAATAGATATCAATGAATGCATTAAAATATGTGTACTGCATAAATGTACTTCTGGTGGAAATAAAATGCAGTTCTGGTGTAAAAAATTGCATAGAGGTATTACTTGGGGGAGTTGTTATATGGGAGAGGGGATATATGGTGAGGGTATTATATGCGGGAGGGGATATATGGGAGGGTATTATATGGGGGAGGGTTGTATGGGGAGGAGGGTCAACGTATACCAAGGAGGCGGTTTGGATAATGTCGACCAGTTTGGATAATGGATACAGTGCTAATAACTAGGAGCTAAGTGCTAATAACTGGGAGTGGATTTACAGTGCTAATAACCAAGAGCTGAGTGTTAATAACCGAGAGCGGATTTACAATGGTATTCAATGTATGGGGATATCACCAAACAACACAACGTATCACCAAATGATACAACATTTGGAGGAGGTGATACTGATACAATGTATGGTATATATATTACCACAAAACACCAGTCACGCAATACCTTCACGATGGGAGGACACAGAAGGGTGAATGGGAAATACTAGTCACGTAATACCAGTCACGATGGAGGGGACCAGAACCAATAGTGTAGGCTGACTGTGCGGTGAGACTGGTAATCTCTGGGAAAATGAACCGAGGGGAGGATAAAGTATTAATCTCTAGCAGTGGTAATATATTAAATACAGTAATATATTAAAAATATGCAGAAGAGTATGCGTTAAGGAAATGTCCAGGCTTGGAATATTAAAAAAACATATTACCGTGTATGGAAGGTGGATTCGGGCCTCAGGAGCCATGGCAAAGGTGTCATTTCTGTAAAATAGGCAGAACATAGGAAGGAGGGAGTTATAAGGGTAGAGAGGGAACTGGAGCTAGCTCTAATACCATGTCAGTCCAGGAGGTAACTCCACAATGTGAATTTTATTTTTGCTTTAAGATTTCTCATGGATATATACATGGAGGGAGAGACTCTTAGGCTTCACCTCCTAGTGTTTCTTCATATTCCTAGTCTCCTTATTTTCTATTTACATTATTTACATACATTTCCTAATCCCAAATATTAAGTGTCAACATAGATAAGATAAGGACACAGAAAATTTTCTTGAAATTTTGAGGATTTTGTGTATCACACATCAGGAATTTTTGTTGAAGTGAGATGTATTCACCAAAATATTTTTGGTGTGATATAATGTAAAGGAGAAACATTTCCAACACTGTAATACATTCCAAGACTTAGAAAAACTTAAAGTGGTGATGTATATTACATGAATAATATTTAAGTGTAATACAACATGTCACAAGAAATGGATTTCACAAAAGTTTATCCATTTGTACTATTTCATATCAAATATTTTAAAGGTGTGATACACCATCATGAGAAGAAAATTTCCTTTCTTGAAAGAAAAACTTCACGATATAGACAAATTTAAGATAAAAGTGAAAAAAATTGTGTTACATGATGAAAATATTTTTGTGATGTAGCAAAATAATATTGGTGCAATAGATTATAAGTAGCAATTATGTTGCAATGTGATAAAGAAAAGAGAATAATTGTAATGTGGAAAAGTTTGAAGGGGCAATGTATCACACTGAAATATTTTATGTGAAACACATTGCAAAATATGAACATTTTCTGAGGTGCAAGAGATACTTCAAGATGAAGAAAACTTGGAAAAGTATATGAAAGAGCTTGAAAAAACTTTAGAAATTCTCACATGTTGCAAAAAAAGATTTTTCATGCAATGCAATATATCACATCAAATATAAGATTGGTGTGATATACTACAAGGAGGCAATATTTATGTTGCATGGTAAATATTTTCCTTCGTCATGGGATACATTGCATCAAGTAAATATTTCCATGCAATAAATATATTTTGACCAATGCAAGATATTTCATGGGAAAATTTTTCTCATGTGTCACAGAAATGTGATTACAAAGGAAAGAATTTAAGGGAGATCAGATATGCCATGCTGAAAACATTTCCCATAAGGAACATTGTAAAAGAAAATAAAAGGAGTATGGTGACTTGCCACATAAACAACAATGAAGATAAAATTAAAAAAATAAAAATAAAAATAAAGGTATTTAAAGCTAAAATCATGTTTTGGCCATAACAAGATAAAAGACAAAAAACTTACGTCAAGGTGAAATTTTAGGGGTAGGCTTGTAGTAATGTTAGACTACACAAGTGTTATTGAGGGCCAATCACCAATTTTGCTCCATTTTTCTATAGAAAGAAAATTAATGGTTTTTGAAGAATCATGTGGCATTCCTTGAAAGAGGCCCTCTTGCCAATGAAATTTATACAATGAGTTAGGGAAGAAGACATAATGAAACCCAATAGATATTTTGTCTATATTCAAAGGGTTTTGGAATAGAGATGCAAAAATAGGCTCAAATACACTATTATGGGCCACATTTTAGGGATTTTTTAGATTTTCAGAGGAGAAAAAGGGACCCTAGATCGCAAATTTGGAAATTTTCTTTATTGAACATTTTACCTTCTTAACAAGCGAAACAACCCTGTGTTACTAATATTTTCCTAGCTTTGTTTTGTTTAGGATATGTTTTTGCTACAAGTCCAGAGAAAATGTGAAAAGGACAAAGTTGAGAATTCCATATTGATGTAAAATTTGAATGGAGCATCAAATCCCCAATCAAAACGTTTTTTTATACTCACAATCAAGAATACTATATACACCTAATATAAAAGTTTTCTAGGTTCCTAATAGATTTTCTTCTATAAGTGGGTGAAGATGACCTCTCAACTAGATTTCATTAGTGAGAGTGATACAATTGAGTAGATATGACAACTTTAGAGGGCCATAATGTCTTACTCACTCTATTATCATAAAAAAAATGATCGTCTAGCCTAATTTACTAGATGGATCAAAGTACACCATGAAAGGCCAATTTACCATAGTTTCATTGTGATAAATTACTTAATAAACCATATATTTTAAGCAATTTATAGTTAAACCCATGAAGAATAATTAAATAAATCATTATTTATTTGATTTTTTTCTAGGAATAATTAATTAAACCATTGTTCAATTATTATTCTTTGTCATATTTGACTCAATCATGAAAAATAAACAGATAAATTGTTAATTATCTTATTTTTATCTAAGAATAATTAATTAATCACTAATTAATTATTATTCTTTGTCAAATTTGACTAAATCCTTTAGGAATAATTAAATAAATCCTTATTTGTTTATTATTCCTTAACTAATTCCTTGAGATGATAAATAAATCATTTATTTATTTATTATTTCTAAATAAAAGTTAAAATACTTTTTCCCTCCTAAACAAATATAATAAATATTCCATGTGGTTATTCCAAGAATCGGATCAATAATATTTTATTATTGCCCATTATTTGAGGATAGCTCAATATTTTGTTATAAATAGAAGGGTTTTCCATTCATTATTCACTTTTGATTATTTTCATGGTTGCACTCATTGTTGTAACTCTGATTATTTTCATTGTCGCATACCATATTTTTGTTGGGTTTACACATTATAGAGGAGAGAGACTCTACACAAGCCAAAGACGTTTGAGGATAGCCAAGAACCCATCCCATAGAGTTGGGCTGGTAACATTTATTTGTTCCCTTCACAGGTGTTATAATAAAACTATTCTTTGTATATCTAGTTTAAATTGGATGATTGGAGTTATTACACTTTCTTTTTATTGTTTAACTATGATTTTGGTGTAGATTTGGAGTTTGGCAGGTTTTGTTTCTATCAGTTGTTGCAGATATACAATGTTTAGTAGCCATTTATATTGTTGAGATTGTTTATCATCCACAATCGTAAGTGGGTTCTTTTCATACATCTTTGAGAATAAAATGCTACAACAAAATTGGCAACTCCGCACTTATCAGCCCAAAAAGTGCGATCCCTACAGGAAAACAGGTCAGTACCTGCATTTTTTGGGTTTTAGGGTCTTCTCAAATCTATTTCTAGGTTTTGCAGAGAGTTGTCTGCTGGGTTGTCTGACCTCTATCTCATCCCACTTAGGCCTTGATCCACTCTGATTTACTCATCGAATTTGAATTTAGCCTCCCCTAGGGCTTCTAGTACGCTTCCACCTTTCTAAGAGGAGTTTAGCTGAGTGATTAGTCTGAGTTTCTGCAATGCTTTGAACCACATTTTCCATATTTGTACCCTTCTGTTTCAGATTTGTAAAGATAAGTTGTTACCATCCATAGTTTCACATTTAAACTTGTTTGGTCATTGGCCTTAGGGTCCCATTGGTAGCCCTAAGTGTTTCACCCATCTCCCTATTTTTTTGCAACAATCTTCCTCTATGGTTTTTTGTTGTTGTTGCACCACTTTCTAGTAGCTTATCGTCACTTGATCAAGTCCACACTGACATTTAGATATCTTGACCATTTTAGCGTATTTTCCATCAATTTAGCCACTAACCAACACAATGTTTTCAAACCCAGTTTGGGTGGGGTTTAGTTAATTGTTTTGATGTTCATTTTCTGTTATTAATTTTAGTTTATTTTCAGCAAGCGTTTTTCTCTTTTACAATTTACACATTATGGGTTTAATCAATTAATACACTTGTGCACACAAGCACACCTTAAGCGAAGGGCGCTTGGTTTACACTGCCAAGCCAAGACTTAACATAATAAATTTATCTCCCCTCATTGAGACAAAGGCATATTGTTGATCTCCCTTCACCATTTCCATGTCACATGTGTCCTACCACCATTGCGCCACCAAGGTGTTTGTCACAGAGACTATTAGGCCTTCACCCCTAGTTTCCACTTGGGCATATTACCCCTCCCTGTTAGGTTCGATTTCATAGCCCTCTGAGTCCCCATACCGACTCTTCTCCTGGTTCTTCTGATTCCTCATCTGATTCCGAGCCTCCTTCACCGCATATCGTCACCATGTCTAGACCCACAGCTGGTGCAGGAACCTAACCTGGTGTTGGCTCTGGTTCTATCCTAGTGGTCACATCAAGTGGAACAGTCTCAGGAACCGTTCCAGCAACCCCCATGCTCCCCTTTATGGCTGGGTTAAGTCTACTAGATTTTAACCAGTTTATAAACGACCCCATACACCATGATGCTGGTTGGCCCTCTATGCTGACTAAGCTTCCCTCAGACATCCTGAAGTTTGAGGGTAATGTTGGAGAGGATCTTACCAACCATGTTTGATCCTTCCACATGTGGTGTTCATCCAACTCCATAACTGATGGCTCCATTTGTCTTCATCTATTCCAATGCATGCTCACTGGAGACACTACAAAATGGTATGTAGACCAGCCTTCCACATCTCATTCTATTTTCGCGATGCTTTCTAAAGTGTTCCTCTCATATTTCGAGTTGCCTCTCCGGTACAACACTGGTACGAATCTATTGACCACATTCCGTCAGTCCTACGCCACTTTCCTTTCCGACCATGTTCAAGAGTTGCGTTGAAGGAGGAGCACATATCGTGCCCTGCCTTTCAAAGACCATGTCTATCTAGATTGGTTTCTTAGGAGCCTTTTATCTCTCATTGGAAAAGATGTCACGTCCCATTTTCCTCAGACAGAGGAAGAAGCTCTCCAAACCTCTCTGAGATATGTTCTAATTTATGCACAATCTGGTTATGTATATATTGTCATTCCAGGGCTCCCTCATCCTGGAAGTGTCAATGCATTGGGGGTGTCTCACGCTGCTGACGGCATCATTGGATCCCTTTCAAACTCTTCATTATATACTCAACAAAGTTATGACTACCCACAGGGGGGCACTAGTTCCTCCAACACTTATGCCCCTCCTACCAGTAACATTTTTCCAGGGCCCCAACTCGTCTACCAAACTATTGCTCCTCCTTATGCACAGCCTGGTGCTCCAGCCCCTCAAGCATTAATGTCATAGCCTCCCATGTATCCTCAAACCCAACAGCCACCACCCCCTCAAGACCAGGTGTTTGCGCAACAGAGTGCAACCAATCCCCAAAATTCGAAGAAAATGAATAAGGGGAAGGGTAACCATGGTAATCAAGGTAACCAACCTAGTGAACCCCAGGGGAACCAGCCTAACACCAAAAACCAGCAACAGGGCGACCAACCCAAGCAGAACAAGGCTATTTGTATGAACAAGCCTTGTGCATGTTGTGGTGTACATGGCCACTATACACATGAGTGTCCTCTTTTGCCCCAAATGCACTAAATGTGGGAAGCTCAAGCAACTTCTAGATGTCAATAATCGCCTCAAAATGTTGTGCCATCTCAACTAGAAGTGCTCACAAATCCTTTCCATCGGCAATGGTTTGTTGCTGCTCAACCTCAGCCAAGTCAAGCAACCCATCCCCCCCAACCTTCTAGTCCTAGTGACAACTAGATCCTTATGATGAAATCTGATGAGGTTAACCAATCCAATATCAACCTACAAACCCATTCAACTCTATATGACAAGCCCTCGACTTTGTAAGCTACCGAGTCCAAAACCAAAGTATTTGGTGAACCTCTTACAACACCAAATGGTCCTTTACAGATCCCTCAACATAAATTTGAGGCCATTGTAGGTTTTAACCCCGTACAAAAATTACCTGCATACGAATTCTAAAACACAGAAAATAAACAATGCGAGAGCATAACACATAAAACACGTATACACAGAGATTTTCCCCTGGATCCCAAAATGGGACTACTAGCTTGACTTTTCATTATGTTCCTTTCAATGTTATAATACATATTTATACAAGCCGAAGCATCCAATAACATGGACCGAAAACCATCATGTCCAAAACCATGGACTAAAAACCATTGCATCCAAAACCATGGACCAAAAACCATTGCATCCAAAACCATGTGTGAAAATCATGCACAAAACCATAGGCAGGTCCGCCCAACCTAACATAGGGTCCAAAACCAAAATTTTCCGGGGCGCTGCCCCGGACCCCATAGAGTGGGGTTACCTGCACCCTTGAAACCCCCTGTGACTCCCCCCACTATGCAATCGACGCGATGAAGAGGGGGCTTCGCCCCCCTTCTAACCCCCCGATTAACTACGTGGGCTAGTCATGGAAAGAATATAACACAACCCAACATTCTCCCACTTGTTGTTTTCTTTCTACAGGGGGCCATAAGAGAGTTTAGTCATTTATCTAGCCATGCAACGCCCATTGTTTCTCTACACCAAGAGAACTTCTCAGAGCTCACAGATTTTTTCAATGCATATGTAATATTCTTCAAAGTGTCCACCTTTACTAGCAACACCTTTTTTTCTTCTATCATATCCCTCACAAAGTGATACTGAACATCAATGTGCTTTGTCTTTGAATGATATGCAGGGTTCTTTGCCAAGAAAATTGCACTTTCACTGTCACAGTCTATCCTTATAGCTCCCTATACTAACCCCATATTGAACACAATCTCTGCAACCAAACTGCTTCCTTGCTTGCATGAGTGTCTACCATGTATTCTACCTCTATAGTTGATAGTGCCACTACAGATTGTTTCTTAATCATCCAATTGACTACACCTCCAAATAGGTTAAACACATACCCACTTTTAGATCTTCTCTGATCCAGATCTCCAGCCCAATCTGCATCAACAAAGCCACGAATATCCAACACTCTGTCCAATCCTAGTCTTCCTTGGCCGAAAACTCCACTAGATCCCAAGCCTCATTTTTGTGCAAAGATGCCATTTCATCAACCATGGCCTCTTTTTAGAGTTTTCCATCCTCTAAATCTATTGGTTCCTTTACAGTTTTGGGATCATCATCAGTAATAGATAAAGAAAAATTTGAACAGAAAGCATATGGACTATACCTTTCTAGTTGTCTTCTTTCTTGAAATGATCTCCTCACACCCAGAGTTTGTGACTCTTCATCTTCTAATTCCTCCTTTGCTGTAGAGTCTGATTCTTCCTCCTTTAGCTCAAACTCTATCTTCTCAGGTTCCTTTGGTTGGACTTCATGTTTAATAACATCTTTCACCTCTTTGAACACCACATCTCGGCTGTACACAACCTTCCTTGTTTCTGGGTTCCAAGGCTTATAACCCTTTAAACCATCCTTATACCCAATAAAGATGCACTTTTCAGATTTACTATCCAACTTGGTTTGTTTCTCCTTTGGAACATGTACATATGCATCACATCCAAATACCGTCATATGTGAAAGAAAGGGTTTCTTACCAGTCCATACCTCTTGTGGAGTTTTATCCTCCAACGCTGATGAAGGTGATCTATTGACCAGGTAACATGCTATCTCCACCGCCTCTACCCAGAATTCCTGTCCTAACCATGCTTCTTACCCTTTCCATCAACGTCTTGTTAATTCTTTCTACAATTCCATTTTGCTGAGGTGTATATGGAGTAGTCTTCTGTCGTGCTATACCACACTTCTTACAGAATTCTTCAAATTACTTACTGCAAAACTCTCCATCGTTATCTATCCTCAGCACCTTTACCTTCTTCTCTGTCTGGTTTTCCACCAGAGCCTTGAATTCTTTAAACCTGTCAAAGACTTCAAATTTCTTCTTAAGGAAATATATCCATGTATTCCTTGAGAAGTCATCTATAAATGATACATAGTACACAAACTTACCTAGTGATGGAACCTTGACAGGTCCAAACACGTCACTATGCAGAAGCTCTAATATCTGTTTCTCCCTCTTACCACCAGAGGGGAAACTCACCTGATTCTGTTTCGCCCTCTTACCACCAGAGGGGAAACTCACCCGATTCTGCTTCCCATATACACAATTTTCACAGAAATCAAAATCCAAAGAGATATTACTCATACCTTCTACCATACCTTTACCATGAAGTATTTGAAGGCCCTTCTCTCCAATATGTCCAAGCCTTTGATGCCACAACATGGTCTTCTCTCCAGAGACCACTAGATTTTCTGCTCCACTTTCGGGAACCGTAGAACTGTTGTGCCCATCAACAATAGTGCTACCTTGCAACTTATACAGAGTTCCAATCCGAACTCCCCGCATCAATACCAGTGCTCCTCAAACCATCTTGCAGGTATCCTTGTTGAACACTGTTTTTACACCTGCATCATCCAACTTTCTTACAAAAATCAGATTTCTGGCCAATGCAGGAATATGTAGGACACCCAGAAGTGTTCTAACCCTTCCACCTTGCAACTTCAACTTTACTTTTCCACGACCAACGATTCTATCCTTCCTATCATCTCCTAAGAAGACATCACCACCATCGTATTTATCATACTCACAGAACCACTCTCTATGGGGAGTGAAGTGAAAGGATGCACCTGAGTCAATCAACCATGCCTCATGATCTACATGTGTACTTGAAGAAGCCAAGTACACATCCCCACCTTCATCTGAGGTGGTTTTCGCCTCTACAGAAGGCTCATCATCAGATCCCTTTCCTTTGTCAAGAGCTTTAGATTTACAGTCCCTTTTGTTGTGCCCTTCCTTTCCGCATTTCCAGCACACCACCTTTGCAGGTTTTCCTGGAGATTTAGATCTCCCTCTAGATTTAGATCTCCCACTCGATGACTTATTTTTGTTTCTGTTCTGGGACCGTCCTCGTACAGACAAGGAATCACCATTCTAGCTCCCCATATTTTTCTGTCTCATCTCCTCCGTCAGCAAGGATGAGACTATTTCATCAAACTGCAAGGCATTTTCATTGCTACCTATTGCAATAACTAGACTATCCCACGAATCTGGTAGAGAACACAACAAACTAATGCGCTTATCTTCATCTGAAATTTTGATATCAATAGATGATAACTGACTTACCATAGTATTAAACGCATTCAGATGCTTTGTCACCAAGTCTCCATCTTTCATCCTTAGGTTATACAACTTTTTTCGTAGGAACATTTTATTCACCATAGACTTAGATTGGTACAAAGTCCCTAACTTGTCCCACAAAGCCTTCGCCATAGCTTCCCTTGATAAATTCAACAATATTGAATTTGAGACACACAATCGTATTGTTCTCTTTGCCTTCCAATCCAACTTCTTCCATTCTTCATTGGACACTCCCGTTGGTTTAGTACTCGGATCTACCGCGATCCACTGATCTTTATCCACCAACAGATCCTCCATCTTGAGTTTCCACAGCTCAATACTCTGACCATTAAATTTCTTGATCTCTATCTTTCCACTGCTCGCCATCTTCTTTCACCACCAGAATCGATCTCGCAGATCTCTCACTGAACAAGGTCTACCACAGGCCCGAGCGAAACCCCTCAGCAACAAAGCCATCCCCTTGAAGCCAAAACAACTATGATACCAAATGTAGGTTTTAATCCCATATAGAAATTACCTGCATATGAATTCTAAAACACAAAAAATAAACAATGCTAGAGCATAACACATAAAACACATATACACAGAGATTTTCCCCTGGATCCCAAAACGGTACTACCATTTTGATTTTTCATTATGTTCCTTTCAATGTTACAATACATATTTATACATGCCGAAGCATCTAATACCATGAACCAAAAACCATCACGTTCAAAACCATGGACCGAAAACCATCTTATCCAAAACCATGGACTAAAAACCATCGTGTCCAAAACCATGTGCGAAAATCATGCACAAAACCATAGGTAGGTCCGCCCAACCTAACATAGTGTCCAAAACCAAAATTTTCCGAGGCACTGCCCCAAACCCCATAGAGTGGGGTTACCTGCATCCCTCAAACCCATTGTGACTCCCCCGCTACGCAATCGGCGCAACGAAGGGGGGGCTTCGCCCCCCTTCTAACCCCTCAGTTAACTATGTGGGCTAGTCATGGAAAGAATATAACACAACCCAACAGCCATTCCTAAGATCCCAGAGGGACCATTACATCGTAATGTGGCTTCTAACAGATCTACCCATACATACAGTATAGTAGATGAATTGGCACAATCACCTGCTGCCATGTCGACACTGGAAGTCCTCCAGTTGTGCCCATCTCAAAAGAAAGCTCTACTAACTGCCTTGGGTGCAGTGGATCCTTCTGACAATCGCTTGATTGTCTTCCCGGTTGATACATCAGAACATCCCCCATTTCCTTCATCTGTTGCCTTCCAGATACCAGTTCGATTCCGTAATGCCATCATCTCCCGATGCATTATTGATAAAGGTGCATCCACCTGTGTGATGTTCACTGCTGTTTGGAAACAACTTAAGTCACCTGAGTTGTCCCCCTCCACCGTAATTTTTCGTGCTTGGTATGGAAAATCCCCCCAGCCCCTTGGCATGTACCGCAACTATCTAGTGACCCTTGTGGGCAAGACTATCCATGTCGACATTGAAGTCATTGATGCCCCTTTGGATTACAACATTCTCTTAGGTCGTAGTTACACATATGCCATGTTAGTCGTCATGTTTGCAGTGTTCTGCAATATGTGTTTCCCCCATGAAGGGAAGATCAATACCATCGATTAGTTGACTTAATACGAGCCGACATCTGTGACCTCCCTCGAGTCCATTATCTCGTCAATGTCTGACAAATAGTCTTCAACTCCTACCACCAATGTTTCAGCCGGATTCTATAAAGATTCCTCATTGTTGGGTTCTTTCCCTGGTCCTCCCCTCCCATATCAGAGCCTAACTCGATGAGTGTTTGCATGTTACAAGCGTCATAGGCTGCCCTTAAGTAGTTCGGTACACCTAATCAATAGCTAGCTCCTCAGCACCCTGTTGTTGCCCTTCCAGCTGAGCACTCTGGATCCACCTGCCCAGGACCTCCTCCATTTGTGGGTGCCTCTCCTATGTTTCCACTAGGAACTGTTCCTCCAGGTCTCAACCATCCAGGAGCTATTTTGTCGAGACATTACCCTACAGGCCAAATACCTTTCTTATTCCCCCCTCCGGGAGTATTTTTTGTCCCTATCATGGCTTCGCTAGTCCTTCCTAACATGATTTTTGGGATCCCAGTATGATACACCAATCCCCCTGCAAACATTCCGCTTGGTCAGCTAATACCTTATCATGATTTCACCCAAGTTCAACCGGTCCCCATGACCCCTGTCGCTACTTCAGTTCCATCATAACCTCAACAGGAACCAACTCCTGTTGTGATAGCATCTAGACAAGGGGGGAAGCTAAGAGAAAAGAACCCAAGGACAAATCTCCCTAATCTTCTTCAACCCCCAAAGCCCCAAATCTGTCACCTCCATATGCTTTGTGTGAAGTTGTTGGGCATGCCACCAATAATTGTCCCGAACTTCCTCAACGCAAACCTTTGGTTCATGAAGCGTTCCCTGAGTCAAATATCCATGAGTTCCAAATTACCTTACCGGGACCAGCCAAGAAACTCAAAACATTGTGCACAAATCACCCTTGTGCCTTGTGTGATCATCATGGTCACTATTCCCATTGTTTCCATCGTCTCGATGAATTTCACGATTTCCTTTGGGCGCTTCGCGAATACGAGGCCACTCTTAGTGGATTATCTACTCCTCTACCCGTGGATTCTGGTACCACTAGTTAACCAGAACAGGGGGACTCTGGTCCAACTATCATGATCCTTCCCCCTGATGTCGAGATGACAGACACCATAGGCCATATCCTTTACCTATCGTCATCCTTGAGTTCCTCTCATGAAAAACTTTCTAAGGTTTCTGCGCGCACTTCTATCAAACCTCTTTCGACATAATCTCAGTTCTCAACATCCGTAAATCCTCCATCTACTAGCCCATTATCTACCATTCAAGATGATGCGTATGTGAACCTTCTTTCTAATGTTGATGCACCAAGTATTTCCGCCTCATCATGTCATCTATCTTCCTCCCATCCCCCCATCTCACATTCTGATGAGGACATCATGGAAGCCATGACTACCCCTGATTACCCTTGGAACCATATGCACCATCGTGCGTACTTCCTCCCATATTTGGAGTCTGTCACTCTAAATAAATCCAGTATGCCCATAGCATACTGGTGGGGCACATAGGCCCCTACATCTCCTTATCATCCTTTGGAGGATCTCGTGCCAAGTTGGGCCGAGATGCTTGAATCCCTTTTTTTGAGCACTCGAAACACAATGGTGCTCCACAAGCTCCTCCTGATAGGGGGCATCATACCCACCTTTGCATACCAGATCAATCCCCTCCATCACATATGCTTGGGAGAAGTATCCCATGCTTAGGGGCATGATGTTTTTCCCTTGGCCATCTTCTCAATTGATTAACATAAGTCTCGGCCTAAATTCCACTGGATCTAGGTATGGTCAATATCCTCCCATTCCTTGGATAGTTTGTCCTACCAGCCTCTCCGGTGAGCCATATGCCCATCGTATATTGTAGACATTTGATACCAGATCTTCAAATATTTTTCTCTATGTCCATGTAGTCCCCATGTTTGACTTAGTGGGCGAGGATGATTCTAGACCTCCTCTAGTAGTTCATTCTTGTTTTCCTCTTCCCTTAATTCTTCATCAGGAACCATCATTCCAAGAAGCATTAAGTCCATCTTTAGACAAGTAAGGCCACTTGCCTGAAAGTTGTAGATCCCGATTCTGATGGTTGGTTTTTCCACTGCAATCTCCACAAGATTTAGGGCTTTCTTCGCCTCTCAAATTGGAGGGAAAACGTCATTTCATAGAAAAATCCCCAATTTTTCCCATTACGACTAGAGCATAGCTCAGTTTAATGAACCGTCAACACTGTTGGAAATATCTCACCGAGTTCTATAATGGGTCTTCCTCAGTTTTTTATTATTTGACACCTCACCAGGAAACTATTTTCCATGAAAGGTCACTTCGTCGCCTCTCAAAATCGAATTTTGTCATAAAGAGACACTTGTACTTTAAGTTCCACCTCCTCTTAATACTTGTTGGACCATATGCCTATCTTCATCATGAGTAACCATAATTTACTCATGTTTTGATGGTCCCCACCGGGCCTAGTCTATGTGGCAGCGTCATCGAGTCACCGTTGATTAGAGCATCTGTGATGAGTCACCCTTACATTCTTGGAGTCTATTTCATGTCCCATTATATCATGTCACAGTGTTCCATCCATATTTGTATATCGTTCATCCTGTGTTTCCCATTTTTGCCTCCAGTCATACTGTCCCCATCCCCTCTAGAGTTGAGTCCATTGCTGCTAGGTCAACCATGCATTTTATGCTCCGACAAGGGTAGTCATATGTTTGTCCCTCAATCTCACTTTTTCCCCATTATCCCTGGTGTCATTCCATCAATCACATTACTATTTTCCCTCGTTCTTTAGTTGAGGATCCTCATTGCCTCATCTATCACGGACCCTATTCTGTTGACATCAACTCATTTATTCCAAAAGAACGACCTAGAGGGCGGTGTAAATCGGTTCCAACTTCCATTCTTGTTCGGTGCCTTGGATTGAGTAGACGGTCTCATTATTTCCCTTTGAATTGGTCATTTCATGTCTGTGATCCATACACTTGATGGTTTAGTGATGCAGTAGATTTGTACTAATGATTCCTTGGTGTGTGTGTGTGTGTGATGTTTCAAACCTCACGATGGGGTGGCCCTTCAGGTAGCCCCCCACATGCCTGGATGCATACCTACTATGCTACAACCTTAGATGAATTTCCACAGAGTTGATGGGTTCGGTTCCTACCGATCGCAATGTTCATAGCATGCACGTCTCCTCCAGATGATCCATTTAGTTTGTAGAGCCCTCCCCTGTTCAGCAGGGCTTCTTCGGTTGTTCTACCCTCCCTCCCACCCATTTTTTGAGGGAAGGGGCTTTGTATCACATGTACTCAAATATTATTGTATTCAGCTCTGACACATGTTTTTTCTAGGTGCATTATGTATATGGGACACAATGCATTATTTTCTGGCTCTGTTATTCCAGCATGTCATGTACCATTCAGCATGTACTTCATTACACAGTTTTATATTACTCGTGAACCAGTATTTTTGTACTAAGTTATCTCGGCGAGTACGGATATGCCTCCCCGCCTCGTTGAGGTCCGGTACCACAACATAAAAGAGACTTGAATTAGTCTCTCCCCCTTTGTCCCTATCCTCTTTCAATTCAGCTTCATTGGTCTCTCTCTCTCTCTCTCTCTCTGACTCCCCTGTGTTGTCTAGTGATTGTGTCTTTACAATGTGCTTTGGTCATACGTTTTGCTCCTAACACTTGTACATTGGGGGAAATATGTTATCACCAACAAATTGATCGTCTAGCCTAATTTACTAGATGGATCCAACTACACCATGTAAAGCCAATTTTCCCATAGTAAAATTGCTTTCACTGTGATAAATTACTTAATAAACCACCTTTTTAAAGTAATTTATAGTTAAACCCATGAAGAATAATTAAATAAATCATTATTTATTTGATTTTCTTCTAGAAATAATTAATTAAACCATTGTTCAATTATTATTCCTTGTCATGTTTGACCCAATCATGAAAAATAAAGAGATAAATCATTAATTATCTTATTTTTCTCTAAGAACTATTAATTAATCACTAATTAACTATTATTCTTTGTCAAATTTGACTAAATCCCTTGGGAATAATCAAATAAATCCTTTTTTGTTTATTATTCCTTAACTAATTCCTTGAGATGATAAATAAATCATTTATTTATTATTTCTAAATAAAAGTTTAAATACTTTTTCCCTCCTAAACAAATATAATAAAATATTCCAGGTGGTTATCCAAGAATGAGATCAATAATATTTTATTATTGCTTATTATTCGAGGATAACTCAATATTTTGTTATACATAGAAGGGTTTTCCATTCATTATTCACTTTTGATTATTTTCATGGCTGCACTCACTGTTGTAACTCTGATTATTTTCATTGTCACACACCATATTTTTGTTGGGTTTACACATTATAGAGGAGAGAAACTCTACACAAGCTGAAGACGTTTGAGGATAGCCAAGAACCCATTCCATAGAGGGGACTGGTATCATTTATTTTTTCCTTCACAGGTGCAAAAATAAAGTTATTCTTTGTATATCCGGTTTCCATTGGATGGTTGGAGTTATTACTCTTTCTTTTTCTTGTTTAACTATGATTGTGGGATAGATCCAGAGTTTGGCAAGTTTTGTTTCTATCAGTTGTTGTAGATCTACAATTTTTAGCAACCATTTATATTGTTGAGATTGTTTGTCATCCACAATCTTAAGTGAGTTCTTTTCGTACATCTTTCAGAAGAAAACACTACAACACATAGCTTGAAAGTGAGCAAAGCAATAGTCTTTTGAAAGCCAAGTTAGATGGTATTGTCACGTATAGATTATTGTAATGTGGATTAGTACATGTATGTTATTCATTAATCAAAATGAAGAAGAATTTATACCATAATTAATGAAACATTCTACAATATGCATAATTTCTAATAGTTATGGTTGCATGAACATTTTGCATAATTACGGGTATATGAAAAATAGATTAAGATCAATACGAGGACTAGAGATATGGAGGATGCCAAATGGCATTATAGACATGAAGATGAAATAAAAGGTTTACAAATCATCTTGGGAAATGCAAAAACATAATCCAATGGACATAGAAGTAGGGAGAAACTGATAGAGTTGGTTGAGATAATGAAGGTATTATAGAAGGAATGCTCAGTTATTAAGATAATGATAAAAATTTGATTGGAACTCAAGAGGAGAAAGCCAAAATTATACTCAATTTATATAGAGTCTAAATAGTTGCAAAGGAAAATTAATAAGTATTCTAACACAAAACATGTAGAAAGTGTAAGACACAGAAGGGCATTCAAATCTCATGCTAGGAGGGATAATCTTAGGGGATATTGGCACTCAATAATTGTTAGTATACATCATTATTCACTTGGAAATTCAACCATAAGAGCACAATAATTTTCAAAATTAGAGAGTAGCCCAAGTGTTCCCTTGCCAAACATCAATGTAGAAGGAATAAGTTAGATATTTTCAAGGAGAGTTGAAGAAGTTCATGCCACCAAATTTTGGTGGAGAGTATAAGAAGGGTGATGATGTCGAATCCTAGTTGTTGGACATGAGAAAATATTTTCAAGTGCATAACTATTTATCGAATTTGGAAGAAATGAATTCCATATATCAACTTTAGAAGAAAGCTTCGATGTGATGGGAAGAGCTGAAGTAGGTCAAATATATTGAGGAGAAGAGAATTTTTGAGAAACGAATCAAGAAATACTTCAAGCAACATTACTTGTTAAAGCATTATTATGATAAGAATATGCAATATGCAAGTTAGGAAGCATGACCATGGAGAAGTATGAGAAGAAATTCTTGGAGCTTTTAACATATGTGTATTTCATCAAGGATGAAACATTGAAAATTCAAAGGTTCTTGAGTGGGATACAATCTTTCTACAGGGATAGAATCCAATTTGAAGAGTTGAAGATTTTGGAGGAAGCCATGGAGAAGACCAAATATTTATATGATCAAAACAAGGGAAGGCTAGTGTTTCAAAAGGCTAAAATAACAAAAGGAAATGCAAGATGTATCAGAGGAAGAAAAGATTCAAGCCACCTTTCTCCAAGAACACTCTCAAGCATATTAGTAAGAGAAACCAAAACAAATTGAACCTAAAATGATAGATTCCTTAGGGAAGAGGCCAAGGAAATAATCCATAAAGTGTTGGGGATGTGAAGGAGACCATATGTAAAATTATCTTTCTCATAAGTAACATAGGATGAAGACTATACATAAGAACCAAGAAGCATATATAGTGGAAGATATGCTGAAGAGAATTCCAAGGATTTATGCATTCTTAAACAACAGATAAATAGATAATCAATCCCACATGATTGAGGTGGAAGGTGGGATTGATAATAAACACATAACTATTTTGATTGATTTCAGAGCTAGTCATAGCTATATAGATCATCATCTAGTCGAAAGATTTAAATTGAAGAGAATAAGCATGAAAAGTCATGGTTGGTTTAGCTAGCCAATAGAACTAAGAGAAAAAACAATGAGCTTGTAAGGGATTGGGCAGTGAACATGAATGAAGTTATCACTAAGGAAAATTTTAACATCATAACAATTAGGCCATATGATTTGGTATGGATTGGTTGGAAAAGCATCATGTTGTTCTATATTGCTACAATGAGGTTTTTGCATGCCTTGATTAGCCAAAGAATTCAAGGATAGTTCAAGGTTTCAAAGGCCCATATCCATTAGAGGGACTTGACCACTTTAGCTGAAAATAAGTTTTAGGAAAGGGTGTTAGTTATATGTATCTTGTATAAATGAGTCAATCAAGGATAAGGAACCAAGTGGAATATTATCTACTATTGAAAGAGTATGATGTTGTGTTTATGGAATTACTAGAATTGCCACCAAATAGAGATATGACTTCTCTATTGATTTGATTCCTAGATCCACCCTAGTTTCCAAGGATCCCTACAAAATGTGCACTCGAAAGTTGAAGGAGTTTGAAATGTATTTAGGATATTTTTTTAAGAAGGGGCATATATACTCAAAAGTGTCACCTTAGGATGCCTTGATGCTTTTTGTGAAGAAAAAATATGGAACTCTAAGGTTGTGTATTGACTTTAGACAATGAAATAAGGTTATTACAAAGAACAAGTATACATTGTTGAGGATTAATGACCATTTTGTTTTGATGAAAAGAGAAAGGATATTATCCAAAATTGACCTAAGGTCAAGTTACCATTAGATTAAAATCAGAGAAGAAGACACTAGCAAGAAAACCTTTTAGACAAGATATCAACATTTGGGTTACAATAGTAATACGATAGTTTGGGTTGACAAATGCATCAACTATTTTTATGTGTCTAATGAATGGAGTACTCAAAGATTACTTAGGAAAATTTGTTATTATCTTCTTGGATGCTATTCTTATATACTCCAAGATAGAGAAGGAGCATGGGTAGCATTTGAGAATGGTATTATAGGGGTTGAGATACCACCAATTGTATGCCAACGTGAGCAAGTGCACTTTTTATTAGAGGAAAATCCACTATTTAGGCCACAATGTCTCAAAGGAGGGCATAAAAATGGATCTAGAGAAGATTGAGGCAACCAAAGAATGACCTAAACCAAGGAATGCTTTAGAAGTGAGATCATTTACGGGTCTAATTGGATACTACATGAGATTCATTGTAGCTTTCTCGAAGATTGCATGTCTAATCAGATCACTACAAAGGAAATGAATAATATTTGAATGGACTATTGAGTGTGAAGAAAGTTTCCAACGTGACTTGAAAGAATTATTAATTAGTGTGCTTATTTAAAAGGTTATCGATCCAAATGAGGATTTTGTTATATGCATATACATGTGTAAGGAAGGACTTGGTGGAGTCCCTCCCCAAAATGGGATGTTATTTGCTATTTATATAACAAACTCAAAGAGCATGAAAGGAATTATGTTACACATGACTTGGAGCTTGTGGCTATTGTATATGCATTGAGAATGTGGAAGCATTATCTCATGGGCAAAAAAAAGAATTGGGGACAAACCATAGTGGTTTGAAATATTTGTTTGAGTAGCCAACACTAAACGCTAGACAAACTAAATGGTTGGAATTTCTCAACAAATATGACTTTGACATTGAGTACATCAAAGTGAAAAGAGAAAAAAGTGTTTCATGCACTAAATGGATAGGTACATGAAATGCATACTACAACCAATTTTGGAATATATAACATTGGATCATCATAATGTACAAGTTAAAGGAGGATTACAATGAGGTTATGTACAACTGAAATTTAAGGATTTTAAAGATTATAGGTTGGAAGAGGATGGAATCCTCTTTGATATTAAATATTTATTCATTATTAAATTTATGTAATTTAGTTGTCGAAATAAGAGGTTGTCATATTATTTACACTGACTACAATTATCATTCAAATCTCAATGAAAGACAAAACTTCAATTATTTTGGATGATATCCATGTAGAATATTAAGAACAAATTAAAATCATTATTTTTATATGAATCAATCTCCCATAATATATAATATTATATATATTAAAATTAAAATTAAATTTTTATATTAATTAACTATCCATAATATATAATATTATATATATTAAATTTAAATTTAATTTTTTATATTAATCAACTATCTCAATAGGCATGTTTATTTCAAAAAAAGGGAAAGAGAGTGTCAAGATCTAATAAAAAAGAACATTCTCTCGTAAAGGTTGTGATTAAATTCATTAAGTTATTTACATTTTATAAAAAAAAAATTGTGATGATTTATCTTATTAAAATGTTTTTTAGTGACTTAGTACATCTCTAATCTTAATATTTGAATTATTTCCAACCCTATTGCCAAAATTATCTTTCTTGCTTGTATCAATATCCTAAGCTTATCAGCTTTCATCAGTGGAAATGCTAATTTATATGGCTAGAATAGATTTTTATATATGTGATCAAAGATTGGATCATTGTATTGTTTTTCATCCATCTCGATGCTTTCAGAGTGGAAAAGTGGGGGAATCGACTCATAGGAATAGTTTTATCAACGGGGCCCAATTTGGCAAATTGGGGTCTGAAACTTTCCAGGAGCATTTTAAGCCATCAAATGATGTCTTTTGGGGATAAAACTTTGCTGCTTTAGAACCACATTTTTTTTCCTATTTTACACACAAAGATCTTTCCAACAACATAAGAATTGCCTCAATCAAAGTTTGTATGCAAAAGTTATGCCAATTGGAAGTTGACCTTCCTATTTTCATGACCATAATTTGAAAGGATGCCACATCATCCCCATAACTCATGGAAAAAGGGTTAGGCACATGATGATGATGAAGAAGACTCTAGAAGAGTCCATATTGTAACTCATGTTAAGAGTTGAAGGAGTCAAACCTAACCATTAGTAGGCTATCAGGTTGTGCTATAACAAGGCCACTAGGAGGAAAATGAGTTCCATTCTTTTCGAGTGTATCTTGTTCCACATACTAGTATACTAGCTAAGAGGGATAGGGAGAGAGTACACAGAGAGGATATGTGCACTATAGTACCCCACGGGCCACATGCCTTACTTCTTTGTACTCACAACCATTTTCTATGCATAGAAAGAGAGTAAAGAGGCCTCACCTTCCAACTGAGTTTCCCCCTGAAAGGGTTTTCCATATTATATCTTGTGTCAAATCATGGTTTGTGAATTTTTATTTCGTTGTTCTCTATTCTCTACATAATTTTAATTTGCATGCATACACAATAAACAATAAACTACATATATAGAAATCTAAAGAGAAATGAAATTTCACATTCTAGATTTCATATTTTTAAGTATAATTTACTAGATCTGTTGTGACAAATTGTTTAGTGAAATATCCACGACATTTTACAATTCGATATGTATATGTGATGTATGTGTGTGCTACTTGGGTTTATCTTGGGTGATTGGGAGAATGCTTATTATGCAAGTGACACCATAAATTTTGTTTGAGTTTTTTTTGTTGAGTTAGTATAATCTAATTATTATTCCGTACAATAAGATAATTATTATCCATATTAATTTGATAACATATTTCTTTATGTTTAACCAAATAAATTATTAATTAATAAAAAATAATTTTATATTTTATATTATAATTAAAAAATAATTCCAACCTAATTTAAAAATAATTAATTATTAAAATTATTTTAAATAAATCGAAAAACCCTAACTCAAGCGATATGACACACGATTATATTTCTAACCATGGCGGATTCAAATCTCTAGAAACATGATATAATTTGGATTAATGTGGTTTACTCATAGAAACAGAGATAATCATATTACAAAGTTACCATTCCTTTGGGTGGACACCTTACTACAAAATTACAATTTCTTTGGGTAGACTAGATAATTTTTCAGTTCAAAAAAATATATTAAATAAACATATATATATATATATATATTAATAATATTTAATCTTTAATTTAATATATATCATTATTAGATAATCATATTACAAAGTTACCATTCCTTTGGGTGGACCACCCTACTACAAAATTACAATGGGTAGACTAAGGTAGACTAGATAATTGTTCGGTTCAAATTTTTTTTTAAATAAAAATATATATATTTTAATAATATTTAATCTTTAATTTAATATATATAATAATTTTTATTGGGCCACAATGTAAACTGGCCAATCTCCTTTGCCACCGCAACATAATGGTGGAATTATTTTTCTCAAACCAATAACAAAAAGTTTAGCAACTACCGATCTCATTTGTTGCCACAACATCATAGTGGATTTAATTTTCGTTTCTTGGCAACGGTGCAATGTACTAAAACATCCCTTTCTTCTCAACCTAATGTGTGGCACTAGACGAAAGGCCACAAAATGTAAGGTCCACCTTGTCATCACGTCAACAATAGTAAAGGGCATAGTTTTGAATCTCTCACTAGAAAGGTGGCACTTAAACCTTATGTCATCGCATAGGTAGATAATAGTATTTTTTTAGTTTAATGAAATGAAATGAAAATGAAATAATATTTTAAGGTTTACGAGACTAAAAGTAGTTTATGAGATTATTAGTTCGCTTTTTGTAATTTAATTTTTTTTCCATTCAAATTGATGATGCGCTGGCCTAATCTTCCAACAATCTCCTCGCTAAAAAGACAATGCCAAGAAACTAATGCTAACATGTTCTCATAAATTTCTCTGATGTCTTTGAATGCATCACATTCCAAAATGAAATGTTTTTCCGATTCCACTGCCAGACGTGCAAAATGTACACACCCTTTCTTCCCAAGCTTCTTTAGGCCTTTTCCACCGTCATGGTTCACACCGAAGTTGATGTAAGTTGGTCCTTAATTGAGCAATAAGAACCTTTGCCCTCCACTAAATGCTAGCTCCAATGAACTCTTTTTGTTGTAAATCACATGTAGGGTTGAATTCCTCAATGTAATATTTCTTCTTTCTTCTTTCTGAAAGTTATGGAAATTTCAGTTGAATTTTGAAAAAATTTGGCAAAAATTTTTGTAAATACAAGTAAAAGCTGTCAAACTTCATAATTTTAGATGTCTTGAAGTTTTTGATGGTACTTAATCTATTTCCACCATCAAAAACAAGATTCAAACACTACTTTTACAAAAAAGAATTGAATTTTTTAACTTAAATTCCAACCATTTTTAACTATCTCAACAATTTCTCCATTTCCATAAACAACTTTTTTTACGCCAAACGCATAGCTCCATTAATGATGTACCTCATATTGAAGTTGATATATGGATAAAATATTATTAAAAAAATCAATTTTCGATGTCGTTCATTTTAAATAGTTTTCCAAATCCGAAGTGAAAAGGAAAATAATATAAAATTAGAAAAGTAGATATATTTTGCTATTCAATGCACCCACTTCTCTGAAATGTCCACTCATATTAAATATAGGGAAGACTGAGTAAACAATTACTAAACTTAAAGTTGAGTCCACTGATATTAAATATAGGGGAACTGACAACGGTCTGAAATTTTCTCTACGTGTCAATCAAACCAACGCTCAAATGACTCTGGGGCAATTAGGTCGAGCCGAGCAGTCTCGCTTTGTCGAGAAGCATGTCCTTTCATTTCATTAATTTCATTTTTATAGTGAAAAAAATGTATGGATGGTGGAAAATAGCCGGTTTGTTTATTTTATATATCTTTATCTTTATATTTATATTTAGATAGAGATATTTTCATATTAATAAATTTGGATCAGCGACTAAAATCTTTACCTAACAATTTTTTTATGATATGAAAAAGTGACTGATTAAAAAGGTTACAAGCTCTAGGGTTGTTATTCCATCTTAAACTAAATATATTAACGCTTTAGACTTTACAAAGACCATCCAGCATTAGATAATATTTACATAACATCATTTGAAAACGAGTGTATAGGATGTTACCCAAAACTTCATGACATAAAAACTTAACGATGATTGTGTTTGCTTCCCTCCAGCGGTGGCGTTGGGACCTTCATCACCCGGAACTGACTGCGCATTTCCAATTCCTGAGATTTCCATAGAAAACAAAGTAAAAAGCAGAAAATAAGTACTCTTTGGCTCAAGGGAGGGAATATGAAGATATTGCTTTCTTGGCCTTCGTCATTTGGAGGATGACAAGAATGGAATCTCCAAAAGTATTAGACTTTAAATTTTATTTTCTATGATCACCTCGTGGTCTTTCCAGAATGCAAGATATTTCATCATATTGTTAGTTGTTAGGCATAAACCCTAGGTAAATCGTGTCATTATTTTTCTGTCCGGGCTATAAAGAATCTCTCCCACTCTTGCCTCGTCCTGCTCTTGCCTCCTCCATTTATGATATCTATTTTATAAGTTTAAGAAGATAATAAGATTATTTTAAAATGTTTATATATAATTTTAATTTTAATTTTGAATAATAAAAATCAATAATAATTTTAAATTTTAATTAATAAGCTTTATATTAATTGATTATATATATTAGATTTATTAAACATTGAGAGGGATTAATTCTTTTGAAGTGCAGACTTTTTTTATAGTGAAAATTTTGAAAAAATGTGGAGCTTAATAGATCCATGGTTAAAATGGTGTTGTTAGAAATGTAGCAAGAAAGGACACAATTTTGACTTGTGCCTTAGTCAAATTGAGTAAATTGAATTTTCACATCAGCAGGACAACTTGGATGCAGTTAACTAGTGTGACATGCCTCTTGTCACTCAGTTAAATCAGCAAATTCGAGTTAGTGGTTTTGGAGTTCAATCATGCATGTATTGATTGCTAAATTTTAGCAATCTACTTCAGTTATTTTCAGTTGTACTCAGTTAACTGACCTCTAACAATTAATATAGTCAGCGGAAGGTAAGTTGAGCAGTGAGATAACAGTCTAACTCAGATATTTCTCAACTAATTGATCAATCAACCCAAAATATCCTAGACATGGATGGAATTCGAATTGCTTAGTTGGAGTGGAGGAGACAAAGGCTAGTGTAACATTAATTGTATACTAGTTGAGTGTACAATTTTTGCATGCAGTAAGGAGATCAATTCCTTGGGAATTACGTAAGGAAATAGGGACTTCCCTATTGTTTAGAAGCTTGAATTAGCTCAGAATTGCGCAAGGAAATAAGAGGTTGGAGGAGGCAGAAATTGGCTAAGTGTTGGCCAAAGGTCCTCATTCAACATAGAGAGTTTTTTTTCTTTTGCAGGTGGTGCTCAGAGCTGGAACATACAATTGTAATAGTTTCTCTATTCAACAGATTAATGCAAAGAGGTTTGAGGGTTTTTCCCCATTTGGGTTCCCATAGAAATCATTGTGTACTTGTGCTTTTGCTTTTGCATGTCTATGCATGTTCTAAATTGTGATTTTCATTTTGCAAATTAGTATAGTATAATTTGTGTCTCCTTATTTCAATTTGATTTCTTGAGTAGTTTCAATTTCTATCAAATTTCTACATGGTATCAAAGCCTTGAAATCACATTAGAACTAGTATTTTGAATTTGTCTCTAAGGAATTTCGAATTTGCAGCTTCAGTGTAGCAACTTTTCTTCATATTTGAGAGAATGTATTTCAACGGATTGAGATTGGAGTATGCCCTAGAGGGTAGCTCAAATTTCATAACATGGAAGGATTGAATGGAAGCAATGCTTGATGACAATGGTTTGTTAGAATATGTTAAAATTGACATTGTGAAACCCCGACAATCTGATGCACAACAATTAGCCCAATGGAAGAAGGATGTTGCAAAGCCCACGACACTTGTTTTGGAAGGTGTGACAGGCCATGTGGTATCAAATATCCATGGCAAAGAAACACCATTTTTTATGTGGAAGACCCTCATGAGTTATTCGAAAATAGTAGTGACCATATAAAATTTGCCCTTATAGACAAACTTCAAAACATTGGGATGTAGAAAAATGATACCATTCCACAATATCTCTCCATATTCACTCAAGTTCGAGATGAGCTTGGAGGGGTTGGGAGAATTTTGCAAAAGTTGATCTGATGAGCCTAGCTCTTTTAGGCCTTCCAAAATCCTAGCACAACCATTGGGACTCTATGAATGGAAGGGAAAAATTACCAAATTGGGAAAGGTTGTGGTCTGATTTGGTACACAAAGAGATCAAGATAGATACTAGAGATGGAGTAACATCCAGGGAATATTTAAAGGATGGAAATTTATCTTAAAGTTTAGCAACCTTAGCGAACCTTACTAGTCTTTAACATGCAAACTAGAAAATGTTTAGTGATATGTTTGTAAAAAATATTCAAATTTCTAATGTTTTTATATAGTCTCTATAAAACTTTGGCAATTTTTATGGTAAAATAATTTTACGATATAAAAATTTGGGCAAATAATTTTTAGGAAAAATGGAAATTAGCGAATCTTTTTTTTTTTTGAAAAAACATAGAAAATTAGCCCGCCTGCGAATATTAGCCCCTAAAATTTTCCCTAGTAACATCCAAAGAAGAGGAAGAGGACTTTTATCTAGTTGGTAAAGGAATGAAGGCCAAGGGCAAGAAGGCCCCAGGTGAGGCTGAGTCCAGTGAGAACAACGGCAAGAAGAAGGACCTATGCAAGATAAAATGCTTTCATTGCCATGAATACAGGAACTACGTTGCAAAGTGTCCACATAGGAAATCTAGCAAGGAGCCTACAATAGGAGCAGGAGGAGATGCCTTGGCTGTTAGAAAATTGAGAGAGGTCAGAGAGTGATTGATTTCACGTAACAAATCACACATATACTTTTATTGATCACCACAGGTACAAATATATAAGACATAAATTACTGATTTCGACAAATCTAAGTCATGACTCCAACTCATGTATTGGATTCAATAGCTTCTAGATGGACTCCTCGTAACTCCTAATGAAAACTACACATGATATGGAAGCATTAATTCCAACACCCTCCCTTAGTGCTTACATGGAAAACATTAAAAACACATATTACAAGAACAATATGATATCTGTCTGACTGGTCTTCATCAGCACTCACATCCACTATGGAATCTCACAAACACTGCTCTTTCACCACCACATCTTCGAGCTGTCACTTGACCTCCATTTAAAACATAACTGCTTCAGACCATCTTTGATGTACTTTGCAAAATTGATGCTTCTCGACCTCTCGGAGCACAACAGGTCAGTCTCGACACTGAACCATCCTATGGACACACCTCCATCTGTTGAACACATGGTCTTTTGTTGTATTTCCTAGTTATCTAGGAAGGAATTCTGAGTACTGAATGTATTTAGAAGTCAATTATACAAGATGACATCTTAAACACATAATCAAATTAACTTGTAAGATTATGTTCCTTACTCCACACAACGCACCAATTTATAACAAATTATACATAATCAAATTAGTGATATGTTCTTATGTCACCATATGCATCAAAAACCACCAATTTTAAAATATGTTAAGTTGTTCTATAATTGGCTCTTCATTTGATTTTCCACACATGATAAAACTGCACCATTAAAACTTCTACCAACCACATTTTATATTTAGCACATACTAAACTAAATAATAGAAAGAGAACAAAGAATCAACAGACTTATGATGACAACAAAACCGATTTCCATTCTTTTACATTGAACTATCCACTGTTCTCCAAATAGACAAATCTCATTGTCCATATGGATGTGCTACTTGAAAACTTGACACGTGAACAAGTCATTTTTGCACGTCGTTGGGATTTGAGTGGTGGAATCGTTCTTTCCAATTTGGAATGAACTTCCACATGGACAACTCTTCAATAATTCCACCATATGAAGACCGAACTTCAAATTCTTCAGTGAACTAGAAAATATTTTGTTGCAAAATCAGTTTTTCTTTGAAGATTAATGTCGTTGTTTGCCTTCTTCTTGATTTCCTAGATGGCTCTCGGTCACAGAGCTAATTGAGTTCACTCGCAGCAACAGACGACTGCTCCCACTACAATCGATGCTACAATCTCCACTTTCTTTTCAATTGCAAATCCAAATATCTAAAAATTGTTGCGACTCTTACACCATTGGTTCCAATCGATCTGCCTGCAGTAGTTGCAACCATGTGCATCAGTTTTTCCTCGTCGCATGGAGCCACAAAACACGCAGAAGGAAGGCAGACAATAATTAAACCCTTGGTTCCTATTCAACAGAAATTCCATTGTGCATATCGATGGGTCTTTTGATGATCATGAATCCACGCATAATAACCAAACAAATATTTAGAAAAAGATGATAGATACGTAGTGACCGTTTTGACAGGACACGTGGAGGGAAGGTTTTTTTGTAAGCGTTGAAGAATTGACAACACTATGGAAGTGATACATCGATGACCTTCTCTCATGCGGATGACGCCATTCTGAAACTTGGATCTACTCACCAAACAACGATCTCTTCACAGAGTTATATGCATTTTGACAACGACTTCACCCACAGCTCAAAACCACATGGCTCTTCCTCTCTCACACGGATCCATGATCCATCCCCAAAACACCTCTCTGCGCAGATCTATCTCCCTTGGCAACATGCAATGATAGGCAGCGATTTGTAGATCTTTGTAGCTGTAGATCTCTGATGAGCCCCAAAAATGGATAATTATTTGGGCTCATTCGACCTCCTAATTCGACTTAATTCACCATTCTCATTAGTTTATTGCATGTTTTTGATTATATTTATGCTAATATAGTGAGTTGGGTTAGTCATTATGCCAACAAGTCTAATGTGTGCTTTGTGTAGCCTTTTTGGTCAATTTGGAGACAAAATTGAAGGTCTTAATGAGCACTTGGCAGCCAAATTCATGGGAGAACAAGGGAGAGGATTTGTAGGAAGGTGTCCCCTTCATTTATGGGCCCTTACCTCGAATTCTCCACCATCAGCTCGGAGTTCAAGGGCCACCAAATCAATTAGCACAAGGGCAGCCAAGCAAGTCAAGTAGGACTGCTGTTAACTACAAGTTTTGGGCAGTCGAGTCCCTAAAGTTTAGGAGGACTGTTGGGGTCCTCAATTTGTATAAATAAGAAGGCTTAGGGCCTCATTTTGGTTAGCTAGTGGTTAGTCATTTTGTAGCTAATGGTTAGTCATTTTGTAGCTAGTGGTTAGTCATTTTGTAGCTGGTGGTTAGTCATTTTGTAGGCAATGGTTAGTCATTTTGTAGGCAGAAGTTAGCTAGTTTGTATTTCGATTTTTAGGCAATAGATTAGCTTTGCTTTCAGCTCATTTTCAAGTTCTCCTTGTGGACAGTTTTGATGTAACTCTTCTTTTCTTGCTCAATAAAGATGAATCCAGCTTTGCACAAGCTCTAAATCTCTCTTAGGAGGTTGTAGCTCTTGGGGTTGGGCCCATCTCAAGTGCCCAGTACCTCCTTTGTTTATCTTTATGTGTTTTTGCTGCATTCTTAGAATAAAATCTGATATTTAGATTTAAATATTGTGTTGTTGTTTAGGTTGCTTTTGATGATTAAAAAGGTTTTTCATGTTCAGATTTGTTTGATAGGTTAATCATAGGGAAGATCTTCAGAAAAAGGCTACCAAACACCTTGGATCTCACCTCCCCCTCAGTGGAATCATGAGCTGGGACCAATGTGACTTTGCTGCCAACAAAAACGTTGTTTTGCTTTGCCATGCAATTCTTAGCATTGTAATCCACTTTTGTAAATGCTGATATTAGTAGTGTTTAAATGCTTCAATTCATGATTTCTTAGTGGCATAAGTTAGTTCACGCATTCCATTTTGAATAAACTGTTGTTCGTTTCCTTCTGTTGTTACTTAGGTCAGAATAGAGTAAAGTAACTAGGTCATAGGTTTTATAAGTGTGTGTTTGTTCAGTTTGGAAAACCACTTGCAGAGTACTTATTACCCATCCTTACCTGCACATACTCCATCCAACCTACCTGTTTCATCCTTCACTTAGAACCCTGACCTTACATTTGCCTCATTCGCTTACTTTGCCATGATTCTCATCTTCTTGTGCAACATCGTTTCATCCCTCCTTGAACAAATCTCACCATCTGCACCTTCTCCTCAACTCCATCCTCCAAGTCTTGAACTCCCCTACACCCCTATTTCACTTCCATACTCATTCCTCCACCTTTTTCCCTCCATCCATGCTTCAAAACCCCATTTATGAACATCCTGTAGAAAAAGTATAGAACATCCTGTAGAAATCCTAGAACATCCTGTAGAACCCCTGCAGACTTCCTGTAGAAGCTCATAAACGCGGTTTCTTGGCAGCCAAACTTTGTGAAACTCCCTGGAAAGGTGTTAGGGACTCCTTAGACCCTCTCTGAACCTTCCCGACCTCTTCCAAGCATTTCTCCTCCTTGATCCACCTCCGCATAGTAAAAAGCCAGTTAAAAGCACATGCATGATAATTCCAATAACTGAAACAAAAATACAAAAAAATGTTTTCTTCAGATAGAGGTAGTCTAGACACATGCATTTTACCTTCATAGAAGTAATGCCATCTCTTTTAATAGTTTGCATCCTCTCCTTTGCATCAGTAGGACTAGCTGGTAGAATTAGGGTTTGCTAGGGTTTGCGTTACTTTTTGGCTTTCAGTTTCTTTCCGCAAGTAGATTAGCTTCCTTTGAGTTAGCTTTAATTCATCAGTTAAAAAGCTTCTTCTAAGAGCTCATAGAGGTTGGCTTAAGCCCCTAGCAGACTTGTGCCAGCTGACCAAGTGACAATTGCGGCAAGAGCTAGTACTTGTGCATACAGCACCGTCGCTTCCAAGTTTGTTACGAACTACCGTGTTGATAAAATTAAAGAAGGGAGTTCCAGGAGTTGCAGCATTATTGCTGCAATACTGGAGCCCACCATCTTTTTGGCGCCGTTGCTGGGGAAGCGTCAGAGTATTGGTGATTGCTGCTTTTCTTCTATTTTCCACTACAACCTTCTGCTAAGTAGTTTATTTCATTTCATTTCCGCAAAAGTAGAGTAGACATTTCCCGCTTTCATAGATTAGCATTTCAATTCTGCAATTTCATTTCTGCAAGCGTAGATTAGCATTTCAATTCCACAAGCATAGACTAGCATTTCGTTCCTGCAATTTCATTTGAGCAAAATAGATTAGTCCTTTCCTGCTTTCATTTCAATTCCGCATTTTCATTTTAGCAAGATAGTTAGTTGCAGTTCAATCTATTTCAGTTTTGTACGTACAAGAAGAAAAATACAAAAATCAACCAAAAAGATTTTTTTTCATGCCTTGTAGGAGTAGAGATAATTCAGAAAAATGATTGCACAACACCCCCACTGCTTCACACGGCCAACCTTCTCTCTTCTTCGATGGCTGTGAGTAAAGAACCCTTAGGTGGACAGCAAGACATATTTGAAGAACCTCAAGGGAAGAAGAAGAAGAAAACATTCCTCTGGAGCAAATGGCTACAAGCAGAAATGTTGGGAGCAATACCTTATCCAAAAATGAATTTGCAAATCAGATGGAAGATTTCAAGAGCGAGGTAAGGCAGTTTCTTGCCATGCAACTGGATACCTTGCGGATCCAAAAGAAGCAAGAAGAAGCCAAGAGGGCTTTGGCCATTTTTTGTCCTAGGTGCACTAGAAAGCATCCTAGGAACGAATGTCCATTGCACTCCATAGAAGTGTGTTTTGTTTGTGAAAGAGACCATCGTACGAATCAGTGCCCTTCCTTGCCCGGAATCAAAGCTGCCTATCAAAGGGCAAAAGGAGCCACTGAATCACTCTATTATATGAACCAAAGTAGGTTGCATGGACCTAGATCTTACCAGCAGGAACTGCAAGGGACACCCAAGACCTATTATGACCCCTATCAAGCCACTTTCATACCTTCTTGGGGTCCCCCTGCTCATCCTTCCTGGTTCACACCTCCTCCTTGTTCCTTCATAGATCCATATTATGCCCAACCAGTTGCTCATTCATTTCACTCTTATGCTCAGCCACAGCCTCAGTGGAATGCACCTCATCAGGGGTGGAGGCCCCAGTACAACTCTCATCCCGCTTCTTTTCCTCCACCACCTGCTCAACCACAACCATCACCTCCTCCTCCACCAAGGCAACCCCAAATGCCTACCGAACCACAACCCCATCCACATCCATCTCAAATACACACCTCCACTCAACTACCCGTACCACCATTTCCAAAACCATACCATGGAGCATCTCAACCCAATTGCAAAGCTGAGGCACAGCATGTCCAAACAACTGCTCTTGAGCTCAATGATCTTCACCATAGCTCAGGAAGAGTATTGCAAAAAAGAGACTATATTGAGAGCATTGAAGGACCACATCATGAAAAAGAAGATTCAGAAGAGGAAATCAAAGAACCATGGGCTTTACTTGATGAAGAGAAGACATCAGAAGCAGAGATAAAGAAAGATCCCTCATGGTTACCATCAAATATTCCATGTATTCAAGAGAAAGATCAGCAAAAAGAGGAAGATGAGAAAGTCATGTTAGAAGGTGACATGAAACATGATCGAGATCAGCAAAAGAACCAAGGATATCAGAGCTATATTGAGATATGGTTTCAGACGATCACTAAGTTGCAACAGTACTCTCTTCTTCAGCTATGTTTGATCCCTTCAAAGTCAAATCATTTGGTCTCTGAGATCCGGATAGCTGTCAAAGCGTGCATTTCAAGCCTCCACATCAGTTTATCTCTAATCTCGATGTGCACATGGCTCCATTCGAAGTATTCTTATACTTGAGAACGATTTTGTTTTTCAAGTACGGTAGGGTAGAAAAAAAGAAAAAAAGAAAAAAGAAAAAAAAAAGAGAAAAAGAAAAAGAAAAAGAAAAAGAAAAAGAACGAAAAAAGAGGGAAATAGAAATCTAAGGTGAAAACCTCCTTGGAGGCGCCTTAGATTGGTTCATTGATTGAAAACCTCCATGAGGCGGTCAATGGGTTGGGAAAAAAGAGAAAAGAGAATAAGATCTCTGGGTGAAAACCTCCCTTGGAGGCGCCCAGGGCAGGCAATTAGGGTGAAAACCTCCATGAGGCGCCCTAGTTGTTTTTCAAAAAAAAAAAAAAGAGAAAAAGAAAAATAAAAATAAATCTAATTTCCATTGAATAATTTCAGGTTGCAACAATAACATTGCAGGTCAGGAGGATCACTCAAAACAAAGACAAAGGAGTTTTTGTGCCTTCTAGAGGAAGTTCTGTATTTCTACAGGAAACATCTTGTAGAACCTTTGGACGAACCAAATTCAATTTTAAAAGGGAATCTGATGGTGGGAATCTGTTGGTTAGGCCTGCAAGCACCTCTGTGTCCATCCCTCGCCTTTCTCCATCATTTTTCCACCTCATTGTGCTTCTACAGGAAGTTCCTGTAGAAATTGTAGGAAGCTAGAAATGGATTTCAAAAAGGTGGTTTGGCGAACATGGTAGCTTCCTCAAGGGTTCAGAAGTCCTCCTGCACTTTTCAAACTCCTCCTCCATCATCTCCATGCCTGCATCACAATCCAAGTTCATTTTTCATACCATGCAAAAAAATTACAAAATGCCTTGAAGCAAAAATATCTAGAACAGAATTTGTTTCTTCCATAACCTGAAAACCATGCATCCATTTAAAAACCATTTTACGAGGAATTGTATAGGGGTGATGGCAACATGCCTGAGCAGTTTCAGCCAATTCCGGTGCACGGTTTCCGAGAAATCAACCTCCATCGCCTTCAGCCATTTTTTCATTTTCTCCATATCCGCGCATCCGTTTCAAAACTTGTTTCATTGGGAGATGCACATGGGTGATAGTAACCTACCCAAGCAGTTTCAACCAATTCCGATTCACGGTTTCCGAGAAATTGATCTCTGAAATCTTCAGCCATTTTCCATTTTTCTCGAAATCTGTTCATCCATTGATCACGATTTTACTATGGGAGGTGCATAATGATGATATGAATGCGCTTAGCAAGTTTCAGATCAATCAGGTTTACCGTTTGGGAGCAATGGCGAAAACAAGTTCTGGTCCTGTGAAATTCAGCAGCCGCAGCAACTTGAAGGTGCAGATGTGAACGTGGAAACAAATGCCTGCAGCTTAGATCTGGTCAGAGGACACCTGCACAAGGAAAAACAACCAAAAATCATCAGCCAAGCCCTCATGCAACCAAAGGATCCATGCATGCAGCAACAGAATATGAGCATGCAGCAGCAAAAAGCACTTCATAGCAGCCATTTGACTTCAGGTACGTGACTAAAACCTGTTCCTCTATTGCATGAATCTAATTAAAGAAATGCATGAACGAATGGAATGGTGAAATTAAGCCATGAATATAGCAAGGTTAACTTGACATCCAGTTCTCTAGCGCTCAAGGAAAAATCACGCAGCATACGTGTATGGTCATTCATGAGAAATTTGAAAAACACAGTTAGTGGTAGATCTGTTGAACTCCAGTGCACAAGACGTCAAATAATTAACAGATAGAGGAGAACATACAGTTTATAACATCACTGTAGTTCAAATGAAGACAGCACACGTTTTTGCCATCTCACCACAAATCACGCAGTAATTAAAGGAATGCTCAGCTGAAGACTCATGTTAATTGTTGTTCATTTACACTTGCAAACCTCTTTGGCTGAATCCTCTGCCTCTGAATTATGCTAAACTGACGTCCTTCGCCAAGTTTTTCGGCTTGTTCAAAATTCTCCCGCATACCAAGATCGTTCAGAGGCGCAGGGGCACTCTACAGGCATTTCTACAGGAAGTTGCGCTACAAGAGACCCAACATACAATGAAGCTTGGACTGTTCACATCGAGGGTGGCAATTCTCAGTGAGGTAGGCCTGAACAAAACTTTCCCATGCAAATAATTCAAAAGGTGGTGAATTCGATGTGTTGAGGGGGTAGGAAAAATGTGAACGCAAGTCTGTCTACGAATTCAAAAGCCGTTTTCTTATTGTTTCCTGGAATTGTCTTTAGTGCAACATAGCCCATGCTTTGGAGAAGACCAAATATTTAGATTCAGACATATACTGAAAAATACGAAGAAAAATACCATTTCTCTTGCCAGTTTACTGCAGATCTAATTGCAATGAATCATACAGATTTTATTATCACTAGCACATATCAAGAGATTGTTGGGAGCAAGGATACTTTTGGCCAGTATGACAGGAACTGATTTCACCCTTGCTGGTCTTTATCGTGTGGTTCATGTGATGTTTTTGATCCCAAGTTCAACATTGTTTCTCCCGGAGCAGACATGCAGAGTTATTTCCCTTATACAGGGAAGCAACATCATCTTACTGCTTTACATGGTTCAATTGAAAAACTCTTGTTCAATCCCGAACAGACAGCTGAACACATGTGTATTTTGAATGACCATAAAAAGCCCATTATCTTTTCTATGGCAAGACTCAATAGAGTGAAAAACATGACAGTACTGGTTGAATGGTTTGCAAAGAAAAAACACTTGAGGGATACTGTCCTCCACATTCTGGGGAGGAAACCATATATAGAATTCCCATTTTGATCAGTGCACAAGCCAAAACAGAGCGTGAGGAAGCAAGATATTGAGGCAGAGAAGAAAACTAAGGGTAAGGAAGCTAAGGGAAAGAAAACCTAGGGTAAACCATCACAGTGAAACCATCACAAGGAAAGCAAGAGGAAAAGCAAGAAAGGAAAAGAAGGAAGAAACAGAGAGGAAAAGGAGAAATGGGCCAAATTGCTAAGCCTAAAATTGTGGGAGGAACAATGGCACAAACACCTCGGAAAAAAGATTGCAGAAGAGAGCAGAGAAGATTGAAAAAGGCCAAACAAGTAGGGACACACCCAAGGCAACCACAGCACAGGTCAAGGAGAAGGCACCCCCAGCCAAGCAAGCCAAATCAGAGAAAACTGGTTCTACAGGAAGTTAGCAGACTGTTTCTTCAGGAAGCCAGAAAATGACCACTACAAGACTTTCTACAGGAACTTTGGGGAGAGGGCAGCAGAAGGAGAAATTGGCCGAGATTTTAGCTAGGGAGGCAGCACCTGTGCTAGCTACCCTAAGCACATCCATCCCCTCCATGAACACTCATTTTTTTCAGGGTTCAGACACAATTTAGTCATGGTTCAACCTTCTACAGGAATCTACAGAACTTTCTACAGGAAGTTCTGTATTTTTACCAGAAACATCCTGTAGAGCCGTTGGGCATGCCAGAATCGATTATGAAGAGGGATTTGAAGCTTGAAGTCTGTTGAGGAGGCATGCAACCACTCTTTTCTTCCATCCTCCACTAGTTTCATCTCCTTTCACCACCATTGCCACCATCAGATTGAATATACTTGCACAATCATACCAAAGTTGAGAATTCTCTAGGAAAAGAAGCACAGGCAGTGAAAAGAAGCAAAGAGAAAAGCATGGTTTCATGACAGAGAAGAGGACATCACTTCAGAAGCTTGGCATGACAAGGAGGCCACCAGGGCCATCAAAGATGAGGAGATAGATTGGTTGCTCAGAGGATGAGCAACACTTTCAGTAGGGGGGTGATGATGAGCCCCAAAAATGGATAATTATTTGGGCTCATTCAACCTCCTAATTCGACTTAATCCACCATTCTCATTAGTTTATTGCATGTTTTTGATTATATTTATGCTAATAGAGTGAATTGGGTTAGTCATTATGCCAACAAGTCTAATGTGTGCTTTGTGTAGCCTTTTTGGTCAATTTGGAGACAAAATTGAAGGTCTTAATGAGCACTTGGCAGCCAAATTCGTGGGAGAACAAGGGAGAGGATTTGTAGGAAGGTGTCCCCTTCATTTATGGGCCCTTACCTCGAATTCTCCACCATCAGCTCGGAGTTCAAGGGCCACCAAATCAATTAGCACAAGGGCAGCCAAGCAAGTCAAGTAGGACCGCTGTTAACTACAAGTTTTGGGCAGTCGAGTCCCTAAAGTTTAGGAGGACTGTTGGGGTCCTCAATTTGTATAAATAAGAAGGCTTAGGGCCTCATTTTGGTTAGCTAGTGGTTAGTCATTTTGTAGCTAGTGGTTAGTCATTTTGTAGCTGGTGGTTAGTCATTTTGTAGGCAATGGTTAGTCATTTTGTAGGCATAAGTTAGCTAGTTTGTATTTCGATTTTTAGGCAATAGATTAGCTTTGCTTTCAGCTCATTTTCAAGTTCTCCTTGTGGATAGTTTTGATGTAACTCTTCTTTTCTTGCTCAATAAAAATGAATCCAGCTTTGCACCAGCTCTAAATCTCTCTTAGGAGGCTGTAGCTCTTGGGGTTGGGCCCATCTCAAGTGCCCAGTACCTCCTTTGTTTATCTTTATGTGTTTTTGCTGCATTCTTAGAATAAAATCTGCTATTTAGATTTAAATATTGTGTTGTTGTTTAGGTTGCTTTTGATGATTAAAAAGGTTTTTCATGTTCAGATTTGTTTGATAGGTTAATCATAGGGAAGATCTTCAGAAAAAGGCTACCAAACACCTTGGATCTCACCTCCCCCTCAGTGGAATCATGAGCTGGGACCAATGTGACTTTGCTGCCAACAAAAACGTTGTTTTGCTTTGCCATGCAATTCTTAGTGTTGTAATCCTCTTTTGTAAATGCTGATATTAGTAGTGTTTAAATGCTTCAGTTCATGATTTCTTAGTGGCATAAGTTAGTTCACGCATTCCATTTTGAATAAACTGCTGTTTGTTTCCTTCTGTTGTTACTTAGGTCAGAATAGAGTAAAGTAACTAGGTCATAGGTTTTATAAGTGTGTGTTTGTTCAGTTTGGAAAACCACTTGCAGAGTACCTATTACCCATCCTTACCTGCACATACTCCATCCAACCTACCTGTTTCATCCTTCACTTAGAACCCTTACCTTACATTTGCCTCATTCGCTTACTTTTCCATGATTCTCATCTTCTTGTGCAACATCGTTTCATCCCTCCTTGAACAAATCTCACCATCTGCACCTTCTCCTCAACTCCATCCTCCAAGTCTTGAACTCCCCTACACCCCTATTTCACCTCCATACTCATTCCTCCACCTTTTTCCCTCCATCCATGCTTCAAAACCCCATTTCTGAACATCCTGTAGAAAAATTACAGAACATCCTGTAGAAATCCTAGAACATCCTGTAGAACCCCTGCAGACTTCCTGTAGAAGCTCATAAACGCGGTTTCTTGGCAGCCAAACTTTGTGAAACTCTCTGGAAAGGTGTTAGGGACTCCTTAGACCCTCTTTGAACCTTCTCGGCCTCTTCCAAGCATTTATCCTCCTTGATCCACCTCCGCACAGTAAAAAGCCAGTTAAAAGCACATGCATGATAATTCCAATAACTGAAACAAAAATACAAAAAAATGTTTTCTTCAGATAGAGGTAGTCTAGGCACATGCATTTTACCTTCATAGAAGTAATGCCATCTCTTTTAATAGTTTGCATCCTCTCCTTTGCATCAGTAGGACTAGCTGGTAGAATTAGGGTTTGCTAGGGTTTGCATTACTTTTTGGCTTTCAGTTTCTTTCCGCAAGTAGATTAGCTTCCTTTGAGTTAGCTTTCATTCATTAGTTAAAAAGCTTCTTCTAAGAGCTCATAGAGGTTGGCTTAAGCCCCTAGCAGACTTGTGCCAGCTGACCAAGTGACAACTGCGGCAAGAGCTAGTACTTGTGCATACAGCACCGTCGCTTCCAAGTTTGTTACGAACTACCGGGTTGATAAAATTAAAGAAGGGAGTTCCAGGAGTTGCAGCATTATTGATGCAATACTGGAGCCCACCAATCTCCTTGAATATCTTTCGCTTGGCCGATTTGGTTCACACTCGAATAAACAAATATTTTGAGAGTGTATTAAAGGAGATTGACCTTGCTTGACTGAAGCCATTGAAGAGAGAATTAAAATTGATACGTTGGCTATGAATTTTCTTTTAATAAAATTGGTGGCTTGAGAAACTCAAAAAACACACACATAACAAACAAATCTAAACACAAAAAATAAAATTTTTGTGACAAACAATACACAAAACACTCTCCTACTCTATCTATACAGAGAATTTAACATTTCTAAATTGCATGATCACAACCCTTCTCTTGAGAGCTTCAGGGATGAACCTACTTTGATACCATGTTAGAAAATTGAGAGAGATCAGAGAGCGATTGATTGCACACAACAAATCACACTTAGATACTTTTATTGATCACCACATGTACAAATATATAGGACATAAATTACTGACTTCGACAAATCTAGATCATGACTCCAACTCATGTATTGGATTCAACAATTTCTAGATTGACTCCTCATAACTCCTAACAACAATTACACATGACATGGAAGCATTGCTTCCAACATTGGCATGTCTATTCGAGCTTGATTTCACCCTCCTTGCTTGCTTGGAAATCACAGTAAGAGGGATTGATTGGTACCTAGATTTTGGTGCCTTTTATCATATGAGAGGAAACAAGGAATTTTTTAGTAGCCTAGAGGAGAAGGATCTCCAGATGTATATAGAACTTGGGGATGATGGGAGGTATAGTAATATAGGAATTAGTATTGTAACATTTAAGAGGGAGTCAAGCTCTTATCTTCGTCTCACAGATGTTATGTTTATAGCTGGGTTGAAGAAGAACTTGATATCTGTAGTAGTATTGGAGGATAGAGGTTATGATATTATTTTCAGTAAGGGGAAAGCCTTTCTGAAACATGCAGCTATTGGGAAATTGAAACAGAATGGAGTTAGAGTGAAAAATATCTAGAAGCTAGAGGTAGTTTTTTCTATTCATGCAACTATACCTCCAAGAGTGAAGTGGGGTGATTTGAGCCTTAAACCTAGAGTTGAAAAGAATTGGGTAGGATCCATAGGAGAGAAGTTGCAGTTGTAGTACACTTTCCTCATTGATCATTTCCTTGCTACAGGGGCCCACAATGTTTATTAGCAAAAGGATCAGTGTCAGTTGATGCAGTCAAATGCTAAGGGGAACAAAGCAGTGGTGATAACAAAGCAGGAGGCACAATGAAGAATCAACAATAGTGCAATTTTCCCAGTAGATAATTGCATAGACACAGGTGATTCAATATTTTGGATGCTTTTGAGTTGCATTTGTTACAGTAGCAACAACAACAGCGAGAGGTAGTGCTACAGTACATTCCAAAAAGCTGGATTGGGGTTGTGCAGAACCATTTTATTGCTAAGAGGGAGTGTTAGAAATGTAGCAAGGAAAGGCTCAATTTTGACTCGTGCCTTAGTCAAATTGGGTAAATCGAATTTCCACATCAGTAGGACAACTTGGAGGCAGTTAACTAGTGTGACATGACTCTTTTCACTCAATTCGATCAATACATTCAAGTTAGTGGGCTTGGAGTTCAATCATGCATGTGTTGATTGCTAAATTTTAGCAATCTAGTTCAATTATTTTCAGTTGTACTTAGTTAATAGGCCTCTAATAATTAATAGTCAATTGAAGGCCAGCTAAGTAGAGAGACAACATTCTAACTCAGATATCTATCAGTTAACTGATCAATCAACCCAAAATATTGCAGACATGCATGGAACTTGAATTGCTTAGCTGGAGTGGAGAAGACAAAGACTAGTGTAACATTAATTGTATACTGGTTGAGGGTTCAATTTTTACATGCAGTTAGGAGATCAATTCCTTGGGAATCGCAAGGAAATAGGTACTTCCCTATTGTTCAGGAGCTTGAATTAGCTGAGAATTGCACAAGGAGATAAGAAGTTGGAGGAGGCAGAAATTGGCTGAGTGTTGTCTAGAGGTCCTCATTTAGCAGAAAGAACAATTTTGCTTTTACAGGTGGTCCTCAGAGCTAGAGCATGTAATTGTAATAGTTTATCTATTCAATTGATTAATGCAAAGAGACTTGAGGGGTTTTTCCCAGTTGGGTTCCCCTAGAAATCATTGTGTAATTGTGGTTTTGTTTGTTGCATGTCTATGCATGTTGTCCTAAATTGTGATTGTCATTTCGCATATTAGTAGAGTAGAATTTGTGTCTCCTGATTTTAGTTCGATTGCTTGGAGTAGTTGTAATTTCTATCAAATTGCTACCGTGGTTAAGATGGTTATCTCTCTCTCTCTCTCTCTCTCTCTCGATCTCTCTCGATATATATATATATATATATATATATATATATATATATATATATATATATATATATATATATCATGTGCAATTTTTCATTGTTTAAATTATATTCTTGAATGCATAAATGGATTCAATGTCTTGAAAATATTTTTGAGCTCTTGGATCGTGCAAACTACACAACTTATAATTTCAACCAATCTTTATTGGACTTTAAGCAAAATTGACAAAAAAATATATTCAAAAAAAGGCAAAAATGTAAAATAGTGAGACTACTTAAAATGTTTTAACCATAAGAATTTTCATATTTAATTTTTAAACCATATATAATTTATACATAGTTGACATGGAAATATATTACTTAACATGAGATATTTTATTTATGGACTATATTTCCCACATTAAAATGTTTTTTTGATTAATATAATTAAATAGTTTATTTTGAACAATTAATATATCTTATATTGAGATATTTTTAAAAAGTATAAGAATTATACATTTCTCAGACTCAAAAGTAAAAATATAAGATCATTTAGTTTTAGTTATTTTATCTCCCTATAGTTGATCTAAAATTGTTACTTCATATGGACATTTAAATATTTAGTTTATCGCTGAGAGTGAGAATGAAATATTTTTATTATAATAAAGTGAGAGTCGAATTATTGATGTTTTATAATGTTTTTAATTAAAATTAACCAGACAAGTATATTCAATATCATTAGAAGCAAAAAGGGTAGGAAAGGTACATGAGCATAAACATAAACATAGACTGATCCATGTTAAGGTAAGTTGTAATGACCATAAATTAAATATACTTAGTAAATATCCAAGCCTACAAGGATCATGAATATTTATAAATGAAGATCCTTCTTTAATTCTAGAAGACCAAGTTAAACTAAGGAAAGAGGTCAAAAAGGTGAAGGAGCCAAGAAAGGAAGGGAAATGGACAATCATTAGAAATAGGAAAGCTATTATTAGAGATATTGTCCAAAATAAAAGTTATAAATAAGAATTAGGAACACTATGGATCCTCTTTTGGAACTATCATGGTTTTCCATGGCGTAAAGGCCATATTGTAAGTTGGATCCTAGGTGATATCAATCTTATTTTCTTAGTTAATACTTGGGAGCATGATGAATCTAGGGTCCCTCGCATAGATGGATTCATTCTCTGGTCAAATTGGAACAAGAAGTCCTCTTGTAGAGGTTTTGGTGGTATAGCTTGTTATATAAAAAATATTATTTATTCTCACTTTTGATTTCACAACATTGGCCCCCTCAATCAGTACATTTGGATCGAAATTTAAGATTCTAACACCAACAGAATTTTTCTCATAGTTTGTTATTTCACTCCTATCAACTCTACCTCCTATAAGAAAAAATACTTGGATAATGATTGCCTCTTCAATATCTTAGAAAACGATATCCACCCTCTAATGAATGAAGGTAATATCATTTTGCTTGGGGACTTCAATGCTAGAACCACTACTAACCAAGCTACTCTCCTAAGTAATTATTATAACCTTAACCCCGTATGGCTTGTTGAGGATTGTTACTTAGCTAATAGATTCAAAAGAAATTATGAAACATAGCTAAGAACCTATTTGGTACTGAGCTTATAAAGTTGTGAAGTACCCAAGACCTGATAATTTGTAATGAAATTAATAAGTGGCCAAACTTTCGCCAGATGACTTGTATTCATGGGCTGCAAAGTAGTGTTGTGGATTATGTGAAACCTGACACCTATGTTCTCAATTGTATTGTAAATTTTGACCTCCTAAATGACCACGAGCCTAATTCTGACCACAAAATTTTATCCTTAACTCTAAATCTTGATATGCACACTAGCCAATTGCAAAAGAATTGTGAGAATCAAAGGTATATTTGTTTGGAAAAAAGTAAAATGCATCTCTTCTTAAAGGATTTAAAGAGAGATTTAGGTTTCTTAACATATAATGATAACATTGATCACATCTACTACAATTTTACTACAACCCTTTCCACTACCATTAACAAATTCTCTATCAAGGTGTCATATAAAAATAATAATAGAACTTCCAACCCTTGGTATGATAATGAGTGTAAAATTTCCAGGAAATCTATTAGAGAAGCTCCTAATGAAACTGTAAAACTCGAAAAAATAAGTGTGTACAAAGATCTTATCAAAAGGAAGAAAAGGACTTATATTATAAGAGGAAATAATGTTTTATTCACTTTTCTAAAGTTGAGCCCTCGAAGTTTTGGAGGAATGTACTTGTTCGTAAAACTAAAGAAAATCATTTGATCTCCTTAAAGAAATGGGATATCTATCTTAAGAATCTCAGACACCATGGAAAACATCTTAAACACTCGTATAAGGAGGATATATTTTCTTTGGATGACATGAGTTTGGGATTAAGAAGCTCGCTAATAGGAAATCTAGGGATATTGAAGACTACCAAGTTGAATTTTTCAAAATGGGAAGGTCTACCCTGATCTCTCACATCCACAAACTTCTCTATTTGGTGGTAAAACCAGGATTTCCTAACCCTTGGACGCAAAGCCTTATTATTTCTATCATTAAAAGTGGAAATAAAAGTGTTCTCACTATAGGACCATTATGATTAGCCACATTTTAGCTAAACTGTATGGGCTCATTTTGGAAAAGAAGATTAGCCTTTGGCTCAAAATCCATGGTAAAAGAGCTAAAGGTTAAGTTTGTTTTAGGAGACACCACTCAACTATTAACCATATTGTTACTCTTAGCATCATTGCCAAGGAATGTCCAATAGTAAAATTTATCTTTTGTGTTGTTTTGTTGACTTTAGAAAAGCTTTTGACATAATTCCTCGAGATAAGTTATGGAAAATACTTGAAGAGACCATGGTTCCTCCTGAGTTGAGAATTATTGTGATTCAACTATATGAGAATTATTTTTCCAAGTTTAAGACCACCGAGGGTCATTCTAAAGAAATTAAAAGAAATATTGGAGTTAAGCAAAGGTGTTCCCTATCCCCTACCCTTGTTGGCATTTACATTAATAAACTAGAAGAATGTTTAGAAGCTATGGGATGTGATGGCCCCAAGCTTACCAATACAACCATTACTCTTCTCCTTTATGCTAATGATATCATTATTCTAACCAGAAGCCATGAAGGTCCTGAAAAGCAGCTTAAAATCCTCCAGGATTACTTCTCCAAGATAGGTATGACTATTAATACCGAAAATAATAAAGTCATGATAATTGAATCCAAAAAGCTCAACCATGACAATTTCATCTATGACAACAATTACTTGGAGTATGTTTCTTCATACAAATATTTAGGTATTAACATTTATCACCAGCTCAACTGGAATTATAGCTTCAAGAAAAGGATTATTGGAGGTTGGAAAGCTTATTATGAGCTTCAAAACAATTATAATTGTTTGATCTCTGAATTTGGAGGAAAAAAGAACTCCTCTTTGAGACTCTCGCCACCCCTATTATTTTAAATGGATTTGAGGTTTGGGGTTGTAGTATATCTAGAGAATCATGGAGGAATATTGAGTTGGTCCAAAAGCAATTTATAGCCTACAACCTAAATATTAAATGAAATACTCCATATCCTATCCTCTTTATTGAATTTAGTCTTACCCCCATTGGAAGCATGGTTGTGTTTAGGTATTTTATGTATAAGAAGAAGCTTTACAACATGGAAGCCAAGAGGTTCCCCAAAATTGTTTCTAACTCTAGCCAAAACTACCACCTCTAACTTAAGCAAGCTTAGCATAAGGATGCCCAATCTTGGCTCAAGCATTGGGGGATAAAGGAGGAGCCCATCTTGGAGAATAAGGATGATATTAAAAATACTATTACTTCCAAGTTTAAGGAAAAGTTGTGGGATTATAAAGCACTAGAGGGAAAAAAGAAGCTAAGGTATTATAAGGAGGTGATTAACCCCACCCTTTCTAACCAAATTTATCTTTATGTCTTGACTAGTGTTAATAATAAAATTAACATTTCAAAGATAATAGCTAATTCTCATGAGATTTGTACCGAAACTAGGTGTTGGTATATTCCCAAAACACCTCAGGACAAAATAATTTGCAACCTTTGTGATACTAAGGGGGTTGAAGATGAAAAAAACTTTTTCTTGGATTGACTGACTCTTACCAACATCCATTCTCATTTCTATAACATTTGCCACACTACTAGCAACCTTCTTGACTTGTTAATTCAACAAAACTATAGTGATCTAGGAACCCTTGTTTCCATTATTTCATACTTGAGATTGAGCATGAAAGGAATTACATATCTTCTTAGAGTCTCTCGAGATAAAAATATAATTTATTATTTTTAATTATATATCTATAAATATGATTTAATCATTAAAATAAAAACGTTATCATATTAATTATATGAAAAATTTAAATTCAAAAGTATCTGGAGGGTTAGCTCAAATAGTCAAGTCCTCATCATTAAATCCCTTTTGCTATTGAGAAGTCATGGGATCAACACTCTCGACACTTTTGGGGTCGGGCTTTGTGGTTGAGCCAACATGAAGTGATCCTTTTAGGTAAATCTTCTTGGTCAAAATTTCGTGGACATAGTGGTCACCGATCTCTAGAGTCCATAACCACATAGAAAAAATAAATAAATAATTTAAATTCAAATATAAAATTTGAAATAAGCAAACATAAATATTAATTTAAAGACAATTCATTTTAAAAATATGCATTGAAATGATTGAATTTGTTATTAATACATTATATATGTTTATTTATAAGCCACATGGTTATGATGTGTTAACAAAAAAAAATCATTGTTTTATTATCCTTAAACAATTTGAGAGAACAAGTACCAATTTGCACCACACCATTGAATTTTTGTTTTGGAGCATGAACATGGCATCACAATGCCATATATTATGGTATGATTCAATCGATTGAAACACTTTGATATTTTTTATTTTTTTTAAATAGGTTATGTTTATAATGATCTACATACCTATGGGATGCTATCATTAAGACTGTGAGAAGCTTAGTCGAGCTTGGGCGTGCCTTGGCATAGTTTGCTTCCCCCAAAGGTGGCTCATATCATCAACCCCTCCCATGAGATTTGAACCTGTGACTTAGTGGTGACTAGATTTGAACTTGTGACTTAGTGGTGACTAAACCCCACAAAAACCAATTGATCTACACCTCATGGGTAAAACACTTTGATATGTTACTTACAATGTGGAAATTGCATGAATAGTGTGTCATTCCATCTAACCATCACATACTAGAAGGCTTGTGCTTCAAATTAATGAATATGAATGGATTAATATAATTTCATGCACACATCAACAAATTTTAGCACAAATGGTTTAGTGAACAATTTGTTTCCCTGACTTTATTGGTTAAGTCTCCAAATACATGTTATAACAAGTTTATGTGTGGCATTTATGTAATAGTTATATCTAGTGTAATAGTGGCAATTGATCTTCTAAAGTTACATATTCTCTAGAAATTTAAATTCTTGTTAAGAAAAACAAAAAACAAATATAGCTTCAACTACATGATTATGATGATTTTTTATTTTTTTATAAAAAAAATTAAAATCAAATTAGAAAAACACAATTACAATCATCCAATCCATTTTTCATTATATTACAAGGAAAAAAATGACAAGTAACTACCATCAAACCTAACTGTGATTGTATTTCATCTAAAGACACTATAAGGAAAATACCTTCTAGCGGAGGTTTTTGTGGAAGCCCCTATCATAAAATAGCCCAAAAATTTGTTTATAGCGGAGGTCACTAGTGGGGAGTATCCAAATTAGAGGTCATGGATGACTCTAAATTGGTGATAGATTGGACATGCAAAAATGTTATGTTGTGTTTGATAATTTATGTCTTTCCCCATTTCTTTAGGAAATCCAAAATATTCTTCTATCATTTTCAATGGTACTTTTTCAAGCATAACTACAAAGGTTGAATCAAAAGGTAGATGACTTATCATAGAAAGCTTTGGAATTATAGCCTAGAATTTTTAGTTTATATACGTATTGGGATAGCTAGGAGGTGGAAATCGTGGCGTTTCATTTCTAATTATGATAATTTGCAATTCATCATTTTTTATGTCTCTTTGACGTGCAAAACGATATGTTTCTTGAAACAAGTTATTAAGCATCAACTTTTGTTATCATTATGGAAATGTTTTTGTTTTTTCAATAAATAGTGAATATAATGTCATAATTATAGTTGTTATTTGGACTTTAGCGAAGTGACTCTTTAGATGTTGACTTTTGATGAGTCCTTCAGTAACATGTATATTTTCCATATCTATATACATATTATTTTTTTATTTAATATATATATATATATATTCAACATGAGAAAGATTAATTTCTACATTATCACCTTCCCAAATTAAATTTTACCACCACAATAAATATCCAATATTAAACGCTATGTATTAATATATAATGCAAATATAAGATAATAAAATATGATATTATTAATATTTTTTCAAAATAAAAAATAAAAATCAAACTATAAAAATTATGAAATATTAAATTTAATAAAATTATAAGTAATTTATAATGTATCAAAAAACTTATTTAAAAATAAATAAATGACTTTTATATAAACGTTTTTGAATATAATTGAAAATTAATATTTAAATGTTACAAAAACAATAGGAAAAAATATATTTAAAAAATAATATTACAAGTTATATGATATATAGCAAAAACATTTATAATGTGCTCTCACTGTTGAGAATAGCAGAAAAAATAATTTTCACATTCTCATCTTCCCAAATTAGATTTTCTACCTCTCAATCAATTATTTTTTGCAACTTGGAAAGTTTTTCCTTTCCTCGTGCCAATCTCCTCAACAATGGATATTGTACTCTCTCTCTCTCTCTCTCTCTCTATATATATATATATATACATAGATTATTTTTCTGTGTATTCAACATTCAAGATGAGAAAGATTAATTTCTACATTATCATCTTCCCAAACTAAATTTTTCCATCACTCTAAATCTTCAATATTAAACACTATATATTGATATATGGAATTCTTATATTTAATACAAATATAAAATAATAAAATATGATATTATTAATATTTTTCAAAATAAAAATAAAAAATCAAATTATAAAAATTATGAAATATTAGATTTAATTAAATTATAAATAATTTAGAATGTACCAAAAAGTTTATTTAAAAATAAATAAATAAATGACTTTTATATAAACATTTTTGCATATAATATAAAACTAATATTCCAATATTACAAAACAAAAGAAAAAACATAAAAAAAATAATATAACAAGTTATATGTTATACAACAAAAACATTTATAATGCCAGCTCTCGCCTTTGAGAAGACGAGAAAGATTATTTTTCACATTCTTATCTTCCCAAATTAGATTTTTCCACCTCTCAATCAATTATTTTCTGCAACTTGGAGAGTTTTTCCATTCCTCTAGGCAATTTCCTATACAATGGACATTGTATTATCCTCAACAATTGAAGTTTAGTCATTTTTTTGTCATCCCACACATCATGGGGTCGCACTATATTCCATACCTTCTCACACTCCAACTCACACTCCAATAGCTCCAACCTCTCCAACATTGGAAGGATGCCACTCCCGACCTTTAACTCCCTTAGCTCATTATACCCCCATATTTTAATATCCCTTAAATTAGATAGCTTCTCTAATACCAATATTTCAACAATGGACAAATTTGTATGTACAAATATTGAAGTTTGGGCATTAATCCGTCATTGATCACACTAGATGGTCCAGCTATAGTCTCAAAGGTGTACAACAAAAGAAGCCTCAAGTCCTCCAGCATTGGAAGACCACCACTCTCAAGTTCTGATGCTTCAAAGTTCCAACAATAGCGGATGCCTAATTTCTTTAGACAAGGTAAGTTATTAATTCCCAATCTCTTCATTTTACCACAATAACATATATTGATATCTTCGAGTTCAGGTGTTGTTTCTTCACGTGACAATCCCACCATTCTTTCTAATTTTCTTAGATCATGAAGTTTCAAGATATTCAACATTGGGAAGCCCCTGCCTACAATTCGATTCCTAATTTTGCATACAGGAAGCTCCCTAAGTTGGCCACACTCCCACAAGTCTAAAAATCTGAGGTTTTGAAACTGCAAAATGCAAATGGGTAAACTTACCGCCTCATAAGCCAAGAGGGAAAACTTTTCCAACTTCTTTAGATTATGCATGTTGAAGGAAAAAATATGCTCCTCTACCACATCATCTCTATTTGCATCGTAGAAGCACTTTACATTTAAACTTCTTAGGTCTGTCCATGTAGTCATTATACTTTCTTAAATTTCTAATTTTATTGTTGTTTTCAGCTCCATCATATTCAAGATATTTGCAAAAGATTCCACACTTATTGCGCAACTATTGCTATCTGGTAAGAATAGCTTGTTCAATGAAGTGAGGCAAGGCAAGCTATGTAGAATCACCATTAAACTATCACATCCTTCAAGATTCAAAAATTTCAAGCGGCAAAGATTACCTATGCTTTCTGGCAAATTCTCCAAATAAGAGCAATCTCTCAAATTCAAAAACTTCAGTTGTCCAAGTTTCCCCAATGATGTTGGCAACGATTTTATTGAGATGCAATGAGAGAGATCAAGAACCATTAGAGACATGGAAGTCGAGAAAAATCGCTCAAGCCCCTGTCTAATTTTTCCATTGTTTTCTAAAACCAAACTCACAACTTCTGAGCAAATGAGATCTATTGGGAGAGTGAAAATCATTATGACCAAATGATATTCATTTGCAATCCCTAATCTCATTTTCCATAGGAAATTTCTGTAGATGTTGACCTGTGGAAAACAACGAGTTTTCCTCACCTTGGCCTATATAAATTGCCATTTTGTGTATAACATCATGAACTTTTACTCGCTTCCCCTTTCCCTTTCAAACAGGTAATTGTCATGAAACTTCACAGGATTCGCCTCCCCATGATTACCTGTGGCGACATATTCAAACAAGCCTTAATCTATCAGTACATATATGTACTTGTGCCCCGATCTACCAATACATCTGTGTATTCTTGCCTGGAATCCATTTGGGTGATCATCTTTTCTGCGCTCCACATTTATAGCAACGTCTCCATGGGAATCTTTGCATCCTTAGGAAACACAACACAATATGAAAAGAAAATATGTAAGTCACAATTACACAAATCGTGATAAATCCATCTTAGTTGTTGATATAGCTTGGTAGTAATGGCGTTGTGACTACCTATAAGGAAGGATTTGCAATTCTCATCAGGGTCAAAGCACGCCTCCACTCATCTTTAGTCTCTTTCTGCCTCATTGTTGCAACAATTGTGTTTAGGGCCAATGGGAAACCTTGACCCTTGAGGCAATTTCTCTAGCTATAGCTTGTATGTTCTCCATTGGAAGAGCCCCATTCGTAAATCTCTTGTCCTAAATAAATCCAACCCTTCTTCTATGGACGAGGATTGTATCCTCACGACATACTCTTTGCTTGCCTCCATTGCAAAGATCACTTCTCTCTACATCAAATCAATTGAGTTATGTCCCATAAACCATTAGTTATTAAAATTATTACACATAAATAAAAAATAAAAATAAAAAATGGGTTTTCTTAATGGGTTCTCTTCTGATTAGCTAGGTTAATTTTCCATATTACACTTTTTCATCCTACACCTAGAGACTAGGTGGCTTATCATTAAATTACTATGTCACTTAGCTGAGTGAACAAAAATTCAAATAATTTTTTTTTTTTCAAAAAGAATCGCTAAAGTATTTAGCAAAAGCAACACTTCCATGTCCTTGTTTGCAAAGGATGATTTCATATCAAAATAAATGTATATCAACAAGTATTGAAGTAAGGGACTAATATAAGAAAATTATATAATAATTGTTATGATAAGTCTATTGATCTAACTACTAAAAATACCTCTAAATTCATACTAGAATTGTCAAAATTGGAATCTTGAGACATGAGTAGTGAATGTACTTTTGCAAAGATAATCCAAAAAATCATGTTCGGGTAGAAATTACTGCATCAACATTTGTGCATGTCCCACGTCATCAAATGACCAAAGGGGCATTCATATTCAACATGTCCACGACTACCACAGTTGTGGAAGATGAGAATTCCAATGCACTCCTTATTGGTATGCCTTGGCTCGTTACATGTCCTACAATTTATGTCATTAAATATTTCACACCTATCATCAATAAATCTTCTGTCCTTATTATCATCTAAAATTCATGCCTTGGGGCACTCCCTAGCAACATGACCAAATATATTGCACAAATTACAAACTAGGATGTTGGTGCATTCGCAAGCAAGACACCTAATATTGAGATAGTCATTGCATGACTTTTGATTCATACACCCAATAGCTATATGTCCTTGTTTCTAACAATTGTTGTAGATCTTAATGTCTCCAGGCGGGAGCTCTAGAGTTGTACAATCCCTGGAGAGGTAACCATATTTGTTGCATGTGTAACAAATGGAATCATTAGAACATTGACTCATAACATGATGAGGCTCCCTACAATTCCAGCACAATGACATTGTGGTGCACTCCATTGAAATATTCCCAAGAAGTCCATAGTTGTTGAAAATTGAAACTTTTGGGAAATCACAAGCAAAATGGCCAGGCAACTTGCATTTCTTGCAAGCATCATCTAACCTAAAGAAACAAAAATCCCTCTTGTAGGGTGTGTCACTATAATATGACTAGTCACTAATGACTCCACTATAGATGTGGCAGATCCCTCTTTGTGGACTATCCCTGTCCATATTGACTCTGCTTCAATAACCTTCAATTGCTTCAACCACACCAATAAAATACATGCCTGCAAAATGCACCCCTCTTCTTTTGATACTCCTTCCTCTGGGTTCAGACTCCATGCCTCTGTGAACCCTAACAACGCTACTGATCTTCTGGTATCTCACTAAGTTTTTGAAGCTTTGCGGTGCTTGTCAAAAATTTAGACAAAAGTTACCCAAATGTTCCAAAAGCAGCTCAAGAATCCTTGACGCTTCTAGAATGGAGGGAAAGCGTCTATGTATTTTCTTTGATTCTCTTCCCTCCTCATCGAGTTTGAAAGGTAAATTTGTAATCATTCTTTGGAGGCATTTGTTTAAGAGATATTTTCCTTCAATATTTGGTAAGCTATGTGGTTGTTTTCAGGTATATTTGCAAATTTATCTGGAATTTGAAGTTTTGTTGTCAAGAGTACAAGAAAATGAATGTATTTGACCACTAAAGATTACGGGGAATGATTGTATTTTCTTACAGGTAAAGATAATTGAAGAATGGAAATGGATCCTTTGTTGAGCACTGTGCAACAACTACTCGGTGTGTCAAACGATCTAGAGAAGCTACTCAAAGATCAGACACACTCATATGTGCATGACACAAAGGTCATCGCTTCCACTACTATGGATGACAAAGAATACCAAAACTCGTATGTTTTTATAATCAACATGTCGAGCCTCAAATCCAATGACATAAAGGCATCTCAAAGTGTTTAAATGTCCTTCGAGATCGCCCAATTATGCTCTTTGTTTTTACCCTTTCTTTCACCTATTTTGGAGCCTGCTAGGGTTTTGTTGATATATGTGCTTTTGTGTGCTGTGAAGTTTGAAGTTGAAGACAAGAAGATTCTAAACATCAGTGGTGAGAAAAATAGGAATGAAAAGGAGCAAGAAGGATAGGTAAAATACATTTGCATGGAGGAACTAAAAGGAAGAAGAAGGGAAGGTGGAATACATTTGCATGGGAAACCGCCCGGTGACTTTTCCATGTGTTGGATTTTGATTAGAGCGGGGAGGATGAAAATAAAGCTCCCTGGTTGGCTGGGTTGAATAGCGTTTTCCCACCCCAACCCCATAGAGAAATTCCTATTAGCATAATTAAAGTGAAAAATAATATTAATAATAATACTAGAATTTATTAATATCAATATTTTATAATTATGTCGTAAGGCATTCTCCTTTGAAAATAACTCCCCTAGTTACCACTCTGTACCCGTCTACACCATTGGATCAAACGTTAGATGATTGAAAATTTGTACACCATCGGATTAATAATTAGTAATTAACACAAAACTAATAGTTAAGGGGCTTAATAATAATAATAGTTATGATGGGAAACTGTATACATCCAGTTAGGTAAAAAACTGTATACATCCCTTCCTCCCTTCCTTCGATTTCATTGCTTTCAGGGGGTTTGGCCTCGGTAGAACAATGTTTCCTTTCATTTCCAACTGCAAATCATGGGGTCCTTCGGGAATTGAGTAGATTTTTACTCTATCTCACCCGCATCCTCCTCATTACATAGCAAGGAATCTCTTTAGCACTTGGAAACATTCATCCTATTATGTGTTTCATGATCTTTGTATACCATTTTCAGATTTTTTTTTTCTTATGGAATCTAATCTTTAATTGTATAAACTAGATGTTCACTTTGTCACGACTGAATCCCATGGATTTTGTGGAATGCATGAATGTTATACATCCAATGGACGAGCCCGCATACACAAAACGTACCTAAAGAATCTGAGGTTGTTCTGCACTCCTTGGCACTGAAGTGGGTAGATGTTGTGAACGCAAAGCTTATGGAAATCATGCCTCTCAAGGGCACCATGACAAATGAGGTCATTCACTGTAATTGGAAGACAGGGAAGGGGAAAAAGTTTAGGAAGGCCCTAGTTCAAACTTGTTCAACATGGAAGATGAGATTTGGACATTCCAGTGCACATGTGTATAAAATTTGTTTTGTGAAGTGAACTTATTTTATTTCATGTTATGTACATACCTACAGGAGAATTCTACATTGTCCCGCAAAGCTAAACACAAGGCACCATCTGAAGTGATATTATAGATCCAATTTTTCATTTACAAGCCTAATCCATAAGTACGCATCACACTGAGTATAATGCCATGTATGGAAAAACAAAAACCATGAATGTTTTAGGATATGTAATTTTGATGTTCATTCATTGCCTAGGCTTCAAAATATGTATTATTTCCCTATATTCATTGCCTAGGAAAATTTGGCCACAAGAGACTTATTAAATATCTTCTCAATGGGAACATCATGGCGCTTACACCGGGCAACTGAAATTCTTGGGTCCAAGTAATTGATTCTCGATTTTCCCAACGCCACAGTCTTTAGATCATATCTTATTTTCATGTTTTCCTACATTTTCTCGATCTTCAACTTAGTATCTGCAATCCTTTTCTCCAACGTTTTTGTACTTAGGTTTCTCTTAGAAGGCTTCTCTTTTGGATAATTGGAGTGTGGTGGATTCCATTTCAAGATCAATTTATAGCTCCTTGCGCACTCTCTAACTCTGTAGTTTTTCCTATAATGGAAGCAAATGATCTTGTTGATCACCTGATTTGCTAACAATTGAATTTGAATACAAATAACATAAATTGTCAAATGAGATAGAGTATGGAAAAATACAGACCAATGATTCTATATACTTTTTTTCAAAGAAACATGTTGTCATAACTTCGTAGAGCATAAAGCTGCAAGTTTTGATCCTTTTTGTCTATAGTGCATGTGAATAAATTGCTTGATTTGTTGTAGGAAACCTAGGATTGTTTGATTAGCTATAGTCAAAATTGGCAGTCGACGCAACAAATAAATTTATTGCTTGATTAGCTATAAGTCGGTAGTCGACCCAACACATTATAAAAATTTCCTTACTTAATTGTTCACCATTACATTGTGCAATTGACTGCTCCACTCACAGAATCTTAAATATTTCATAGTCCTGTTATATATATAGTACATCCTTTGGACTTGCTCCCACATATTTTCTCTTGAGTCTATGTACATTTAGAATTTGATAAAATTTTCCTTTGAGTTTGTGTAAGTTGACTTATTAATAGAAATTTAGTAGCATCTTCAGCATGCCATCCCAAGCCAACTGCAAGCACATAAACATGCCTTCTCACTGTAGGGATATCCCCAAGAGAGGGCAAGTGAAAGAAACCATTGTTTCATCCCTTGCCCACTCCATCAAGTCTCTTTTCACATCACATTCATTCTCCAACTCTCATGGGTTCTCACAGTACTCTATGATGGATGCCTCTTCTTCATCATCATCTATTACTTCTCCCTCGGCCCTAGCTTCGGGTTCAAGTCAAAACTAGTAAATGTTGTAGAGCAAGGGACATCATCTTCAACTTCTCCTACCTCTACCCCGGTTTGAGATTCTGGTGGAAGCTATTAGGTGTTGCAGAGAAAGAGACATAGAGTGATATGGTTACCATAATATGAGGAAATTACACAACACTGGCTAAATCATTTAATTGGGCAAAGGCACCAGGGCTGCAGAAGATGTGTCCACATTGAAGGCATCGTACATGGCTTATATGATAAACATGTTTCCTATGTACAAAAATGTTCTTAGCTAGATGACACATTGACGTGTGAGACCTCATGGAGTACAATATCTTCAAGTCTTGAACTGATATCGATGTTATCACTTGCGAATCCGTTGTTTGCTTTGACAAAACGTTTTTGTAGCCGTAGTACTTTCTGTTATATTTGTAATAAAAGGACATATTTTGTTTTCAAAAGATGTTATCATATTATGCTTCACTCCGTCATTTGGTTGTTGTTGTAATGCACCAAGTGGTCATGGAAGTATAGATTGCAAGGCATAAAGCTGCAATTACTGGCTCCTTTGGGCTATGTTGCATGTTATAAATTGTTTATCTAGATGTAGTCAACCTAGGCAGTGGACCCAAAAATAAAACGGAGTAAATTTGTAGCACTGTAGAACATTGATTGCAAGATTCACAGTAGCCTTAAATCTCATAAACTTGCTATCTATTTATTGTATCCTCATGCCTTGGCAGCCAATCTTCTTCTTTCTTTGTATAAATTTACTCAGAAAAAGCATATCGTCATCAGCATGCCATTTCATGTCAATTTCAATCATAATATAATCATGCCTTCTCAGAACAGGCATATCCCAAGAGAGGGAAAGTGAAGGTAGCCATTTTCCTATTCCCTTTCCCTCTCCATCAAGTCTCTTTATACATCACAATCCTTCTCTCATTCTCATGGCTCTTCACAAAACTTATGATGGTTTTTTATTTTTATTTTGCCTCCACTTCAAGGTAGATTTTCAATCTAAGGTGTATTGAAAAGCAATTACCTTATATTATTTATAACGTGAAGAAACACATCATTCCAATCAATCATTTCGCAAGGCCACAACACTTCAAAAATAAAATGCACTTGCTCTTCATAGTATTGTGCCAGTGAATTTTCCTTTCTATTCTCTTTTGAATAAAAAGTATGAACTGTCAGCCACCATCCCATGATTCAATGCACTGTTTTCCGTTGTGATATGGCAGTTGAGATTGCAAAGCAACTCTCAAAGGGTTCAAAGAATTCGATAATCAATTATAATTTGTTTTTCTTCGTTTTGAAGTTGGAGACCTGTAATGTAATTTCAGCCATCTAATTTCGTAATCAATTAATTGGTTTTTCAGAGTTTCAATATTGGGAAACATGTAATATAATTTAAGCCATATTATGGAACAACGTTCATCAGCCGACAACTGAGTTGTGTGAAATAACTCTCATTTATTTTCTTACCCAATATCTCAAAACTAACGAGATTATATTTTTAACGGAAGGTTGCCATACGCGTCCAACAATGGGTTAATCAACCCATAAGATGATTAATTGATTCATTAAATTAAATTTATTGATAAAAACATTCAATATAAACAATTTGGTTATTTAAAAAAACAAAAATTATAACTATAATATAAATTAATAAAAAAATAATTACATCAAGAGGTTGATTTTATAATTCTTGATTTTATAACTCAATATAGAAAATATAAGTAATTTTTTTTTTTTAATTATATATGCATACAAAATCAAATAAATTTATATAATTTTAAGAAAATATAAAATAATTAAAATATTTTTTTTTCTATATTTTCACTTATTTTTTTACTTCTAACAAATATTTCATACAAAATTTAAATAATTATTGTTATTATTATTTAATATTTCATACAAAACTTAAATAATTATTGTTATTATTATTATTTAATGTTGATCATAGTAAAATATTATAATGTTCAAAAAGAAAATTAAATTAAAAGTAAAAAAATCAATTATTTTTTAATAGAGAAATGTATTTCATTCAATTCTCAATTGTGCTTAGGCGTACATTCTACAGTCCAATATGGCAGAAATATGTAATTTCTTCTATGCTCAAACTTAAGTTGACATATGTGCTTTTTAAAATAAAAATAAAATATTCTCTAAATGAAAAACATTCTCTCCTATAATAATATATATATATGTTTGGTTAGTTTTAATTAAAAACATTAATGTCCTCTTAAATAAAATATGTGGACAATGTGGTTACCAAGGATTTATATGTGGACAACATGGACCTTGCTACATTAGTGGTTAAGATGGATCTATAGAGATCAAGGTAGATCCATTTTAACCAAAGATCTATCAAGTGTGGAAAGGAATTAAATCTCTTAATTTGAAAATCTTGTAAATTATGTTTGCACATGAGAAATTAAATCTCTTAATGTAATTTTTTTTTTCAATTTTTATAGATCCATTTTAATCACCGATCTATCAAGTATAGAGAGGAATTAAGTCTCTCAACATGAAAATCATTTTTCAATTTTTGCATGTAAACTATGTTTTCTCATCAAGAGATTTGGTTCCTCTTTGAACTTGTGTGGTTAACATAGATCTATATGTGGACAACATGGTACATAAATAAAATATTTCATTGTGAACTATGTATATATTATATATCGCTGTAAAAATATTATGTACATATTATACAAAGCAATTGGAAAAAAATAAAAATCAATTTGAAAAAAATTGAAATTGTATAGTTTTGTTTGAAATTCAACAAATATGTTGAAATAACAACTTTAAGTTTTGTAATCCAATGGAAAATTACACATCTCCCTTTTCTCTCTATTTATAGAGATAGAATCAGCGTAAATCTATTGTAATGGCCAATTTATCAAGTGTGAATTAAATCAAGAGTTTTTTTTTCAAGTTTTACAGTGCACATCAAGAAACTTGATTCCTAGATCAAGTAAGTAATTACTAGATCAATAATTAAAATAAACCTATCTATGATATTCAAACATAAAATTCATCAACATAACTGTTAACATCATATTCTTAATTTATAGCACAACTCTTAACATCATAATATTAATTTATAACACAATCATTAACATCATAATATTCATCTATAATTGAAGCAATAATATTTTAACACATAGTTCATCAACATAGCAATTAACATCACAATATTAATTTGTTACTGATGGTTGGGTAAGCTCCTAATAGAGGCTAAATGTATGGATGTTGAGGTGAAACCCGATCTGAACATGTCTTCTTTCACTTGTAAGTTAACTTTACGAGCATATGAGCGAGGGTTCCTTTTGTTAGAAAATAGAGAGAGATCAAAGAGTGATTACACACTATAGAAAACACACATTGTTTATTTATCACATAAAATAGTTATATATATAATAATTAGATCGTTGACTTTTAGATGATAAGATCCAAAGAAGATGGATCTATGACTCAGATAATTCACACACATAGGGAAATACCTACTTCTAGAATGACACCTAGGGACTCAATGAAAACTCACAACAACACAGGGAAGCATTACTTCCAACACCCTCCCTTAATGTTTACATGAAAAACACATATTACAATAACAAACATAATTTGTCTCACTGGTCTTCATAACCACTCACATCCACTCCAGAATCTCCCAAACACCACTCTTTCACCACCACATCTTCGAGTTGTCACTTGACCTCCATTTAAAACGTAATTGCCTCTGACCATCATTGATGAACTTTGTAAGATCAACAATATTGACACCTCAGCGCGTCAAAGCTTCCATGATAAGATTCGTTAAGTAATGAACCATCCTATGGACCAACCGCCATTTATCAGATATTTGGCTATCTTTAGTTTCTAGGATGGAGGTCTAGATATTCATTGTGTTCAAAAGTTGATCAAACAACTTGCCCTTACTAACACACAAGAATTGATGTTTCGAACACCAGGGCTTCTAGTTTAAGAATCACCAACTTTTTTATAACTAATAAAAACACACAAATATTGATGTTTCAAACATTGGGCTTCCAGTGTAAAGGCCACTGAACCTTTCTATAACATATAAAAACACAAACCTCAAAAAAAATTCTCACACTTTTTTTTCTTTTATTTTAAAAACAAATAAGCCAAGAACTTATATGAAGATTACCCTTTACATAGATGGAAGATTACCCTTTACATAGATGGTCACACTAGCACACTACTAACTGTTAATTACCCTTTACATACACAGCCACACACTCTTAAACAGTGTTGTCAGATCCCACCATTAAAAATAAATTCTTTCATACGCATGACATCAAGTTGTTGTGCACTGTCTGCGCAATCAACGATCTGATGATCTATTTGACAATGATAGCCATATTCCTGCAGATTGTATGAAAAATCAATGATATGAACAGATTCAAACAATACATCTTTCACACAAACATAAATATCAGAACCAGAGAAGCCATTGGTTCATCTTGCCAGATCCGCAAAGTCTTCCATACTTAGGTAGAGAAGCTTGAACATATGCTGCCTTACCTTGACATCAAGTAGATAAATATACATTTGTTTGTTAGAATGTCGCCTGATAGGCTGATCCAGAGCATATGGAGTATTTGTACCCGCCAAAACAATAACCTTCTTATTATCACCTCCAACACAACACATTTGAATGGAAATTTCTGTCTTTAATCGTCGTGAAGGGTCACTGTCGTTACCTTCTCTCGTAAAGTTTGCCCGTTGACCAAAACTTCAATACCAGTGACACCCCTATCTTCTCGCCATAGATCACTGTGACTAAAGAAACTAACCCGTGATTGCGTTTCTTCACATTTTGGCTTTGCGTCTTTTTCTGCCTGAATAAATCCTAACAACGGTGGGCCTTGCTGACGGTGAGGTGGATATTCATCAAACGGATGGATCCGGTCCATAAGAAAAGCTATTCATTTGTTTTTAGCATGTTGGAGGAACCGCATAGAATTTGATCCGAGAAGTTGGTCGGGTTTGGGAAAGGTGGAAGGAGCTGTAAACAAACATATCTATAGATCTACACACACCAGATCTCACACAAAAAAACACAAATATTACGGACTAAGTTATACTAATTTAATCAATTATTGTTACAACTCTCGCATTTTTCCCGGCTATCCCTGGAGGGAGTCAAGAAAAACTTACTCTCGCATTTTTCCCGGCTATCCCTGGAGGGAGTCAAGAAAAACTTACTCTGATACCATGTTAGAAAATAGAGAGACATTAAATAGTGGTTACGCACAGTATAAAACACAGACTTTTTATTGATCACATGAAGCGATTACATATATAACAATTTAGATCACTGATTTCTAAATGATAAGATTCGAAGAAGGTGGATCTATGATTCAGAGACAATTTATATACATAAAGAAATAACTACTTCTAAAATAACACCTAAAAACTCACAACAACACATGGAAGCATTATTTCCAACACTTTTTAAAACATGAAAATGGAAAGAGATGTTTTTCCTTCCAGCGTCTCTTGTTTTTTTTCCAATATTTTGTTGAGGGAGATTAAGAATGGTGAATATCATCCATTCGATTTGTAGGAGTTATTGTAAAGTTTCAAGGATATCGTTTGTCGACGTTAACAAAAATGTCCAGGGTATATTCAACGATTTATAATTTTAAAAAGTTTAAAATAAACTTGAATTACTTTTTATAAATTTCCCATTCGTTAAGTGTTTTAAATAATTTATATAATATTTTTTAAAATAAATTATTGTAATTATATAAATTAAATTGTTAATGTATATTAATAAGTAATGGTCTAAAATGCATTTTGAATATTTTTTATTTTATATATTTAACATATATAACAAAATAAATATATTTAACAAAAATTATGATTCAAAATAATTTATATAATTCTTTGCATAAATTTAAATAAAATTAAAATGTAAATATGTAAATATGTATGTTTCTCAAGGTCAGTGTCTATCTATATTTATGCAAATTTTTGCACATAATTTAGCTAAAAAAAAATGATATTGTTAATTATTCTATGAGTTTAAAACTAGATAATGAAAATTTAAAAAGAGAATAATGATTAATTGTATGATTTCTTATCTAAAATAATTTAAAACTTTTTTTTTTTAAGTTAAATTTTCCAACTGTTATTGTTTTACAATTAGTAATTACCAAAAAATAGCCAAGTCTAGTACAGTACTAGCTTATCTCATCTTTTAATGCAAAGGAACAAAAACCAAGAAGCATGAACCTATGGTTAAGTTATAATGCACATATTCTTCTTGTTCTCGCTATTGCTATTCAGATTTTAGTTATATATATAGTACATCCTTTGGACTTGCTCACACATATTTTCTCGGAGTCAATGTACATTTAGAATTCGTCAATGTTTTCCATTGAGTTTGTGTAAATTGGTTTATTTGACATATTTTGTAGCATCATCACCATGCCATTTTGGGCCAACTGCAGACACATAATCATGCCTTCTCACTGCAGGGATATCCCCAAGAGAGGGCAAGTCAAAGTAGTCATTGTCTCATCCCTTGCCCATTCCATAAAGTTTGTTTTCACTTCACATTCATTCTCCAACTCTCATGTGCTTTCACAATACTCTATGATGGATGCTTCTTCTTCTTCATCATCTCCAACTTCTTCCCCCTCAACCCTAGCTTTGGGTTTAGGTCGACGCTAGTAGATTTTGTAGGGCGAGGGGCATCTTCTTCTACTTCTACTTCCCCCGCCCTGGCTTGAGGTTCTGGTAGAAGCTAGTAGGTGTTGCAGAGAAAGTGACATAGAGTGATATGGTGATCATAACATTAGGAACTACACAACAATGCCTAAATCATTTCATTGGGAAAAAGGCACTAGGGCTATAGAGGGTGTGTGCACATTGAAGGAATAACATGGCTTAAATGATTAATATGTTTTCTCTATATGGAACTATGCCTAGCTAGATGCCACATTAAAAAATGAGACCTAATGGAGTACAATATCTTCAAGTCACACTATTATATCGATATTATGACATGCTAACTGTTATTTAATTTGACATAACATTTTTGTAGCCTTAATCCATCCTATTGTATTTGTAATAAAAGGACATATTATGTTGCCAAAATATTCTAACATCTTATACTTCATTCCATCGTTCCATCGTTTGGTTGTTGTTGTAATGTAGCAATTGGCCATGGGAGTCCATATTGCAGGGCATAAAGCTGCAATTGCTGGCACCTTTCGCCCATATTGCATGTGATAAATTGTTTATTTGAAGGCAACCAACATAGGCAATGAACCCAAAAAATAAAATTGATGTAAATTTTTAGCATTGTAGAACATTGAATGCAAGATTCACAGTAGTCTTAAATCTCAGAAACTTGTTATATATATTCACATCAACAATTTCTCTTTCACTCAAACTGGTTTACATTTACATTTAAATCACGTAACATATCATATTTGTCATCGTCTATGCTCTTCCTTACGACGTTTCTTTTGCAACATCTAGCACAATTTCTAGTAATATTAGTACTATTAATATGTCCCCAAGCAGGGTGCTCAAGATTGGGCATCCCCCTATTTAAATTTAGATAGATGATACAATTTTTTTCCATTACAATTACTTGTGATTGATATGCATTCTTTTCTTAGTATTTATTTGTTTAGTTCTATCTTCAAGTAATTACACATTAACAAAATATAGATAACATAATGCACAAGAGACAAGAGACACCAGAAATTACGCTCCAAGTCAAGGAAGAACCCCACAAGGGGGAAACCCCAACAACAATCCTTCTATCATAGAATAAGATCAAAATGAGATATCCAAGACCATGACCAAGACCAAATCTTCCACCAAAATTCCAAAGTCCAACCCTTCTCCAAATCTCCTCCACATGAAAAGTCAACATAAGTCAGACTATCACTTTCACGAATTTGCGCTCCTGAAATTTTGGGCCTCGCTGAAATCCCACTCTTGAATTATTGGCTCTGGAACTAGATCAAAATTTCATCCTTTCTTCATAGAAAAATATGCCACGTGCAAGCTCTTTATTCCCTTCTTTTTCATTATTTTCTTCATTAATTAGGTGTAGAAGATATGTATGATGATGATGAGTGAATGTGCTCCAAAATAATCGAATTGTCTTCTATATATATCTGTCTAGGAGGTCGAATAGGTGGCTCTTGGAAGTCCATGCCAAATTGTTCCCATTGAGGGTTGACTTGTACATTTTGGTGGACTTTGACTCAATAAAAATTCAATTTTTTTTTAATTACAAATGTCCAAATGGGACATGACTCAAGTAGATTTTCTTTGACTCAAAATAATTTATTTTTTGTTCTTTTTTACTCTTATAACTGTGGAGAACATGCTTTGACCATAAATAAATAATAATAATAAATATGTAAATGATAAAAAATACATTTTATTACATTATGAAGTTCAACACTAGTTACATTTTCAACATCTCCAACTGCCTTCATATGATGTCAGCTCACATGAAAGGGGGTTGTGACTCCCACTATACTTGGTACATTGCATGCACTCACATCACTTTATCAACCATGACATGAAGTCAACACAAGGTTAATCATCATTTGAATATTACAAGTTGCATAGAGAGGTAATGATTCATTGCACTGAGAGGAGCTCTACAGTCTAGTATGGAAACGATGTTATACAATATGATGTAATGTAATGTTATGTTGACTCGGTCTAATTATTATTTATTTATTTTTTAAGCAAGAGACGGTCCTTCTATTAGCTTAGGTAAAAAAATATTTTACACATGTTACAAAAAATGCCCAAAGGCACAAACTCCTACAAAGGGGAGTGAAAATACCCTAAGTGCCTGAAAAAAAACCTCAAAAAAAATAGACCGAGACAAGGTCTAGATTGTCCAAAACTGACCGAAGAGCTATCATCTAACAATCCGACTCTCAAGAATCAACCTGCACAAGGGTGCAGTTCTAAAAAAAAACCTAAAGTTGCCCGATCAACACTGATAGTTGATCTTCTCCTTCTAATCCAACGGTTGTAGTCCATATCGCGCGGCTTAAAAAGTTCGCTTAATACCGCGCGATGAAGGCGATTTGATTTTTCGTTCCCCTGCCACGTGTTGCTTCCTAAGTGGAATCACTGGCTTTTCCTTAATACCGTCTTTGGTTTGGAAGGCGCCCGATGGAGGTGGTAAACCATTAGTAGTTTCCTCCTTTTGGCCCCACCAACATGCACACCAAAAGTGTAGAAATTTTGAATAATATGACACTTATTCACAGAGATTATCCCGATTATACACTATTGCAGAATACATGCATAATACATAACCTCCTCTACGTTGATCATCAATTTAGCATCATTAAAAACAATGAAACACCAAATCACATGTGCACATTAACACAGTATGTAACCCGAGGAAAGCATACAGCTGAAAACCCCACACTATCTGTATATTATAATGATTGAGAACATGTAACAATACATAGTACAATACTCCTCACAAGTACTCAGTACTATCTCCACCTGTTACACACAAAACTAGCTCAGTTCTGAACAAGTCACGGGTTCAAATCTCCTCCACTGCTTTGCTTGCCTCCACTGCACAATCCTGCAAGAGAATCACGTGAGCACAAGCTACAATTGCCTTGATATTGGCCCACACTGCGCAATCCTCATTGGCATTACTCAATCCATGCATGTGCAAAATCTTATGCACAACTGATAGTCACAACTCACCCTTTCACTTACCTCTAACACCTGTCTCTGTTGAACTATCCATGCACTGAGTTAACTGATGTATTCTTTAGTTTCTTTATGAGTTAATAATTAGTGAATTAATTAACAATCAATTCACACAACTCATCCCTAGTGTATTCTTTAGTTAGACTAAATACAACTAGTTCAACTAAGTCAAACTGAACACAACTCCATCAACTCCACATCCAACTCCACAGAACTCACATGCATGAGTTCTAACTGAAGTCCTACATGCAATAGCTCAACTGACTCACAAGAAAAACGTATTTCCTTCTGACAGCTGCATGTGCCACATCTGTAGTTCAAACTGAAGTGCTCCAAGAGGATAAGATAATGTTTATAGTCTAAATATTATTAAGGGATAATAATATTTGACTGTTTCTATTTTTAGCTTGGCAGTCTAAAAATAGACTCTGATCACTTCGCTGTGAACCAAAAATAGAAGTCCATCTATTTTTCCCAACATGACCAATCATCCATAAACAACATCCTGCAACTCATAGACCATGATCCATATGTCTAAAAATAGACATAGTCTAAAAATAGACTTTGCGCCAAAAATAGCCTCCGGGCCCACTTAGTGAAGGTGAATCCTTTCCACTAAGCTCCATCATCTTGTTGCATTTTCAGCACTCCCTCTCAACAAGATATGGATTATCAGCAACCCCTATCCTGCAACTCTGGAATGTTCTGCATGCAACACATTTGCCTAGTCCACTTGCTCCAACAACACTTGGAACAAAAACACTCCCAACTGACCACTCTGTTGGGCTAGGAACATACTCTGATGCTGAAGCTCTACCTGCTGCTGACAAGTGCTCCCTCTCTGACATCTGTGCTATTGCAACATCTCCATGCATCTCGCACCATTACACACCTCTCTGTGCCACCTAGCATTGTGCAAAACACTTGTGCCTCTCGCATTGTTGCAGCCTGCTAGCTATGCGCTGTCCTAGGATTCCTTGCACTGTCGCTCTCTCTGCCGCTCCATCCGCATCTGTCTCTACCCAATTAGCCAGTTCCTGCTACTCTACATTGGGGCTCCTGTAGTAAGGTCTCATCCAAGAGGTTGGGTACCTCAAGGATCCTGCCCCTCCTCCTTGGGACGATCAATCCACATCACCCCACCTCCTACTTGGAGGTATGGCTGCATGCGATCCCTCAGCCCACCTGGCTCGAAGTTTCACCTACTGGAGGTCTCTGCATGAGTAGATGTCTCTACTCGATCTCCTCTCAGCTTCCCTTGTTGTGGCTGCTCCACAACCTCCTGACGTTGTTGCACCAATCGTGGCTCCTCCACAATCATCTGATACTTCTTCTGGCTCTGCATGTTGAGAGGTAATATACACTCCCTCTCAACCACCAAGTCTCCATCAGTTGCCTCGCTGCTCAAAGCTTTGCATGCATCTTGAACCTCAAGAGCATACAAGTTCTTGACCCGTGAACCAATCTGCTTCACCTGTCCAGTGATGATGTGTCTAAGGAAAACCTTTCCCTTACTGAAGACTACATCACAGCCTCTATCTTCCAGCATCGCGATCAACACCAAGTTTCTCTTCAGTCCTGGTACATACTTGACATTGGTCAAGGTAAGGCGAGCTCCATGCTCCCTCTGAAAAATAACCGTGCCAACACCTGAGACACTATACTTCTCATCATTACCCATCGCTATGAGTATCTGGAGATATTTCTCCTCCAAAGTACTAAACAAACTCTTGTCACTGGTCATGTGGAAAGAAGCTCCACTGTCAAGAAACCAACCACTTCCCACCATGGATGAAACCATGCATGCGAAGAGTGTGAAATCCAACTCAAACTGCGAAGCAAGTGCCTCACCTTTAGATCCTTCCCCGGATCCCTTCTTGGACTTCTTCTTTTGGCAATTTGTAGCATAATGGCCCAACTCATGACAACGAAAGCATCTCACCTTCGACTTGTCAACCTTCTTCCCATCATTGGAAGAACTGGATTTGGAAAGAGAAACCTTCTCCTTCCCCTTATTCGCCTTGCTCGCTAAGGCACAGTTCTCCTCATCATGCATGCATGAAGAACTATCTCTGGTGCCCCGTCTGATCTCCTCCTGCACAAGATCTAACCAAAGTCTCTCCCATCCTGGAAATTTCTCCCGACCATTGACAGAGTCCTGATAGGAATGCCAACTCTTTAGAAGACCAAGGAGAGCCAAGCTCACCAAGACCTCATCATCGACAGTCACCCCCACACTTCCCAGCTCATCCCGGCATTGGGTGAACTTTGTGAGATACTTGGGCATACTGTCTCCATTCTCACACTTAATGTTTCTGAGTTTATCCTTGAGCGCCAACTTCCTCTGATCGCTCTTTCTTTGGAATAGATCTGTCAACGCTTTCCACATCAAGTATGGAGGAGCCTTTCCATGCAGGCTGGACACAATGTGATCCTTCACGCCCTCCAACAGAATCCTTCGACACTTTGCTATCTTCTTTTTCCAAACCACAGCTTCAGCAGCATCAGTAGGCTTTGGGACCTCAGCCTCTATGAACTCCTTCAGCCCATTATCATCTAACACTGCCTCCATCATGTCTTTCCATGCAATATAATTCGAGCTGCCCTCAAGAGCATACTCCAATCACAATCCATTGAAAGACATTGCAACTTTGACACCAAGAAAACACTGCTGCAAATTCGAATTCCACCAGCTCAAAAACTCAACCGCCTCTGATCTAAAATTCGTCAGAACAAAGTATTTCTCATACAGAGATTGACTGTATGGGCTTTTACCGGATATCTCACCTTCCAAAAGAAGGATGAATCCAGAAGCTACCTGGCCCGATTACAAAATCTACCTGAAGAAATAAAATGTAAACACTTTCTGAATAATAGATCTGATGATCAATCCCACTTTGATATCCTGTATAGCTTTTTCTACAAATCAACCAGCTCTGATACCATGTAGAAATTTTGAATAATATGACACTTATTCACAGAGATTACCCCGATTATACACTATTGCGGAATACATGCATAATACATAACCTCCTCTACGTTTATCATCAATTTAGCAGCATTAAAAACAATGAAACATCAATAGCATGCACACATTAACACAGTATGTAACCCGGGGAAAGCATACAGTTGAAAACCCCACACTATCTGTATATCATAATGATTGAGAACATGTAACAATACATAGTACAATACTCCTCACAAGTACTCAGTACTATCTCCACTTGTTACACACAAAACTAGCTCAGATCTGAACAAGTCACAGGTTCAAATCTCCTTCGCTGCTTTGCCTGCCTCCACTGCACAATCCTGCAAGAGAATCACGTGAGCACAAGCTAAAATTGCCTTGATATTGGCCCACACTGCGCAATCCTTATTGGAATTACTCAATCCATGCATGTGCAAAATCTTATGCACAACTGATAGTCACAACTCACCCTTTCACTTACCTCTAACCCCTGTCTCTGTTGAACTGTCCATGCACTGAGTTAACTGATGCATTCTTTAGTTTATTTATGAGTTAATAATTAGTGAATTAATTAAAAATCAATTCACACAACTCATCACTAGTGTATTCTTTAGTTAGACTAAATACAACTAGTTCAACTAAGTCAAACTGAACACAACTCCATTAACTCCACATCCAACTCCACAGAACTCACATGCATGAGTTCTAACTGAAGTCTTGCATGCAATAGCTCAACTGACTCACAAGAAAAGCGTATTTCCTTCTGACAGCTGCATGTGCCACATCTGTAGCTCAAAATGAAGTGCTCCAAGAGGATAAGATAATGTTTATAGTCTAAATATTATTAAGGGCTAATAATATTTGACTGTTTCTATTTTTAGCCTAGCAGTCTAAAAATAGAATCTGATCACTCCGTTGTGAACCAAAAATAGAAGTCCATCTATTTTTCCCGACATGACCAATCATCCATAAACAACATCCTGCAACTCATAGACCATGATCCATATGTCTAAAAATAGACTTTGCGCCAAAAAATAACCTCCGGGCCCACTTAGTGAAGGCGACTCCTTTCAACTAATCTCCATCATCTTGTTGCATTTTCAACAAAAAGGTGACCGTTGATCTTCCCTCTCTAGATCTGACGGCCACAGATCAAATTGGCCCACACAATTGCACGCGAAAAACCCTAAAGATTCCCAATCAACGCTGGCCATTGATCCTTTCCTTCTGATCCAACAGCTGGAGTTCATATCGCGCGACTTAAATAGCCCGTTGAATACCTCGCGATGAAGGCGGTTTTCTTTTTCGGTCCTCCACCACGTGTTGCTTCCTGAGTCAAATCGTTGGCTATTCATTAAAACCGTCTTTGGTCTGGAAGGCGCCCAATGAGGGTGGTAAACCATAAGTGGTTTTATCCTTTCAGCCCCACCAACTTGCATATCAAAAGGTGGCCATTGATCTTTCCTCTCTAGATCTAATGGCCACAGACCAAATCGGATCACACAAATGCACACAAGATACCCAGCGATGAAGGCGGTAATCATTATCCATTCACCTCCATCCGTCTCCTACTGAATGGCTTCACTTGTCTTCCAGGAAAACTTATCCCGAGACAAAGGTTGCCCAAAGTAGGTGGTATGTCTCGGGCAATTTTTGACCCTAGTAATCTCTTCCTTTAACGCCTTCGTCTTCCATGGAATATTACCTCCTGTGAATAGAAATCTGCATCTGTTTCTGAAAGCTCCCTTAGAAAACCGACAGTGCATCTCCGCTAATGGGCCATCTAAAGTGAATTTATCCATCATTTTCATATAGTGAAATTCTTTCTCTTGAATTTCCTTGATATTGTTGTCTACCGCTGAGGGCCTGGGATGAGAATTCCTCCTTCAACCTATCATCTATTACCTCTTCCCATGTGTAGCACAAGTCGATATGCTTGTTTCGAATCCCCTCATTGGCAAGCCAGTCCGCAACTTTGTTGGCTTCCCTGCGGACATGCACCAACCTAAGAGTTCTCAGCATTCTTAAGTGCGCTTGGATTCTTTGGTAGACTTGCAAAAGCCGCCAATGTCCTGAGATTTTCTCTGGTGCAGCACCAACATTTATTCTCTTCACTGAGTTAATGACTAATTCCGAGTCAGCCTCATTGATGAAATTATGAATGTTGTACTTGAGCAGTATTTCCAGGCATAGTTCCATCACCATGAGCTCAACCATATTATTGGTAGCTTTTCCTAGATAACTTTGGAAGATGATTTGTATGTTTCCTTCCTCATCCCTCATGACCCCTCCATATCTAGCTTCTCCCAGATTCCCTTTTGAAGCCCCATCAATGTTAAATTTTAAAAAGCCATGTTAAGGGGGTTGCCATGAAGCCTTTTCTACTGAGGTATTCTTGTTGATCTACATAGAAACTTGAGGGGGATGATCCTTGAGCTCTAACTTCTTCAGTATTCCGGCCTCTCTTTGTCCGGTGGGTTTGCTTGTGGCTACACCTCCTAGGATGTGAACAATCTCTTTGAGTTGTTTAAGGAGTAGCTTAAGGATTCTATTCATCGGGCTCGCTTTATCCTTGAAAATCATGTTGTTGCGCTCCTTCCAAACATTCCAGATTATGAAACCTGGGACCAGCATCTAGGCGGAGTTAATGATCTCATTATCCGAAAAAAATTCCGCCATTTTTCAAAGTAGCAATGATGTCATTTACATTTCTGTCTCTCTGCTCAAAGACTTCTCCCACCCAATTCCAAAGTATTTTAGTGAAAGTGCATCTATTCAGGTAAGCGACATCTTGAGGGGCCAACAAAGCCTCTTTTCCTTAGGTTATCCCATGTCAAAATCTTGCCCTGTTGAATTAGCCACTTGAACAGTTTGACTTTCATTCAGTGAGGATTATCCCAGAGTTATTTCCACATCTTATCAGTGTTTGGAAGGTTAAGCCCTGAACCGATCCTTTTGGCCTCTTTAAGGTTGAAGAGACCTACCTTGTTCTTTCCCCATCTTAGTTGATCGTCCAAGGTTGAGGTCAATATTTGCCTTTTGTCTAAAAGACCTTTAAGGGCTATAGCTTGAGTGTTCAACATGCCCATTCCACTGTAGTCTGGAAGTTTCCATGTTCTCCATTTCTCATTGTTCCTTGAATGGTCCTAATAGTCACTTACCCACCTTAAACCTTTGTTGTTGGTATCAGTGTGAATGTCTGCTAATTCTTCACTTTAGAGATTGTCCTCCTGCTGCCAATTATCCTCCCAAAACCAGGCCAGATTTCCATTTCTTATCTCCCAGAAACTGTGATTTTGGACTAGGGCCCTGTTCTCCCATGCCCTATTCCATATTGCAGAACCTTTAACTTGTCCTGTCATTCTGATGAGGTTCTTCTCCTGCCACCCTCTTGCATATTTTTGCTTCCATAATTTTGCCTAGGGGGCTTGTATTTCCTTTAGCCATCTCCACCAAATTTTGGCTCCAAGAACTCTGTTAAGAATTCCTGGGTCATGAAGACCCAAACCACCATGGGACTTAGGTTTACATACCCTGTCCCATACAACAAGGGCCCATTTCTTCTTTTCTTCACCTTTCCCCCAGAGAAAGTCTCTCTGAATATTTCTTATATTAGTAATTACACCAGTTGGTGCTGGAATGGCTGAAAGCATATAGATAGGGATACTTTGGAGGATAGCCTTAGTTAGAATCAGTCTCCCTGCTAGATTCAGTGCTCTATTTGTCCGTTTGCTAATCTTATCTTTTAGCTTGTTAAGAACAGGCTCCCAGATATCCTTGTGTAGGGGTTTGTGAGTGAGGGGAACTCCCAAGTACTTCGTAGGCAGTGACTCCCTTTAAAAGCCCAAAATTCTGGAAAGATTTCTTTGTATTGAAATATCTGTATTGAAAAAGAAAATCTTTGATTTAGTAAGACTTACCTCTGTGCTTGCTGCCCTAGCAAACTCACTCAGAATCTTCTTGAATGCTTTGGCTTCCTTGACAATGGGTGTGCCTTGAAGCATAGTATCATCCACAAATTGCTGATGTGTCACCGTATCCCCATCTTGAGTGAGTCTCAAACCCTGAATTCTCCCTTCCTCCTTAGCAGCTCTGATTTCTCTCCCTAACCCTTCCATCATTAGAATGAAAAGGAAAGGAGAAAGAGGATCGCCTTGCCTGAGACCTCTAGAAGGCTTGAAGGTTTCAGAGGGAGAGCCATTGAGAATAATTGAACAACTAGCGGTGGTGACTAGCGCCATAACCCATTTAATCCAATTGTAATCAAGGCCATAGGCTTTTAAAATTGCTCTTATGTACGACCAACTAAGTTTGTCTTAGGCCTTTGCTATGTCCAGCTGAATTATCATTCCTACTTGTTTGTTGGTGTTGAGTGAATGAACCATTTCATGTGCTTGAATTATGTTATCTAGAATCTGTCTCCCTTCCACATAGCCTGTTTGCTCCTCTGAGACGAGGGATGGGAGGAGTGGTTTGAGACGGTTGGCAATTACTTTGGATATTATTTTGTATACCACATTGCATAGTGCTATGGGTCTAAATCTATTTGGAGAGGTGGCCTTTTCTTGTTTGGGGATTAAGGCTATGAAAGATTCATTGAGCACCTTTAAGACTGTCTTAAAACGTCGAGAGTCTTCCACTACGTCCAGGATATCCAGTTTAACTATCCTCCAACAAGCTTTGAAAAAGTCCACATTGAAGCCATTCGAGCCTGGTGCTTTCCCATTGCGCATCTCTTTAACAACTTCCTCAAATTCTTCCTCTATAACTGGTCTATTGAGATTGTAATTATCTTCTCTAGTAACCAATTTAGGAATGTACTGAGCAAATTTTTCCATAAATTGGGTTCTATCTTCCGAGGTTTCCTCAGCAATTTTTTGAAAATGCTGGACTAGAACCTTCTCCATCTCTTCATGAGTGTTTCTTTCTATTCCATGCTGATCTTTAAGTTTCACAATTCTATTGTTGTTTCTGTGAGCTATGGTGGATCTGTGAAAGAATTTGGTGTTTCTCTCCCCTTCTTTAATCCGTTGAACTCTGAATCTCTATCTCCAGAATATTTCCTCTTGAAGACATTTGTTATCCCATTCCTTTTGGATTGACTCTGCCATCTCTTTCCTCTCATATGTATAGCCTTCTGTGATAAGAATATGGTTTATTTCCTTTAGTTTCTTTTCCACATCTCCTTTAGCTTTGAAGATATTACCAAATTCCTTTTTATTCCACTCTTTGAGTCTGCCTTTAATGTGTTTGAGCCTACAGTGTAGAAGGAACATTTTTGTGCCTTGAAGGTGAAGCTCTTCCTTCCACCATTTTTCAATGTTTGTGAGGAAATCTGAGTGTGTGAGCCAAGCATTCTCAAATCTGAAGGGGGAGTTCCTTGGTTTGCCAAAAAAAGAAGCTTCCAATTGGATAGGCCAGTGATCTGAACCTCCAAAAGGCAATATGTGTGCAGTAATGTTGTTTCCCATGAGAAGAAGTTCCTCTGAAACAATGAATCTGTCCAATTTTGAGGCTACTTGGGTATGGCCCCCTCTTTTGTTATTCCAAGTGTAGATTCTATTTCTTGTTTCCATATCAACCAATTTCATATTGGTGATGAAGTTCTGGAAGGCAGCTGAATCTCTGCCAAGTGTTCTAGTTCCTCCTTTCTTCTCCATGAGTGATTTTGTCATGTTAAAATCCCCTCCAAGAATCCAGGGTAAAGCTGGGTATCTTTCCTTCAAATCCTCTAGTGTTGTGAGGAGTCAAATTTTGTCCTCCATTGGTTGTGGACCATAGACATGTAACATTGCCTGTCACCCATTGGTTGGAAAATCAGAGAAAGGTGATGTCTGGATGCCTTCGCATCAATCACACCAAATTTCTGTGGATCCCATAGAGTGAGAATGCCACCAACAGATTTATTTGCTTTAACTTCAAGGTAATCATGTCTATTTAACCATTTTTTATGTCTCTCATGGATCTTCTCCACTGAGCATTTTGTTTCCTGTATGAAAACTATGTCAGGCTTTTCCTCTCTGATCTTGTTACCTAGGTTCCTTTGTTTTCTTCTGCTCCCTAGTCCTCTAATGTTCCAGGTTGTGATTTTCATTGAGGTGGGGTTTTAAAGGAGTAACTAGAAAGATCTTTCATCCTTCCTGAGTCAATCATGAGTTTGCCACATTCCAACAGTAGTTCTTTCTGTCTTTTTCTTCCCCTCCTTTTACCTGGATATTTTGTCAGTTTTCCTGTTATTAATCCTATTGAGGAAGTTCCTTTATTTTCCTGATTATCATGTCCTCTTTTGACTCCTGCAGCTGTTTGATGTGACTTGTTGAGGAATATCTGTTGTACCTTGTCCACATCGTCTTAAGGGATGGAGTTTATTCCCAGGTTTCCTCCTTGTTCTAGGAACTTTTCCAGCTCTAGGTTCTCCCTTTCTAGGATCTCCTGTAAGTCTTGGTCCTCTGTACCACTTTCACTTTGAGTCATTTCCTGGTCTTTTTCTATTTCCATGGTACTCAAAGGGTCCTTCGTGTGTTCATTCTGTTCCTGAGTGAACTCCATACTGGTTTCTTTTCCTTTCCCCCTTGCTGACTGATTCTTTGTACTCTCTTGATCACCTTCATCTACTTCTTTTTCTCCTAAGATCTCAAAACTGTTGTGACTTCTTTTTTTGTTATCACTTTCCATAGGGTTCTTTTGTGTATTCCTTCCCCCTCCTTTTCCTTTTCCTCCTACTTTGGTGAAACCTTTCTAGTCTTTCCCTTTGCTGGTGTTTAGGTTTTCCTCCCTTCTATTAAGAGGACAATCTCTAGATAGGTGCCCATGCTCATGACATTTGTGACATCTGAACAGGATATGTTCATAGTCAACTGTTTGAATCCATTCCTCATCATAGACTTCTAGAATGACCTCATTGGGAAGGGCTCCTAATAGGTTCATCTCCACACATATACGGGCATAGGAGGTGTATTTTCCCCGTAGAGTTGCCTCTGAAATTTTTAAGAAATGACCTAATTTATTGCCTATAGCTTTTAAAGACTCTGGCATCCAGTAATCTAAAGGTAAGGAGTAGAGTCTAATCCATACCGGTACCGAAGTGAAGGTTTCTCGTTATGGCACAAAGTTCATCATCCATGGCCTCATATAGAGACCAACAGTTGCAAAGAAGTATGGTCCTCCTTCAAAAATCCTATCTTTGTCCTCCATGTTCGTGAACACCACTGTAAAAAAACCTTTGGATCCAAGATGTATATTTAACTCCCCCTTTGGTTTCTAGTTGTATTTTATCTAGGTGTACAATGCTTTCTCTGACGGCCAGATTCCCATAAATTTGCAAATGATGGCATAGTTTGCCATGTGATCCCTGTGCGCTTGCAGAGCTGGATCATTCAGAATAACCCAAGGTTTGGTTATGGTCTTGGGTTTACAGGGGCCCATCTTGGCTCTATTCTCAATTCCCTAACCTCTGTCTTCCGCTTTCTCCTCCTGTCGGTCTTCTTCGTGGGCCCCTTGATCTGCTTGGGTTTTGTTGCCTTCCGCCTTTTGAGTTTCAGTGTTTTTTGTCTTGACCTCCAAGGGTTATGGAGGTTTGTTCTTGTTCCCTCCTCTTCCTCTGTTTGAAACCACATTACTATAGGAGGGAGTGGAGCTCCCTCCTCCTTGGGCCTCCATGGGTACCTGTTGCCTTCTGTCAATCTCTTAGTTAAACCCTAGAATCCTCTACGAAACCAGTGGCCAAGTTGCCCACACCCATGTATGTATTCCCGTTCGACTCGGTCTAATTATTTTAAAATTAAATTAAAATTAAATTAAAATTAAAATTAAAAAATAACAGTTCATCTTTGATATAGTTAGATGTTGGTTTATGTGTCCATGGTATTGCATAGCCCATAGTATTTGTTCGTGGTATTTGTTATGATGAAATCTATTTAAAGGCTTGAGGAAATCAATTATAGAATGCAAGAGTACTAGCTTAAATCCATCTTAAATCTAGATTTGATTCCTCTCAACACTTAATAAATCTGAATTTAAGATAAATTTAAACTGATGTTATTCATTTAATTTTATGTTAATCTACTCTTTATGTGTTTTTAAGTGCAAAATCAGCATTATTTATTGCATAATGATTGAAACAAGAGACCTCTTAATACAATGAGTATGGTCCCTTCCCTCTGAGAATTAGACACGATTGATATGTTTGTTGGATATTAAATATTGGTGGGTGAGAACCTATTATTTAGTTCGTAGTCTAACAAGGCCATAATTTTGCTCGGAAAGCAATGGAAATTCCGACAAGAAATTATTGGAAATCTTAATTATAGTTGTCAAGCTTCAGGATTTTTGGTGCCCCAGGAGTTATTGTTGGTGCTAAATCCATTTCCACCATTAAAAAAAATGTTTAAAAAACTCTCAGAATTGGATTTCTTGGAAAAAAAAATCATCGCATTCTAACGATAATTTCGTCGTCCAGATAAAATTGTCGCCTCAGTGAACAACATTGAGAAATAGATTAGACGAGTGTAATAATGTAATTGAAATTAATCCATTTAGATTCAAGGATACATTAAATGAGAGGTTTAATCGATTTTACACTTCATGTTGTTTGAGTGTTAATTGATTTAGAATATTTTTATTTTCCAATATTTTAAATTAACATAAATTTGGGTAAGATTGTGTAATTATCAAATAAGAAAACAAGATTGTTAGCTTTGTCATTATTTTTGAAATTCATATAAGGTTCATGTTATTTTTTATGTAATAAATGTGGGATTATATAGCCCTTAGTATTTGTTCGTGGTATTTGTTATGATGAAGTCTATTTAAAGGCTTGAGGAAATCAATTATAGAATGCAAGAGTACTAGCTTAAATCCATCTTAACTCTGGATTTGATTCCTCTCAACACTTAATAAATCTGAATTTAAGATAAATGTAAACTGATTTTATTCATTTAATTTTATGTTAATCTACTCTTTATGTGTTTTTAAGTGCAAAATCACCATTATTTATTGCACAATGAATGAAACAAGAGACCTCTTAATACAACGAGTAGGGTCCCTTCCTTTTGAGAATTAGACATGATTGATACATTTGGTGGATAGTAAATATTGATGGGCAAGGACCTATTACTAGGTCATAGTCTAACGAGGCCACAATTTTGGTTAGAAAACAATGGAAATTCCGACAGGAAATTTATGGAAATCCTAGTTAGAGTTGTCAAAATTCAGGATTTTGGGTGCCCCATGCGTTATTGCTGGAGCTAAATCCATTTCCACCATTAAGAAAAACGATTAAAAAACTCATAGGATTAGATTTCTTGAAAAAAATCACCATATTCTAGCGAGAATTTCGTCATCCAAACAAAATTGTTGCCTCAATAAACAACACTGAGAAATAGATTAGACGAGTGTAATAATGTAGTTGAAATTAATACAACGAGTAGGGTCCCTTCCTTTTGAGAATTAGATATAATTGATATGTTTGGTGGATACTGAATATTGGTGGGTGAGGACCTATTAGTGAGGACCTATTACTGGGTCGTAGTCAAACGAGGCCACAATTTTGCTCAGAAAACAATGGAAATTTCGACAGGAAATATTTGGAAATCCTGGTTATAGTTGTCAAGATTCAGGATTTTGGGTGCCCCATGGGTTCCATTTCCACCATTAAAAGAAATTATTAAAAAACCCCAAAATTGAATTTCTTGAAAAAAATCACCATATTCTAGCGAGAATTTCATCATGAGATTAGACGAATGTAATAATGTAGTTGAAATTAAGGCATTCAGATTCAAGGATACATTAAATGAAACGTTTAATGGATTTTACACTTCATGTTATTTGAGGGTTAATTGATTTAGAATATTTTTATTTTTCACTATTTTAAATTAAAGTAAATTTAGATAAAATTGTGTAATTATCAAATTAAAAAACGAGATTGTTATCTTTATCCTTCTTTTTAAAATTCATATAAGATTTATATTAGATTTTTATAAAAATGATTTTTTTTAATAAATATGGGAAGATTTTTAAAATTTTCGTTTAAAAAAAATATAAATATAAAATTATGGATAATTTAGATTTATTTATAACCATACCCAAAATCAACTCATTCGCTTCTTAATTTTTCCAATACATTTTTTATTACATAAACAACTTACTCTCATCCTACCAAGTTGAAGTATCACTTTCCCTTTTTATGGTGGTGGTTTGCATATTTGTTGCATATTTTGGTTGTAAGGAATCCCACGCTGAATTAATTTCAACTTTTTCTTAATGTTGTATTGCGCATGTCTTATGGGTGGATGCACGAATACGATAGGGGAGGGACAGCAAGTTAACATAATTTAAAATATTTTAGCATTTAATATCATCATATATTTGGTTCAAATATTTTTGTACGTGTGTCCTATTTTTTTTAGTTGAGTGTAACTAGTACTATCATAATTATTAATTATTGTATAACAATAAATATCTTTTTCTTATTTTCTATAAGGTAAATATTATAAATAAATTGACATGTAAGATAGATTTGAGATAATTGAGCGTAGTGATAAAATTTGAAGAGCTAGTTTTATTTTCAATTAGAAAGACATATATTCATGCAACTCTTCTATAATGAAAAGCTTTAGTTAAAATTACATTTCAATTGACAACAATATGTTGTCTCTTTATTTTCGTTGCTTATTTGCAAATGTGTTTAGTACTTCCGAAATCAATTCTTTGCAATTTTAATGGATTATGGCTATTGTAAATTGAATGAAACTTAATGGATTCATAATGGATTCCTGGGTAATTTATTTATAACTCACTAATTCAATAGCGTGCTTAGTACATGCACATGCATTTAGTAATTCTGAAATCAATTCTCTTTGATTTTAATGAATCAAAGTTAATGGATTCATAATGGATTATGCAAATAATTTCTTTATAGTCACCAATTCAATAATGTGAATGGACTTTTATTCAATGTTATAAATTAATATAAAATATTTAATTACTATGTTATTACATGAAAATTAAACTAAACTAAATATATTTAAAATAAAATGGAATAAATGTAAACTATAAATTAATAAAATAAAATAAAATAATAAAGAGACATCATGCAACCAAGTAATTTCAATAATCACAATCCTATTATTATAGTATTTTTTTGTTACGTACTCAATATCTCAATTACTATCATATGACTAATGGAGGGATGATCACATTCAAAATCTCAATCACTATCACTATTAGATCACTTGAATAATGATATTAGTGGCATTGACTTAAAATCAAAAGCAACAAATGAGGAGATTAAAAAAAGTTATGCATACCTCGAATGAAGTGAAAAAACAAAGGGCACAAGTGATTACCTCCTGTAAGTTGAGAAAAGATTTGACCTTCTATTATACAAGGTGATGAGCCACATCATTGGGTAATTATATGGGCCTTAATTCACCTCCTAGCTTAGTCAAACCAACTATTTTCATAACTTATTGCATACTTTTGACTATATTTTGTTTATGAAATGAGTTAGAGTTGGATATTTTGCTTTGTGGTCTAATGTGCATTTAATGCAGGATTAAAGGAGAAAAGAAAGGAATTTTGGCAAAGACCAAGGTCAAAACTCAAATGGGACAAGGGAGAGGATTATAGGAGGTAAATACTCCTCATTTACTACCTCTCCATTCGAATATTCCTCCATCAGCTTGGAGTGCACACAGCCAAATCATGAGGACTAGAAGTCAGTCGAGCAAGTGAAAGGCAAAGCACTAGTTTATATCGAGTTTGGGAGCCGAGCCTCCCTAATTTTAAGGAAGTTGCTCAAGACTTCAGATGTATAAGTAGAGAGGCTTAGGACCTCAGTAGGATTCAAATTTTCATTGTAAAACTCTACTCTAATTTCGAGCTGCAAGACTTGTGACAATTCTTTTGATGTAATATGTTGTTTTGGTAATAAGAATGACTTTTGTTTTGAACCAGCACTGAGTTAACTCAGAGGGTTGAAGCTCTTGGGTTAGGGCCCAACCCTAGTAGCCAAGGCTCCTCTTTATTGTACATGTATGCTTAGTGTAGATTCATAGAATAATTGTTAATTTGCTCAGTAGATGCATTTCTATTATAAATAGTGTAGATTAGATTGGTTGTGTGATAGTTTGATTCCATTTGTGCCTTCTTTCAAGTAGCAAGTTAGCAAGGAGAAAAGGATCACCACAAGGTTGTTAGCATGTGTTTCAGCCTCACTTCCTCCCTCTGGGACCATGACTTGAGGAAGGGACTCTTCAGCAACCCCAAAAACACAGATTTCTAGTTCTTTGGAGTTTGTTGTCTTTAATTCAGTAGTTGGTTAATGTTGCAAGGCAGATTTCATTGTCATATTTTTCCATCTCCATTTCTGCAATAAGATCTCACTCATGATTTCATTTCCTTCAGCAACTTTCTTCATGCATAATATAGGCAGTTGATTCATGCTTTTCTAGTTTATGAAAATGTATCTTGTTGCATAGTTCTTTTTGGAATACAAACATGTTTTATGCAGAGCATGTACTTCAGGAGGAGACCAAGACTTCATAACCAACAGCCACCTTCCACTTCATCCACCTTAGTCATCCCTTGTTTCACCATCACCCTCACTAGTTTTCATCATTTTTCATTGAAATTCTCCTAAACACATTGAGCGAATCTAGCCATCTCTTATCTTGGATATTGACTCCTGAGTGCTCCTAGACCTTCTAACACTCCATTCCACCCATCACACACCTTTCCTAAGCTTCCCAACACCTCCAACACCTCACAATTAGCTTTCGGTTGTATCTTGCTGGTTTCCTGTAATTCCTACAGGATCATCCTATAGGTTTCTAGTATATCCTATAGATTTTCCTGAAACGGCTTGTTTTGAGGCTGAATTGATGGGAAACCTCTAGTAAGTCACAAAAATCCTCCTAGTACCCCTCCACACCATCCAACCACTTCATAAACCTTCTAGCCATCCTCAAACACCTTCCATCCACCTGTCACATCCACAAGAACAATTAGTTTGCATACTTGATTTTGCCTTAAAAACCGAAAAGGTGAAAACAGATTTAGTTTAGTTTCTTCACTTGCACATTAATATGGTTTGATGCTTTTTACTTCTACAACTTAGATAGTAGCATTTGATTATTGTTGATTTAGCAATTCTTCTTAGCATAGCTTCTTAAATGGTTAATTAGGGTATGGTGTGGTTAAGCATTACATGTTGGTTTTTTCCATTACTGTAGTAGAGTAACTCTCTTAGAGTACATTTTCCCTTCTTCCATCAAAAAATCAAGCTTCTTCTGACTCTATAGAAGTCTGGCTTGGAACCCCACTGGTCTCTCGCCAGCTGAACAGTGACAACAGGTAGAACCATCACTTTTACTTGTGCATACAGCACTGTCATCTCCAAGTTTGTACAAACCCCGGGTTGATAAGTAAAGCTAGTAGCGCAGGAGTTGTAGCATACTTGCTGCAATACTAGCGCTCATCACTTTTTGGCACCATTGCAGGGGAAGTGTCTGAGTAGAATGTGATTACTGCTTTCTTTTCTTCAACTTCTTGTCTTCAATATTCTGCCATTATTTTATTTCTGCAAAAGTAATCTACTTGATTCCTTTCTTTCATTTTGCATTATCTGCTTTCCTTTCCATTCTGAAGGTAGGATTTCAATTAAGCAAGTAGCTTTTTCATTCTGTCAGTAATTTTCATTCAATCAGAAATTTCAATTCTGCAAGTACTTTCCAAGTTTTAAAAAGAATACAAAACCAACCCAAAAATACTTCCTTTCATGCCTCGTAGGAATAGGGACAACTTAGGGAAAGTTTTTCCAAATACCCCCACTGCACCCAATAGCCAACCTTCTCTCTTCTTAGGTGGCTGTGAACTGGAGGAATCCTTAGGTGAGCAACCTGACATATTTGAAGAACCTACAGGGGAAGAAGAAGAATAGGAACCCATTCCTACTGAACCAATGGCTGAAAACCAAAATGACAGAGGGAATAGAGAGAGAGTTGAGTGTGTCTTCCCCATCAGGGAAACCAATGGGGACACTAAGATGAAAAATATAAGCCCCTTTGCCCTACCTCATTTCCATGGCCTGACTACAGAGGACCCCAAAACTTTCCTATTTGAGTTTGTTGTTATATGTCGAACCTATGACTATACAAATGATGAGCAAAATTTAAAACTATTCCATCTACCCTCAAGGATGCAGCATTGCACTGGTTCATGGGTTTACTTGGAGATAGCATCACAACTTGGGCTCAAATGCAGCAAGCCTTTAACAAAAAATATCGAGACTACTGTCGATCAAAGGATACTAAAGAATAATTTTTCAGGATGACCATAGGCCATGATGAATCCTTAGAAGACTACAAAGAAAGATTCCAGCTCAGTTACAAAAGGGCTAGGTGCACACTTGACCCTGAGTCATTAAAGTTGGTCCTGCTTAGGGGAGTAAGAGAAGATCTTCTAGATACCTTAAATTTGTTAGCAGGAGGAGATATCTACCAATTACCCTATGAGGATATCAAGACTGTCATTAGAAACCATTCTAGGGAAACCAGGAAAAAGGGTAGGGGTAGTCAACCTATAGCTAGTACATCATCTTCCAACTCATCCATCAAGGGTGAAATTGGAAACATGCTGGAAGATTTCAAAAGTGAGATGTTGCAAACCCTTGCCTTGCAAATGGATGCCATGAACATTAAAAGGAAGCAGGAGGAAACAGAGAGAGCCTTGGCCATATTTTGTCCTAGATGAACTAGGAAGCATCCTAGGAATGAATGTCTATTGAACTCTATTGAAATTTTCTCGGTATGTGAAGAAAACCACTCCATAGACAAGTGCCCTTCTTTACCTAGACTCAAAGTTGTATATCAAGGAGCTGAAGGGGTCACCGAGCAGCTTTGCTACATTAACCAAAGGAGACCTCATGGGCCTAGACCATACTAGCAAGGCATGCAAGGGTCATCCCGTTCATATTAGAACCCCAACCAAACCACAACTATACCTTCGTGGGGACCCCCTGCTCATCCTTCCTGTTCTACACCCCCTCCTTAGTCCTATGCATCTCAGTATCATTCCCAGCCAGCCAACCAATCATTTCAACCTTATGCTTCACCACAACCTCAGTGTAATACACCACCCCAAGGGTGGATGCCCCAGTACAACAATGCTCCAGCTCTATTGCCTCCACCACCTGCCCAACCACAACTCCTACACTCTGCTCCACCAAAGCAACCCCAGATGCCTGCCCAACCAAATCCGAACCCAAACAATAGGCAGGCTCAACAAGTATACAGTGGAGAGACATCATATCCAGCTTATGCTGTAGAAATCCAGGAGATTAACCTAAGATCAAGGAGAGTTCTCCCGGATAACCAACCTCCCCCTCCACCTAGGGAAGTTGAGGAAGAAAGAGAGGAAATCAACCTTAAAGTAAATGCACCCTTTCCTGAGAGATTAGCCCAACCACTCCAGCCTACCCCAGAAGAGACTGAACTTCTGGGAGAATTGAAAAATATATGTGTAAAGATCCCCCTTCTCCAGGCAATAAAAGATGTTCCCATTTACAATAAGTTGATTAAGGAGAAATGCTTGAAGCATCCAGGGAAGCGAAAAAGGTATGCCCCTACCATTAATGTGATTAGGCAGTTGTCCAACTTAATGTTGAGGCAGGTAATCTATCCAAAATATTTGGACCTTGGAAGCCCTGTAGTAGATGTGCCATCAATGGCACCATTGTCCCACACACTCTGATCGATCTTGGGGTTGCCATTAATGTGATGACCAAGGACACCATGCTCAAGCTCAACCTTCAAGGATCATTGAGGAAGACCACAACAGTTCTACAACTTGCAGACCGTTCCACAGTAACCCCTGAGGGAATTTTGGAGGATGTGATGGTCTCCATTGACTCTTGGGAGTACCCTGCAGATTTCCTAGTTCTCCAGCCTAAGGCTAAGCTTACTGGTTATCCTCTCATCCTTGGGAGGCCATGGTTGGCCACTACTGATGCTTACATTAGCTACAGAGCTGGGAATATCACCATTAAGAATGGGCATATGTCCAAGCAGTTAGTCCTATACCCTCCTGCTCAACCTTCTCTAGAGCATGATTTACCTTTATGGTTGGAGGAGGAGGAAGAAGATGAAGTTTATTCTGCCAAACTTTATGCTTTGGAAGCAACCATGGGAGGAGGATAGAAAGATGAGGATGACTTGATTGAAAACCTGCTCCAAAGTCCAACTCCCGGTTCATTACCTTTAGAAGAAGAAGCAAAGGAAACCCAAAACAATCATCCAATTGACTTATGCTTGGACGATTCCAACCCACTCCGTGTCAAAACCATAGAATTCTCCCAAAGAGAACCTTGAAAATCAATCCATCTCTTTCTGCTCTCGAAGAGGAGAAGCTATGCAACATGTTAAAGGAAAATCTAGAAGCCTTCACTTGGAGTTACAAGGAAATAAAGGGAGTACATCCATCAGTGTGTACTCACCACATATACATCAAAGAAGGTTGCAAGCTGGTCTGGCAACAACAAAGGAGGATGAATCCAGCTCTTAAAGATATAGTCAAAGAAGAACTGCAAAAACTGCTAGATGTAGGATTCATTTACCCTCTCTGACAGTGAGTGGGTCTCTCCTTTGGTGTTAGTTCCCAAGAAAAATGGTAAGTGGAGGATTTGTGTCGATTACAAGGAGTTGAACAAAGCCACAAAGAAGGATCATTTTCCTCTACCCTTCATTGACCAAGTGCTAGATGGCCTAGCAGGGAAAAGGTTTTTCTCTTTCCTAGATGGATTCAGTGGGTACAACCAAATCTAGATCTGCCCAGAAGACCAAGAAAAGACCACATTCACATGTCCTTGGGGTACTTTTGCCTATAGGGTCCTTCCTTTTGGCCTATGCAATGCTCCTGCCACTTTTCAGAGAGTAGTCTTGAGTATTTTTGCCGAATTATTCCATGATGCGATGGAGATTTATATGGATGATTTTACACCTTATGGCTGTGATTTTCAAGAAGCCTTGTCCAACCTAGGCAAAATACTGCAAAAATGCATTGAAATGAACCTATCTCTCAGTCCTGAAAAATTTGAACTCTTAATGATTGCAGGGACCGTGCTAGGTCATTCAATATCTTAGCAAGGACTGTAGGTGGACCCAAACAAAATAGCTATCATCCAAAGGGTCCCACCTTCCTCAAAAGCAGAGATATGTCAAAAGTTTCCTAGGGTTAGTTGGATACTATCGAAAGTTCATAAAGGACTTTAGCAAGTTGGCCTCTCCTTTATTTGGTTTGTTGGCCAAAGTTTTTGAGTTTATATGGTCAAAAAGCTTTCAAGAGGCCTTAGACATCCTAAAGGATAAGTTAACCACTACACCAATTCTCTGAGCCCAGAACTGGGCCCTCCCCTTTCATATTCATGATGATGCCTCACACAAAGCCATAGGAGTAGACCTAGGTCATATAGATGAAAAATTGCCTTATGCTATCTATTTTATCAGTAAGAACTTATCAAAAGTTGAACTAAATTATATAGTGACAAAAAAGGAACTCTTGGTTATTGTGCATTCATTAAACAAATTCAGACATTACATTACAGGCTATCAAACATTTGTGCATATTGACCATGCTGCAATCAAATATTTAATGGACAAACTAGATGTGAATGCTCGAATTATAAGATGGTTACTTTTATTACAACAGTTTGATCTAACCATTGTTGATAAGCCTAGTAAGGAAAATGTTGTTGCGGACTTTTTATCTAGGGTAAAATTGCTTGTAGGTGAAGAAGTAATGGTGGATGATCAGTTACAGGATGAGCAGTTATTTGCTATTTCAATTCTCTCTCTATGGTTTGCTGATATAGCAAACTATTTGGTATTAGCACAGTTCCCACCAAACTTGTCCTCCAAAGAAATAGCAAGATAGTCAGGAAAATCACCCCCTTCACTTGGATTGGGGGCAATATTTTCAAACTTGGCCCAGATCAAATCTTGAGAAGGTGTGTCAGGGAAGAGGAAGTCTTTGACATCCTTCTGACCTGTCATGATGGGCCTTGTGGAGGTCACTTTGCAGCAAAGAGGACAACATTCAAAGTGTTACAAGTAGGCTATTATTAACCCACTCTTCATCAGGATGTGAAAAAATACACTAGTTAGTGTGATCGGTGCCAGAGGATGGGAAGGCCTACTCCAAGAGATGAAATGCCTCTGCAGCCTCAAGTGACTTTTGAGCCATTTGACAAGTGGGGCATGGACTTCATTGGGCCTATTGACCCTCCTTCAAAGCAAAAACAATACATTATTGTGTGCACTGATTATTTGACTAAGTGGGCTGAAACCAAGGCAATTAAGGCAACAACAGAAGAGAAGGTGGTTGAGTTCCTAAGGGAGAATGTATTCTACAAATTTGGGTACCCTAGAGAGCTGGTCACAGACCAAGGAAGCCAGTTTACCTCCAACAAGATTGAAGACCTACTCAGCGATCACAAGATCAAGCATAGGAAATCCACTCCCTATCATCCACAAGCTAATGGGCAAGTGGAGGTGACTAATAGATCACTGGAGAGCATCTTAACCAAGGTGGTGAGTAGTAGCAAGAAGGATTGGGCAGAAAGTCTAGTTGAGGCCACCTGGGCCTATAATACCACATGGAAGACCACCACTAGATTCACACCATATGAGTTGGTCTATGGAAAAAGGCCTTGCTGTCCATTGAATTTGAGTATAACACATTAAGGATGGAAGCCCAACTAGATTTGGATCTCAGCAGTGCACAAAAAGAGATATTGTTCCAATTGAATGGCTTGGATGAATTTAGAATGTAGGCCCTTCTACATACAAAGGTAGTTCAACTTCAAAAGAAGATCTGGCATGATAAAAATATTAAGGAGAAGCAATTTCAAGAAGGCGATTGAGCATTGTTATATGATTCTAGGTATAAAAACTTCAAGGGTAAGTTAAGGACAAGATGGCTCAAACCTTATGTTGTGGAAAGATGCCATGATAATGGTTCAGTGCAAATCAGAACCATAGATGAAGAAGCCATTCCTTTGCTTGTTAATGGACACCGATTGAAAATGTACAAGAGACCTTTATCAAAACAAGAGTTTGTTGATGATATTTATAAGACAGTGATGATAGTGGAGCAAGTCCCAGCTCCTCCCTCATCAAATCACTGAGAAAAAAAAAGAATAAAGACTCAGGTGAAAACCTCCATGAGGCGCCTGAGTCCCATATTTGGGTTGAAAACCTCTTGAGGCAGCCCAGTGATGACAAAAAAAAAGAGAGAAAAAAAACAAAAATAAAAAGAGAATAAGAAGATCCCTAGGTGAAAACCTTTCTTGAGGCGCCTAGGGCAAACAACTAGGGTGAAAACCTCTCTGAGGCAGCCTAGTTGTTCTTCAAATATATATATATATATATATATATATATATATATATATATATATATATATATTATCATGAAAAGAAGGACAGTTAAGGAGAAAAAGAGGATCCCAAGGAGACCCCTGCCACTCACATATTCATTTTTTCACTCCTTACCATGCATCCCTCCATCATTTTTGTCATTTTTCCACTCCATTGCTTTGATTTATACAAAGATTGTGTTTTCTACAGGATCCCTTGAAAACCTACAGGATGATCCTATAGGAATTATAGTGACCCAGAAATCCTACAGGAAGCAATCTGAAGGAAAATGATGGACTTGTTAGGTCCCTAAAATTCACCCTCTTCATGATCTAGCACCTCACCTCGTCCACCACCATCATCCCTGCACTCACCATTCAAAAAAATAACAGTTTCAACAGTTTTTTCCAGTCTTCAAAGAAAAAAAGGGAAATAGAGAGGAGTAAAGAGCATCACCTGAGTATACTTTGCTCTGCAAACTCCCACTCCTTTCCATCCATGTCACCATCCTCACAGCCCTAGCAAACAAAATGATTAAAGAATTATGAGGGAAAAGCAGCTACAGGACATCCTGTAGTATCCTATCCCACAGAATACCAATCACACCAGCAACAAGTCTTCACCATGATGATCCAAGAGCTCCAAAGTAGTAGCATTAGATCTTCAACCACAGATACCTGCAAAAACAGAGAATCCATTAGCAGACAGCAAGAGGAGGAAGAAGAATGGCATGCAACAAATATACACAATAACACCTCTGGTCTTCGACAACTGCAACATAGCATTGAAACCGCAGGTAAGTATCCTGCTCGCTCTTTCATATGCATCATGTAGTAAAAAATTGTAATGGTTGCGAGATAGTTGGTTTATAAGTGAAAAGGTGGCTAGTTAACTTGGCCACCTTCGTTCAGTCAGCACATGCACAACTGGGTGTCCTCTCACATGTGGTTGCAATCAACTCAAAGACAGAGAAGGAGTAGGACAAAAAGCGATTAAACTACGGATCTACGAGGTGGGAGCTGATTACGAGGAGTGGGAAATGATGAGGTGGTAGTGGGGACCAACGGTCCAAAAATGGCAACGTACCTTTGTTGCTAGCACACCACCTCACCCCGAATCACCATAAGAGGAAATAAAACATCGTTCCCATGCATTCATGCATTTCACCTCCTCGAAACTCCCTCACTCAAGTCGCTCTCATAACCCAGGCCACCCACCAGAAGCAAAGATCCATCGTTCACTGCACAGGAATTCCTACAGGAGCATGCATAGGAATTCCTACAGGATACAAAGACTGTCTACAGGATACACAGAGACTGTCTACAGGATTGGTAGAGAAGAGTTTAGAAGGGATATCACGGGAGTTGGCCACTGCAACCAGTCTAAAGAGGTAGGCTCTAAAATTACATTCCCCTTTGCAAGTAAATGAACCAAGGATACTCTAAATTTGAGTGAATTTAGCAACTGTGTGAAGGGAATTAAATACACAGTCATCTCTATTTTGCTCTTGCATTTGAAAAATTGTTTCAACCCTCTCATTTTCTCCTCAAGCTTCACTAGCAAGATGATACGAGGGTTTAATAGAGGAGAGCCCACAAACACTGTGAGAATCCAATAACACCCCCAAGTGATTGAAATCTTCACAAGACACAATTAGATAGGGTTTTTCGAAAAATTCAGAGGGTATGGTGATGAGGTGGCTCAAGAATTTGCTCTCTCCCTCACTCCACACACCAGAATCCATGCCACTGTTGTAATAAGGGGCCTCACTATAGATCTCACTCCTGAGCTCATCAGCAGGGCCACCACACTTCCCCTAGGAATCCCATGGAGAAAATAAGACAAAGGAGATAGCCAGGTTGCCAAAATAAAATTCTTTCTAGAAGGTGAGGAACCCACTGAAGACAAAAATGGGGTAAGGAGGGAAAGTCTGTCATATCCATGGAGTGAGGTAGGCTACCAACTAATCAAATACATCTCATGTGAGGGTAGATATAGTGTTGTCTATGGCTATCATTTCAGGATCTTTGAAGAATTAAGATTTGGAGTAGAAACACCCCCTCACCAAAGCCTCAACATGCCATATTTCTTACTTCAATCACTCATAGACTCAAGGATGAAAGTGAAGGAGGGGAATTCCCAACAATTATATCACCATGGGTTGACCAGGATCCTCATTGGAGATGCCCTCCAAAACCTCAGAACTACTATAACATGGTAAGTTTTCAGAGACATGCTAGCAGAGGATGACATCAAAGCTCTCACTTATGATGTTAGTCATATTACCAATGAAGAGGAGGTAAAACAAGAAGAGGAAGATACAGAAGCAGATGAGGATGAGATGAATGAAGAAGGAAATAACCCTGAGGAACATGATGAAGATGAAGAAGAAAAGAGAGAAGAGAAGGAGGATGATGAAGAAACTGAGGAGGAAATTAAGGAGGAAATTGAAAGAGATAATGAAAATCTACAAGAAGAAGAAGACAGGAAAGACAGAGAGGAAGAAGGCAATAGAACAGAGGGGACAGAACACAAGGAGGAGTCACCTAGGGTGTCTCCAGAGGCCACTGAGAGAGAGGTAACAACTGCCCTCACTGCTCTCAGCACCCCAATCAAGCAAAAAGGAAAAAGGTAGAGGCAGACCCCACTATATTTCAGGACAAGAAAGAGCACAAGAATAAGACAGGGGAAGCCACAAACATCAACCAAAATTCCTATTGAGATTGAAGATTCCCCTACACAAAAAGACAAAATGCCTTCCCCTAAGTCCCCTATCACCTATGTAAGGAGGCCTACTACTAGATCAACTTCCTCAAAGGGTAAGGCAATCCTATAGGATCCACAACAAAATCTACAGGAAGCAAAAACAGTCCTACAGGATACTCTGTTGAATCTATAGGAGGCATAGAAATTGGAAAGAAAGGTAGGGGAGCAGCAAGAAGCTAAAGAGGAGGACCTAGAGACAAAAGAACCCAGCCCCCAACCTAACCTAGACTCCTATTACCGATTTATTGAAGGAGGCAAGGTCATACCTCAAAAATTTGCCATCCCACTGTTCTTCGAGCTTGAGAAGGAGAGGGTGATAACTCACCAATGGATGAAGATCACCAAATCAAAGGGGGTGGAAGACATTGGGCACATGGAGGAGAAACTCAAATAAATGGGTAGAGAGCTAAGTGGCTTAAGGGACAGAGAAGCTATAATGAGAAATCAACTAGAGACAAAAAATGCATGGCTGAGGGGACAACTGCAGGAAAGAGAGAACCAATTAGCATGTATGGCCAGCCTCTCCTTGGAGGCAATCCAATGTAGGATGCTAGCTAAATCCTATGCTCTCTACCTCAAAGAACAATGGCTGCAGTTTCAAATTAAGACACTAGCACAGAGGGGAACCATGCCATTTCAGGACTACAGGCAGTTTATTGATCTTTGTGATCAAAGTACACTAGAAGATAGGGCCAAAATGGTTGAGTTTTATTTGCACAACATGGCCCTCACAGACATGAATGTATGGGACCCTAATGCCAAGCTAGGAGATCTACAATTAATGGCTTTGGCATCATGGATGAACCATGAGGAGTCAAGGGCTGCAGAGATGAAAAGGATATTGGTAAGAGAGCAAACTAAACCTCTTTTGATTAGAGCTGAACAATCAAATCCCATGGCCCTCATCAGTACCCATAATTTGATTGCAAATGATCCTTAGCTAGAACCTAGATATCTTGTTGCCCAAGAGCAAGCAATTTCACATTTTGAAGACATGTTTAGGCTGCTAGGAGATGATAGTATGCATGCTTTCCTAAGAAGATGGAACACACTACCATAAAACTTAAAGATAAGAGAATATCACTCCCCTCAAAGGTTGAGAGAGGCACTCAATAGGACACCTATGTATAATCAATCTATGCAAAGGTTGAAGGTCAATTTGATAGGCCTAAACTCGGTCCACCACTACTCTTAGGGATGCTAGAAGGGAGAAAAAAAGAAGAAAAGAGGCAGTGGGAAGAGATAGAAAAGAAAGCAAGCTTCTATGAACAAGAAGATGAGACCACAGCAGAGGCATGGGATGTCAGAGAGGCTACCAGAGCCATGAAGGATATGGATATTGACTAAGTTGCTCAAAGGATGAGCAACACTTTCAGTAGGGGGGTGATGATGAGCCTCATCATTAGGTAATTATATGGGCCTTAATTCACCTCCTAGCTTAGTCAAACCAACTATTCTCATAACTTATTGCATACTTTTGATTATATTTTATTTATGAGATGAGTTAGAGTTGGATATTTTGCTTTGTGGTCTAATGTGCATTTAATGCAGGATTAAAGGAGAAAAGCAAGGAATTTTGGCAAAGACCAAGGTCAAAACTCGAATGGGACAAGGGAGAGGGATTATAGGAGGTAAATCCTCCTCATTTACTACCCCTCCATTTGAATATTCCTCCATCAGCTCGGAGTGTAAACAACGAAATCATGAGGACTAGAAGGCAGCTGAGTAAGTAAAAGACAAAGAACTAGTTTATCTCGAGTTTGGGAGCCGAGCCTCCCTAATTTTAAGGAAGTTGTTGGAGACTTCAGATGTATAAGTAGAGAGGCCTAGGACCTCAGTAGGATTCGGATTTTCATTGTAAAACTCTACTCTATTTTCGAGCTGCAAGACTTGTGACAATTCTTTTGATGTAATCTGTTATTTTGGTAATAAGAATGAGTTTTGTTTTGAGCCAGCACTGAGTTAACTCAGAGGGATGAAGCTCTTAGGTTAGGGCCCAACCCTAGCAACCAAGGCTCCTCTTTATTGTACATGTATGCTTAGTGTCGATTCATAGCTTAATTTTTAATTTGCTTAGCAGATGCATTTCTATTACAAGTAGTGTAGATTAGATTGGTTGTGTGATGGTTTGCTTCCATTTGTGCCTTCTTTCAAGTAGCAGGTTAGTAAGGAGAAAAAGGATCACCACAAGGTTGTTAGCAGGTGTCTCGGCTTCACTTCCTCCCTTTGGGACCGTGACTTGAGGAAGGGACCCTTCAGTAGCCCCAAAAACACAGATTTCTAGTTCTTTTATGGGCTTTGGAGTTTGTTGTCTTTAATTCAGTAGTTGGTTAATGTTGCAAGACAGATTTCATTGTCATCTTTTTCCATCTCCATTTCTGCAATAAGATCTCACTCATGCTTTCATTTCCTTCTGCAATTTTCTTCATGCATAATATACGCAGTTGATTCATGCTTTCTAGTTTATGAAAATGTATCTTGTTGCATAGTTCTTTTTGGAAGACACACATGTTTTATGCAGAGCAGGTACTTCAGGAAGAGACTAAGACTTCATAACTAGCAGCCACCTTCCACTTCATCCACCTTAGCCATCGCTTGTTGCACCATCACCCTCACTAGTTGTCATCATTTTTCATTGAAATTCTCCTAAACACATTGAGCAAATCTAGCCATCTCTTATCTTGGATATTGACTCTTGAGTGCTCCTAGAACTTCTAACACTCCATTTCACCCATCATACACCTTTCCTAAGCTTCCCAACACCTCCAACACCTCACAATTAGCTCTCTGTTGTATCCTATAGGTTTCCATAATTCCTACAAGATCATCCTGTAGGTTTCTAGTACATCCTGTAGGTTTTCCTGAAACGGCCTGTTTTGAGGCTAAATTGATGGGAAACCTCTAGGAAGTCATAAAAAGCCTCCTAGGACCCCTCCACACCATCCAACCACTTCATAAACCTTCTATCCATCCTCAAACACCTTCCATCCACCTGTCACATCCACAAGAACAATTAGTTTGCATACTTGATTTTGCCTAAAAAAACCAAAAAAGTGAAAACATATTTAGTTTAGTTTCTTTGCTTGCACATTAGTATGGTTTGATGCTTTTTACTTCTGCAACTTAGATAGTAGCATTTTTTTATTATTGATTTAGCAATTCTGCTTAGCATAGCTTCTTAAATGGTTAATTAGGGTATGGTGTGGTTTAGCATTACATGTTGGCTTTTTCCATTACTGCAGTAGAGTAACTCTCTTAGAGTAGATTTGCCCTTCTTCCATCAAAGAATCAAGCTTCTTCTGACTCTATAGAAGTTTGGCTTGGAACCCCAATGGTCTTTCGCTAGCTGAATAGTGACAACAGGCAGAACCATCACTTTTACTTGTGTATACATCATTGTGACCTCCAAGTTTGTATGAACCCCGTGTTGACAAGTAAAGCTGGTAGCCCAGGAGTTGCAACATCCTTGCTGCAATACTGGCGCTCATCACAAGGTGTAGGAAATTATCCTATGATTAGTTGGAGAAGGTTCATGGATATTGGATTAGCTTAATCTAGAAGGTGTAAATATTTTGATGTAATGTGTAAATAAAACACAAAGGTTAGGTGATTTTATGCTTTTTTTTGGAATTAACATGATTATATTCTTGATGAGATGGTGATGTTTTGTCATTTAAATTATATTTTTGAATGTAGAAATAGATTTAGCTTATTGAAGAACTCTAGGGCATAGATTTAACAACTTAAATTATAATTATCTCAATTTCTAACCCGACTTAACCAAAAATTCACTTAAAAATATGCTAGGAAAAGGCGAAAGAAGTCACCTAGATAAGGTTCTACAAACATAAATATGATATTGTATCATCACACACTGGAAGGAATTTAATGTGTGAACAGAGCATTTAGTGAAGGGTTAGGTTGTGCAGAAGATCATTGTTTAAATAAATCTATAGAAAGAATAGAAATTTAGTGAAGGGATAGGTTGTGCAGAAGATCATTGCTTAAACAAATCTATCAAAAGGAATTTAAGGTGTTCCCTGGGGTAGGTAACAAGAAAGGTTGTTTCTAGATAGATGGATGGTAAATTCAGTGTAACACTTCTCGAGAAATGTGAGGAAAATAGCTAGAGATATCTAATTCAACTCGACTACAAATATCTAAATTCAACTTAGCTCCAACTCAACTGAAGGTTGAAAATATTTCTTAATTTATTTTTATGCTCCTAGTAAATTTAACACTTTTATGACTTATTATAAAATTTGCTCATTTCTACTGAATACATACTAATTTAACTTATATTATTCTTCAAAAACAATAAATAACAAAGGGGAAAAAAATTAACATGAAAATGATAAACCAGAGATAACAAAAGAAAAAAAAAATTAACATGGAAATGATAAACCTAGTTTTATTGAGTGCCATTGATTACAGTCTTAACGATGACCACCCACAACCAAAATAATAAAGTATAAGTGAAAATTGGGGTCTATAGGTGCAATATTGCCTACCTGAAATCAATATCTCCCTCCACTGTGACAAGAGACTCCAACGCTTTTGCAAGTCAGGTGTTGCGCAAACAAGACCACTTGAAGATCTTGAGACATAGCGAAGAGAGAATTTCCGTCGTGACTCCCACACTGCCCACGAAAGTCCTGCCAAGTCGCCAACCACGGTGCAGGCCTAGCCTCCAGGAACAACCCTTCACAAGTCATTTTGTTATACTAATTTTTTTTAAACCAGTATAAATAAAAATTTACATTTTTTTTGACATTTAATTTTGAGACGTGTTGGAGCCTTCTTGACGGGTTGTGACGGGTTCAATTTTGAACCCTAGTTAAACCAACAACGTGTGTGTGTAGTGCATAGTGAACAAAAGGTACCAAATAAGAAATGTCATTTCCACTATATATAGTTTAATATGGTAGACGGTTGCATTAGCATTTTTTATATATAGGATTGAAATTAAATGTTTCAGTTATAGGATTAAATTAAAATTAAAATGAAATGTTATTAAAAAGTGTATAATTAAATTTTAAGTTAAATTATTATAAGGGATATTAGCTTTTTTTTTCAAATAGTTAGATTGATATTATTTTCGGTTTATAAAATAAAATTTGAAATTGTTTTTAATGGGTTAAGAGTGTGTCTTGTTTAACAATATAAAATATAAAAATAATTCCCAAGAGTAAATGTTTACTCTCTCACAACTATAAACAAGTTATTTCACGTAATACAATTTTATTTTATTTTAAATAGTATAGATCCATCTTAAATGTAAACCTAACATGAGTAGAGAGGTTTGGAAAAAAAAATGCATCTCTATATATAAATACCATTTTTTAATACATTACGCACATTAAAATGGTTTTTTTGTTATTAATATATTTTTAAATATACTTATTAAAATATTTTTTTGATAAGCCATATTGAAGTTTTTTTGTTATTATGAATAAATTACACATATCCCTCTTATTATACTTGCCGCTCACATGATATAACGTATTCATTTTTTCATTGACTAGCTATTAGTTTTTCTTTTACTAAAAAGATTTAAAATCTATCCAAAGTTTAACATTATGAAATTAAGATCATGAAATCGTGTGCACTAGGGTTTGTGCGTGCTCCGTGACCTCCCCTTGGTGCCTCTAGTTCCAGCCCTCGGGGCCCTACTCGTTATGGCAAATCTGCAACAACATCCTGGCGCCCGCTCCTTCAAGGATATGGTCTCTGATCGGCCGCTAGACCAAGCTTCATTCTTCACAAAGTTTGCCTCCAGCTCTGCCTTATGTACGCCACCAGGAGGAACCTTTGAAAAAGAAGAAACTACTCATCCACAGCAAAATGAGCTGCCAAAAAGGAATGCAGACACAGTGAAAAGATCAAGCAAGGATACTCGGGCAGAGAAAAGCAAGGTCGCAGACTCGCCCTTCCCTGCAAATGTCAATCCTTCACAATCTCAGGAGCAACCGCAAGATCAGGGGAAAAAGACTAAGAATAACTGTAATCCCAAAGCCAAGAAAATCCCAGAACTGGAAATCTAAGACCCCGGGGTAGCTGAATATAGAGAATACATGCAGGAACACGCAATTATATGCAAGTTCATGGGAGATCAGACTTCAGTTGTGCTCCAAAGGATTTTTCATAGTCATCTTTGACCTCCTAGAAGATAGAGAAATTTTTTTTGAAGGAGGACCCTATTTCTACAATTCAGCTGGTTTATACATGAGATTGAGGGAGAACTTCACACCAGAAAAAAGAGGATTTTACTAGGGTTCCAGTTTGGGTATGCCTCTACTCATTACCAACTGATTATTGGGCTCCTTCAGTCTTAAAAGGAATAGGAGACTAGCTGGGGGAGTACATCAAAATGTCTGAAGGCACCAAAACGGGTCACTATGTTTCCTATGCCCGAATCTATGTATATATAGACATCTCTGGTGCTCTGCCAGAAGAAATCAAATTAATCTTCAGGGATGAAGTCTGGCTGCAAAGTATAGACTATGAACAAATTCCCTTCCGATGCAGAAAGTGTCACGAGCATGGGCATCTTTTCCGAGACTGTCCCTTGAATAAAACCCCTCAAACGCAAGAGCAAGCAAATAAACAAAAAGACAACGAAGGGTTCACCAAAGTAATCTCTAGGAACAAGAATAACAGGAAAAAAGCTACCCCCAAGAAGAACCTATACAAAGAAGCAAGCCAGAATCAGTTCAAGGTACTGAACAATACCCAAGAGCAAAGGGACCCTAACGAAATGATAGCAGATGAAGCAGGAGAGGAAGAAAGGCACCTAGTAGACAGCGAACAAGATGAAAGGGATACAAGTAATACCAACAGAGGAAAGGAGCAGGCGCTAGAGGATATAGAAATGCAGCAAGTAGAAATAGAAGAAACACTAGAGGAAAACATAATAGAGGAAGCTCTACAGGGGTAGAACTTGCAACAATTGTAGAGGAATGGAAACAAAAAGGAATAAATGCCATATCAGAACAACAATTACAAAAAATCAAAGGAGCTTATCTCCTCCAGGAAGAATTAAAACTCAAAGCTCACTATCCAGCACAAGAAAGTACAGCTTCAAAAGGCATATTAGCCAACATTCCAGTAGAAGGACTCAACCTCAAAGGCTCAAGCAGAAAGCGAGGACGAAATACCACCAGTCATCTCCTTCAAGAACTGGGAGCCAAGCTAATCAATGAAGGAAAGGTAAAGGCTCTAGCTCTATACCCATCTCCATGTCAATGAATTGCATCTCTTGGAATATTAGGGGACTTAACAGTCCTGGGAAGAAACACATCTTAAAAAGCAGAGTCATGTCTGATCATCCCGACATCCTGCTCATTCAAGAAATGAAACTGGATTCGACTCACCCTCCCCTCCTTCTCAACTCGTGCTTCAAGCCTTACAACTCCTTGGCTAATATGGCTACAGGCACGATAGGGGCATAATGACTTTTTGGAAAAATTCCAAACTCAACCTTATTTCCTCTCTAGCCACTTACCATTCCTTAACAGTGATCCTGAGAATCATAGGCATCAATGAGACCATTAGTATAACTAATGTTTATGCCCTGCACAAGGTGATAGACTATATCAAAATGCTCCAAATAATATCCAATATCCTTGATCCTCTGCACCACCCTATCAAAATCATAGCCGGTGATTTCAATATGATAACTTACTTATCTGAAAAGAAAGGAGGAATTTGAAAGTTAGATAAGGACTCTGAGGCTTTCCTCACGACCATTGATAACCTCAACTTCATCGACATTCCCACTAGAAATGGCTTATTCACCTGGAATAACAGAAGAGGAGGAGACTGTCAAATAACCTCCTGTTTAGACCACTTCCTTCTATCTGAGGCAACCTATCTCACCTCCTGGGAAATGGAGGGAGAATCCTTCCGCAAGCAGGCTCTAATCATTGGCCTATCTCTCTCAAGATTCAAATTTCCATGAGTCCAAAGAATAATCCTTTTAGATTTGAGGCCTTCTGGTTGAATCACACAGATTTCATAGAAAAAATGAAACAATGGTGGACTTACTCTCCCATCAGAATTGGAAACAAAATGTATACTTTCCAACAAAATTTAAAACATATCAAAGAGGAAATAAAAAAATGGAACAGAGAAACATTTGGCAATATCATTACGGATAAAAAAAACTTGGAACACCAACACGAACTTCTTCAACAAAATATAATTGAAGAAGGGCTAACGGAGACTAGTAAGCAAGAGGAACAATGACTACACAAAAGATGGGACGAAAGATCCATTTAGGAAGAAAATTTGTGGCAACAAAAATCCAGAATAAATTAGCTGAAATGTGGGGAAAGGAACATGGCCTTTTTCCATAAAACAATGACACAGCACAAGAGGAACAACATAATTCTGGCTCTGAAGAACCAAGAGGGTCATCTCATTCACTCTCAAGAGGAGTTGGAAACAGAGCTCATCCACTATTTCAGCTCTCTTCTTAAAGAGCCAAGGAATGATCAGGATCAGGACATAAAAAAGATCACCAAGAATATTCCCAAAATCCTCACGGAGGACCATAACAAAATGCTCCTAAGGAAAGTCTCCCTCCAAGAAGTGGAAGATGTGGTCATGGGAATGCCCAATGGAAAAGCTCCAGGGCTGGATGGGTTCACCATTGATTTCTACAAAGCTTGCTGGCCTATCATAAATCTAGATGTTCATACCCTGGTGGAGGAATCTCAAATTCAAAAGTCTGTCCTTAAATCCCTTAACTCCACCTTTTTTACTCTAATACCCAAGGGAATATCTATGGATTTCGTGGACAAATTCAGGCCCATAGCCCTCTGCAATGTCATATACAAAATAATCTCCAAAGTTCTTGCCAATCGAATTAAAGTCATCCTCCCTCTCCTCATCTCCCACCAACAGTCTGGCTATGTGGAAGGAAGACAAATCATGGATAGTATCATCCTCTCTCATGAGCTTATTCATTCTCTCAAATCCCAAAAAATACCTGGTATGATGATTCAGCTAGATATGTCCAAAGCCTTTGACAAAATTAGTTGGAACTATATGAGATAGGTCTTGGATGCGTTCGGCTTCCACAAAGAAAGCATCAAGTGGATCATGGCTATGGTGTCAAGAGATTTCTTCTCCATCCTCGTGAATGGATCACCTTCGCAACCCTTCAATCCTACAAGGGGTATCAGGAAAGGGGATCCAATCTCTCCCTTCCTCTTTGTTATAATGGCGGAAGGGCTAAGTCGCTCTATCACTATTGTGCTGCATGAAAATAAGCTTTCTAGTCTGCAGCTCCATGCCTCAGCCCCCCCTACAACTCACCAGCAATTTGTGGATGATACTCTTCTCATGGGCCTCCCATCTATCAAAGAGGCTGCCTCTTTCATGTCCATCCTGACGGACTTCTCTACTACTTCTGGCACCTCCATCAATCCCCTTAAATCCAAGTTGTTTTTCTTTAACACTCCGCTGCCCATTTGTAGGAACATCGCTAGACTCTTGGCCATTCCTATTAGCACTCTCCCCTCCACTTACCTTGGTGTTCCCCTTACAGATAGGCCTCTCTCTCGGGCCACTTGGGAGAACCTGATAAACAAATTGGAGAAAAGAATGGCCAACTGGACCTTCAGATCTCTAAATTTGGCTGGTCGTCTTATCCTGGTTAAATTTGTCCTTTAGGCCATCCCACTTTACATGTACTCGGCTCTGGCAGCCCCAAAATTGATTTCAAACAAAATTAGAAACCTTCAGAGGAACTTCTTATGGAGAGGTGCAGAGGTCAAATAGAAATGGGCTCTTGTAGCATGGAAAAAAATATGCAAGCCCAAAAAAGATGGTGGCCTCAGTCTTAGAGACATAGACCTCTTGGGAAAGGCCCTGGGAGCCAAAAACCTATGGAGATGGATTGCTAACCCCAACTCCCCTTGGGGTACCCTCTGGAAAGCAAAGTACACCCCCTCCTTAACGCAAGAGAAAATCATTAGGCTCAATGGAAACATCAAAGGTTCAGTCATCTGGAATCAAGCTTGGGAGAATAGGGACATCATTCAAAGACATAGTTTCTGGGAAATAGGCAGCGAGAACAAGGCTCTTTTCTGGGAGGATGCCTGGAAACAAAGGCCAGAACTTGATCAAGATCATTATCAACATATCAAAGCTGAAATGAAAAACAGAGGGAAGATCAAAGTCAACCAGTACTGGGGAAAAAGTGAAGAAAATGACAGATGGAGAAATTGGATCAATCACGAGGAATGGACTCCCCATATGAACCCCCAAACCTGGTCGGACCTCTCCTCAGAGTTACAAAAAAGACAAATCCTCCTTGACTTTGCTGAGGATAAACTGAGATGGGGGAAAAACTCAGCAGGACACTTCATCTTAAGTGAAGCCTACAGATACATAGCAAAGCACAACCAACTCCAACCAGATCCGAAGTGGAATGCAATCTGGGACAGGAAGCACTGGCCAAAAATTTCTATCTTCCTTTGGTTAGTCATGCATAGAAAAGTTTTAACATGGGACAATCTAAGAAGAAAAGGCTTTATTGGCCCCTCGAGATGCCCCCTCTGCCAGTAAGAAGAAGAAACCCCCAATCATCTGTTAAATGTATGCCCTTTCGCGTCCAATTTATGGAATTGGATTTCTTTGGTCTTTAAAAGCTCTGATCAGGACCCCTCTTCCATTCAAAGTAACATTTCTAACTGGAGAATGATATTCCCCCCATCCTCTGGTTAACCGCGCTTGGAATTTAATTCCTGGTTTGATCTGCTGGGCTTGGTGGAAGGAAGGCAACGCAAGAATCTTTCGCGGCCTCTCCATCCAGGAGGAATTCATTATCATGAAGATCAAAAGCATTCTCTGCAAAACAGTGACCTATCTACCCACTCAGACTGTCAAAGCCCCTCCCACCCTCCTTGAAGTGAGAATTCTCTCAATGTTGGATCTCCTTCATATTAAGGTCCACGAAGTCACTCCCCTGCCCAGGCATGAAAATAAAAATAACATGTGGCGGACGCCAGAGCAGGGGACCTTCAAGCTCAAGTACGATGGCGCAGTTAAAGGGAATCCAGGCCTAGCAGGTTTTGGAGGGGTCTTCAGAAACTCTAAAGGTGAGATAATATGGATTTATGAGGGCAATATAGGTTCAACCACCAACAATGCCGCAAAACTGCATGCCCTAGAACATGGCATCATCATAGCGCACAACCTAAACCTTAGCCCTCTGATAATTGAAGGAGATTCCACGTTGGCCACCCAAATCGGCAAAAAACTTCAACAGGGTATCGAGGTGGACAAAATCTCGGAAAATTGGTGCCTAAACAAAATAATACAATGGATCAAGCAGGGAATTGATAGCATGGAAGGCCTCCACTTTCAAGCAATCAAAAGGAAGGGAAATAAATTCGCGGACAGACTGGAGAATGAGGGTACGACTGGTACCCTACACCTAAAGTCCCAAGCGTGGCAAGAACTAGAGGAAGGGGAACTCCGTCAGCAATGCACATCAATCAATGAAGAAGATAACTACTCTACTGAACAATAACTATTTGTATACCTTTCATAATTACAATGTTGATTCTCTGCTCAATGGGAAGGATAGGTGGAGGGTGCTAGAGTACAGACTCGTCCTTCGCTCGTCTGTCTCTAGAGCTCGCGATGCCACCTCCCCTCTCCCTTGTGTGACCGTCGTCTCTAAGTCTCATCCTCTCTCCTCTGTCATTACTCCTCCACCCCTCCTTAGATCTTCACATGCTTCCCCTTCCTGCCCCCTCTCCCTCATTTCGGTCTCCCTCCTCCTCCTGGAATCTATAAATTCACCCCTCCCCCTTCTCCCCCTCATTCTTCTCACTGCCTTTTCCCTCCTCTATTGGCCCCTCTCTCTCTGGTTCCCCCTTCACTCCAGTCCTTCTATTTCTCTCATGGCCCCGAGGAATGGCTCCACCCCTGGTCCAAGTGGGGGAGGTGCACGCAGACGCGCTGCCTCCAGTTGGCAGTCCCTGGGCCCGACCCCTACCACTCGCATGGAGACTACTGCTAGGCACGCAACTCTGTGCTACGCTGCCACAGTTAATCCAGAAACTCAACAACAAATTTCAGACTTAGAGGCCCAAGCAAATATTCTTCGTAGAGAGGTCACCACGGAGGAGGCCGACACGAAATTTGCTTGGATTCCAGACCTTGATCTCACCCAGGTGCGCCAAAACCTCTACGTGTGTACAATTGAAACATGGTGGAAAATGAAGACCATCACGGGGCTTGCTATGCAGGAACAAGAGGAGTGCTCCAAGGCTATGGAAACTAAGATTGACCGACTCACTGAAAAGTTTGTAGTGTATGTAGAAGCCATCCACCATTGTAGATTTATCACTCGGGACGCCTTGAATTATATTGTCATCAAGAAGAAGTCGATAACGAAGGTCCATTCAACCGCTGAACGATCCTCGAGCATCAAGAAAGAGGACCCTGGGGCCTCCATGAGTCGTCGGGTCATCACTGTGCAACAGGAGGGAAGCTCTCAGGAGACTCCCATTTGTCTGGATGAGGACCGGGTCACCACCAACCAGGAGTGATTCAGACGGTTTCCTTCCCTGTTTTCTTCCCATGTGTATGTTCTTCTATCTCTGCGAAAGGCTGTCTGTCGCGGAGGTTAACAATATCTGCATGGTCGGCCACCATAAGGCATTCTTCTCCTTTCTCGGCTTCTAATATCTCAATTTTGAAAATGTTGTAATGAGAGCACCTCTCGACTCCACTTTTGTACTATTTTCCCTCTTATGTCTAGGTCATACTGTAAATACAACCTTTGCTATGACCAACACTAGCTTTTCCGCTGGGTCTTGTGTCGAGTTCTTTCCAACACAACCCTTTTTGGAATCTGTCAGTTTACCCAATAATATATTTCTTATTTACAAAAAAAATAAATTATGAAATTAAATTTATTATTTTTTAAATAAAATTTATTTCTATTTATCTCAAATATGATTGGTTGAAATGTCTCCCCTCTTATTGTGTAATGATGGCAAGAATTGACTTTTGTGTACTTATTATTAATTACTATGTACTATATCACTAATTACTATGTACAATAAATATAAATAATTTGAAAAATAACATTATATATTAATTACTATGTACCATAAACACAAATGGTTTGTAATTAAATTCAAAAATTCTATTTTCTCATTGGTGTAAAGTATTGAATAGACAATTTTTATGGGTTTTATTTTTTAATTCACAAAAAAATTAAAAAATATAAATTTAAAAAAAAAATGTAAAAATAACATGTGTACAATTTGTACAACTCTCATTATATCAATCTATACTGTAATGACATGACATGTGTACTATAATATGAGCATTATATAAAAAAATTGCATCATTCAATATTAAATAAATAATTATTAACTTGTTATCATTCTCTTCAATGTCAATTATATATATATATATAACCTTTATCTACCAAAAAAATGTTTAATTATATTAAAAAAAGGTAATTAAAAAATGTTAAACAAATATTTGTATTTTTAATTTATTCTTTATTTGTTATATGGATATCATTCAATATAATTAAAAAAAATCAGCATCATTTATATTGAATATAATTAAAAAAAATTGTCATCACTCACTCATATTTGTTATATGGATACTATTTATTATAATAAAAAAAAATTGTCATCATTCAGACACAAACTAGTGCAAATAGGGATACTATTTAATATAATTAAAAAAAATTGTCATCATTCAAATACGAACTAGTGCAAATAATAAGGCAACCTCATACTTTAACCAGCGAGTCACATAAATTTACTAGATAAATACTTTATAACAAACTAAACTCTTATAGTGATGGTGTCCATGTCTATAGCAGTTAGGTTTCTTCCCTAGCCCCCTTTGCGCCTTGTCCCTTGGAATTTGGTCTCTACTACAGTGCCAAGTTATGGCAACCCTCCTCTCAGTGGTAATCCTCTCTGATCCTTCCACTTCTCGATTCCTTCCACTTCAGCAGCCTTGGCTGGGCCTGTGCCTCCCTTTGGCATGCCTCCTCGTGCTTCGTTAGTGCTCGATCTTGTGTCTCCTCACAATTATCCAGCATTAGATCTGGTCATAGGCTCTCCTAAAGTTCAATATTTCAGGAAATTTGTGCTTCAACAATGTTTTTACTATTCTTCCTCTACTTTGGTTTATGAAGCTCGTAGCATTTCCATTCCCATTGGTTCAAATGATGATGAGGAAGTAAATTCCTCAAATTTGGCAGTTTACTTTGTTTTTTCTTTGGGTTTTATCCTTATCTTGTAGATATTCATGCATGGGTCACAAAAAAATACCTTCCTATGATCAAGTAAATGTTTCCATCCACCCTTGTGTAAAGGGTTTTCTTGTTGTTGAGATTGACAGTATTGAAGGAAGGGATTTGATCATTAACTTAGGTCCATGGTTTTATGGTAATGTTGGCCTGTGCCTGAAGCGTTTTTCTCCCTCTTTTAGTCCATTAATAGAAGTTCTGACCTCTACTCTTATTTGGGTGTGGGTTTGAAATTTTCCGCTACATCTATGGGGTTTTCCCTCTCTTCAAGCTATTAGATCTGCTTTAGGAAAGTTCCATTTTGTCTCTTGTGAAACTCAATAAGTATTGCTACGTATGCTGGAATTTGTGTAGAAATGGATTTTAGTTTCAAGGTCTCAATCAAAATTATTTTGACAGGTAAACATTTTTTTCGGACTCAAAAATTATATTATGAGTAGTCTCCTTGTGGTGTAAGGCTTATTTTCAAACACGTCATATATTTACTCATTGCCTAAATGGGTTAAAGAATTGTAAAAAGAAATGAAAATCAACTTGGCGGGTAACCTCCTCTAAGGATCATCAACTAGTTCTAAGAGATAAATATCATTGAGCTCCTCCACCTCAAGCGACTCTAGTATCTCAAGAAAAACAAAAAGATCAAGTTTCTCAAAGTTTGTCGAAAGTTGATCCAATCCCATAGGACTTAGGCCAGGGCTATGGGAGGCTTATTAAGGGTTCTTAAATATTGACCATCTAATCACTTATTTGCAAAGAAAGGGAGTGAGGTTTGTGTGGTTAGCTAAGTGTGAAGCAAGCTTCCAATAGTTAAAGAACCTCTTAACCAATGCACCCATCCTAAAGATTGTAGATCCAAACAAATATTGCTTAGGTTGTATAGACGCTTGCAAGGAAGGCCTTGGTGACGTTCTCATGCAAGAGGGACTAGTAATATTAGTTACGAATCCAAGGAATTAAATGAAATTAAATGAGCATGAAAGAACAATGTAACACATGAGTTAGAGCTTGCATCCATTTTGCATGCTTTTAAAATGTGGGGGCATTACTTTCTTGGGAGAAATTTTATATTAATGACAAATCACAGTGGGTAGTGGTACCTATTTGACCAACCTCGATTCAATTCCAGGAAATCTAAGTGAATGGCCCTTATTAGTGAATTTGAATTTAAGATTTGGCACATTGAGGGAAAGGAAAATTGAGTTGCAGATGCACTAAGTGAGAGCATGCAAACAATACACATGGAAACAATTACTGCATGTAAATCATATATAAAGGAAAGAATCAGAGATTCCCTACTATGTGATGAAAACTTTAAACATGTAAAATAATGATTAGAGCAAGATCCCAAGGTGCCAAATGGTGAAGGATATCCACTAACAAAATATGGATTATTGATATACAAGGGTAGAGTGTAAGTATCGAATTCAATGGATTTAAAGAGGCTCATAATGGATGAACTCCATAAGAGGCCTTATTCGGGTCATCAAGGCTATCAAAAGATGATAACAACCACAAGAAAGTTATATTATTGGCCTGGAATGAAGAAAGAAAATGTTGAATACATTTATAAATGCTTGTAATGTCAACATATTAAAGTTGAATATAAGTATTGAACAAGAATGTTGCAGTGAATATAAATACCAGAATGGAAGTGGGAATTCATATCTATGAACTTCATCATTGGTATACCAAGAATTGGAAGCAAAATGATGCAATCATGGTGGTGATGGATAAATTGAGCAAGGAAATTTTATCCTTGTGAAGTCCACCTATAAAGAAACCAACATTGCCCATATTTTTATGGAGGAGATTTTCAAATTTCATGGCATGCCCAAGAAAATCATATTTGATTAGGATGTTAGGTTTATTTCAAAATTTTGGAAATCTCATTTGTAGGTTTCAGGTAATAGTTGGCATTTAGGACAACCTACCATCCTCATACAAATGGAAAAACAGAAATGGTGAACAAAGTGATGGAGGATATATTAAGAATTTATGTGATGCATTAGCCCAAGATGCGAGAAGAATACTTACCTCTTGCAGAGATTGCTTATAAAATGGTTACTAGGAATTTATGAAGAATACTTAGCCCAAGATGCGAGAAGAATACTCACCTCTTGCAGAGATTGCTTATAAAATGGTTACTAGGAATTTATGAAGATGAGTCCCTTTGAAGCGTTATATGGTAGAAAATGTATATCCCAATCAACAAGGATATTGAAAACTGTATATCCCAATCAACTAGGATAATTCGGTGGATAACTAGTACACATGACATACTTTCTCACGATAATTCATTGAATAAATGTAGGTTTTCTAATGAACACAATTAGGAGTTTTCAATGAAAAAATTTCATCGCACCATCAAACTTAATATCTCATTATTGTATATTCGACGCACAAAGCTGCTAAGTGGTAGTTGTGGAATGATTTAATTGCACCAAAATTTTAATGAGCCTTTCTATTAGGCTTCTAGAAAAAACATATAGTTGTCGTTTGTTTACCGAAAAAAGTAGTCATGTGGCATTTTTGGGTAGGTTTGATTTGTTACCTGTCAATCTTCATATTAACATCTGCAACACTACAAATTTGACAACCATAGTATCTGATCATACTTTCAATGTAACAAAGCTACCACATGGCAACTATGGAGAAATTTAATTTTCCAAATTTTTAATGAGTCTGTCCATTGGAACATAGACGAACATGTCTTTTAGTCATACTTGTGTCAAAACAAGACTTCCACATGGAATTTTGGGGCACATTTGATCCACCACCTTTCCATCTAAATACTAACATCAATAGTGCCACAACTTTGGCATTAAAACTAGTGAAATGATGGCAATTTTCATCACAGTTAATGTGTTTCCTATCAGAAAAATGATAATAATATGGGAAACCTTCATCATAATAGAGACAAACAAGTGGCCATGTTTTGTTCGATATTTTTCAAGGTTGGCGAAGTTACAATGGGAAGAAATAAATTTAAAAAATAAACAAATTGATGTTGTACACTAAATTCTTATGATGCATTGGACATAAGGCCCTTGACTAGTTTTTAGGCACATGCATTTGTGGTACATGTCTTTCTTTTGAAAATGCAACAAGATGATGGAGCATAGTGAAAAGAAGTCGCCTTCACTAAGTGGGCCCGCGGGCTATTTTGGCGCAAAGTCTATTTTTAGACATATGGATCATGGTCTATGAGTTGCAGGATGCTATTTATGGATGATTGGTCATGTTGGTAAAAATAGATGGACTTCTATTTTTAGACATATGGGCAAAGTCTATTTTTAGACTGCCAAGTCTAAATATAGAACAGTCGAATATTATTAGCTCTTAATAATATTTGGACTATAAACATTATCTTATCCTCTTGGAGCACTTCAGTTCGAGCTACGGATGTGGCACATGCAGCTACCAGAAGTAAATACGCTTTTCTTATGGGTCAGTTGAACTATTGCATGAAGGACTTCAGTTAGAACTCAAGTGATTGAGTTTGGTGGAGTTGATGGAGTTGTGTTCAGTTTGACTTGGTTGAACTAGCTGTATTTAGTCTAACTGCAGAATACATTAGTGATGAGTGATGTGAATTATTCATTAATTAATTCACTAATTATTAACTCATAAATCAACTAAAGAATACATCAGTTAACTCAGTGCATGGACAATTCAGTGGAGACAAGTGTTAGAGGTGAGTGAAAGGGCAAGACAGTTGTCAGTTGTGACTATAGTTGTGCATGAGATTTGCAGATGCTTGGATTGAGATTTCCAATGAGGATTACATGGTTCAGCCAAAGAAAATACAAGTTTGGATCAGCCATTCATCATTATTCTCATGCAGGATTGCGCAGTGGAGGTAGGCAAGCAGTGGAGGAGATTTGAACCTGTGATTGATTCAGATCTGAGCTAGTTTGTGTGTAACAGGTGGAGATAGTACTGAGTACTTGTGAGGAGTATTGTACTATGTATTGTTACATGTTCTCAATCAATATAATATACAGATAGTTGGGGGTTTTCAGCTTTATGCTTTCCCCGGTTACATACTGTGTTAATGTGCGCATGCAATTGATGTTTCATTGTTTTTAATTCCGCAAAATTGATGATCAACGTAGAGGAGGTTATGTATTATGCATGCATTTCGCAATAGTGTATAATCAGGATAATATTTGTGAATAAGTGTCATATTATTCAAAATTTCTACATGGTATCGGAGCAGAGTTGATCATCATATCTATTATTCTGGAAGTGATTACATTTTATTTCTTCAGGCAGAGTCTGTAATCGGGCCAGGTAGCCTCTGGATTCATCCTTCTTTTGGAAGGTGAGATATCTGGTGAATGCCCATACAGTCGATCTCTGTACGAGAAATACCTTGTTCTCACGAATTTTAGATCAGAAGCGGTTGGGTTTTGAGCTAGTGGAATTCGAATTTGCAGCAGTGTGCTCTTGGTGTCGAAGTTGAAATGTCTTTCAACCGATTGCGATTGGAGTATGGCCTTGGAGGCAGCTCGAATTATATTGCATGGAAAGACAGGATGGAGGTGGTGTTAGATGACAATGGGTTGAAGGATTTCATAGATGCTGATGTCCCAAAGCCTACTGATGCTGCTCAAGTTGAGGCTTGGCAAAAGAATACAACAAAGTGTCGAAGGATTTTGTTGGAGGGTGTGAAGGATCACATTGTATCCAGCCTACATGGAAAGGCTTCTCCATACTTGATGTGGAAATCATTGACAGATTTATTCCAAAGCAAGAGCGACCAGAGGAAGTTGGCGCTCAAGGATAAACTCAGAAACATTAAGTGTGAGAAAGGAGACAATATGCCCAAGTATCTCACGAAGTTCACCCAATGTCGGGATGAGCTGGGAAGTGTGGGGGTGAATGTCGATGATGAGGACTTGGTGAGCTTGGCTCTCCTTGGTCTTCCAAAGAGTTGGCATTCCTATCAGGACTTTGTCAATGGTCGGGAGAAATTGCCAAGATGGGAGAGACTTTGGTCGGATCTTGTGCAAGAGGAGATCAGGCGGAATACCAGGGACGGATCTTCATCAAAGGCATTTGATGAAGAAAATTGCACTTTGGCTGCCAAAGCAAAGAAGGGGAAGAACAAGAAAGCTTCTCATTCTGGTGCGAAAGGCAAGAAGCAGGACATGTCCAAGGTGAAGTGCTTTCACTGTCACCAGCACGGACATTATGCCACAAATTGTCCGCAGAAGAAGAAAAATAAGCAAGCTGCTAGATCTGCAGCGAGAGAGGCCCTAGCCTCGTAGTTTGAGCTGGATTTTTCGCTGATCGCATGCTTGGTATCAAGTTTGATGGGATTGGTATGGTTCTTGGACATTGGTGCATCTTTTCACATGACAGGAGATCGAGATTTGTTTTCTAATCTGGATGAGAAAGATCTTGGAGTGCACATCGAGATGGGCGATGATGGTAGATACAGTGCGACCGGTATCAGTACCATTTCCTTTGAGAGGGAGTCTGGTAAACCCTTCGTATTGAAGGAAGTGATGCATGTTCCAAGATTGAAGAAGAATCTTATCTCTGTGGCGATGTTAGAAGACAAGGGATATGATGTTGTCTCAGCGAGGGAAAGGCTTTCCTGCGCAGTAAGACAACTGGAGAAACCCGGAAGATAGGGATTCGAGTCAAGAACCTTTATCAATTGCATGTAGATGGCTGCGCAGCAATGGCATGAAAAGCAGAAGGAGTGGTGAGTCAAGATGATGGCGAGTTGTGGCATAGGAGATTGGGCCTCCTTCACCATGGAGCTTTGAAGATACTGCAGCAGATTTCTACTGGGCTTCCTAAAGGCACTCTTGCGCAGTCAGATCAGTGCAAGGGGTGTACTTTGGGAAAATTTGTGAAAGCCACCTTTCACGAGAAGGATAGTCGCGCCACGACGATCCTTGAGAGAATTCACACAGACGTGTGTGGACCTTTCTCAGTAGCTTCGACAACAAAGCACAAGTACTATGTGATCTTTGTTGATGATTTCTCTCGAAAGTGCTGGATCTTCTTCATGCAGAAGAAGAGCGAGACATACTCAAAGTTCTATGAGTTCAAAGCACTAGTCGAGAAGGAATCGGGGAAGAAGGTGAAGGCTCTTAGGAGCAACAATGGTGTTGAATTCATCTATGGCAAGTTCAAGGACTTCTGCAGCACAGAAGGGATTCGAAGAGAGCTCATAGCTCCCCATAACCCACAACAGAACGGGGTTGCTAAGTGGAAGAAAAGAACGATCATGGGTGCTGCACAGGCGATGTTGCATGATCAAGGCCTACCCCTTCACTTGTGGGCGGAGGCATGCAATACTGCAGTATATGTGCAGAACCGTTGTCCTCACAAGATACTTGGCATGAGTACAACCGAGGAGGCTTATTCTGGTAAGAGGCTTGATATGTCCCATTTGAGGATTTTTGGTTCTCCTGTTTACATGCATGTGATGAAGGATGCCAGGAAGAAGCTGGAGCCAACCGCAGAGGTTGGGATATTTGTGGGGTACACTGATATGCCCCACAACTATCGTGTGTATTTTCCAGACAGTCGCAAGACTGTTGTGCGACGGGATATCAAATTTCAGGAGGAGAAAGCCATGAAGTGTTCGCTTGAGAGGGAGCCACACTTGCATGCAGATGAGGAGCTATTAGTTCCTAAGGATGAGCTTCAGGATGTGGATCAGCCACAAGATGAAGTTCATGGAGTGGAAGAGACCACTCATGCAGCGCCAACCATCAAAGGGTGAAAGCGCACTACAGAAGCTGAGTTACTGGCTCAAGATGCAGAGAAGGTTGTAGGACCACCTACAGCACAACGCAGACAGAGACAGTCACCTAATCGGTACACTGGATACATGGCTCTTGTGAGAAAATGTGTCGTGACTGGGCCATCCTCTTTCGAGGAAGCTGTGGAGGATCCTGCATGGGTAGATGCCATGGTGGAAGAGTATGATTCGATTGTCAGAAACAGTGCATGGGAGATTATCCCAAGATCGGAGGAGAAATCAGTGGTGGGTTCGAGATGGATCTACAAAGTGAAGCAGGCAGCTGACGGGAGTGTGGAGAAGTACAAGGCAAGATTTGTTGCCTGAGGCTTCTCACAGATAGAGGGGATCGATTATGAGGAGACCTTTGCACTTGTCGCAAGGTAATCTTCCATACGGACGATTCAGATGGGGTGGCACATCCATCAGATGGATGTGAAGATTGCGTTCCTCAACGGGGTCATTGAGGAGGAGGTGTACATAGAGCAGCCCAAAGGTTTCGAGATCATTAGCAGCGAGTCGCATGTGTGCAGGATCAGGAGAGCGCTGTATGGGTTGAAACAAGCACCTCGTGCTTGGTACACACGGATAGACAGTTATTTCACCGAACTTGGATTCTCCAAGAGTGAGGAGGATCCTAACCTATACCAGATAGTGGTGGAGGGTAAGTTGCTGTTCATTGTACTTTATGTAGATGATTTGATTTTGACGGGAGATGAGCTATTGATACTTTCATGCAAGGAGGATCTTGCTAGGGAGTTTGAGATGAAGGACTTGGGCCTCCTTCATTATTTCCTGGGATTGGAAATTTGGCAGCGCAGTGATGGACCATTTGTTTCTTAGGGTAAGTATGCCCAGGAGATACTAGAGAAGTTCAACATGCACGGCTGCAAGCCTGTTGATACTCCTCTTCCTAGAGGTTGGAGGAAGGAGGATGCTACTTCAGCGGAGGTAGTGGATGCCACTGTTTATCGACAGTTGGTGGGGTCACTTATGTATCTGGTCAATACACGACCCGATATATGCTATGCTGTTAACCAGCTTTCACAAGCTATGGTTAAGCCAACCAAGCTCTTCTGGAAGGCAGGCAAGCATGTATTGCGTTATCTCAGAGGCACATCGGGATATGGATTGTGGTACAGACAGGAGGATGAGGTGAAGCTATGTGGCTTCACGGATGCAGATTGTGTAGGGAGCCCAACAGACAGAAAGAGCACATTTGGAGGGATCTTCAGTATCAGGCCGACAACAATTTCTTGGTACAACAGGAAGTAGAGATCCGTGGCACTCGATTCAGCAGAAGCTGAGTATATGGCAACAAGTTTGGCTGCATGCGAGGCTATATGGATGAGGAAGATCCTGGTCGGGTTGTTCGTGTCACACTTGGAGCCTACTGTGATTTATTGTGATAACCAGAGTTGCATTAAACTCTCAGCTAATCCAGTATTTCATGATAGATCCAAGCACATCGACATCAGGTACCATCATATCAGAGATTGTGTGCAGCGGAGAATCATGTTACTTTCATACATTCCCATGGAGGATCAAGATGCTTATATCTTGACGAAGGCACTCACCAGGAGAAAATTCAAATACCATAGAGGCAGGATAGGGGTTAAAGATAATCCATATCTTGTTGAGAGGGAGTGTTGAAAATGCAACAAGATGATTGAGCTTAGTGAAAAGAAGTCGCCTTCACTAAGTGGGTCCGCAGGTTATTTTTGGCGCAAAGTCTATTTTTAGACTATGTCTATTTCTAGACATATGGATCATGGTCTATGAGTTGCAGGATGCTATTTGTGGATGATTGGTCATGTTGGTAAAAATAGATGGACTTCTATTTTTAGACATATGGGCGGAGTCTATTTTTAGACTGCCAAGTCTAAATATAGAACAGTCGAATATTATTAGCTCTTAATAATATTTGGACTATAAACATTATCTTATCCTCTTGGAGCACTTTAGTTCGAGCTACGGATGTGGCACATGCAGCTTCCAGAAGGAAATATGCTTTTCTTATGGGTCAGTTGAACTATTGCATGAAGGACTTCAGTTAGAACTCAAGTGATTGAGTTTGGTGGAGTTGAATGAGGAGTTGATGGAGTTGTGTTCAGTTTGACTTGGTTGAACTAGCTGTATTTAGTCTAACTGCAGAATACACTAGTGATGAGTGATGTGAATTAATTATTAATTAATTCACTAATTATTAACTCATAAATCAACTAAAGAATACATCAGTTAACTCAGTGCATGGACAGTTCAGTGGAGACAAGTGTTAGAGGTGAGTGAAAGGGCAAGACAACTGTCAGTTGTGACTATAGTTGTGCATGAGATTTGCACATGCATGGATTGAGATTGCCAATGAGGATTGCGTGGTTCAGCCAAAGAAAATATGAGTTTGGATAAGCCATTCATCATTATTCTCATGCAGGATTGCGCAGTGGAGGCAGGCAAGAAGTGGAGGAGATTTGAACCTGTGATTGATTCAGATCCGAGCTAGTTTGTGTGTAACAGGTGGAGATAGTACTGAGTACTTGTGAGGAGTATTGTACTATGTATTGTTACATGTTCTCAATCAATATAATATACAGATAGTTGGGGGTTTTCAGCTGTATGCTTTCCCCGGTTACATACTGTGTTAATGTGCGCATGCGATTAATGTTTCATTGTTTTTAATTCCGCAAAATTGATGATCAACGTAGAGGAGGTTATGTATTATACATGCATTCCGCAATAGTGTATAATCAGGATAATCTCTGTGAATAAGTGTCATATTATTTAAAATTTCTACACTTTCTATATTTCATTTCAAGTGCTTGATCCCAGATTAAAATTTGTTCCTCATGGCATATGGAGTTTCCCTCATTCGATAAATGTGTTAATCCCCTATTTAGGGTTGATAAAATTTTAGATTTCCAAATGAGACTAATAGATGCCGACAATGATGAAGATTCAATCTCTGGGCTTTCAACTAAAAAAATCAAACAATGTTTAATAATGAAGTGGAAGTTAATTTATTACCTTCATTATTCATGGACTCCCATAAAAGAGTTTGAGAAGGTTTTAGAGGGATGCCCACATTTTATGATAAGAATAAATAACTTTCATCATTAAATGGATTTTATGAATATTTAAGAAGAATATTGGGTTATGATTTGATCATTAGAGGCCAAATATTGGGTTCCAATTTGATCGTTAGTAGCGAATTGTAGACATGATCATTTCTAGTAGGATGGCTAGATAAATCTTGTTAAAATTTCATTTGTTGAAGAATTATAGGTAGGGTGTTCATTTCCAAAGGCAAGGCACACATTTCCAAAGGTAGAGTGTCCATTTCCTGAGGCAGGGTGTGGATTTCCTAGGATAAGTGAATGCATTTGCTAAGGCAAGGTGTGAATTTCCTGAGGCAAGGCATGCATTTCTTAAGCTATATGGGACCAAAAAATACTGACAATGATGAAGATTCAACCTTTGGAAACTAAAAAAAAGAATCAAATGATATGTAGTATTGAAGTGGAATTCAATGTCATACCATCACTATTCATGCATTCCCCTAAAAGAGTTTGAGAAAGTTTTCAAGGCATACACATGCCATACAATCAGAATAAACAACTTTCATCACCAAATATATCTATGGATATTTCAAAGACCACTGGGTTCTAAATCAATAATTAGTGGAAAATTGTTGATAAAATCATTTCTAGTGGGATGTCTAGATAAAACTTGTCAAAATTTAATTTGTTGAAGCATCATAAGCGAGGTATTCATTTCTTGAGGTAAGGCATGTGTTTCCTAAGGTAGGGCATGCATTTCATGAGGCAAGGTGTGCATTTCATGAGAAGGGGCATATATTCCTTGAGGTAGGGCATGCATTTCCTAAGGCATGAAATGGTTCGTTGAGGCACAATGCCCATTTCACTAGTAAAAATAGACAAAAGACTACCACCTCTTTAAAAAAGTAGATTTTTTTCCTTAACATATTACCTCCGAGACCTTGAATAATTTTAGAGATCACCAACATGATAGTCTTATGGACAAGGGTTGACAATATTTTGTATGCTTGAGTCAAGATTATTGTAGCGACCAACCTAGGGTGCTAGATTAGGCTAAATTTATTATCGACCAGGGTAAGTAAACTTCGAGGCATGCGTCTAAAATCTATAGACATAAAGGATTCCTAACTAAGTGTTCATTGTGGTAGGTTACAGTACTTCTTTACGGAAGGTTAAGAGATGTTCCCTATCACCTTGACACTCAGGTCACTCAACTCATCTAACTGTCCTAACCTAAAGACACTGTGTATTGCTAGACTGAGATTTTAATCCCCTTACAAGGATGCTGTGCACAAAAGCTCTATCTAGTTAACACTTAGCATTCATGAAAGATCAAAAGCATACTACAAATTTAAATACATGTAAACAGAGTCTATGATGATGCTTTAAAAATATAACGATGGATCAAATCTCTTACAAGATATGGTTCAATGATCTCAACGATAAATTCTTTAAGCTATCACCATAAACACCATTCATAAGGATTGCTAATTAAATCAACAAAACTATAAGCATAGCTCTAATTACTATGCATGCTATTCAATATTCAAAAGTTGCTAATGAAATGAAAATGACAGTATACCAGTCCACGCAGGGCCTGTCTGCGTTTCAATGGTACACTAGAATACGCTCAAGCAACTAAGGTATTAACGCATGAAAAATGTTATAATAAAACCGTGACTGTAATCGAGTTCTGGTATTAAGTTTTGAAGATCATACAAAAGCTCTGTTCTCAAAACGATATACAGAGATCACCAACCACGTAACTGTAACTATATCTGTGTTTTTAAAAACAATTAATACACGGTTTTCATTTGGATTGAATGTACATTCACTATGCAGCTGTTTCCGCTTTTACTATGGAATGATTTTTGGGTCATTTCCATTCTAAACCAATTTCCAAAAAGAAACAAAACGAAACCGGTTTGGGAAACCTATGGCTGTTGCTGCCTTTGTCACCAAAAGGCTGGGGCTTTGACCAACGTTGACCACATAACCAAGAGTGTTTGATTTGTTGTAGGATCGATGTTTCTCCATGCTTGTACATTCCAGTTTTCATTCCTATTCATTTCTTTGGCTTACCTGTCATGCCACGTGTCAGATGATGAACCATTTACAGGATGTTGTGACTTCTTGTAACCTTTTTATTAAAAATTCCTAATTTCTAACGTAAAAACTCATAAATTAACTTTAATGCAAACTAACAACTATAATGCTATTAACTGATCAATTTCAAGGAATATAATGGATCTACGGAGGAAAAAGGTAGACAAATGATGTGTTTCAAGAAGAAAAAGATGGTCATGGAATGGTACCAACATCTCCCCCAAGCTTAATGAATTAGCATGCCCTCATGCTAATCCTGATGTGCTACCTCTAAACTCTGTCCCTGCCTGCACCTCTGCTGCTTTCAACAATGCATCCATGTTCTTCTTAGCTTGGGCATCTTTCTGACAGTGGAGCTCATGCTTTAAACTTTTGTACTTCTCCTTGAGGGCTTTCTTTTGGTTATACCATTTGGTTGCCCACTTGAAAATGTCAGTTTGTTCAGCCTCGAGTTCCTTGATTTGCTCTCTCAACTTCTCATTTTTTTGTTGAGTCTCTTTACTCTGTGCTCTTAGCATTTCATTCTCTTTATTGATGACTTTTTCCAGCATGTTGGCCTCCATCAGTTCTTCTTTTAACTTTTCAATTTGCTTTTCCAGCCTCCTTTATTTCTTAATGGCGGGTGGTGACTCTTTTTCTTGCCTATTTTTGCTCTCAACCTCCATTTCATCTTCTGTTCCAGGTTGTGAGTGAGCACTGCTCTCAATGTCCATCGGTGCAGGTGCATTCGATTCTGGTTGGTCTTCTTGTGGCTGGTTCTTTTGTGCTCTCTTGGATCTTCTTGTATAGGTAGTAAAATTTTTATCTTGCTCCGCTTTCTGGGCATCCTCTTGTCTCATTTTCCTCATCCTCACACTACTAATGGGTGGAGGTACATTGCTTGATTTGTGCATAGGAATCTCTTCATCAATGTCATGCATAAATCCTGAGTGCTCTTGCTGTTCTTTCTCATCCTCTTCATCTTTGATTTGGTTGGCAGCCAAGAATTTCTTCCACGTTTTCCCCCTTCTTTGTAATTCATACTCAATAAGAATTTTAATTAGCCCGAAATGATATAAGCTCTTGTCCTCATTACCTTTTTGCTTTTCGATAGTTTTCGACATTTTGGTTAAGCTCTGCAAGAGGAAATATGGTAAGCTAATAATGCACTTCCCTTTCAAATGTAACAGTAGTTTGATGTGGTATAAATAAATTATGCTGTAGTGGCCCTCACAAGTAACAAATTTTTGGATGATATACACCATTTTGTCCCATGGATGCATCAACCAGCTCCTAGGGACACCTTTCTTCTAGTTAACGGATGAAACCCTCGATCTGGACATGAATTGGGTCCATGATTTTTCTTTGAACTATTTTGTCTTGAAGTATTTCTCCCCTTCTGGGCTGATCCCTAAGGACTGTGCTATGGTGTCTTCTGAGACCCTGAATGAAAAATTACCTATCAAGGATTTCTCCCTATTTAATGTAAAGGCAAATCTTTTAGCTACTTCCTCATTGCTTCCATTAAACTTCTCCAAGAAGGGTAGCCATTGTTTTTCTTTTAAAATTGCAATGCAATCATCGTGGTACTGAGAACTGTCAAATGTGCTTGGCTCTACCCTATTAGTCATTTTGACATAATTTTTTTTTTCTAACCCTCTTCGTTTATGCTTACGAATTTAACAAAGGTATTTTGGTTTGTTACCTTTGTCTTTCGCTCCACATTGCTGACCTGGTAGCGCCCTCTGTTCTTCGAAACTAGCTCCTTCAGTGACTTAAGCGATGGCTAGATGACTGTCTTGTAATTATGGTGGAGGTCGAAACTTGTAAACCCAAATGACTGTGTTTTCCTTGTTGCTGTTGAAATCACAGAAGTCGAATTGCTAATATAGAACAACTGAGAATGAAATTTTTTTAACAACCGACTCGACTCAATTCATAGCATATTCATATTTTATGACAGAGGAGTAGCTGTACTGGGTCGTATGAATACCATCATGAGAACGCTGGAAACATGTGTGGAGTACTGGAGTATGATATCAGATAGTTGTTTGCACCAGTCGACTTCGTCGGGTGATCATGTTATAACTTGGCCAATTCAAACATAATGAAAAAAACCATATAACATTTGGCTTTCAAACAGTTCACTACCTGTCCCTCGTTCATTGGTACCTGGCCAAATAGGGAGATGTTGGACTGGCAGTAGGGTTTGATTGGCTGATAAAGAGTTAATAACAAAGGCTGGGAGGGTGATATAAGAGGGGATTGAGAAATCGTATGGAGAGTATGGGAATTTTAAAAATCGTATAAATATGCGATAGGCTAGAGTGTTGGGAGATGATAGGGATTAAGAATATGATAAGGGGCGATAGGTATGTAGGTGTTTTTGAAATTGATCATAGCAGTCATAGTCATCACATTTAACATTAAAAATAATCTAAGAATTTAAATGTTAAAAATAAAGAATACATTACACTTTTATTGGTTGATCAAGCATTGAATTGGCATGCTAGGTAGGACTAGTCTTTCTTGACTAATCTTTGTTGTTCATGATAGGTCCCTCTGAGATGAATTTGAATGCAACAGGTCCCTCTGAGACCTGGAAAATGTTTATGCAGCTTCTTTGAAATCTTGAAAAGAACTATAAGTGTGCAAGTTCCTTGATCTTTGGTGTTTGATGAAGCCTCAGTGACAAGCAACCTTTGAATCTCTGTTGAAACTTTGTTGAAGCTTTGCTGAAGTAACTTGAGATAACAGTCTCTTAACAGGTCCCTTTTATGTATGTTGAACAGGTCCCTCTACTGTTGGTGCTGGTAACATGGTCTTCTGAACAAAACAGGTCCCACTGCATAGTGCTTTTAAACAGGTCCCTCTGATTAGAACAAAGACAAAAACAACTTCTTTATTGAAATCTGGAGTGTTGAAACAAACTCTTTGGAAATTTACAGTGAGGAGATGAGATAAGAAATCTTTGAGAATTTACAACGAGGAAATGAGATAAGAAAAACAAAATGTTGATGCTTCTCCCCCACTAAAGCTTTGACTTGTCCTCAAGTCATTATTCAATTGATGAATCAAACAGGAAACAAAAAGAAAAGGAATTCTTACTAGCCAAAGAATTGGTTTTCAAGTAAGAATTCTAGGTTTGAGTGTGCCAGAGTCTGGTTTTCACATCTAACCCATTATTATTATTATTATTATTTTTTTAATTTTTTTTTCTTTTTACATTTTTTATTTATTTATTATTTTTATTTATTTATTTATTATTTATTTATTTATTTTTTAATTTCTTTTGAATTTCTGAATTGAAATGAAATGAACTAAGGCAGAGATACTACAGCTGAAGGCTGCAATATCTCAACCTCTCTATGTTGAGATACAGTTTGAAGAAAATTTTGCTTGCTGATGGGCTTATTGTAAAGTTTCAAGCGATGACCATTGACAGTAAAGGAGTGGCCTTCTCCATCAATAGTAATGAGCTTGACTGATCCATTGTCATAAACTTGAATGATTTCGTATGGGCCCATCCAATGTGTGGTAAACTTGGCTTTATGATCTCTGAATTTAGAATCAAAGAGTAAAGCCCAGTCTCCTTCTTTGAACTGCTTCTTCTTGATATGTGCATCATGCCACTGCTTCCTTTGTTTTTGCATGAGGATTGTTGTTTCCTTTGCTTGCTACCTCATTTCATCCAGCTGGTTCAACTGCTGAATTCTTTCTTGTTGTGCTTCATTCAGATCAATTTCAAAATCTGTAGCCATCTTAAAATTATGTATTTGAAACTCAATAGGAAGCATTACCTCTTTGCCATACACCAACTGATATGGTGTAAATCCTGTAGTATTCTTCCACATGATTCTATAAGCCTAGAGTGCATATTTGAGCTTCTCTTCCCAATTCTTTCTGTTCATTGCCACAGTCTTAGTGATAATTCCTTCCAAAGTTTTATTTGTGGATTCCACCTGGCCATTGGCCTGTGGATGGTAAGGTGTACTTCTTCTGTGCTTGATTTGATATTTTTCTGTGATGTCCTTAACTAACTTTGAAGTAAACTGAGTACCTTGATCAGTCACTATCTCCCTTGGTACTCCATACCTTACAAAAATCTCTTCAAAAAGGAAGTTTACCACTGTTTGTTCAGTTGCTCGAACTAGTGCTTTTGCTTCAGCCCATTTTGTTACGTAATCAGTACATACTAAGATGTACTTCTTACCATTGGAGGTTGGATTAATGGGTCCTATGAAATCTAGAGCCCATTTTTCAAATGGCTCTAGGTGCACTTGGGGCTAAAGTGGCAACTCATCTGTAGCTGTTGGCCTACCCATTCGTTGGCAGCTATCACAACTCTTCACGTACTTTTTGGAATCCTTGAAAATAGATGGCCAGTAGTATCCAAGACTAAGAATCTTGAATGTTGTTTGCTTAGCTGCAAAACGCCCACCACACGGTTCATCATGGAAAGATTTTAAAATATCAATTATCTCATCATTTCTTACACATCGTCTAATAATCATATCATAACCAATGTAAAATAAATCGCCATTAATCCATGGGTATTGAGCACTTTGTTTGACTAGCCTCTTCTTTTCCTTTGGAGTAAAGTATGGAGGTGTTCTTCCTGTAGACAAATAATTGGCCAAGTCAGCATACCAAGGATTCACTATTGAAATTGCAAATAGATTTTCATCTGGAAAAGAATCTTCAACCGGAACAACCTCACCTTGATTTTGCAGTCTAGAAAGAAAATCTGCCACCTGATTCTCCTTACCTGGTCTATCTAACACTGTGATGTTAAATTCCTGTAACAATAATAACCATCTGGTAACTCTGCCACTAGTTACTGGTTTATTCATTAAATGCCTAATGGCAGAATGGTCAGTATGTACAAAAACTTCATAACCAGTTATATAATGTCGGAATTTATTCACAGCATGTATGATGGCAAGCATTTATTTTTCTGTGACTGTGTAGTTTAATTCTGCAGGTGTTAGATTTTTGCTAATGAAATAGATGGCGTAATGACAAGATTCCTCTTTTTGGCCTAATGAGGCACCTACTGCAGTATCAGATGCATCTGTAAAGATGTGAAATGGTAGGTTCCAGTTAGGTCCTTTTAAGACTGGTGTGGTTGACAACTTCTTTTTGAGTGTTTCAAATGCTTGCTAGCAATTCTCATTCCAGTTGAAAAGTACATCTTTGGCTAGAAGCTTAAACAAAGGTGAAGCTATTTTACTAAAATGTTCAATAAACCTTCTGTAATAGCTTGCATACCCAAGGAAACTTCTTACCTCTTTTTGAGTCTTCGGAATTGGCAAATTGACAATGATCTGGATTTTCGATGGATCAACTTTAATGCCTTGAAAAGAAATATAGTGGCCTAATACTATCCCCTCATTTAACATCATAAAACACTTTTCATTGCTCAGGGATAGATTAGCTTCAATACATCTCTTCAAAACTTTTTCAAGGTTCTCTAATGCATGCTCAAATGAATCGCCATACACTGAAAAATCATCCATGTAAACTTCAACGCAATCATGAACTAAATCAACAAAAATAGCTAATACAACTCTCTGAAATGTAGCTGGAGCATTGCAAAGTCCAAATGGAAAAACATTATAAGCATAAGTGCCCCAGGGACAAGTAAAAGTGGTTTTGTCCTGGTCCTCTAAGGCTATCCTGATCTGGTTGTAGCCACTGAAACCATCAAGAAAAGAGAATGATGATTTCCCAGCTAATATGTCTAGCACTTGGTCAATAAATGGTAGTGGGAAATAATCTTTGAGCGTTGCTTTGTTCAATTGTCTGTAATCGACAAAAATCTGCCACTTACCATTTTTCTTGGGCACTACTACCAATGGGGATACCCACTGACTGTCAGAGATAGGATAGATAAAATTAACTTTCAACAGTTTTTGTAATTCCTCTCTAACAATATCCTAGAGCATGGGGTTCATTCGTCTCTGCGGTTGCCTCACTAGTTTGATAGTACTATTGGTATAAATATGGTGAGTGCATGTTTCAGGGTGAATCCCGTGCATATCGGTGTAGTCCCAAGCAAATGATTTCTGGTATTTTCTTAATAATTGAATCAATTTCTCTTGCTGAGATGAGTCTAGGTGAGTGCCAATATTAAGAGTTTTTCCTGGACTAATCTCTATGGTCTTACTTTGTGTGTTTGTGATGGATTGAATGGGAAAAATATTGTGGAATGTTGTTTGCAAAGATTGAATGGTGCATGTTTCCTGAAAATTTTGGGCTAAAAGTTCATCTGTAGCATGATATTGGTCATTTCTCAAATTTTCGGAAATATCAGGTTGAGAAAGGAACAATTCTACCAAATCATCATTATTATGTTCTTGAAAATCATAGATTTGGTTGATGCTAAAAACAGATTGTACTTCTTCTTTGTCATTGTATTTATCGTCAAGCCATAAATTGTGTGCTACTGCTGGTGATTGTGCTGATGGGTAAAGAGTGAGTTGTTTTCTTTCAGTTCCTCGTGAAATGATCATATTACCCGATTGACATCCTATGAATGCATCAGCAGTTGCTAACCATGGTCTACCAAGGATGATAGGGTGCCCTCCTAAATTGGATTTGGGTTGAAGAACTAAAAAGTCCACTGGATACTCCCAAGAGTCCAACGAAACAATTATGTCCTCCAAAATCCCTTCAGGAATCACTTTAGACCTATCAACGAGTTCTAAAACAGTTGTTGTGTGCTGCAAATTTGTGAGCTGGAGTGTTTTCATGGTTTCAAGAGTCATGACTTGCGGCCCCAAGATCTATTAAGGTGTTTGGAATACGTATGTTGTTAATGATTGTAGTGACTCTGGGAATACCAGGATCAACATACTTTTCCATTGAGATGGTGTTTGTCATAAGACCAGCTAAATGTCCAATAACATGAATGGTTTGTGGATCAACCCTTTTCCTAGTGGGCTTCTTAAGACACAGTTCTTTGATTGCTTTAGTATATATGGGAATGTCTTTTATGGCTTGTAGTAGTGGAATTTTTATATAGACATTCTTGAGCTCATCTAAAATATCAAACTATGGTATAGACATTGGAAGTTTTGTTTGGACCAATCGGTCTGGAAAAGGTGGTGGATGCAATGGTTGCATTTGTTTAATTTTGGTGTCATCGTTTTTGTTTTCTTTGATTTGAAGTTTCATTTTCATTTTCTTCGTTTTCTTCGTGTTTATCAGCTGTTGGAGATTCTTTGTGAAGTACCTTACCAGACCTCAAATTGATATTTTGCAAGGGTAATGTGGGATATGAGGTTCCCTCATCTACGTTGTAGGCTGGTCTTTCTGCTATGTTATTTGGATTTGATACAGGTTGAGCAGGGATTTGAGTAGGTCTGGGAGGTTGTGAGTTAGATGGAAGTTGTAATTGTGGTGGATTTATTGGTGGAGGAGCAGGCAATGCTTGTTGAGTGGGATGAGGTTGATGTGAGTAAACAACTTGCTGCTGAGGATATTGCTGATATGATTGAGGATATGGCGAGTATGGTTAATGATATTGTTGATATGGCTGCGAATATGGTTGGTATGATTGAGGATATGCATGATATTGTTGAGAGTATTGCTGAGATGGTCTCCATTGTTGTTGTGGGTAATTTTGGTGCTGCCATGGCATGGGTACATTCCATGAATTCTGAGCATACATCTGATCATGTACATGAAATTGCAAATTCTGGTTTGGGAACATACCTTGAGGTGTTGGTTTTGGCTGCCATGGTCTCTTTGCGCCCATGTGATACACATTTTCCATATCTGCATTAGCTGCCACATTACAATTCTGCAAAACCTTGACTTTAGAGCAATGAAATATATCATGATTTTCAGTACAAAAGGCACAAACTTGAATTTTTTCTAATGGGCAGTCTTTTAAGGCATGTTTCTTCTGGCATTTTGGGCAAAATATAGCCATCATCTGATCTTCCTCTTCTTGTCTCTTCTTAGCTTTTAGAGTGTCAATTTGGGTTCCTAAGGTACTTAACAGATCTATTTTGAATTCCTCTAACAGGTTCCCTATTTCAGCCCTTTGCCCATCAAATTAAGATCATCTAAGTATTCCTCTCGAATGCCTTTCTAGAATATTGTTCGAATCAAATCAAGTGGCATGGTTCGGTGTTTTGATTTTTGTAAATTGTAAACAAACCGTTCTAAGTATTGCTCTAAATTTTCATCCTCTTGTTGGTTCATCCTAAAGATATCATCTTTGGAATCTTTCGATCTACAATAAGGTTGGTATTTCTTTAGGAATATTCTTCTCATGCCATCCCAATCAGTTATTGCATGTTCACCAAGCCCCATGAACCATCTTAATGCTGATGCTTTTAATGTTGCTGGGAAGAGTCTAAGCCTATGGGCATCATCTATGTAACCATATGTTCGACATACAATGTCAAACTCAAACAAGAATGAATCTGGGTCTTCTGAAGCCATGCCATAAAAGTTTGGTAGCATAGATGGAGGTATGTTTTTCATTTTTATTTCATCATCTTCTTGTGGTTCTTGAATAGAAAATTTAAAGGTTGACTCTTCCTCATCTCTTTGACCTTGATTTGGTACTGATCCATCTCCTTCCTCAGCCATTGTGATAGGTTCCTATGTTTCTTGTTCAGTGTCACTTGTTTCAAAGAGAAGATTAAAGAAAGATTGTTGAGTCACTGTGCTACTTTCTCCTTGTATAAAGGATCCAGGGAAGTGTTTCTTCTGTGATTTGTGTGCTAATAGAATTTGCCTCTCGATGAGTGTGAGTCTTTGCCCTGATTTTTGTTTATCCTCTAATTCTTGTATGGTGACTTCCTCAGCTAGTGTTGTGTGTTCAATGTTTCCTAAAGGGTCTGCTCCTGATGGTAGGTTAGTTTTTGGATGGGGGGTTTTTATGAATCTACCTTTATTATCTCTAGATCTAGGCATAAGTAAACATGACTTCTAAATCTGTGTTTTTGCTTTGTTTTTGTTTATTTATTTATTTAATTAATTTATTTTTTATTTTTTTTCGAAATCCTCTAACTACGCCTCCGCGGCAATGACGCCAAAATGTAGTGACCAACCTAGGGTGCTAGATTAGGCTAAATTTATTATCAACCAGGGTAAGTAAACTTCGAGGCATGCGTCTAAAATCTATAGACATAAAGGATTCCTAACTAAGTGTTCATTGTGGTAGGTTACAATACTTCTTTACGGAAGGTTAAGATATGTTCCCTATCACCTTGACACTCAGGTCACTCAACTCATCTAACTGTCCTAAAGACACTATGTATTGCTAGACTGAGATTTTAATCCCCTTACAAGGATGCTGTGCACAAAAGCTCTGTCTAGTTAACACTCAGCATTCATGAAAGATCAAAAGCATACTACAAATTTAAATACATGTAAACAGAGTCTATGAGGATGCTTTAAAAATATAACGATGGATCAGATCTCTTACAAGATATGGTTCAATGATCTTAACGATAAATTCTTTAAGCTATCACCATAAACACCATTCGTAAGGATTGCTAATTAAATCAACAAAATTATAAGCATAACTCTAATTACTATGCATGCTATTCAATATTCAAAAGCTGCTAATGAAATGAAAATGATAGTATACCAGTCCACGCAGGGCCCGTCCGCATTTCAATGATACACTGGAATACGCTCAAGCAACTAAGGTATTAACGCATGAACAATGTTATAATAAAACCGTGACTGTAATTGAGTTCTGGTATTAAGTTCTGAAGATCATACAAAAGATCTGTTCTCAAAACGATATACAAAGATCACCAACCACGTAACTGTAACTATATCTGTGTTTTTAAAAACAATTAATACACGGTTTTCATTTGGATTGAATGTACATTCACTATGCAGCTGTTTCCGCTTTTACTATGGAATGATTTTTGGGTCATTTCCATTCTAAACCGATTTCCAAAAAGAAACAAAACGAAACCAGTTTGGGAAACCTATGGCTGTTGCTGCCTTTGTCACCAAAAGGCTGGGGATTTGACCAGCGTTGACCGCATAACCAGGAGTGTTTGATTTGTTGTAGGATCGATGTTTCTCCATGCTTGTACATTCTGGTTTTCATTCCTATTCATTGCTTTGGCTTACCTGTCATGCCACGTGTCAGATGATGAACCATTTACAGGATGTTGTGACTTCCTGTAACCTTTTTATTAAAAATTCCTAATTTCTAACATAAAAACTCATAAATTAACTTTAATGCAAACTAACAACTATAATGCTATTAACTAATCAATTTCAAGGAATATAAGGGATCTATGGACGAAAAAGGTAGACAAATGATGTGTTTCAAGAAGAAAAAGATGGTCATGGAATGGTACCAACAATTATCTCATCATACGCAAGTCAGATTGTTGTGCATGCATGGTTGATCTTCATGGTCATTTTGGACATAGTCGTTTTAAGAATATTTGTCAATCAATATAGACTCAAGCTATTTAGATCTTATAATTACTAGAACATACCAGAAAGTGTTAAGCTCATGAGATAGAAAGGTTTAGTTTATCATCTCCAACTACCACTTATGGGTAATAAGGGCCGAGCTCTATTATTATAAACATCTTTCAATTGTGGATAGAATCATTTCTAGTGGGATGTCTAGATAAAACTTGTCAAAAGTTAATTTGTAGAAGCATCATAAGCGGGGTATTCATTTCTTGAGGTAAGGCATGTGTTTCCTAAGGTAGGGCATGCATTTCATGAGGCAAGGTGTGCATTTCATGAGAAGGGGCATATATTCCTTGAGGTAGGGCATGCATTTCCTAAGGCATGACATGGTTTGTTGAGGCACAGTGCCCATTTCACTAGTAAAAATAGACAAAAGAGTACCACCTCTTTAAAAAAGTAGATATTTTTTCCTTATCATGTTACCTCCAAGACCTTGAATAATTTTATAGATCACCAACATGATAGTCTTATGGACAAGGGTTGACAATATTTTGTATGCTTGAGTCAAGATTATCTCATCATACGCAAGTCAAAGTGTTGTGCATGCATGGTTGATCTTCATGGTCATTTTGGACATAGTCATTTTAAGAATATTTGTCAATCAATATAGACTCAAACTATTTAGATCTTATAATTATTAGAACATACTGGAAAGTGTTAAGCTCATGAGATATAAAGATTTAGTTTATCATCTCCAACTACCACTTATGGGTAATAAGGGCCAAGCTCTATTATTATAAACATATTTAAATTATGGATAGAATCATTTCTAGTGGGATGTCTAGATAAAACTTGTCAAAAGTTAATTTGTAGAAGCATTATAAGCGGGGTATTCATTTCTTGAGGTAAGGCATGTATTTCCGAAGGTAGGGCATGCATTTCATGAGGTGAGGTGTGCATTTAATGAGAAGGGGCATATATTCCTTGAGGTAGGGCATGCATTTCCTAAGGCATGACATGGTTTGTTGAGGCATAGTGCCCATTTCACTAGTAAAAATAGACAAAAGAGTACCACCTCTTTAAAAAGGTAGATATTTTTTCCTTATCATGTTACCTCCAAGACCTTGAATAATTTTAGAGATCACCAACATGATAGTCTTATGGACAAGGGCTGACAATATTTTGTATGCTTGAGTCAAGATTATCTCATCATACGCAAGTCAGAGTGTTGTGCGCATGGTTGATCTTCATGGTCATTTTGGACATAGTCATGTTAAGAATATTTGTCAATCAATATAGATTCAAACTATTTAGATCTTATAATTATTAAAACATACCGGAAAGTGTTAAGCTCATGAGATATAAAGATTTAGTTTATCATCTCAAACTACCACTTATGAGTAATAAGGGCAAAGCTCTATTATTATAAACATCTTTAAAAACTAAGTGATTTTGATTAGCCTAGATCATATGGTGTGCAAGGCCAAGAACACACTTTGCTTTTACATATTCTTAAGATAACTTAGTCTTTATGTTTCTAATTTGCCAAAATTACTATAAGGCACAAGGCAAATAATATATAAGGCATATTTTGATTTACAAAAAACTCTTGATTTTCTCCCTTCTCTAATGACCAAGCAAAAAGCATACTAAGACATATTTAAATTTAAACAAGACTCTCGACTTTCTCCCATTCTATAATGACCAAAAAGATCAACCATATATGCGTATTTTATAAATATTAAAATGATATATAGAATACACAATTCAAACATAAATACAAATATACACTTACGGTGCTATGATTGCATGGTATGCAACCCGCATGGATATTGTAAAGAGGCAATCAAACTTTTTTGATCAAATGGAACATTCCACCTTAAAACTAAGCAATGCCATATTTATTGGTGTTCTATTGGCATATTTATGCTAGCATTTATAGCCTCAACCATTATATGTGAGATACAACAATAGATTCTAATTATATGTTCATGAGTATTTATGGATTTATTTTGTTTGTTGAAGCTCTAAATCCATTGCAATAAAATGAATATTGAGACACAATATGGTGGTGAGAGCATATATTACAAAAGTCAAGGATAACTTTTTCCAAGGAAAACTAATTATTTTTGTGGAGCAAATTTTGATCAGTACATAATTTACTGACTTAATTTAAAAACCTTATAAACCTTAGAAATGAATTAGCTGATTGTCTCTTTACTGACTTAATTTAAAAACCTTATAAACCTTAAAAATGAATTAGCTGATTGTCTCTTGCTCAAATTTCAATGTTGATCAACTCAACTCACAATTCCTTCATAGTATAATATATTATTTAACATTTTTAGTCATACCCATAGAGTAGGGGAGGGACGCCATTACCTGTGCGCCCTCCCCTCCACCTGGCGGACAAGCACGTGGACGACACGTGGACTCGTACGACACATCGCCAACTTAACGAGCCACCTGTTAACATGCGTGTCAAGGGTTTAGGGTTTATTTAACGACCATGGATCCGCTCATTTCCGCCTTTACGCCGCGATGTATGCTCCGACTGTGGGTTTTCTGTTCGGGTCCGGTGTTTGTTCGAAGCCCTCCGCCGATGATGGCGCGGGAGGGCTCCATTACCTGTGCATGATGTCCACCATGGTTGAGCTCATGTCCACCAATTGCTGTTCAGCCTGGACTGCCGGTGGTTTAGGGTTTCCTGGGTGGTTGTTTAATTCGCGCCATTTGCCCGCCAATTGCTGTGCCAATTGCTGTTTAGTCTGGACCGCCGGTGGTTTAGGGTTTCTTGGGTGGTTGTTTAATTCGTGCTATTTGCTGTTTGGGGAGGAGCCAGTACCAATTTACAGGTAACTGCAAATTTCGGTGGTATTTGTGTGGTTTTTTGGGTTTTTTTCTTTTGCATTTGCTCATTTGTTAATTTTTTCCAATTGTTGCAGGTGTGGCAGGTCCGGCGAGCACTGGAGAAGGTCTGCCGAATGTGTGGCGAGCTCTGGACTGATGGCTTCTATCCGGTAGGATTTTTATCCTACCAGCCATTTTCTGAAGTGTTTTTCAACACCTCTCACCGTGTGTTTCTCAACACCTCACCTCGCTTATTGGAAGTTTTGTTGTAGCTTTTCGGTGTTAAGGTCTTGTGCTTTTTTCGGTGTTAAGGTCTTGTGCTTTTTTCTGATATAATGGTAGCCCTCTGGTTTTGTTGAAGGTATAATTTATTAGCTGCTTTGTTGAAGGGTTTAGGGTTTTGGATTCTAATGGCAGCTTGGTTTTGGTTGCCATCTCCAAAGCTTGCAGCTAGTGTGAGACTCGGAACATACGGAAATGATGTTGTAGCTTTTCGGTGTTAAGGTCTTGTGCTTTTTTCTGATATAATGGTAGCCCTCTGGTTTTGTTGAAGGTATAATTTATTAGCTTCTTTGTTGAAGGGTTTAGGGTTTTGGATTCTCATGTGTATATTTCTTAATAGGAATTGTAAATGCTCTTCCGAGGCCAAGATATGCTATTTTTACTACACCTCTTCGCTTATCCACCAGGAGATTGTGAGGCTTCAGGTCCCTGCCATATTATAGGTTGCCTTTCAATATTGGAGCATGAACAGAGAATGTTTCAACTGCCTTTCGAGCTTCTGTACCATTCCATATAATTTAGGCATACTTCATGAATTGTAAGACTCCTAAGCCGGTGGTGTTCTAAATCCTTCTATGAGATGTAAGGTTGTTTGCTTGTAGGAAGTTTGTCAGACTGTCTTAAGGTGGCTAAGCTGTTTCTAGGGTTCTACTGCGTCTAGTCTTGTTCTGAGGGTTTGAAGGGAGTTATACAGATAAGAAGGTATGCGGATTCCTTCCTAAGCAGGTATTGTAAGGATTCAAGGTCTAGTGTTTCATTCCAAAGATCTAGCTTCCTCAGTCCTTCTAAGCTAATGTTTATTAGCTGCTTTGTTGAAGGGTTTAGGGTTTTGGATTCTCATGTGTACATTTCTTAATAGGAATTGTAAATGCTCTTCCGAGGCCAAGATATGCTATTTTTACTACACCTCTTCGCTTATCCACCAGGAGATTGTGAGGCTTCAGGTCCCTGCCATATTATAGGCTGCCTTTCAATATTGGAGCATGAACAGAGAATGTTTCAACTGCCTTTCGAGCTTCTGTACCATTCCATATAATTTAGGCATACTTCATGAATTGTAAGACTCCTAAGCCGGTGGTGTTCTAAATCCTTCTATGAGATGTAAGGTTGTTTGCTTGTAGGAAGTTTGTCAGACTGTCTTAAGGTGGCTAAGCTGTTTCTAGGGTTCTACTGCGTCTAGTCTTGTTCTGAGGGTTTGAAGGGAGTTATACAGATAAGAAGGTATGCGGATTCCTTCCTAAGTAGGTATTGTAAGGATTCAAGGTCTAGTGTTTCATTCCAAAGATCTAGCTTCCTCAGTCCTTCTAAGCTAATGTCTCAGACCATCTTCAGATTGTCTCTGTCCTTCTTCGGAATGTTGGTTTGCTTCTTGAAGGATACTAGAGCCTATGGTGTAAGCAGCTTACGTATTATTCATATATTATGATAGCTTGTTTCTCTGTATTGGTTACTAGTAATCACAATGCATAACCTTATGGACAGTGTTCACATAATCTACATGCCTTAATTACGATAAGCTCTTGTTCCTGTATTAGTATAGCTTGATTACAGTGATATCATAACTCTTACATATTACTGATATAAGCTCAATGTAAGGATATGGAATATGAAGCGTATAGTCTAATCACTTACACGGTATCAATTGATGTACCATATATAATTGACTAAGCTTAAACTCCATATTAGTAGAAGCTGTAATACATTTATACCTATAACTATTTCACACATATGGCTCCGATTCCCATTGAATTGATTACAATGAGTACTCTTATTCAAGCATTGTGTTAGCTTCTCACTTCCATGGGACTAATCTGATGAATACCGATATAGTGCTTGCAGTAGTTTGGGTTAGGTTCCTAAAGACTATCTCCCATGTTTGCCTATGCCATTCAATTTTGTCTATCACATGCATTTTGTTCGTTTCCTTGGAACAATACTTAGCTCAATTATTTTAGAACTATATATGACTACATATTTGATTATATTAAAATCAGATTTGTTGGATTTATTTACTTATTTATGGTTGAGAATTTATTTGCAGCTCTGTGTCTTATTATCTCAGTGTTTCAGGTTTTCTTCAACAAATTTAAATAATAATTACTTCAAAAATGAAGAAAATGACTTCAAAGAGTCCAGTAGTTCCAATTGTAACTCTTTATGATCTTTGTGGAGTACATATGTTGTGTAGGCTTTAAGTTTAGTTCAGTTTTGGTTTTGAGCTATTGTTGTGTATTAACTTCTTTCTGTATTCAATAGAAGATGGATGTGTTTGAGAGTTAGGATATTTTACAGAAGTATGTGCTTGTAGGTAAGCTTACTTAGATCTAGGTTATTCTTTCAAAGTTGAAAAACTGCTTACAGTGGCCTGCTTTCTATGATACTTGTTGACTGCAATGAATAATTAGATCTAAAGCATATTGCTACGGTGACTGCATAAATACCATAAGACAATAATAATAAGCCCAAGACCACTGCACATTGACCATAAGAGACTAATAAAGTCATATGTTTTTCTGTTGGTGACTTTCCAAGTGTTTATCTAAGGTCTGGTATATGTTTTTTGATATCTGAAATATGCTTTTCGAGATCTGGTGTACTTGTTTTAGTAAGAAGAAATCAATTTGCTAAGGTTTAATATCCATAAGAAATCACTTATCAGTGTTGGGAGCATCATTTTGAAGCTAATGGTGAAGTATTAAGTGATTTATTTTGTGAAATATAGTTCATCTTTGCAGTGGAAAAAGATGCCCCAAGACATAATATGAATTGACATAACAATTTCAAAAGGGGAATAAGTATCTAAGTTATCATTGTAGCGTCTTTTGTGGACTGATATCATTTGTGCTTAACTCGCAAATAAAACTGCTTTACAACCAACCAAGCTGCTGTTGGCTTTTCAATGTAGTGAATGCATAGCACCATAATGTTGTTAGTGTTTCAAAGCAATAAAACAACCTAGGTTGTAAGCCAGAATGTTTTTGTGACAAGAAAAAGACACAATCCATCCAAAATCCACATCATAATGTGGTTACAAACAAAAACATATGACACCCCTATTCTTTATGGCCCTGAGAATCTTGAGTGCCAAAACTCCCCGAGTTACCTTCTTGAGCCAAGTAGGTTGGCCTACTTGTCAAGGGTTGATTAGGAAATGGTTGATTTCTGCCATATGATTGACTCCAATTTGCAGCTTCCAACCATGGAGGTATTGAGTACCCATACCTCACATTTGCACTACTGGTCCCTGCATTAAGTGGAGGTGTGTAATGAGTATACATAGAATTGGCACCAACTCTGGTAGGAATAAGGCAAGTGGGTAAACCCTCAGTGGTATAGTGAGGCACTTGAATGTTTATGAGATCTTGGAATAATGGTGTATTATCTGCAATGGAGTCCAATGAGTTTGAAATAATTCTGGTTTCATTAGCTATTCTTGTATCATTGTCAACCATATTGATCATCCCTTGTTCCTTTTCAAGCATTTGTTGTGCCTTTCGTTTTTCCTTTTCCTGTCTTGCCATTTGCTTTTTTTGGTCCTTAATTTGCCTTGCTTTATCTCTTTCAATCTTTTCATCTGCTCGATGTTGTGCTGCAACAATCCTTGCTGCCTTCTTCTCCTTGACTAGATCCTTCTTTTTCTGTTTTAATTCTTGCATTTCAAATTTCTTTTTTTCAGACTCAACTAACAGGTTTATATAGTCCTCTGAGGTGAGTAACTGTGAGCTTCGGCCCAGACGAAGACTACCTGGTGCACCTTGCTTTTTTTTCATTGATACTCTCTGTACTGGTAGCTTTAGGAATCGTCCAAGTGTCTTCTCCACCCCTCCCACCTGCATGTCATTGCTTGGTACTTCCCTTCCAGTTTCTGTTGGAACTGATTGAACTATATCATTATCTTCATTTGATGCCTCATTATGTCCTTCATCTTCTTCCATTGATATATTGTCCACAAAAAAATGAACAATTTCACTGTTCAATTCTGCTGGTTGTGAGGGCATGTTCATGCTTTCTTCATTAGTTGCTGAGACACTATGTGCATTCATATTGATCATTGCTTCTGCTAGCCATGAAGGTGGGGTTACTTGGCTTGGCAATGTCAATTGGTCATTGTCAACTGCATGTTCAGCAATAACATTAACAATATCAACAACAGGAATTTCATGTTCTTGAGTTGGTGGAACAATCTCCATGTTACTGCGAATTTGTTCATTGTTATATTGTGTTTCACATACAGTTTCATCATCTTCAGCATATAAGTGTCCTTGAGACAAGGAAATCATATTACCAGCTGCAACAACATCATCTTGGTCATCTACTTCTTGCACTTCAACACCTGTTTGGGCATTCCCTTCTTCCTGACCATCCACATGAAACGCTTGGCTACAACCAGTATCATGCATGAGAGCATCATAGTTCAGTGGCCAGATTCCTGTCCTCCTAAAGCCAGCCTTGATATTTGATGGTGTCAAAGCCCTTTTAAAAGCTTTACTTGCAAGCTCTGCTAGCTCAAACCTTTTCACCTCAACCCCTGGATTCTTTGCCATCCATGCAGCACGCTCCGACCTGAAATAGTTCTTGAAAGGGCCAAACACACTAACATCAAGGGGTTGCAGTCTATGAGTGGTATGAGCTGGCAATGTCAATAGGTCGATGCCTAAATTGTTTGCTTCCTCAATTGTTTGTACAGCCATGTGGCTCCCATGGCCATCTAATATCAAAAGGTGTCTGTTATTAGGCGAGACGCCACCTGGTACCGATGCAGCAAAGTGAAAAAGCCAACTTAGAAACAGTTCTTTAGTCATCCATGCATGGGGATGTGCAGCCATGCATGCACCTGGTTCGCAGTTCTGTATATAGTTTTTCAGTTGATTTTTACCTTTGAATAGATAAAATCCTGGGATTGAAGTACCAATTGCATTAACACAACATAAAATAGTTATCCACTCCCTGCTCTTGGGCAAAATCTTTGGCACATTTCGGCTCCCTCTCTTGGCAATTACCCGCATGCCACAATTCCTCCCTGCCTGTAAACCTGTTTCATCACAGTTCCATATATGGTCTGCTCCATAAGAATGTTTATCATAAGCACTAGAAAGTGTGTCATAGAATTTTTGCACAACTGCAGGGCGCAAATTTAATGCTCTGTCTCTGTCAAGGCCCTCAGCAGTACGCAATACAAGTTCTGGATGCCTTTTTTTAAACCCAAACCACCATGATTTACCAGGAAACCCATCTTTGAATGGGTTTGGCCTCCCTTGACAGATTTGAGCAACTGTTGATTTGAGTTGTATCAACTCTAGCCCATGTCCCAGTTGGGCCATCTCTTTACACCACTCAACCACCTCGGCCTCCTCATCCTCAGTCATAACTGTAAGAGGCCCTCTACGTTTTGTATGAGTCAGTCCATTTATCCAATAATGTATTGATGAGGGAGGAATACCATGTTTTTTTGCAGATGCCCGAACTGAGTATCCATTAAACTCTATGTCGTCAATTGCAACTAACATTTGTTCTTTTGTCCATCCTCTTATAGCACTGATTTTTTTAGTTGAGCTTGCCCCTTGGACTGTTGTTGATGGTGGTTCTGTGGCTGATGGTGTGTTAACATCAGCAGCTGTCACATGGTCATCTTCAACAATGTTCCCTGGTGCATTGCTGGCATCGACATCAGCTGGCCTGTCATCATCAGACGATGTGCATCGGAGCTGCGCACCCCTTGTCACTCTCCTGCCACTTCTCCTTGTACGAGCAGAGTAACTTCCTTTTGCCATAGATGCAACAACCTATAAAATTATTGCATGCATTTAGACATTAGAATATATGTTAAATTATGCTTTATTACTTCTGCAAAAATTATCCCTATGAAGCTGATGATCGAATAATTCCTGTAAGCTAACCTTCAATTCCTGTAAGGTAAGCAACAAATAAGGTCAACAAATTATTACAGTTTTAAAAATAAAATTAAACATAAATAGATAGCATTCTTAAATTTTCAAGGCTAACAAAAGACTTACACACATGAATACCATTTTGAAAGAATTCATACCATTTGTAACTTACAACACTAGGTAGATCTTGAGATTAAGATTTTTTCTCATCTGTGATGTCAGAACAAGTTTTTACCATGGTGGTGAACTTGTGCTTTTATTTACATTATTGGGACTTTCTTTCTCTGCTTAGCATATCTGACTACAAAAATTTAGGTAGATAAGATGTTTTCTCATCTGTGGTGTCAAAACAAGATTTTTACGATGGAGGTAAACTTGTGCTTTTATTTACATTATTGGGACATGTCTTCCTCTGCTTCGCATATCTAGTTACAAAAACTTAGAAATGCTTCCCACTTGACTGATATGGAATTTGTGAGTTTGATTTTAGTTTTTCATGTAATGTCTAAATGAGACTTTTTCTCTATCTTTACATAATTTCAAAAGAGTTGAAATTATTGCTTCAGTGCTTAGTATTTTATTGGTGTTTACCATGCTTACTGGAAATTTGGATTCAGTGCCCTGTTTTGATTGTTTCCTTTACAGTTACTCTGTCTCTTCTTTCAATTAATTTGTCCTTAGGCTTTTTGAAACAAATGGCTTGCATCTCCTCATATTACTTCACCGATAGTTCACTAAAATCCTATTTAGTTTGTTCCATGTGCTTGTTGCATGAGCAAAAATAAGCGCGACCTTTGTAAAATGTGACTGAACTTAAAATTCGGCTGAGAGGTCTCACTTTTCATTATATTTTGATATATTTGTGAAATTTTCTCTCATAATCATGTAAGTTCACGGGTTTCTTCAGTATCTGTTTTTCCTGGTATACCACTTAAGCGCGACCATTGTAAAATGTAACTGAACTTAAAATTCGGCTGAGAGGTCTCACTTTTCATTATATTTTGATATATTTGTGAAATTTTCTCTCATAATTATGTAAGTTCACGGGGTTTCTTCAGTATCTGTTTTTTTCTGGTATACCACTTTTGTTGCAGTTCCAAAATCTTTGCAATTCTAATATATATTCATAACATGACCAAGTGTGAAATAATAATTCTTACGCTAGGAGAACTTAAACTAGTATTTCTGAAATTGGCACCTTTAAAGTTTTGAGTTTTGCAGCTATGGCTTAATAGCGAGCTGGATTACTAATGTAGCCCAAGTATTTTTAAACTTAAAAACACCTATTTTATTAAGCAGACTTAAAATCTAATAGCATCTTGTCCTCTTATTTGATTTGCTGTCTTTCTGAGCAAGATGTTTGATAGCTTACTGCACTAATTTGTTTGTAATCCTAGAAAAAATGATCTATTTTAGAAGTCTGAAAGTTGAGCTTACTGTACAGTGTATTGTTTCATATTGCTTTTGTTAAGTTGGTCCAATCAACATGGACACAGCGGGGCTTTCGTTGCGCTTACTGTACAGTGTATTGTTTCATATTGCTTTTGTTAAGTTGGTCCAATCAACATGGACACAGCGGGGCTTTCGTTGCGGAGACCCTACCGTGTATAAAGGGTTATCGGGAACGACAATAGGACGAGAAACGATGTTTAGAAGTTTCCCATTGAAGAAACTAGGAGAAACGATGTTTAGATGTTTAGAAGTTTCCCATTGTATTCAATAGGTTAACTGTATAAGCTAGAACACATACATAAACTCTGTATAAAAAAGGTTAATTGTAACTGTATAGGTTAACTGTCACCACCCTATGGACAGAACTGTAATGTAAGAAATCTGATAAATGAATGGACAGAACTGTAATGTAAGAAATCTGATAAATGAAAACAATGAAAACAGAACTGTAACAGAACTGTAATGTAAGAAAAATCTGATAAATGAAAACAGAACTGTAAGAAGAATGAGTTGTAATTCATATAGATAACTTGAATATATTGGCCACTGTTTTGTGATGTTGTCTTCAAGTTTGCTGAATAGTTTGAACGCATAAGATGCAACTTCAACAGTGGGTGGACTTGTTTTATAGTTTTGGGGACTTGATTTTAATTGGTGGACATGGATGCACATGGATTGCAATGGCTTCATTTTGAATGTGTGGTATGGATTTAATTTGCTGTGATCTAATGGTTGGGAATTGTTTATTTGTTGATCCATGTGCTTTGATTTGTTTTAATGAGAAATAGAATGAGTTGGGTGTCATTTATTGCAGTTATTGGGTCTGGGTGTCATTTATTGAACAAAGTGGATTTAATTGTTATTGGGTTGGGTGTCATTTATTGAACAAATTGGATTTAATTGTTATTGGGTTGGGTGTCATTTATTGAACATAGGGTGCTTAGTTGTTGAAAAACACAGCAGTTATGGCTGACATACATTCCTTTTGTTATGTGCAGGTAGGCATATTTATTTGGGATGCAAAGTTGGAGTTCTCATGAGTGGGGGTTGAAGTGACTGCTGTTTTGTACTTCTGGAATAGACCAGTTTGGAAGCCTTTATGGCTCTAGCTGTTTTCTACTTGGGTCAATATGTTTTGCAATATTAAGTAGTAAAATACTATTTATGGACAGTTGTGGGCCCAGTCAATGTATGGGTGATTTTTGGACATAATTTAAAACTTATTTATACATAATGTTATTTATTTCTGTTTAAAATTTGGTTTCACAAGTCTTAATCACTGGTGGTTTGGTGGGACCAGTATTATATCAACTACTGGTCCCTGGACAAGAATAGGAATCCCTCCCCTAAAGCATACAACATAAAGCTGAGGTTCCCAGCGCCACCATAGGAAGTTGACCGTTGGAGTGGTTAAAAGAGCTGTCACATAGGAAGTTGACCGTTAGAGAGAAGGGTGATTAAAAGAGCGTGCCATGAATTGGATGCCCAAAGGTGACGTCCAAAGGAGTGGTTAAAAGAGCTGCCACATAGGAAGTTGACCATTAGAGAGAAGGGTTGTTCAAGGGTCTATGAAATAGGAGTTTCCTCGAGAAGAATTCTTATTTCATAGATCATAGAAAAGTAAATGCTGTTTGACATGTAAGGTAGATAGCTTTCGCTCTTTCTCTAAGCTGCTATTTCGATTCACGTGCTGCCACTCAAAAAACGAAGCTATCTGTCTTGTATGTCAGGTAGCGTTTACTTTCCTATAATCTATGAAATAGGAGTTTTCTCAAAGGCCTACCATGAATTGGGATCCCCAATGGTAACGTCCAAAATAAAAGCTACCCACACTGACCCTAATGAATGACAAATGAAATAAATAATTGATCGGCGCGCTTCCAGGATCTTCAAAATCCTTCCATTGATACTTTTCAACCCACAAAAGTTTGTATATAAAAATGGAGTGGTGTCGGTTGCAAACTAAAGTTGGTGGGTTTAGAATTGTCTCCCTTTCCACGATATCCCCTTCCTATTTGACTCGCTAAATTGGAATACTCATCACCCCATCACCCCACTGTTAGTTTCGCTTTCGTGGGGCCTATGTGATCCCTGTCATTATCATCTAAAGAAAAAGAATTGTATGCATCAACCCTAGTGGTTTAGGGGTGGCAGAGGGAAACAAATATCTAAGGGATTCCTAAATCTGGTTGGTGAGTGATTTTTTTGAGTCCGGATCTTCCATGAGGCTTGTCATGATCCTAATATAAAGTTCATGGAGAAGGAATGTAGACCGTTGTAAACATTACTTTACAAAAATGGGCAGGTATATCTCTTTCTCATGATATCGAAGGTCAATCTTTTGTGATATTCATGACCCCACTTTTTCGTTTTGTTTTCTCTACTTTTCATTTTCGGTTTATGTCTTTTTCTGGGATGGTATTGCACCTATTTTCCATGTTTGACTTGCTTTTTTCTTTTCTTTTATTATGTTGTAATGGATATGGATGTCAAAGTGGGCCTTACATTGTGTTATTGGAAGGATGGATAAGTAGTTTTTATTAACTTTCCACACACATGTTTTTCGATGGATTTTCCATTTGTGAATTCTATGTGTGTAACCTAAGTTTAGATATGTTTTAGGGCATGTTCATACGAATGATCCTTTAGTCACATCATGTTATTAAATGTTTGGATGATATCCCTTTTCTAATAATTGATATATCTTTTTTACTTTATGTGTAATGAATTGAAACCCAATCTTTTAGGATTGGGTAAATATGTTGTAAACATGTAAATACAAAATAAGAAGACAAAGATCTTGGAATGTGAATCCCAAGGGTCTTTTATGTATATATATTAATGTTTTCCTTAATAATAAAAAAATAATTTGTGTAGTTACTATATATTTTACTTGACATGGTATTCAAGCGCAAGTCTACATGTCTTATTTTAGCTTCCTCAAACCTATAACTCCTTTGCCAATTATATTCTCCTTAACGATTTCGTTTTTCTCTTTATGACTGTTGCATAATCTTTGCATCCATTGGTATCCTTGTTGTGTCCCATTACAAGCTTTGTGTGTTCCATTGCATGAGTCGATTTGAAGACTCCCTCATTATCACAACTACTATTACTAGAAACTATTGTGCTTGTTGGGTTGTGTTATATTCTTTCCACGACTAACTGCCCTAGTTAACTAGGGGGTTAGAGGGGGGGTAGAGCCCCCCTTTTGTTGCGCCGATTGCACAACAGGGGGGTCACAGGGGATTTGAGGGGAGCAATTAGCCCCCCTCTACGGGGTCTAGGGAAACACCTCAAGGAAATTTTTTTTGGACCCTATATTAGGTGGGTAGACCTACCTATGGTTTTGAGCATGCATTTTCACACATGGTTTTGGGCGCGATGGTTTTCGGTCCATGGTATTGGATGCTTCAGTATGTATATATATGTATTGTAACATTGAAAGGAACATAATGAAAAATCAAGCTAGTAGTCCCGATTTTGGGATCCAAGAGAAAATCTTTGTGTATATGTGTTTTATGTGTTATGATCTCGCATTGTTTATTTTCTGTGTTTTAGAATTTGTATGCAGGTAATTTTTGTCGGGATTAAAACCTACATTTGGTATCGAAGTTGTTTTAGCTTCAAGGGGACGCCTTTTTTGCTGAGGGGTTTCGCTCGGGCTTGTGGTAGACCCTATTCAGCGGGAGAATTGTGGGATTGATTCTGGTGGTGAAAGAAGATGGTGAGCAATGGAAAGATAAAGATCGAGAAATTTAATGGTCAGAGTTTTGAGTTATGGAAACTCAAGATGGAGGATCTGTTGGTAGATAAAGATCAGTGGATTACGGTAGATCCGGGTACTAAACCAACGGGAGTGTCCGATGAAGAAGGGAAGAAGTTGGATCGGAAGGCAAAGAGTATAATACGATTGTGTGTCTCAGATTCAATATTGTAGAATGTATCAGGGGAAGTTACGACTAAGGCTTTGTGGGACAAGTTAGGGACTTTGTACCAATCTAGGTCTCTGGTGAATAAATTGTTCCTACGGAAAAAGCTGTACAACCTGTGATTAAAGATGGAGACTTGGTGACAGAGCATATGAACGCATTTAATACTTTGTTAAGTTAGTTATTATCTGTTGATATTAAAATTTCAGATGAAGATAATTGCATCAGTTTGTTGTGTTCTCTACTAGGCTCATGGAATAGTCTGGGTATTGCAATAGGCAGAAATGCAACTGCCTTGTAGTTTGATGAAATAGTCTCATCCTTACTGATGGAGGTGATGAGACAGAAAAATATGGAGAGCTAGAATGGTGATGCCTTGTCTGTACGAGGAAGGTCCCAGAACAGAAACAAAAATAAGTCATCGAGTGGGAGGTATAAATCTAGAGGGAGATCTAAATCTCCAGGAAAACCTGTAAAGGTGTGTTGGAAATGCAGAAAGGAAGGGCACTGCAAAAGGGACTGTAAATCTAAAGCTCCTGACAAAGGAAATGGATCTGATGATGCTCCTTTTGCAGAGGCGAAAACCACCTCAGATGAATGTGGGGATGTGTACTTGGTTTCTTCAAGTACACATGTAGATCATGAGGCATGGTTGATTGACTTAGGTGCATCCTTTCACTTCACTCCCCACAGAGAGTGGTTTTGCGAGTATGAGAAATATGATGGTGGTGATGTCTTCTTGGGGGATGACAAGAAGGCTAAAATCGTTGGTCGTAGAAAAGTTAAGTTGAATTTGCAAGGTGGAAGGATTAGAACACTTTCGGGTGTTCTACATATTCCTACATTGGCTAGAAATCTGATTTCTGTAAGCAAGCTGGATGATGCAGGTGTAAAAATAATGTTCGAGAAGGATACCTGCAAGATGGTTTGGGGAGTATTGGTATTGACGTGAGGAGTTCGGAATGGAACTTTGTACAAGCTGCATGGTAGCACTGTTCTTGATGGGTGCAATAGTTTTGTGGTTCCTGAAAGTGGAGCGGAAAATCTAGTGGTCTCTGGAGAAAAGACCATGCTATGGCATCAAAGGCTTGGATATATTAGAGAGAAGGGCCTTCAAATACTTCATGTTAAAGGTATGACTAATAGCTCTATGGATTTTGATTTCTATGAAAACTATGTATATGAGAAGAGGAATTGGGTGAGTTTCCCCTCTGGTGGTAAGAGGGGGAAACAAATATTAGAGCTTGTGCACAACAATGTGTTTGGACCTGTGAAGGTTCAATCACTGGGTAAGTCTATGTACTATGTATCATTTATAGATGGCTTCTCAAGGAATACATGGATATATTTCCTTAAGAAGAAATTTGAAGTCTTTGACAGGTTTAAATAATTTAAGGCTCTAGTGGAAAACCAGACAGAAAATAATACAAAGGTGTTGAGGACAGATAATGGTGGAGAGTTTTGCAAGAAGGAATTTGAAGAATTCTGTAAGAAGTGTGGTATAGCATGGTAGAAGATTGCTCCATACACACCTGAGCAAAATGGAGTTGCAAAAAGAATGAACAAGATGTTTATGGAAAGGGCAAGAAGCATGCTTAGTGGTGTCGGGTTAGGACAGGAATTCTGGGCAGAGGCGGTGGAGACTGCATGTTACCTTATCAATAGATCACCTTCATCAACATTGGAGGATAAGACTCCATAAGAGGTATGGACTGGTAAGAAACCCTGTCTTTCACATCTGAGGGTATTTGGATGTGATGCATATGTACATGTTCCAAAGGAGAAAAGAATAAAGTTGGATAGTAAATCTGAAAAGTGCATCTTTATTGGGTATAAGGATGGTTTTCGGTCCATGGTATTAGATGTTTTGGCATGTATATATATGTATTGTAACATTGAAAGGAACATAATGAAAAATCAAGCTGATAGTCCCGATTTTGGGATCTAGGGGAAAATCTCTGTGTATATGTGTTTTATGTGTTATGCTCTCACATTGTTTATTTTTTGTGTTTTAGAATTCGTATGCAGGTAATTTCTGTACGGGGTTAAAACACACATTTGGAACCTAGTAACAAGGAAGGTTGTGTACAATTGAGATGTGGTGTTCAGAGAGGTGAAATATGTTATTGCTCTTGAAGTCCAACCAAATGAACCTGAGAAAATAGAGTTGGAGCTAAAGGAAAAAAAATCAGACTCTACAGCAGAAGAGGAATTAGAAGATGAACATCCACAAACTCTGGTTGTGAGAAGATCAGTTCGAGAAAGAAGGCAGCCAGAAAGGTATATTCCATCTACTTTCTGTTCAAATTTTTCTTTATCTATTATTGATGATGATCCCAAAATTGTGAAGGAAGCAGTAGATTCAGAGGATGACAAACTCTGGAAAGAGGCCATGGTTGATGTAATGGCATCTTTGCACAAAAATGAGGCTTGGGATCTAGTGGATTTTTTGGTTGGAAGGAAACCCATTGACAGCAAATGGATGTTCAAGAAGAATACAAATGCAGAAAGAAAGGTGGAGAAATACAAAGCTCGGTTGGTAGCAAAAGGTTATTCCCAGGTGCCAGGAATTGATTTTGGTGATATTTTTTCTCGTGTTGCCAAGGTATATTCTATTAGATTACTTTTATCTGTTGCTATTGCTTTTGATTTTGGGGTAGAATAGATGGATGTGAAGACAACATTTCTTCACGGGGATCTGGAAGAAGGGATCTACATGAAGCAACCTGAAGGCTTTGCAGTGAAGGGTAAGAAAGAACTGGTATGCAAGTTAAAAAAGTCTTTGTATGGGTTAAAACAGTCACCAAGGATGTGGTATAAAAATTTTGATACATTTATACGGGGACTTGGCTTCACCAGTAGCAGAGCAGATCATTGTGTGTATTTTAAATTAATTGGTGACCGTGTTATTTATCTGGTCTTGTATGTGGATGATATGTTGTTGGTTGGAAATGACAAAGAAATTATCCAAGATTTGAAGACCCAATTGTCCTCCAAATTGACATGAAAGATCTTGGTGCTGTAAACTATATTTTGGGCATGGAAATTAAAAGAGATCGGGCAAAGAGGAAGCTCTGGTTAAACCAGAGGAAGTATGTTGACACAATACTGCAGAGGTTTAATATGAAGGATAATAAACTGGTGAAGGTTCCTATTCCTGTAGATGTAAAGTTATCTGTTGAACAGTGTCCCAAGACACAAGAAGAGGAAGAGGACATATCCCATGTTCCATATGCAAGTGCAGTTGGTAGCTTGATATATGCGATGGTTTGTACTAGACCAGACATTGCACATGCAATGGGAGTATTGAGTAGGCTTATGTCAAAACCAGGGAAGGAGAATTGGACAACAGCGAAGCGGGTCTTCAGGTATTTGTGTGGCACTAGTGATTATGGTTTGTGCTACGAAGGAAGACCAGTATTGAACAAAGTTTTGGATATTCGTGGCTTTGTTAATGTAGACTGGGTTGGAGATTTGGGTCAAAGAAGATATACAAGTGGGTATGTGTTTAACCTATATGGAGGTGCAGTCAGTTGGATGAGTAAGAAACAATCTGTAGTGGCACTATCAACTACAGAGGCAGAATACATGGCAGCCACTCATGCAAGCAAGGAAGCAATTTGGTTGTAGAGATTGTGTTAAAGTATGGGGTTAGTATAGGGAATTATAAGAATAGACTGTGATAGCCAAAGTGCAATTTTCTTAGCAAAGAACCCTACTTATCATTCAAAGACAAAGCACATTGACGTTCAATATCACTTTTGTGAGGGATATGATAGAAGAGAAAAAGGTGTTGCTGGTAAAGGTGGACACTTTGAAGAATATTGCAGATGCATTGAAAAAACCTGTGAGCTCTAAGAAGTTCTCTTGGTGTAGAGAAACAATGGGCATTTCAGGGTTGGATAAATGACTAAGCTCTCCTGTGGAAAGAAAACAACAAGTGGGAGAATGTTGGGTTGTGTTATATTCTTTCCACGACTAGCTACCCTAGTTAACCGGGGGATCTTCGCCCCCCCTTTGTTGCACCTATTGCACAGTGGGGGGGTCATAGGGGGTTTGAGGGGGGCGGTTAGCCCCCCTCTATGGGGTCTGGGGTAGCACCCTAAGGAAATTTTTTTTGGACCCTATTGTAACATTGAAAGGAACATAATGAAAAATCAAGCTGGTAGTCCCGATTTTGGGATCCAGGGGAAATCTCTGTGTATATGTGTTTTATGTGTTATGCTCTCACATTGTTTATTTTCTGTGTTTTATAATTCGTATGCAGGTAATTTCAGTACGGGTTTAAAACCTACAGTGTAGGTGTTTTTGGCATATGAAGAAAGGTCGATCCATTAAAATTCAATGTCTCTTCCAATTGAAGGCCGATCCATTAAAATTCGATGTCTCTTCTTGTTGAAGGTCAGTCCATTAAAATTTGATGTTTCTTCTCTTTAAAGCTCGGTCCATCGAAACTCAATGTCCTAGAAAGGTCATTGAAATTTGATGTCTCTTATTTGTCTGCTGAATTGGAACCAAGAACTTCAGACCCAAAAATTTATTCTCTCTGCATTGTATCCATTATATGCCAAGTTGGTCCTTGGACTCGAGCTGTGACAGTCGACCATGTCTCTTTATGCTTCTTTGGAGCTCTATGGTGTAAGTCATAATCCATTCAAGTGTCCTTTATTTATATACAGGAGTTGATTACATATATGCCACTTGGTTTATATGCAAGCTGGAAGTAGTGGTTTATATAGTTGCATGATATAATAGCAATTTATTTATGCTCGTGGTCTATGCTTGTGGTTCGATGCATATGCAAGTTAGTTGATTAATATAATAGTTGGTTACATGTTGTGTTGAACATTATTTGTATGTTGTGTTGGTTGTAAACTCTTTGCATTATATACTCTACTCTTTATGTTATTTGTAATTCATGTTGGTTGTATACTCTCTGTGGTGTATACTCTATATCCTTTGAATTATATGTGACTTAGTTTATATCAATGTGGAGTAAATGAATGTTTGATATTAAGAGCCTACATCATTTTTTTTGAGTTATTTTGGTTAATGAGAATTGGAGCCAAGTGATATGATGGGTCTCTATTGTTATAGAGATATATTAGATTTTTTATCAAAGACTATTGTTGCAGGTATTTTGACTATTCAAGGCCCAACTCAGAATTTTGTAAAGATACATTCACTAATCTGTAATAGTTCTCTCTGGAAAAGAGAACTACCATGAATCTTCAAGAAGGATAAAGCATACCCTCATTTGCAATGAACTATAGAAAGGAGTATGTGAATGAGAACATGGGAATCCACCTACAAATCCCACATCGGACAAAGAGCTCGCAATATTGGAGAACAGGAACATCTAGAACCATGCCTTGATTGTTGCATCAGTAAATGAAGAGTTGATTCATCACATTACATGAATTATCAATGCCTTTAATGCTTTAAAGAAGTTGAAAGACTTATACGACTCACAATTAGAGTTTGAGGTAGTCCAGCTAATGGTCAAACTCTTCAATCTATAATTGAAAGATGATGATCCCCTTGCCCTAGCCTATGAAATCATGGATATTATGCATGATGTAGAAGTCACCGAAGTTAAAATGGATGTTCCTCTCACAACTTTTGTTAAGGCACTATATCCCAAATATTCTCACTATCTTGAATCATTACAAGCTAGTGGCCAACTTAAAAGAGATTAAATTTGAAACTCTTATGGAGAAGTTTGCAGAAAGAGAGAAATTTTTTGGGAAGAGGAACACAACTGCTCAGTCTTCTAAAAAAGTTATGTGCCTTTCACATAAAGATAAGAATTAAGCAAAATATTCTTCTAGAGGAAGAGGTGGCAAGAGAGGACGGGAAAGAAGAATAATAGAGGTAGGGGGTGAAACATTACCAAGGAGGAAGACCTTATATTCATTGTATACACTACAACATAAACGGACATACTGCATCCACATGCAGGCTCTCTTGGGACATAATCAAGCAAGAAGGAAATGAAGAGAAAGATAAAACATCAGATCCAGGGAAAGGTAAAGCACCTAAATCTGCTCATTTTATTGTTGCACATTGCAATATTGGAGTAACTAAAGAATTTTTTAATACTTCATTTGCTTCATGGAAATATGCATGGTTGCTTGATGCAGGCACAACCTATCACATGAACTTTAGAAATATTTCATTCAATATTTTAGTGACAATGTAGATGGAGCAGTCGACTTTGCAGACAAGTCAAAACTCAAGCCATCTGGAGTTGGTGCAATCAGGCTAACTGCCTATACTTCCTGAATTTGTTCAAATTGATTTTTTAGATCCATCACATCCATGTTAATTTGGAGATCGATGTTTCAAACCCATAACTGTGTTTCATCTTCAAGATACTAATGAATATGGAAACTGACCAAACCCTAAGTTATAATAATAAGGAAAAATTAGGTTTTGGAAAGTGGCCGATAATAAAAACTTTTAAAAAGAGATTTTATACATATATTATAAATTGAGTGATGTAATATGGTCACTAAAAGTTATGTTATTAATAAAACTATTAAGGAATATAGAAAATTGATACGTATTAAACATTAATTATGATGATTTTTGAAAGATTGATTAAAAAATTTGTTACATATTAAAAAATATTTAATATTTTGTTATATATTAAGAATAATTAATGTCTTTTAATATTAAAAATAATTCATATATTAAGAAATACTTAATAAATTTATTTTTAATTATGCTTTGGCTTAAATAATGAAAGAAATAACGTTAATTAATGAAACCTAGGGGAGTATTAATGATTAATGAGACTTAAGGTGAGGGGGCTTGGGAAGATATAGATTTGGATGTTAATGTAGGAATCCAATTTTCACTTATCCTTCATCCCTATTGATGTTTTTAGGATGTTTACTGATTTCTATGACCTCTCTAAATTTTTTGTGGAAGTAGTGGTCAATTTTAGCAAGGACGTAGGTTTTCTCAATGCAAATATGATGATTGGTTTTGTCAAAATGCTCTACTAGTGTAGATTTTTTCGATTGATTATGTTTTATGTCTGCTGAATGTTCTAGGATTCTACTATTGATAGATCTACCAATCTCCCATATATATGGAATTCCACAAGAACATGGAATTAAATAAATGCCTTTCTGGCATTTAGGGTTAATGGGATCTTTAACGGAATTGAGGCAACTACAGATGGTATTTAGAGGTTCCAAGGTGGTCATGATTTTATTTCTTTTTAGGATATGGTAAATTTTGTAAGTAGTCCCAAGAATTTACAAATGTTCACTTTTCCAATGAAATTATCCAAATTTTTATTTTTATGACAAGTTTCTTTGTTAGCATTACTGAGAGGCTTGATAGCTTGATGTCTTTTATATCCATTTTTCAATAACACATTTATAAGATGTTCTTTCTCCATTTCTAAGTGTTCTTTATCAAATATTCTAATAACTCTCATTGGTAGAGTGTTTAGAATCCCTAATTTTTGGTTGGGATGACGATGAGAAGTGGCATGAAGATATTTTTCAGCATGGGTCTTTTTTCGGTAAACTTGGTGTGATATGGAACCATATGTATTTTCGGTGATGAGGATGTCAAGAAAAGGAAGGCTATTATTGAATTCTACTTCCATGGTGAATTTTGTGGATGAACAAAGGTTGTTTAAGTGTTGTTTAAAAGTTTCTAAAGTTTCACGCCCATGTGGCCATATGATGAGGGTGTCATCCACAAATCTTTTCCATAATTAGGGTTTTAAGGGTGCATGTTTTAGGGCTTTGGTTTCAAAACATTCCAAGAATAAATTGGAAATAATGGGGGATAAAGGAGAACCCATTTCTACTCCACAATTTTACTCATATACCTCACCCATGAAGCTAAATAAAGTAGATTTAAGGAAAATTTCAATTAGTTTTGAAGTGTCCCTGAATTTCTTTTGCATGATGTTCTCTACCTCTCAAAGATGTGAAGAATCATGTTGTCCCTGGTTCATATTCGTCATCAAGGACACTCCATTCAAATGTTTGATGGAAAATTTGAAGTGAGAAAAGCATCAAACAACTCAGTTATCATGATAGGAGTAGAAGAAGAAAGACTCTTGAAGTTGGAAGGAACATCTGCTTGTGCACAAAACTGTGCATCTTGTTCTCAATATAATGAAGGTACATTTCCATTTAGTCTTTTATAGCATGCAATATTTGGCCATCTAAACTATGAAAGACTTTGTTTATTAAAGATAAATCGTGTTACTCGTTTGCCAACCATTCCTAGGACACTGAAGAGATGTGATGCTTGTATCTTAGGAAAACATAGCAAAATGTCATTTCATGATTTTTTTTCCAGAGCACGTAGAAAGCTTGATCTAATTCATTTTGACTTGTGTGGCCCTATGTCTGTTCCTTCTACAAATGGAAATAAATATATGATGGCTTTTATTGATGACTATACTAGAATGTGTTGGGTAAATATGCTGAAGAATAAATCTAAAGCTTTTGAATATTTCAAAAAATTTCATGCATGGATTGAAAATGATATACAATCTCATATTGGCTCTATTTGTACTGATAATGGAAAATAATATACTTTAGATGAATTTGAAAACTAGTTTCGCCAACATGGGATTCAACATCAAACGATTGTTCCTTATAATCGTCAACAGAATGGTGTAATTGAAAGAATGAACATGACAATATTTAATATTGATTTTTCAAAAATGTTTTAAAAAAATGTAAAATTGATGTTCTAGGCCGATGCAGTTCTCTGTGCATTGTATATTAAAAACATTTTTCCATTCCATGCTCTAAAAAAAGACTTCTTATGAAATGTGGTATGGTCTCATTCCTTTGGTAAGGCATCTCAGGGTTTTTGGTTCCACCTGCTATGTCTTGATTCCTAAGGAATAGAGAAACAAACTTGGTGCAAGGAGTTGAAAATTTATCTTCTTAGGGTACCTGGATACCTCCAAAGCATATCGTCTCTATGATGAAGTAAATATGAAGTTTATATTGTCTAGAGATGTGATTTTTATTGAACCTTCCAAGACTAACAATGTTGTTGAGCTGTAACTTGATCACTTAGATAAATTCAGGCATGCAAAATCTTTTCAGGAATTTGATAATGAGATTCCACATATTGAAGGGGGAATCCCTATCTTAGATTAATTTGTGGAATCTCCTTCTAAATGAGTCTCACCCCGTCATGAAGCTTCATCCACTTCTTCAGGTCAAGAAGACACTTTGAGTGATGTGATTGAGAGGATTGGAAGGCTAAATGTTGATTCAACCCCATCTCAGTCAACACAATAGCTTGGGCCATCTCAAGAAGGTCCTCCAAATGGCTCACTAAGACACTTGAAAGTGATCATCCTCATGAGGTTGGAAAGACATAAACGAGAAGTTTTTCTAGACAAAACGGATTTAAGTATATGATTATGATTTAGTTGTTGACATGTATGCTTCATATGATTGTGAACTAAATTTGTTTACTAATTTCAAACCAACTTCCTTTAAACAAGTTTCTTTTCATGATTAAAGGAAAAACGTAATGCAGAATAGTATGATGTTTTTATAAAGAATGAATCCTAGAAGCTATTTGGAACTAAACTGATTGGTTGCAAGTAGTTCTTTAAGAACAAGTATAAATTAGATGGATCACTTGACAAGCACAAAAAAATCTCATGAAAAAAGGATTTGTATAGCAAGAAGGGATTGAGTGTGAGGAGAATTTTTCCCCATAGAAAAATGGGCTACCATCCAGACTCTCCTTGCCTTGGTAGATCAAAATGGATGGAAAGTCCATCAAATGGATGTAAAAACTACTTTCTTGAATGGAGATCTGAAAGAAAATGTTTTTATGTCTCAACCAGAAGGTTTGTTGTGAAGGGACAAGAGCATAAAGTATGTAATCTTATCAAATCCTTGTATGGCCTCAAACAAGCACTGCGAGCTTGGTATGAAAAATTGACTAAGCATCTTTTGAAACTAAATTTCAAACACTTTGATCTTGATGATGCAACTTTATTTTTCAAGAAAGTTGGAAAAATTGTTGTCTATCTTGTGGTGTATGTAGATGATCTACTGATGACAGGGAACAATGAAAATTATATTGCATCCATAAAGAAATAATTGCAGAAGGGATTTGAGATGACGAATTTGGGATATGCTCAATATTATTTGGGTATTTAAGTAACCCAACATCAGAAAATTATATTCCTTTATAAAAAGAAGTACATTGGAGATTTGTTGAACAAATTTGGCATGGTTGAATGCAATCCCTTTTCCACTCCAATGGAACAAAAATTAAAGCTCCCACCCAAAGAAAGAAATGAATTTGAGGATGCAAATAAGTGTAGACAGCTCGTAGGAAGTCTTAACTACCTCACTACTACTAGACCAAACATTTCATTTGTTGGTAGAATCCTTTCTAGGTTTATGTAGAAACCTTTTGCAGGTCATTGGCTTGTTGCAAAAAGAATTCTAAGGTACTTTAAGGGAACTCAAGACTTAAGACTCAAATATACATATGTGGATGACTTCATCTTGATTGGATACTCTGATTCAGACTGTGATGGAGATAAGGAAAATGGAGTATATACTTTAGGTTATGTTATGAGTCTTGGATAAAGAGTTATTTCTTGGAGGTCACACAAATAGTAAGTTCCAATAGATTCCACAACAAAGGCAGATTATATGGTAGCTACAAAAGAAACCAAGGAGATTGTGTGGCTCAGGAAAAATCTTGAAGATTTGTAGGAAAAACAAGTGAAATATGTTCTTTTAATTGACAATACTTCTACAATAAAATTGGCCAAGAATCCAAAATTCCATGATCGAACCAAGCATATCAATATAAAGTATCATATGATTTGACATCATGTTGAGGCCAAGTTTATTCACCCATGCCATTGTTCCACAAATGAACAGATTGTAGACACCTTCACCAAAGTGCTTGGAAGAGAAAAGTTTGAAAGATTCAGAATGATGCTTGGACTTACAAACACCCCTTCAGATTAAGGGGGGGAATATTGATGTCTAATCCTCCGGGATTTGGAAAATATGTTGTAAATATATAAATACAAAATAAGAAGATGAAGAGACCTTGGAATGTGAATCCAAAGGGTCTCTCCTGTGTGTATATATTAATGTTCTTCTTAATTGAAAATTTAATTTGTTGAGTTACCATATACCTCGCTTGACATAATAACATTTTCATCCATATCACATCATCTCATTCATCTTGCAACACAAACTTCTTCATTTATTTTTTAATTATAGTTCTAATTAGTTTTTTTTCAACTTTGTTGATAATTGAGATTAAACATATTTTTTTTAAATAGGAGTTCCATTCAAGGATTGATGTGGACAATAATGAGAACAATTAAATTCAAGATCATTATTTCAATTAAAATATTTTCTAATATTTCAACACAACTTTCCATACCTCCAGCATATGTTATTTTTATCATTTAAGTTGAGAACAGTGATACCAATTTCCAAGGTAATGAAACTCAAAGCTAAGATTCAAGGAAATCCCTTACTATTAACCCTTCTCCTTCACATGGTCACCCAGTAGAGAACCCTATCCTTATATTAAATACTTATGTTGGGGTTTTTTTGAAATGAAAATGATTGTCCATTCCACCATGTGGGATCCCAAACATTTCAGAAATTTGATGCCATTGAAAGTGGTTTTGACAATTACTTTCACTTTCATGGGGCCTTTGTGATCCTTGTCATTATCATCTAAAGAAAAAGAAATGTATGCATCAACCCTAGTGATTTAGGGGTAGCAGAGGGAAACAAATATCAATCTCGAGTGTTTGTAAGGGCTTCCTAAATCTTTTTGGTGAGTGCTTTTTTTTTAGTCTGGATCCTCCATGAGGCTTGTCATGATCCTAATATAAAGTTCATGGACAAGGAATGTTGTCCGTTGTAAACATTACTTTACAAAAATGGGTAGGTATATATTTTTCCCATGATATCGAAGGTTAATCTTTTGTAATAGTCATGACCCCACTTTTTCGTTTTGTTTTCTCTACTTTTCATTTCCAGTTTATGTCTTTTTTGGGATGGTATTGCCCCTATTTTCCATGTTTGACTTGCTTTTTTCTTTTCTTTTATTATGTTGTAATGTAGCTAGATGTCAAAGTGGGCCTTACATTGTCTTATTGGAAGGATGGATAAGTACTTTTTAGTAACTTTCCACACACATGTTTGTCAATGGATTTTTCCATTTGTGAATTCTGTGTGTAGCTTTCCATTTGTGAATTCTATGTTTGTAACCTAAGTTAATATATGTTATGGGGCATGTTTATATTAATGATATTTTAGTCACATCATGTTATTAAATGTTTGGATGATATCTATTTCCTAATAATTGATATATCCTTCTCACTTTATGTGTAATTCGTTGACACCTAATCCTCTTTAATTGGGTAAATATGTTGTAAATATGTAAATACAAAATAAGAAGACAAAAAGATATTGGAATGTGAATACCAAGGGTTTATCTCCCATGTGTATATATTAATGTTCTCCTTAATAAAAAATTTAATTTATGGAGTTACCATATAACTGGCCTAACATGGTATTCAAGAGCAAGTCCACATGTCTCATTTTAACTTCCTCAAACCTGTAACTCCTCTACCAATTATATTCTCCTCAACGATTTCTCTTTGTGCTCTATGACTATTGCACACTCCCTGCATCCCTTGGTATCCTTGTTGTGTCCCATTGCAAGCTTTCTGTGTTCCATTACATGATTCAATTTGAAGACGCCCTCATTATCACAACTATTATTACCAGAAACTATTGTGCGGGTGTTTTTGGTGTATGAAGAAAGGCCAATCCATTAAAATTCGATGTCTCTTCCCATTGAAGGTTTGTCCATTAAAATTCGATGTCTCTTCTTGTTGAAGGTCGGTCCATTAAAATTTGATGTTTCTTCTCTTTGAAGCTCAATCCATCGAAACTCAATGTCTCAGAAAGGTCATTGAAATTTGATGTCTCTTATTTGTATGTTGAATTGGAACCAAGAACTTCAGACCCAAAACTTTATTCTCTCTGCATTGTATGCAATATATGCTAAGTTGGTCCTTGGACTTGAGTTGTGACAGTCGACCATGTCTCTTTATGCTTCTCTTGAGCTCTCTGGTGTAAGTCATAATCCATTCAAGTGTCCTTTATTTCTATATAGGAGTCGATTATATATATGCCACTTGGTTTATATGTAAGCTGGAAGTAGTGGTTTATATAGTCGCATCATATAATAGTAGTTTATTTATGCTCGTGGTCTATGCTTGTGGTTCGATGCATATGTAATTTAGTTGGTTAATATAACAGTTGGTTACATGTTGTGTTGAACATTATTTGTATGTTGTGTTGGTTGTATACTCTTTGCATTATATACTCTACTCTTTATGTTATTTGTAAGTCGCGTTGGTTGTATACTCTCTGTGTTGTATACTCTATACCCTTTGCATTATATGTGAATTAGTTTATATCAACGTGGAGTAAATGAATGTTTGTTATTGAGAGCCTGCATCATTTTTTTTTAGTTATTTTGAATAATGAGAATTAGAGCCAAGTTATATGATGGGTCTCTAATGTTATAGAGATATATTAGATATTTTATCAAATACTATTGTTGCAAGTATTTTGACTATTCAAGGCCCAACTCAGAATTTTGTAAAGATACATTCACTCATCTAAAATAGTTCTCTCTGGCAAACAGAACTACCATGAATCTTCAAGAAGGATAAAGCATACCCTCATTTGCAATGAACTATAGAAAGGAGTATGTGAAGGAGAACATGGGAATCCACCTGCAAAGTGCACATCAGACAAAGAGCTCACCCTATTGGAGAACATGATCATCGAGACCCATGCCTTGATTGTTGCATCAGTAAATGAAGAGGTGATTTGTCACATTACATGAATTATCAATGCCTTTAATGCTTTAAAGAAGTTGAAAGACTTATACGACTCACAATTAGAGTTTGAGGTAGTCCAGCTAATGGTCAAACTCTTCAATCTATAATTGAAAGATGATGATCCCCTTTCCCTAGCCTATGAAGTCAGAGCTATTATGCATGATGTAGAAGCCATCGAAGTTAAAATGGATCTTCCTCTCACAAATTTTGTTAAGGCACTATATCCCACATATTCTCACTATCTTGAATCATTACAAGCTAGTGGCCAACTTAAAGAGATTAAATTTGAAACTCTCATGGAGATGTTTGCAGAAAGAGAAAAAAATTTGGGAAGAGGAATACAATTGCTCGGTCTTCTAAAAATGTTATGTGCCTTGCAAAGAAAGAGAAGAATCAAGCAAAAGATTCTTCTAGAGGAAGAGGTGGTAGAAGAGGACATGGAAAGAAGAATAATAGAGACAGGGGGTGAAACACTACCAAGGAGGAAGACCTTATATTCATTGTATACACTACAACATAAATGGACATACTGCATCCACATGCAAGATCTCTTGGGACATAATCAAGCAAGAAGGAAATGAAGAGAAAAATAAAACACCAGATCCAGGGAAAGGTAAAGCACCTGAATCTGCTCATTTTATTGTTGCACATTGAAATATTGGAGTAACTAAAGAAATTTTTAATACTTCATTTGCTTCATGGAAATATGCATGGTTGCTTCACGCAGGCGCAACCTATCACATGACCTTTAGAAAATATTTCATTCAATATTTTTGTGACAATGTAGATGGAGCAGTCGACTTTGCAGACAAGTCAAAACTCAAGCCATCAAGACATAGAAAATTGATACATATTAAACATTAATTATGATGATTTTTCAATGATCGATTCATAAATTTGTTACATATTAAAATATATTTAATATTTTGCTATATATTAAGAATAATTAATATATTTTTAATATTAACAATAATTAATATATTAAAAAATAATTAATGAATTTATTTTTAATTATGCTTTGACTTAAATAATGAAACAAATAAATATTAATTAATGAAACCTAGGGGGAGTATTAATGATTAATGAGACTTAAGGTGAGGGGGCTTGGGAATATATAGATTTGGATGTTAATGTAGGAATCCAATTTTCACTTATCCTTCATCCCTATTGATGTTTTTAGGATGTTTAATGATTTCTATGGCCTCTCTAAATTTTTTGTGGAAGTAGTAGTCAATTTTAGCAAGGATGTAGGTTTTCTCAATGCGAATATGATGATTAGTTATGTCAGAATGCTCTACTAGTGCAGATTTTTTCGACCGATTATGTTTTATGTCAGCTGAATGTTCAAGGATTCTACTATTGATAGATCGACCAATCTCCCCAACATATGGAATTCCACAAGAACATGGAATTAAATAAACGCCTTTCTGGCATTTAGGGTCAATGGGATCTTTAACAGAATTGAGGCAACTACAGATGGTATTTAGAGGTTTGAAGCTGGTCATGATTTTATTTATTTTTAGGATATGGTAAATGATGAGCACCAGTATTGCAGCAAGAATGCTGCAACACATGGGGCTACGAACTTTACTTTATCAACCTGGGGTTCATACAAACTTGGAGGTGATAGTGTTGTATACACAAGTAAAAGTGATGGTTCTGCCTTTTTTCACTGTTTAGTTGGTGAGAGACCACTAGGGTTTTTCAAGATAGACTTCTATGGATTCAAAAGAAGCTTGATTACTGATGAGGGAAAGAGAAATCTACTCTAACTGTTAAGAGACTATTCTAAAACACATCATTTCCTACCTAAATGCTAAGAGACTACATTTCAAAAAGAATGCTAGATTAACATGTATGAAATTCAACTATCTTAAGCATGTAAATTCGAAGCATCAACATTCTACTACTGTGCATGTATATGGCTACAACAAATCTGTTTTTTTTCTTTCTGTCTCTTTCCCTTTTTATGGAGAAGTGTGAAAGCCAATCTCTCTTGGTGATGTGGCAAGTGGCTTAGAGATACTGGAGGATGGTTGGAAGGTTTGGGGGACCCTTAGGTGACCTTACCTGGCTTCCTAGAGGTTTTCCCTCAATTCGGCCTCAAAATAGGCCACTACAGGAAAGCCTATAGTATGTCCTAAAAACCTACAGTATTCCTTGTATTTCTACAGGATACAGCCGAGAGAAAAACGATTATTGTTGAAGGTGATGGAAGGCTTAGGGAAGGTGGTTGGTGGATGGAATGAAGTGAGAAAATGCCTAGGATCACTTAGAACTCAAAACCAAGGTTGGGAGATGGTTGGATTTTCTCAACATGCTTGGAGGAGTTTCCTTGAAAAATGATGAAATTGGTGAGGGTCTTAGTGAAAGCAAGGAATGATCATGGATGGATGAAGTTGGGAGGAGGTTGTTGACTATGAGATATCTCTTTGCTTCTGAAACACCTGCACTGCATCAAACAATGATATTTGCCCAAAAATCATGTAAACAAAAAGAATTTCAGTAAGCTAGAAAAATAGAGTTTAATGAGCTAGTTGTCTACTTCATGCATAAGGAAAATTTGCAAAATAAGATGAAATCATTGATGAGATCTACTGAAAGACTGAATATGGAAAAAATTATAGCTAAATCCTACACTTGCAAACTAATCAAATGCTGGCTAAGTACAGTAAACTCTAAATTCTATGAGAAAGTAGAATTCTGTCTTTTTAGGGCTCCATGGGGGTCCTTTCCTCAAATCGTGATCCCTAAAGGAAGAAGTGAGGCCAAAACACCTATTGACAGCTTTTTGATGTTCCTTTTATCCCTTCTAACTACTGCTGAATGGAAACAAACTAATAAACAAACCGATCAAATCTATACTACTTGCAATGGAATACTTCTAAGGACAATTTAACCATGAATCTATGAAATTAATATAAGTATACAGATACAAGAAGAGGAGCCTTTGCTGCTAGGGTTGGGCCCTAACCCAAGAGATTAAGTCCTCTAAGTTAACTCAGTGCTGGATCAATAAAAAGCTCATTCTCATTATCAAAATAGAAAATTACATAACAATGTCTTCCACAAGTCCAAAGATAAAAAATAACTAGTGGTTTTACAACAAAAATTCGAATCCTAATGAGGCTCTAGGCCTCTTTATTTATAAGACTGAAGTACCCAACGAATTCCTTAAATATAGGGAGGCTTGACTCCCAAACTCGAGATAAAATAACTCTTTGACTGTCACTTGCTCAGCTGCCTTTTGATCTTCATGACTTGGCTTCTTGTACTCCGAGCTAGTGTGATTGATGGAGGAATATTCAAATGAGGGAGGAGTAAATGAGGAGATTTACCTCCTATAATCTCTCTTCCTTGTCCCGTTCGAGTTTCAGCCTTTAATCTTGCCAAAATTCCCTGATTTTCTCTCACAAACTTGCATTCAATGCACATTAGTCCTCCAGGCATAATATCTCACTTTGATTGATCTCTTTGAACAAAATATCATCAAAACATGTAATAGATTGTGAGAAGAGTTGATTTGACTAAGCTAGGAGGTGAATTAAGGTCCATATAGTTACCCCATGATGAGGCTCATCATCACCCCCCTACTGAAAGTGTTGCTCATCGTCTAAGCAACTCAATCAATATCCATATATTTCATAGCCCTTGTGGCCTCCCTGACATCCCATGCTTCTGTTGTGGTCTCCTCTTCTTGTGCATAGAATCCTGCCTTCTGTTCTATCTCCTCCCACTGCTTTCTTTCTTCCTCTTCCTTCCTTCCTTCTAACATTCCCAAGAGCAGTGGTGGACTGAGTCTCAAGCCAATCCAATTGAGTTTGAGCCTTTGGATGGTTTGCTTGTACATGAGTGTCATGTTCAATGCTTCTTTCATTCTTTGAGGAGAATGGTACTCTCTGATTTTCAAATTGTATGGGAGAGTATTTCATCTCCTTTGGAAAGCTTGCATGTTGTCATCCCCTAACAACCTGAACATATCTTCAAAATGTGTAATTTCTTGCTCTTGGGCAGCAAGATACCTGGGTGCAAGTTGAGGATTATTTGCAATTAAATTATGTGTGCTGATGACAACCATTGGATTTGACTTCTCAGCTCTTATCATGAGAGGCTTTGTTTTTTCCCTTGCCAATATCTTCTTCATTTCTGCAGCCCTTGCTTCCTCATGGTTCATCCATGATGCCAAAGCCATCAACTGCAGATCACCTAGTTTTTCATTAGGGTCCCATACATTCAGATCTGTCAAGGCCATGTTATGCAAGTAGAACTCAGACATCTTAGCCCTATCTTCCAATGTGCTCTGATCACAAAGATCAATGAACTATCTATAATCCTGGAATGGAATAGTGCCTCTCTGTGCTACGATCTTGATTTGGAATTGCAACTACTGTTCCTTAAGGTATAATGCATAGGACTTAGCTGGCATCCTGCACTGGATTGCCTCTAAAGATAGACTAGCCATGGTTTCCAATTGATTCTCTTTTTCTTACAATTTTCCTTTCAACCATGCATTTTCTGCCTCCAACTGAGTTTTCATTATGGCCTCTCTGTCCCTTAGGCTGCTTAGTTCTCTACCCATCTCTTTGATATTTTCCTCCATGTGACCTATGTCCTCCACTCTCTTGGACTTTGCAATCTGCATCCATCTATGTGTTCTTTCTCTTTCTTTCTCAAGCTCAAAGAATAATGGGATGGAAATTTTTTGTGGAATGACCCTACCCCCTTCAATAAATCTATAGTAGGAATCAAGGTTAGGTTGAGGACTAGGTTCCCTTAGCTCTGGGTCATCCTTCTTTGGTTCTTGCTACATACTCCCTTCCTTATCCAATTTTTGAGTTTCCTGTAGGTTTAGCAGAGTTTCCTGTAGGATTGCCTCTGCTTCCTGTAGGTCCTGCTATGTATCCTGTAGGATGTCTTTTCCCTTGGATGAGGCAGATCTAGTCACAGGCCTTCTCACATAAGTGATAGGAGACTTAGGGGAGGTTTGTCCCGAGGATCCTTCTCCTTGAGTTTTTATAAGAGGAGTCATCTTCTCCTGCTGTTTAGGTGAGTCTTCAATAACAATAGGGACCTTGGTGGGAGTTTGAGGTTTTCCCTGCCTTATCCTTGTACTTTTTCTTGTTCTGAAGTATAATGGAGTTTGTCTTTGTCTTTTGCCTTTTTGTTTGATAGGGGTACTAAGGGCAGTGAGGGTAGTTGCTGCCTCTCTCTTAGTGGGTTCTGGAGACACCCTGGGTGACTCCTCCTTGTCTTCTGCCTCCTCTTTTCCATTCCCCTTTTCATTTTTTCCTTTCTCCTCTTCTTCTCCCTCTAGATCCTCACCTTGTTCATCAGTTTCCTCCTTGGCATATTCCTTTGTTTCTTCACCACTTTCCTTCTCTTTCTCTTCCTCTTCTTCCTCATCTATTTCCTCTTCATCCCTCTCTGCTTCTTCTTCATCTGTTTCAGTCTCTTCTTCATCCCTTTCACTGGCAGTAGGGCTCTTGTCATATTTGAGGGCTTTTATATCCTCCTCTGTATGCATGTCTCTGAAAATTTCCCATGTGATAGGAATTCTAAGGTTGTGGAGGGCATCTTCTATGATGAGTCTAATTAACCCATGATGGGCCAGCTGCTGGTAGTTTCCTTCCTTCACTTTTATGCTCATATCTATCAGGGATTGAAGAAGGAAGTAGGGTATGTTGAGTCTGTGGTGAGGAGGTGTATCTGCTCCAAACCTCAATTCTTCAAGAAGCCTAAAGTGGTATCCATATACCACACTATACCTACCTTCACATGATATGTATTTTATAAGGTGGTAGCTTATTTCATTCCAGGGGTATGGTAGGCTTGCTCTTCTCACTCCATTCTTGTCTTCCATGGCCTCCTCTCTATCTAAAAAGAATTTCTTCTTTGTTGTTTGTTGTTTGCTACTTCCCTTGTCTTCCTTTCTCCAAGGCGCTCCTAAGGGAAGTGTGGTAATCCTTCTTATGAGTTTAGGGGTTAGCTCTATGGAGAGGCCTCTTACCACAATAGTGGCATGGGTCCTGGTCAGTGGAATGAGGGAGAGAGAAAAATATCTGGCTATTTCATCATTATACCCTCTTAATTTCTCAAAGTACCCCATCCAATTATGCCTTGTGAATATTTCTAGCACATGAGGGTGTTGGTGAATCCTCACAATGTTGATGGGCTCCCTTCTATTAAACCCCCTTGTCATTTTGTCTGGTGAATGGAGGAGCAAAGATGTATGATACAAAATCTTAATGAAGGGGGAAATGGGACTGAAATTTCTGTGGATACAATTCACTTATACAACTATTAATTTCAATCAAACTAGAAGATTTGTTTGTTCATTTCACTTGGAAAAATGGGATGAAATGTAGAGCCTACCTCCTTACAATGCTTGATGTAGCCAACCCCTGTGTTTCCTCCTCTGAAATCGCTCACTTCCAATCGTGTAGACTGCTTGACTGTATCCTGTAGGATTCCTGTGGGATCCTGTAGGATTTCATGTAGGATCCTATAGGAGGTCCTGCGCAGGAAAAAATGAAGTTTCCCTCTCCTGTAGGTTGCTTAAGGGTCGAGAGAAACTTTGCTAGAGTGAGCCTTGAGAAGATGAATGCATGTGTGCATGGGGATCAACATTTATTTCCTCTTATGGTCGAGTTGAGTGAGGTGGTGTGCTGGCAGTTGAGGTAAAGATTTCTATTTTTGGACCGTTTTTCTATACTACTACATCATCATTCCCCTCACCTCGTAATCAAATCCCACTTCGGGCATCCGTAGTCTTAACTTCTTTTGACCTCATCCTCATGTTCTTTGACTTGACTACTGCCACATGTGTGAGGACTAATTTTTTTTTCCTCGTTGACTGAACGAGGGTGGCCAAGTTAACTCGCCACCTTTCGCTTATAAACCAACTCATTCACAATCTTTACAACTTTTGATAACATTATGAAAATGAGAGAGTGAAGCGAGATATTTACCTGTTGGTAACAATACCTTGCTGCAGTTTTTGAAGAAATAGGTCTTTGCTGTGTGTTGGCTGCTTGTGATTTCTCCTTCTCCTTCTTCTTCTTCTTCTTCTTTTTAATTTTTTTTCCTTTGATGATTTTCCTTGGTGTGCAAGTACCTGGTGTTGAGGATGATGATTTTGTTGCTGCTTTGGAGATTCTCTACCCTTGGATCTCCATGCTTGAAACTTGCTGCAACTTATGATTTATGTTTTGTGGGATAGGCTGCTATGGGATTTCCTACAAGATGTCCTGTAGCTGCTTCTCCCTCAAAAAATTTATAATTTTCTACTATTGGGACCTAAGGATGATGAACATGGACATAGAGTAGGTCTATGGATGTGTGAATAATGAAAAATAACCTTTAGGTGTTGTTCCCCTTTCTCTCTGTCTCATCTTTTTTCTCTGTGTTTTTTTCTTGAAAACTGTAAATTTTTGAAAACTGATTTTTTAATGATGAATGCAGGGGTGATCAAGGTGGAGAGAGGTATGGTAATGAGATGGTGATGTATGAATTCTATATTTTTTTATATGGGAAGGTAATTTCCATGCCCTAGGGTTCCTCTAGGATTCCCAAGCCACTGTAATTCCTACAGGATCATCCTGTAGGTTTTCAGGGGATCCTGTAGGTTTACAGGGAATCCTGTAGAAAACACAGAACCCTTGCAAACTGAGGCAAATGAGTGAAAAAAATGAAAGGAATGGTGGAATGATGAAGGATAATGAATGGAGAAATAAAAATATGAGCTAAATAGGTCCCTCTCGATTCTCCTTTTCTCTCTGATCGTCCTCATGCTGACTTGCAAACAACATTTTCATTTTTTTTTTCTCTTTTTTTTTTTTTTGAAAACAACTAGTCTGCCTCCAAGAGGTTTTAATCCTAGTTGCTTGCCCTGGGCACCTCAAAAGAGGTTTTCACCCAGAGATCTTTATATTTCTCTTTTTTCTTTTTTATGACACCATTGGGCCATCTTAAGAGGTTTTCAACCCAATAGTGGGACTCAGGTACCTCGTGAAGGTTTTCACCTGAGTCTCCTTATTTTTTCTCTTTTCTCTTAGTGACTTGATGAGGCAGGAGCTAAGACTTGCTCCACCACCATCACTGTTTTGTTGATACCATCAATGAACTCTTGCTTTGAAAATGGTATTTTGTAAACTTTCAATCTATGCCCATTAACAAGTAAAGGAATGGCCTCTGCATCTATAGTCCTTATTTGCACTGAACCATTATCATGGCATCTCTCTATAACATAAGGCCCTAACCATCTACTCCTTAACTTGCCCATAAAGTCTTTATACCTAGAATCATATAACAAAGCCCAATCACCTTCTTGAAATTTCTTATCCTTGATTTTCTTATCATGCCAGATCTTCCTCCGAATTTGAGTTACCTCCGTGTATAGGAGGGCCTGCATTCTGAACTCATCTAAACCATTCAACTGGAGCAATCTCTCTTTTTGTGCACTGTTGAGATCTAGATCTAGTTGGGCTGCCATCTTCAATGTATTATACTCAAATTCAATGGACGATAGGGCCTTCTTCCCATAGACCATATCATAGGGTGTGAATCCAGTGGCAGTATTCCAGGTGGTATTATAGGCCTAGGTGGCCTCAACTAGTCTATCTGCCCAATATTTCCTGTTGCTGCTAACCACTTTGGTCAAGATGACCTCTAGCGCTCTGTTGGTCACCTCCACTTGGCCATTAGCTTGTGGGTGATAGGGAGTGGAGGTTCTATTCTTGATCTTGTGCTGGATTAACAAGTCTTCAATCATGTTGGATGTAAACTGGCTGCCTTTATCAGTGACCAGTTCTCTAGGGTACCCAAACTTGTAAAATACATTCTCCCTTAAGAACTCAACCACCTTCTCCTCTGTTGTTGCCTTAATTTCCTTGGTTTCAGCCCACTTAGTCAAATAGTCAGTGCACACAATTATATATTGCTTTTTCTTGGAAGGAGGGTCAATATGCCCAATGAAATCCATGCCCCACTTGTCAAATGTCTTGAAAGTCACTTGAGGTTGTAGAGGAATTTCCTCTTTTGGAGTAGGCTTTCCCATCCTTTGGCACCGATAACACTGACTGGTATATCTTTTCACATCCTGATGAAGAGTGGGCCAATAATAACCAGCTTGTAACACCTTGAATGTTTTCCTCTTTTCTACAAAGTGACCTCCACAAGGCCCATCATGATAGGTTAGAAGGATGTCAAAGACTTCCTCCTACCTGACACATCTTCTTAGAATTTGATCTGGGCCTAGTTTGAAGAGGTTGCCCCCAATCCAAGTGAATGGGGCTCTCTTCCTCACAATCTTGCTTTTCTCTTTGGAGGACAAGTTCGGTGGGAACTGTGTAGATACCAAATAGTTTTCTATGTCAGCAAACCATGGAGAGAGAACTGAAATGGTGAATAAGTGTTCATTCGATAACTGATCATCAACCATTCCTTCCTCACCTGCAGGCAAAGTTAATCTGGACAAAAAATCTGCAACAACATTTTCCTTGCCAGGCTTATCAACAATAGTTAGATCAAACTGCTATAATAAAAGTAACCATCTAATAATCCAAGCATTCACATCAGGTTTATTCATTAAATATTTGATTGTAGCATGGTCAGTATGTAAAAATGTTTGATAACTTGTAATGTAATGCCTAAATTTGTTCAATGAATGCACAACAGTGAGGAGCTCCTTTGCGGTTACTGCGTAGTTCAATTCGGCCTTTGACATATTCTTACTGATAAAGTAAATAGCATAATGCAATTTTTCATCCATTTGGCCTAGAGCTACTCCTATGGATTTATGTGAGACATCATCATGTATATGAAAAGGAAGGGCCCAATTTGGGCCTTGGAGAATCGGTGCAATGGTTAATTTGCCCTTAGGGTGTCCAGGGCCTCTTGACAACTTTTTGACCATACAAACTCAGAGTCTTTGGCCAACAACCCAAATAAAGGAGAAGCTAACTTGCTGAAGTCTTTTATAAACCTTCGATAGTATCCAGCTAACCCTAGGAAACTTCTTACATCTCTCTACTTTTGCAGAGGTGGGACCCTTTGGATGATAACTATTTTGTTTGGGTCCACTTGAAGTCATTGTTGGGATATTGAATGACCTAGCACAGTCCCTTCAGTCATCAAGAACTCAAATTTTTCGGGACTAAGAGATAGGTTCATTTCAATACATTTGTTCAGCACCTTACCTAAGTTGGACAGAGCCTCTTGGAAATCACATCCATAAGGTGTAAAATTATCCATATAAATCTCTACTACATCATGGACTAACTCGGAAAATATACTCAGGACTTCTCTCTGGAAAGTGGTAGGAGCATTGCATAGGCAAAAAAGAAGGACCCTATAGGTGAAAGTACCCCCGGGACAAGTGAAGGTGGTTTTATCTTGGTCCTCCGGGCTGATATGGATTTGATTGTACCTGCTGAATCCATCTAGGAAAGAGAAAAACTTTTTCCCTGCTAGGCCATCTAACACTTGGTCGATGAAAGGTAGAGGGAAATGGTCCTTCTTTGTGGCTTTGTTTAACTCTCTGTAATCAACACAAATCCTCCACTTACCATTTTTCTTTGGAACCCCCACCAAAGGAGAGACCCACTCACTGTCGGAGATAGGGTAAATGAATCCTGCATCTAGCAGCTTTTGCAATTCTTCTTTTACTATATCTTTGAGAGTTGGATTCATCCTCCTTTGGGGTTGTCGGATTGGTTTTCAACCTCCTTTGATATAAATGTGGTGAGTACACACTGAGGGGTGCACTCCCTTCATTTCTTTGTAACTCCAAGAAAAGGAATCCAGATGTTCCTTGAGCATGTTGCACAACTTTTATTCTTGGTGAATAGAAAGAGATGGGTTGATTTTCAAAGTTCTCTTAGGGCCGAATTCTATGGTTTGACATGGATAGGGTTGGAATCAGCTAAACATAGATCAATCTGATGATTGTTCTAGGTTTCCTTTACTACTTCTTCTAAGGACAATGTTCAGGGAGTTTGACTTTGGAGTATGTGTTCAATTAAATCATCTTCATCTGGTTGTCCCCCTCCCATGGTTGTTCCTATGGTATAGAGTTGGGAAGAATAAAATTCATCTTCTTCCTCCTCTTCCAGCCATAAAGGTAAGTATTTTTCTAGAGATGGTTGGGTAGGAGGATATAGGACTAACTTCTTGGACATATGCCCATTCTTGATAGTCATATTCCCAACCCTTGAGCTAATGTAGGAATCGACAGTGGCTAGCCAGGGTCTCCCAAGGATGAGAGGGTAAACAGTAAGCTTGGCCTTAGGCTGGAGAACTAGGAAACCTACAAGGTATTCCCAAGAGTCAATGGAGACCATCACATCCTCCACAATCCCCTTAGGGGTCACTGTGGAACGATCTGCAAGTTGCAGGACCACTGTGGTCTTTCTCAATGAACCTTGGAGGTTGAGCTTAAGCATGGTGTCCTTGTTCATCACATTAAATGCAGCCCCAAGATCAATCAAAGTGTGTGGGACAATGGTGCAATTGATGTGCACATATACTACAGGGATTCCAGGGTCCAAATACTTTGGATAGATTACCTGCCTGTTATAGACATTTTTGTGCCTTACAGCATGAAGCATGAAATGTCGATAATCTGAGGGATCCAAAGTCCCTAAACATGTTGTTCCTACCCCTAGAGGAACAAGGTCAGCAAACCATAGCACTGAAAATCAGTTCTCCACCTGAAAACACTCAAAAACAAGCAATTTCTGGATCATGTCAGCTGCTCCACTGAGCATCTGCGCTGAATGTCAACTGCTCCACTCTGTACCTGCGCTGAATGTCAAATCTAATGAAGGCTACCTGCACTGGGCGAGATTGGCCAAGTGGCACAGTCATTCTGCAAGGTGTCAATTGCCCAGGAAGCTTCCAGACTGACACTTGGGTCAAGGAATTCGCCTTGTGATGAGTAAGAGGGTCTTGATCTCCAAGTGGAAGCAAGAATCTCCAAGTGGACTCAAGAACTGAAGAATAACTGAAGTGGGAGAGGACACTAGTCAGCTTCATGCCAGCCTCAAGCTGACTCATCCTTTCTCCAAATCTCCTATATATAGAGCTCTCTCATGAGGTCTAAGGAGGCTGGAATCTTGTGAATGTAAGGAAGTGCTGTTGGTTTGTGCATAGAACTATTGGGTGATTGCTTTGAAGGAGGTGAAGAGGAGATTTCTTTCTGCTGGGAGGTGTTGCTGGATTGGGCCTATTATGGTTGTAACACTCTCAGAACTTTACTTCTTCTATTAATAAAGTATTTGAGGTTCTTCTATATGCATGTGTCTCTATGGTGAATTGATGCTTGTATATTTGATTTATTCTAATCCTTGAATCAGTTATGGATGTATGCTTCTTGTAGTTTCCTTTCTTTGTGCTTTTACAGGATCTTTGTGTAGCTGGGCCGGTGAAAGAGCAAGGAGCTAGGAGCAAGTAGCAAAGAGGGAAGATTGGATCAACCATTAGCGGAAGATAACGGTTAGTGGATTCCTTTTCTCTTCTCTCTCTCATCTCATAAAGAAGTAATCTTGAATAGCTTTGCATTCAGTTGTTGCTGAGGTACTATCACCCTTAGAGTGGGATAGGGTCATTCCGTATTGGATACTTTTCCCAACAAAAAATTGGCGACTCCGTTGGGGACCGTATCTTGTTGGTTGTTTGTGTTTTTTCTATTCATTTCATAAACAAAAGGAGTACCGAATCGAACTGTGTTTGAATCAATCAAATACAAAGTAGAGGGTAGCTACTCTAGCTCTATTTCTGGGCAAGTTTATGATTTGAAGAGCTGATCCACAAGGACTCTAATAAGTTCTTAGTGATAGCTTTTCATCCTCCTTATCATCCCTTAGTGTGTCCTTGACTGATAGCTTCTGATTTGAGCAAAAACTGTGAATTTTTGAGCAATCTGTGACCCGGAAACCACCAGAAACGAAAGTTTCGTTCTTCAGTGTAGGCTGTGCAAAGGCTGTTTGCATTTCAGCGCAGTTCCCAAAGGGGCTACCTGCGCTGAAGGTCAAACAGGCAGTGTTCCACCTGCGCTGGACCAGTCCTGCCTTGTGCTGCTGGGGTTTCCTACTGTTCCTTGCCTTGTTTTCACCTTTGTTTTTGCTGTTTGTTACCAGTCAGTGTGCCTATCTGAAACCAACTTTCCTTGTCACTATTCCGCCTCAGTTGTATAAAGAAACTGTGTTTGTTCTTTGTGTATTTCTTGTACATTTACAGTTTCCCATAACGAAAGTGAACTAGTCTTGCTGTGACCTCTTAGATCTAGACCTGTGATAAAGTGTCGTTTTGATCTTAAGAGTCAGTTTGTTTGCTGTTCATAGCTGATTGGGCTTTTGCTTTCGTCATTTGGTTTGAGTTTATATATTTCTAGTGTCGAAACAAGTAAATCTTAAGGTGTCTTTTGATTTTGGACAAGCTTGTTTGCTTTCACTTGAAATTGAATTCAAAATTATACAACAGCTTTCTTTTTGCATTACACCAACATTAAGAAAGAGAAAAGAAATACCTGCATCTTTGCATTTTGCATATAAGTTTGTATGTTGATTTAAGGAAAAAGTGCATTAGCGAGTGCTCTTTGATCTGTGTGAAAAGATTTTGTCTCTCTTTTCCCTCAGTAGTTAAGATTTTCATAAGTCGAAAAGATTGAAAAAGCTTGCTTCTCATCTTAGACTGCATTTAGGAATTTGTATCAATACATCTCGTGGTGAACCTTGAAAGGCAGACTTTAAAAAAATATTGAATGAACCTAACAACGCTTTGAAACATAACGCAAACATCTAGAGGTCTAAGCTAGAGACGTGTTCCGGCGTCGTTAAACATAGTGACTGTCGATCTCGACGAAGGTGGGTGATTCCTCCTGAGAGTCGGTGGCACTAATATGGACTTGTGCTCCCACGCACCGTCGCGTATATATTGGGAGACCCCTATAGGAATAAAGCCTTTATCCAATAGGAAACCGTGTCGGCCGCCCTACTGATCGCAATGCATTGAACACAGCATTCACGAAGATCGACCACTCGTACCGTAAAACGTATTCTGTGGTTTTGCGAAAGGTTTGGCACACCCTCTGCCTAGATCTCCAAAGCACTTTCTTTTGGCCTTTTTCAAACTCTATAACTGAAAAAGTCCAACCGAGCATTTGTCACTTCGGGCTCGTTAATACATCGAAGGAGACTAGAGTCATCTTTAGCTTTTTCTCGACTCTTAAAAAGTGAAAAAGCAAGTTGTGTCTAAAAGTGTCTAATAAAATTCATTCAATTCGGAAACACAAATTTCCCCTTTTAATATTTTAGTTGATCGAGTAATCCGCAATCGTGGAAGAAAGTCAATTGAAAACCCGTCGTTTGTGGAGGCTTACGAGTCAACCGTCTTTGTCCCCGGAATCGAAGACAGTACGGGCAAAGCGAACTCGTTTAACCGGTTCAAAATCTCCTTTGAAAGTTAGAACAAGTGTTCCAACTGCAACTGAGGTTCCGGTTACTCCTAACATTTCTGGAAACCCTGCCTCTATAGAAGAAGTTCAAAAGCCACAGAAGGACAGTAATACTGATCCTAATCTGGGGGCAAATACTTGTGTAACTGAACCAGTTCCATCTGTAACCGGTCCAGAAAGTTTTGTTCCCCAAACAACTGTCGCTGTCGAAACAACCACTTCTTCGGCACCAGAAATATTTTACGGACCTGGCGGTCTTCCTCTTCCACCGGGTTTGATTGCGATAGAGGAAATTGCAGAGGATCCGCAAGCAAGTACTCCAACTCATTTTGGAGTCGGGGTCACTCTATTTCCTTCATCAGAAGTTAATCCACCACAAGTGGAAGTCCTTGTAGAATCGCTAGGCAATCTATTGGATAGACTTAAAATGTCTGAACAACCGTCATCATCTAGGACTGTGTCAAATGACACAGCGACAGCAGAAGCCCCTGCCGTCATTCCAACGATGTTTGCCGGCATACCAGCTGTCCCAACTAGCTCTCAACAGCTAGAAGGAGTCCACCAAGGGACTATTTCGACAGTATGGTCTGTTCCAGTTTGTTCATCCGGAGTAATACCCGGTAATTCTTATGTTGAAACTCGACAGATTGACCCTCATGGGGTCAATTTGGGCCATTTAGTCCTCAAGGACTAACAATCCCTCTGAGTTCCGGATTGCTACCATATGGGGGGCAGTATGCCCTTTCATTACCTCCTCCGGGAGGATATCCATATGGCAGTTCTCAACAGTATTCTGGTTATACTGGAATTGCATCAAGTAGTTGGGTACCTATGCTACCTCAACAACCAAGGATTGTATATTCTATGCAACAGTGTGTACCTGTGACGAACATCCCAACCACCCCGGCTATTGTAACCGTGTCGCAAGTTCAAGCGATACCTGTTACATGTCAACCTCAGATTTCTCAGGTTGTGATGCAACAGTCGCTTGACCATGGGTCACAACCACAATCGCCAACTGGTGGGACGACACAAGTACAAACGGGTACAATTACCCCACACCTTGGTCCAATGGTTAGCATGGCGCAACAAAACATGGCGTCACAATCATGGCTTGTACAATACCAACAGCCGCAGTTCCAGCAAGTGTACCAAGGTTCTGAGCAGCAGATCTTTGCGAACAGTGGACAACCGTATATCCAAAACGGTCAAAACCAACCACTTTACAGTGGTCAAGTCCACCAGCCATATCAGTCATACCAACATCAATTGCATTATGTTGGTATGCAAAGACCCACTGCTCAAGTGATTCCATCGTACCCTGGTTACGCTTCGCCTAACCTGAATCAACAGTTACCATTCGTGGCAACTTTAGAGTTACCCGATTTACACCGTTTAACCAACGGTCCGATTGCTTATGCCCCTTGGTGGCCAGCGATTCCTCATAAACTTCCATCTGACATTCCTAAATTCAATGGAAATCCAGGTGAAGACCCGTCGAATCACGTGATGACTTTTCATCTGTGGTGTTCGTCGAAAACCCTTAACGACGATTCGATAAGACTTCGCCTTTTTCAGAGGACATTGACAGGTCCAGCAGCTAAATGGTATATTGAATTGCCAAGAGCCTCTTTCGACAATTTTAGTTCCCTAGCCACGACTTTCTTAACCCACTTTCAATTACCGATAAGGTATGAAATGGGAACAAAAATATTAACCAACTTCAAACAGACAACTGCTACCCATATATCTGATCATATACATGAGTGGCGTCGTCGTCGTAGGATGGTGAAAACATATGTTCCCGATCAGCTATTAGCTGAATGGTTTATAAAGTCGTTACTTCCGGCTATTACGGAAGATGTGGCCAAGGGGGGAGTCGTAACAGAGGAGCAAGTGATTGCTTGTGCACAATATTTAGACTTAGTTTATACTCAGTCCGGCACGCTCTACGACAAAATACCTGACGCTCCTAGACCAGAGTTTTCAATTCCTCCCCCTCCTAAATCAAATAGTGACTCTCATGCCGGTGATGGCGTGATTGGCACAGCAAACACGAAATCGATAAAGGCTTCGTCAAAGAAAGCCCGTAAGAATTCGGATCAAAATGCAAAAGAAGAAATTCTTGCTTCGGAAGTAAATGCCGTATCAAAAGATAATGGCAAAGAAACCAATCAACCAGGAAGCAAGAAGAAGCAAAACAAAGGGAAAAAGAAGAAACAGGGTGAGTCATCCCCTGGAAAAAATTCTTCAAACCCTCCTGGCAAAGGGAAACAAAATTATCCATGTCTAATATGTGATGATAAGGATCATAACACAAATAATTGCCCATTCAAAGCTGAGTTAAAGAGGTTCTTTAAAAGTTCCCAAACATCAGCTGTGTTAAATGATCCATTTCCCAACCCAGGTCAAAATCTGGTTGATAGTGGAAATGCTTCCCCGTCGCAAGTCCTTATGTTGTCGGTTTCGAAACAGCAGAATGATGCTTTGATTTTGACAAGGAACAAAGATTATGGGAATCCTCAGGTGTCGAACGAAAAAGGTAAAGATCAACCAAGTAGTTCGACAACAACTCCGACAGAAGTTGTAACACCCACCATCCCTGAATTAACAATAAAACCGCCGAAGGGTGTAGTACACAAGTCGACATTTAATCCTCGCGCCAGAGCGGCGCAGCATTATAATATAGTGGAAGATTTGGCCCAATCGCCATCCGCTATGTCGACTCTTGAAGTGCTACAAAATTGTCCAACCCAAAGGCAAGCATTGTTATCAGCAATTGGTGGGGTTGATCCTAAGGATTCCAATCTTGTATCCTTTGATCACAAGGGATATGATCCTCAGTTACCAGCTCAGCTAGCTTTCCTTATTCAAGTGAAAGCACTCAACAAAACTGTTCACAGAACGATAATTGATGAGGGAGCCTCGACATGTATTATGTCAATGAGTTGCTGGAAAACTTTAGGATCTCCAACCTTGTCACGATCTTCGACGACATTAAAAGCCTTCGACGGAAGGACTTATACCCCTTACGGTATCCTTAATAACTTGAAAGTCGAACTAGGAGGAAAGACAGTAGAAATTGATGTAGAAGTCATCGATGGAAATCTTGACTATAACATCCTACTGGGTAGACCATGGATTTATGCCATGGCAGCTGTCGTGTCGACTTATTTTAGGAAGATCGCATTCCCGTTTGAAGGAGGGATTACGATCGTCGACCAACAGAATTTCCTCCCTAATGGTTCACAAGTTACAGGAAGCATTCCCATGATCCATGAGAGCAACCATTCAATTCAAGATATCGGAGTAGGATTATTGAAAGACCCCACATTGATGGGAACTTTCGCGCTACCACCTCCTATTTATATAGGAAATGTACCGTTTGTAGCAACCTGCAACATGATATCTTCCACGAAGGTCAACATGGATCATTCAATGGTTTTGCCCCCAAGCCATTTAGAAATATTGTAGCAATCAATGTTTCAAGCATGCGAGGCGAGCCCAAATCAATGCTCGTCAAGCGTTTGGGTAGATAGATCTAGAGAATATGGAACCCCATTAGATCCTTGGTCGAAAGTACATGGGACTGACGAAGGAATCTTACAATCAATGATGATTGAGGGGGCACCATGGAATGATCACCACCATCATTCCCTTCTTCCGGAATATGAAGAAGATACTCAAAGTGACCTTTATCACCCTTCAATATTTGAGTTCCTAACGAATACTGTAAATACGGTGGATTCCGAACGAAACCTATCCAATATTGAAGAGACTATAGCCATAAATATCTCGACCAAAACAGATGTTGTAGAGAATATTTATGTCGGCAAAGGTTGTTCCCCTTCAGAACTGGAAATATATAACACTCTTTTTCGCGAATTTAGAGATGTCTTTGCGTGGTCATATGATTAAATGCCAGGCATTGACTCGAGTATCGTTGAACATGAAATTAAAATGTATCCTGATGTCAAACCAGTAAGGCAACGGCTTCGGCAGGTGCACCCGAAGAAAGCCGCTGCCATTAAGGCGGAAGTTGAAAAACTCCTCCATGCTGGGTTCATCTACCCGGTTCCTCTAACCGATTGGGTATCGAATATTGTCCCTGTTATGAAAAAACAAGGGACGATTAGAGTGTGTGTTGATTATAGGGATGTAAACCAAGCTTGTCTGAAGTACAACTACCCCACACCCTTCATCGACCAGATAATTGATGAATGCGCCGGATGTGAAATCTTTTCATTTATGGATGGATTTTCCGGGTATAATCAAATAAATATCCGCCCACAGGACCAGTCAAAGACTGCATTTATTTGTCCGTGGGGCACATTCGCTTATCGAAAATTACCCTTTGGTTTAAAGAACACAGGGGCGACGTTTCATAGGGCGATGAATTATGCCTTCCATGACATCAAGAACATTGTTCAACCCTATCTCGACGATCTTCCGGCTCATTCGCGAAAGCGGACTGATCATCCGCAACATTTAAGAGCGATATTTCTACGTTGCCGACACTACAAGATAAGACTCAATCCGCACAAATGTGTGTTTTGCGTTGGTTCCGGTCGTTTACTTGGCTTTGTAGTCTCTAAGGATGGGATTCGTCTCAACCCCTGCAAGGTTCAGGCAATCATTAATTTGCCTCCACCTTCAAATTTGCTTCAGATTCAGAAACTCCAAGGGAAAGCAAACTTTCTGAGGAGGTTCATTCCAAATTACGCAGAACTTGCTAAGGGTTATACTCGTCTATTGAAAAAGAATGTACCTTTTGTCTGGGACCAGGTAGCGCAAGCTTCTTTTGATGCTCTGAAAGATTGTCTAGTAAAAGCATCATTAATGTACGCCCCGGACTATCAAAGAGATTTTAACCTGTATCTAGCTGCAGCGGATACGACCATTGCGATGGTTTTAGTTCAAGAAGTCGATGGAATAGAACATCCTATCTATTATTTAAGTAAAAACTTAAACGATACAGAAAGTAAATATTCTTATGTTGAAAAACTAGCGCTTGCAGTTGTTCAAGCGATTCAAAGGTTTCGACATTATGTCCTCTTTCGGAAAACTACCATCCTGTCAGATTGCAACCCCATGACTTATATACTGTCGCGACAGTTGCTGGGGGGCAAATATTCAAAATGGATAGCGATCCTTCAAGAGTTTGATCTGGAATTTGTGAAATCCAAATCAAAGAAAGCTCTAGTTTTCGCAGAATTATTGTGTGATCTCCCATCATCGTCCAACGATGAAACATCGGAAGAATCAATCGTGGACGAAAGTTTGTTTCTGATATCTGTAAGTGATGAGTGGTATGGAGACATCATAGTTTATCTCCAAACCCAAAAATTCAGGTCTAATACCTCTCGCTCCGAACAAAAACGTATACGATACCAAGCAAAAGACTACATGATCGTCGGTGATACACTTTACCGTCGTGGTGTCGATACAGTTCTGAGGAGGTGCCTTACCCATGAGGAGGCCGAAAAAGCCCTGAATGATTGTCATTCAGGCGCGTGTGGGGGGCATAAGTCTGGATATGCAACAGCACAAAGAATCTTACGAGCAGGATACTTCTGGCCAACCATGTTCAAAGATTGCATAACCGCAGTCAGAAGTTGCCATGCTTGTCAAATCTTTGATAGCAAAACCAGACGACCACCCGCACCTTTACAGCCGATAGTTGCTGTTGGGCCCTTCGCCAAGTGGGGCATCGATTTCATGCAATGTAACCCCACCTCGACCGGGGGGCATGGGTATATTATAGTCGCTGTTGACTATTTTACCAAATGGGCCGAGGCGATGCCTACATTGGATAACACTGGTGAAACAGCCGCCCTTTTCTTTTTTAATCATGTAGTCGCCAGGTTCGGCGTACCACAGGCTATAGTTACAGATCATGGGTCGCATTTTCGCAATCACATGATGGTCGAATTAGCTGCCAAGCTAGGGCTATCTCACGACAGCTCTACCCCATATTATCCGCAAGCCAACGGACAAGTTGAGGCAATCAACAAGGTCCTGAAGCGTATGTTGCAAAGGATGATCGGGGTTCACAAAAGAAGGTGGCACCTAATCCTGTACTCAGCCTTGTGGGCCTACCGAACGTCGGTAAAGAACGCAACCGGGTTCACACCTTTTCAATTGGTGTATGGCCTGGAAGCAGTCTTACCGATCCAGTGCGAAATTTCGTCGCTTAAACTCGCAATTGATCTTCTCCCCGGAACCTCAGAAGAAGAGGCTCGTTTCTTGGAATTAATCCAGTTGGATGAAACCCGTCGTGACGCCGCTTTGGCTAATGAAGCTCATAAGAAACGAGTCAAGGCTCAGTTTGACAAAAATGTCAAACCCCGTGTCTTCTCAGAAGGTGATTTGGTCTTGCTTTATGACCAAGAATCCGATAAATTGGGAGCAGGTAAATTCAAGTCCTTATGGATGGGCCCCTATATTGTTAAAAGGGTGTTAGCAAAAGGAGCCTACGAGTTAATGGATTACGATGGAATTCCACTGGCGCAGCCCCGCAACGGGTTGTACCTCAAGCGTTACTATGCTTAAATAGTAACCTGCATGCTTTTGTTGTATTTTGTTTTCGCTGAAGTGTTTGTTCTGGTCGAGTGATCCACTTTTTTTTCCGTTGCAGATGTCAAACCTTCTGGAGACATGTGTTGGATATGCCGACGGAGCGAGTCGTAGTTCGCGGAACCTGTCCTCCGCAGCCTGGGCCATTTTGGATCCAAGCGGCGAGTTAGTAAGTTTCAGAGGTGTATGTATTGGGCAATCAACGAATAACATCACTGAGTATAGCGCGTTGATAGAACTACTCTCTGATGCCATCACACGTGGCATACGCCGACTAATTGTCAGGCTAGACTCACAGCTCGTAATACTGCAACTCAATGGTATATATTCTGTTCGCAATCCAGCTATTTATCGCATGTTCCTAAGGGTTAAGATCTTGGAAAGACGATTTGATTCAATTCAATATCAACATATTTCAAGAAACTTAAACACATTAACTGACTCATTAGCGAACTATGTGTTAGATAGACATTTGCAACATTTATAAAAAAAAGGAACACCAAAAATTGTACATATGGATCACGTAAATCAACCAGAATAAAAACCGAAAATCAAAATATATAAGCTGTTTATATAAGTTCATACATAATGTTCTGTAACCAAGACAAAATTGGTCATATGACCTAAGAACTCAAAAAGATGCTAGGGGGCACCCTAGCCTAGTGGTGCTCATGATAGTACGTCACGGCCTGTGCAATCATGCGCAAGAGACGAGTCCATCGTCTAGGCACACCAATGGTATGCCGCTGCATCTGTAAAGGTAACTCGTCAATCTGTACATCCGGAAGGCCACGAGTAAGGCTCTCAACCTGCTCCTGCACAGCTGTAAGGGTCTCAGTGTCGTCAAGATCGCGAATGACAACTCTCCTAGCAGGCTCCCCTGCCGGGGCAGCAGCTGGCGATCTCGGACGAACTGCTGGACGAACAGGACCAATATCTGCATGCACCCAAGAGTACAATTAAAAGTCTTGATAGAATAAAGCACAGCAACATTATGAGTAAGAACAATAAACAGTAATATGGTCAAAGAGTTTACCAATGGCACCCCACTGCTCGCCATCCGGTAGCACCAAATCCGGATCACCTCGGAAATCCATACCCACATATGGATACTCAGAAAACGCCATCTCCTGACGCTCGAACCACCTAAAGAAGGCCTCAGTAAAAGTAATCTGAGGTTGACATGCATGCCTAGACATGTGGTCAACCCACCTCTGCATGCGTGGCTCGGTCGGAGAAGGCAAGTCAAGTATGATGTACTGAGGCTGCATCAGTGGGATTTTCTCCAAGGCGAAGGCATTCAGAATAGAACCAAATCCAAAGTTCTTCAGCTTCCCATCCTTTACCTTGGTCAATTGACTTTTCATCTGAACAAGTACCGCATCACACCAGTTGAATACTTTCGGTTGGAGACACTCCAAGGCGTGCTGCATATAAGACCTGTTGGCAACATGTAAAGCTGCGCTGCCGGCCATCCTACCAATAGTGAACAGAATGGACCTGAGAGCCCGATCAGTAATCTCACGGATAACAATCTTGCCGTCTCTGCTCGGCTGAGAACCTTCCCTGCAATACTGGCGGACATAATCTCTGGTGGAATCAGTCCCCCGGGCCGTACCTGATAAGGAAATGAGGGCACCTCATCTTGACAACCCAGTCAAGAAGTACATGTCCTCTATAGTCAAGGGGATGGTCTTCCCCCTAATCTGGAACACTTGGTTAACAGGGTCCCAAGCATCAAGCATATACTGCAGTAAAGAAATCTGTGCTCTCATGCTAGAGATACGGAAGAACTTTAGCAGGCCACAGTTCCGCAGCGCGTTCACCGTGACCGGGTCATGGAGGGCAATCATGTCCTCCTCTTCATGTTCTCGTTCTCACCATGTAAGGGACATTTTGTTCAAGGTTCCCTGCAAAGCAAACAAGAGAAAAAGTGAATTCCTGATTTGATGAAAAACTGGCGAAAAATTCATCAAAAATAACCTTAAAGCTCAGTCTTTTTGAGCCCAGCGCAGGCAGGAAGTCTCCCACTTGTGCTGAGGGTCAGGCTGCCTTAAGTCAGCTTGACCTTCAGCGCAGGTTTCGAAAGGGAAACCTGCGCTAATCCTAGGGCGCCCTGGCAAAACCCCAGGGGCTCAGAAAGACCGGAAAACAGGCAAAAAACAGGAAAAGAAAACCATGAAAAGAAAGAGCTAGGGTTTAGCTCCTATCTGGTCCAGACGGCACCGAAAATCGTCCGCAGAATCTCCCAGAATCAGCTGGTGAAAATCAAGGGGGAAGAGGCACCTCCAGAGCTCCAACAAACCAAATGCAAATGAAATGGTAAATGAGAGGTAAAAACACCTTTTAATGACTTTTTACACAGTTTAAAGTGAAATATTAGAATTATAATCTCATTTTCATGCAAATATTATTCATTTCTAACAAAGTTTGTTGCAGCAATTGAAAAAGCAGTACTATATTTGAAGAGAGAAAAGCTAGTAATGGTAAAAAATCAAAATTTTGACCATATAATCGAGCAGTTTTACCGCGGAATTTATGCTCGTTAAAAAATAGAAAAGCGAGATCCGAGCAGTTTTAGCGTCATAGTTCATGCTCGTTAAAAAATAAATATAAGCTTTTGAGCAGTGTTTTGGCGCATTCAAGCTCTTTAAAAAATGAACCCAGTACCGGTAAATAACCATTGTGATCGTAAATTTATTAGCCATAAAAGCCTTGGTCGTGTTTGCACCCGCCACCTCCATATGATTGTTTACCCATTTTGAGGAACAGCTGCGAAGAGTGATTTCACTTAGCCATCCTTGTGACACTGCCGTGATTGGAAAGTTCCAACCTGTACCTGGAATCCACTGCTATCCCTGTTTATCACTCGTTCCTCAAAAGACGAGTCTTCTTTGAGCTCTTTTCTCCTGACTCGTAAAATATGAAAAGTTTGCCGAGTTTTGGCCTTCCAGCTCGTTAAAGTGATCGGAAGAGCTATCCCTCCTCTAGATTTTAATCTTTTTGGACCTGAGGGATTATTACACAAAAAGGTCGAGCGCTTGTTTTATTCGGCTCGTTAAAGTAATCGAAAACTCATCCCTTTTGTATTGTTTTATACTTTTTCGGACTTAAGGGATTAGATGACGAAAAAGGAATTTTGGAGTTAACTTTCTGTACCTTTTCAGACTCTCTAAAATTGAAAAGGACCGAGTTTTCCTTGTCGTTAGACTCGTTAAAATGATTAAATAGCGACAAACTTGTCTTTAGACGAGAACGAGTTTCCCTATCGCTAGGCTCGTTAAAACATAGCGATGGGCTTGCCCGAAGGGCAGGTTATAGAACAAGCATATGTTATCCTCCTCAAGCTTGACAAAAATAAAGAGGTACTGGTCAGAAATGACTGGGGAAAAATTGGGAGAACCTCAAAGCTTTAATGGTAGCAAGTCGCTCTTGAACATGACACTTTGTCCTCCGTATCACATCGGGTTGGGTTGTTTCATTCACCGGTCTCATCACCATGGTCCTCGCCAAACCATCCACATTTGGGGTAATGCTACCGATCCATCACATCAGTGTCGTTATATGTTCAAGAGATGTGTTCAGAAAGAGTCAACCGTGTCCCATCCACTGCCATACATTATCCTTCATCCACCCATGATCGCCACCCTGAATCATATTTCACAGATTTTTTTCACCTCCACTAAAATCATTAGCTCCGTTCCGTGTCATTGATGTGGGATTCATTAAGGCCCTCCTTTGACGGATCGCTTCTTGTCGACTTCAGCTCATTATCCAGGAAGTTGATCTAGGAACAAACCCCCCAGTACTTTGAAGCTTGCATGCCTCAATGGCAAGTTTCTCACTTCCGGCGACAGGTATACATCAATGACCTTCGACCAGAAGATTTTGCGTGGTGTTCGACGCCAAGTCCTTTATTCACACCACGTGAATTGTATTGCAGTACCTTGAGGGTCATTGTCATTATTGGTGATTCCTCTCGCGCTTGTTAACGGTTTACATTATTGACCGGTAATCAAGCGATGTCTTTCCATGTTCGACTTCAGCGCAATTCTCACATGGATCGACTTGTACTTAGAGTGAAGATCGAACGAGTTTGAAGACCCCGGATCTAGTTTCATCCATCCGGGCTGCGATATATATATTCAGGATATAAAGACATTTGTTATGTACATCATTACAACAGATGATCATCCTACTCAAAGGATGATAATTTCAGCAGAGAATTATCAGTCTACCACCAGACGATCGTCTGTTCTATGTACCAAAATGAATTTATAAAGCTGAGCATGGGAATGCCCGCCTCAGCTAGATCATGAAAGCAGAATGAAAAATAATGTATTGTATTGTATTTTATTACAGGGCACCTCTCAGCGATTGAATGAACTTTGGATCCTCCTGATAAAGCATTTCACCCGATAAACGACCTCATACTTTAGGGGGCAACTGTTATAGACATTTTTGTGCCTTACAGCATGAAGCATGAAATGTCGATAATCTAAGGGATCCAAAGTCCCTAAACATGTTGTTCCTACCCCTAGAGGAACAAGGTCAGCAAACCACAGCACTGAAAATCAGTTCTCCACCTGAAAACACTCAAAAACAAGCTATTTCTGGATCATGTCAGCTGCTCCACTAAGCATCTGCGCTAAATGTCAACTGCTCCACTCTGTACTTGCGCTGAATGTCAAATCTAATGAAGGCTACCTGCGCTGGGCGAGATTGGCCAAGTGGCACAGTCATTCTGCAAGGTGTCAATTGCCCAGGAAGCTTCCAAACTGACACTTGGGTCAAGGAATTCGCCTTGTGATGAGTAAGAGGGTCTTGATCTCCAAGTGGAAGCAAGAATCTCCAAGTGGACTCAAGAACTGAAGAATAACTGAAGTGGGAGAGGACACTAGTCAGCTTCATGCCAGCCTCAAGCTGACTCATCCTTTCTCCAAATCTCCTATAATAGAGCTCTCTCATGAGGTCTAAGGAGGCTGGAATCTTGTGAATGTAAGGAAGTGCTGTTGGTTTGTGCATAGAACTATTGGGTGATTGCTTTGAAGGAGGTGAAGAGGAGATTTCTTTCTGCTGGGAGGTGTTGCTGGATTGGGCCTATTATGGTTGTAACACTCTCAGAACTTTACTTCTTCTATTAATAAAGTATTTGAGGTTCTTCTATATGCATGTGTATCTATGGTGAATTGATGCTTGTATATTTGATTTATTCTAATCCTTGAATCAGTTATGGATGTATGCTTCTTGTAGTTTCCTTTCTTTGTGCTTTTACAGGATCTTTGTGTAGCTGGGCCGGTGAAAGAGCAAGGAGCTAGGAGCAAGCAGCAAAGAGGGAAGATTGGATCAACCATTAGCGGAAGATAACGGTTAGTGGATTCCTTTTCTCTTCTCTCTCTCATCTCATAAAGAAGTAATCTTGAATAGCTTTACATTCAGTTGTTGCTGAGGTACTATCACCCTTAGAGTGGGATAGGGTCATTCCGTATAGGATACTTTTCCCAACAACACTGCCCCAACATTAAGTCAGATAGTTGTCCAATGATATTAATGGTAGGGTCATCTCTTCTTCGCCTCCATGGATGCTTGAAGCACTTCTCCTTAATCAAATTATTGTAAATAGGTACATATTTTATAGCTTGAAGAAGTGGAATTCTGACACATAGGTTTTTCAATTCTCCCAGAAGTTCAGTCTCTTCTGGGGTAGGATGGAGTGGTTGGGTTAATCTCTTAGGAAAGGGTGGTGGATTTACTTTAGGCATGCTTTCCTCTCTTTCTTCCTCAACCTCCCTAGGTGGTGGTAGAGATTGGTTGTTTGATAGTACCCTCCTAGATATCAAGTTGATTTCCTAAATCTCCACAGCATAAGCAAGATACGATGTCTCTCCACTGTATACTTGTTGTGCATGTCTGTTGTTCGGGTTTGAATTTGGCTGGGTAGGCATCTGGGGTTGTTTATGTGGAGAAGGGTGTAAAAGTTGTGATTGAGCAGGTGGTGAAGGCAATAAATTTGGAACATTATTGTATGGGGGCCTCCACCCCTGGGCGGTGCTGTTGTTGGGAAAAGTATCCAATACGGAATGACCCTATCCCACTCTAAGGGTGATAGTACCTTAGCAACAATCAAAGCAAAGCTATTCGAGATTACTTCTTTATGAGATGAGAGAGAGAAGAGAAGGATGATCCACTAACCGTTATCTTGCGCTAATGGTTGATCCAATCTTCGCTCCTTGCTGCTTGCTCCTAGCTCCTTGCTCTTTCACCGGCCCAGCTACACAAAGATCCTGTAAAAGCACAAGAAAAGGAAACTACAAGAAGCATACATCCATAACTGATTTAAGGATTAGAATAAATCAAATATACAAGCATCAATACGCCACAAAGATACATGCATATAGAAGAACCTCAAATACTTTATTAATGGAAGAAGTAAAGTTCTGAGAGTGTTACAACCATAATAGGCCCAATCCAGCAACACCTCCCAGCAGAAAGAAATCTCCTCTTCACCTCCTTCAAAGCAATCACCCAATAGTTCTATACACAAACCAACAGCACTTCCTTACTTGTACAAAATTCCAGCCTCCTTAGACCTCATGAGAGAGCTCTATATATAGGAGTTTTGGAGAAAGGATGAGTCAGCTTGAGGCTGGCATGAAGCTGACTAGTGTCCTCTCCCACTTTAGTTATACTTCAGTTCTTGAGTCCACTTGGAGTTTCTTGCTTCCACTTGGAGATCTAGATCCTCTTACTCATCACAAGGCGAATTCCTTGACCCAAGTGTCAGTTTGGAAGCTTCCTGGGCAATTGACACCTTGCAGAATGACTGTGCCACTTGGCCAATCTCGCCCAGCGCAGGTAGCCTTCATTAGATTTGACATTCAGCGCAGGTACAGAGTGGAGCAGTTGACATTCAGCGCAGATGCTCAGTGGAGCAGCTGACATGATCCAGGAATAGCTTGTTTTTGAGTGTTTTCAGGTGGAGAACTGATTTTTAGTGCTATGGTTTGCTGACCTTGTTCCTCTAGGGGTAGGAACAACATGTTTAGGGACTTTGGATCCCTTAGATTATTGACATTTCATGCTTCATGCTGTTAGGCACAAAAATGTCTATAACAGTTGCCCCCTAAAGTATGAGGTCGTTTATCGGGTGAAATGCTTTATCAGGAGGATCCGAAGTTCATTCAATCGCTGAGAGGTGCCCTGTAATAAAATACAATACAATACATTATTTTTCATTCTGCTTTCATGATCTAGATGAGGCGGGCATTCCCATGCTCAGCTTTATAAATTCATTTTGGTACATAGAACAGACGATCGTCTGATGGTGGACTGATAATTCTTTGCTGAAATCATCATCCTTTGAGTAGGATGATCATCTGTTGCAATGATGTACATAACAAATGTCTTTATATCCTGAATATATATATCGCAGCCCGGATGGATGAAACTAGATCCGGGGTCTTCAAACTCGTTCGATCTTCACTCTAAGTACAAGTCGATCCATGTGAGAATTGCGCTGAAGTCGAACATGGAAAGGCATCGCTTGATTACCGGTCAATAATGTAAACCGTTAACAAGCGCGAGAGGAATCACCAATAATGAAAATGACCCTCAAGGTACTGCAGTACAATTCACGTGGTGTGAATAAAGGACTTGGCGTCGAACACCACGCAAAATCTTCTGGTCGAAGGTCATTGATGTATACCTGTCGCCGGAAGTGAGAAACTTGCCATTGAGGCATGCAAGCTTCAAAGTACTGGGGGGTTTTGTTCCTAGATCAACTTCTTGGATAATGAGCTGAAGTCGACAAGAAGCGATCCGTCAAAGGAGGGCCTTAATGAATCCCACATCAATGACACGGAACAGAGCTAATGATTTTAGTGGAGGCGAAAACAATCTGTGAAATATGATTCAGGGTGGCGATCATGGGTGGATGAAGGATAATGTATGGTAGTGGATGGGACACGGTTGACTCTTTCTGAACAACATCTTTTGAACATATAACGATACTGATGTGATGGATCAGTAGCATTACCCCAAATGTGGATGGCTTGGCGAGGACCATGGTGATGAGACCGGTGAATGAAACAACCCAACCCGATGTGATACGGAGGACAAGGTGTCATGTTCAAGAGCGACTTGCTACCATTAAAGCTTTGAGGTTCTCCCAATTTTTCCCCAGTCATTTCTGACCAGTACCTCTTTATTTTTGTCAAGCTTGAGGAGGATAACATATGCTTGTTCTATAACCTGCCCTTCGGGCAAGCCCATCGCTATGTTTTAACGAGCTTAGCGATAGGGAAACTCGTTCTCGTCTAAAGACAAGTTTGTCGCTATTTAATCATTTTAACGAGTCTAACGACAAGGAAAACTCGGTCCTTTTCATTTTTAGAGAGTCTGAAAAGGTACAGAAAGTTAACTCCAAAATTCCTTTTTCGTCATCTAATCCCTTAAGTCCGAAAAAGTATAAAACAATACAGAAGGGATGAGTTTTCGATAACTTTAACGAGCCGAATAAAACAAGCGCTCGACCTTTTTGTGCAATAATCCCTCAGGTCCAAAAAGATTAAAATCTAGAGGAGGGATAGCTCTTCCGGTCACTTTAACGAGCTGGAAGGCCAAAACTCGACAAACTTTTCATATTTTACGAGTCAGGAGAAAAGAGCTCAAAGAAGACTCGTCTTTTGAGGAACGAGTGATAAACAGGGATAGCAGCGGATTCCAGGTACAGGTTGGAATTTTCCAATCACGGCAGTGTCACAAGGATGGCTAAGTGAAATCACTCTTTGCAGCTGTTCCTCAAAATGGGTAAACAATCATATGGAGGTGAACGATTGGCCAAATGAAATGGAGGTGGCGGGTGCAAACACGACCAAGGCTTTTATGGCTAATAAATTTACGATCACAATGGTTATTTACCGGGAAGTTCATTTTTTAACGAGCTTAAACTTGCTCAAAAGCTTATGTTTATTTTTTAACGAGCATGAACTATGACGCTAAAACTGCTCGGATCTTGCTTTTCTATTTTTTAACGAGCATAAATTCCGCGGTAAAACTGCTCGATATACCAGTCATAAGATAAGAATGTCTCCTGTGAGATAGCTATTTTTTATGGAGCTTTATCTCACGAAGCTATGCTCCTCATTTGGCAAATTTTGACCTTTGCCCCTCATCCTTTCTTTATGTAAGTTCGGAAACGGCTAATCCAAAAAACAGATAAATAACCGCTCTTTGCTTGCACTCCAAAAGGTTTGCATGCCCCCAGGTATAAGATGTAATTTCAAGGCTGCCCCTCCTCTCCCCCACCTTTGTTTTTCTTTGGGTGTTCACAGCTACTTGTCGTCTTGCTAGTCTAATGTTAACGATACTTGTCTTCTCGTCATTTTTAACGGGTCTTACGTGGTACTTGTCTTCCCGTCGGCCCAACTTTTAACAGATCCTTTGCAAGATCGCAAGAGAACAGCTACTTGCGACAAGAGAGCAGCTACTTGCGACAAGAGAAGAACACTACTCAAAGACAAAACATTAATGTTATTGAGGGAGGCTTGCCTCTTTCTGGTTACCCAAAGAATGGTTTTATTTGCTGCCGCAAATGAAACTCTTTCTTCGGCGATGTCTATCATTAGGTTACTCAAAGATGGTTACAATTTGTTGCAGCAAAGGAATCTCTTTCTTTGGAGGCTGCCCCTACTTATCCTTTAAAACATTTGTTTTAATGGGTGAGGCTTGCCTTTTACCCAAAGATGGTTACAATTTGCTGCCGCAAAGGAATCTCTTTCTTTGGTATTGCCTACCTATTTAGACAAAGGTGAATGACTAGAAATCATCAAACACATAACTTTGACAAAAGAATCTTATTCTAGAACAACCCTCTCTTCCTTTTTCGGACGGGGTACGGACTAGTCATATTCTTTCGCGGAAATTCTACCTTATACCCAGGGTTTCCTCTGCCCGAAGCAGACCAGGATGCATGCCCCCTGGGTTCCAGTCCCATCTTTCCGAATCACTCGCATTCATCGGGAAGGAGGACTGGGGGTGGAGACATTTCTTGGGTGAATAGACCATTCAGGGTTGGTATTTGACTATTTGCGATGCGTGATCCCGGAAATGAAAGTTGGTCTACGAGCTTGACCATTCTTCCTTCGTGTGGAAAACACATTACTCTAAAGAGTGAGGAGACTATAGCTCCCATGCAATATATATAGTCTCGTCCAAGGAGTAGGTTATAATCCAAGGGTCCTTGAACGACCATCACGTTCATTTGAACGGTCTTCCCTTTCAATGTAACAAGCACATTGGGGAGGATCCCTAATGGTCGACTGGTTCCTTTATCAAAACCCGAGAGATTTCTTATCTCAGGCAAAAGCTCTGGGGAACCCAGTGCTTTCCAAGCAATAGAGGAAAGGATACTCACAGATGCCCCTTCATCAATGATAGTTCCAGCCATTACCATTCTGTAGATTTGGACTATGATTCTGAATGGTATATTGGCTGGTAACCGGGGTCTGCCTAGTTGGTTCCAATCAAAGGACACAACCAGGTTGCTTGGTGGTGGGACCGAATACACGGCCGGATACGATCCTGACGATGTTCCTTCCTGCGATAAAGGAATGGGCGCATTGCCCTGATGCTCATCAGAGTCGGTGTTGACGAAAAGAATCTGGATGGTGTCATCCTTATTCTCTTCAGTGAGGGTGTCATTTGAAGATGAATCTTCAGTGACGGTGTCATTTGAGGATGAAACCTCTGAAGGAAGAACCGGGTCAACTGCCGTATCGAGCTTTAGACTTTCGTCTGGTCTGGATTCAGTAGGTTCATTTTCAATGACTGACGCTTCAACTGACCACTTGAGCGGGCCAGCTGTATTTTCAACCAACGAAGGACTTGGCACGAGTTTTTTGTATCCAGGAGGAAGCCCCAACGGTGAAACCGGGCGATCTTCCAAAACTCTCTTCGCTTCGTCTAAGAAGGGACAACGGTGGATGGCGTGATCGCCTTCACACAGTCTACAGGGGGATCTTGATCCCCCTCTTTGTCTTGAACCTTCACTTTCGCTGGTTGAGGGTAAGCAATCAACATGGCTATCAGAGGTTGATGCTCCCGAATTGTGCAAACGAGGTGACCAGTCCCTTAGTATCCGGGGAATACAGGGACAATCTCTATGGAAGTGGTCTCCTCTACATATGACACATGGCGATTTAGGCCCGGTCTGTGCTGTGTGTGGGTTTTTGTCAGATGTCTTTTGCTTGCCCCCAGTCGCCTTAGGCTCCTTCTTCTTCTTCTCCTTCTTCTCTATGGGAGCTTGGCTTTTGCCGGCTCTACCCTGCGAAGATGAAGGATTGGAGGAAGAGTTATAAGAAGTGGAAGGCTGGTGGGCAGCTCTAGACTGATCTAACCGTTGACTCGACTGTTCAGGAACCATGGTGGTCTGAACTACATTAGTTGAGAAAAGCCAAATAGGCAGGCCAATTGTCAGTCCTGGAAGCGACAATGTGGCCATGTGGGGCGCACCAACTTCTCCCCAAGAGGAGAATGGACTAGGATTTCCATCATGTGGAGTTCCTTGGTTGGGGCGTTCCATGTTCTCAACTTAAGATCAACGCGGGAATAGTAGGTGATTATGTTCCGTTTAAAATAAATTTTATAACGACGCTTAGACACAACTTGCTTTTTCACTTTTTAAGAGTCGAGAAAAAGCTAAAGATGACTCTAGTCTCCTTCGATGTTTTAATGAGCCCGAAGTGACAAATGCTCGGATGGACTTTTTTAGTTATAGAGTTTGAAAAAGGCCAAAAGAAACTGCTCTGGAGTTCTAGGCAGAGGGTGTGCCAAACTTTTCGCAAAACCACAGAATACGTTTTACGGTACGAGTGGTCAATCTTCGTGAATGCTGTGTTCACTGCATTGCGATCAGTAGGGCGGCCGACACGGTTTCCTATTGGATAAAGGCTTTATTCCTATAGGGGTCTCCCAATATATACGCGACGGTACGTGGGAGCACAAGTCCGTATTGATACTTATCGCTTCACCGTGGAGGAATCACCCAACCACTCAACGCTAAGATATCACGTTTAACGACGCCGGAACACGTCTCTAGCTTAGACCTCTATGTGTTTGCGTTATGTTTCAATGCGTTGTTATGTAAATTCAATTTATTTTAAGGTTGATCTTGTTTAGTAGTTTGCCTTTATGGATCACCACGAGATGTATGATAACACTCCTAAATGCAGTCTAAGATGATAAGCAAGCTTTTCAATCTTTCAACTTTGAAAACCTTAACTACTGAGGGAAAAGAAAGATAACACCTTTTCACACAGATCATAGAGCACACACTAATGCATTTTTCCCTAAATCAACATGCAGACTGTCATAATGTATATGCACAATGCAAGTATTTATTTTCTCTTTCTTAATGTTGGTGTAATGCAAAAAGAAAGCTGTTGTATAATTTTGAATTCAATTTTAAGTGAAAGCAAACAAGCTTGTCCAAAATCAAAAGACACCTTAAGATTTACTTGTTTCGACACTAGAAATATATAAATTCAAACCATATGACGAAAGTAAAAGCTCAATCAGCTATGAACAACAAACAAACTTAAACTCTTAAGATCAAAACGACACTTTATCACAGGTCTAGATCTAAGAGGTCACAGCACGACTAGTTCACTTTCGTTATGGGAAACTGTAAATGTACAAGAAATACACAAAGAACAAACACAGTTTCTTTATACAACTGAGGCGGAATAGTGACAAGGAAAGTTGGTTTCAGATAGGCCCACTGACTGGTAACAAACAGCAAAGACAAGAGTGAAAACAGGGCAAGAAACAGCAGGAGACCCCAGCAGCACAAGGCAGGACTGGTCCAGCGCAGGTGGGACACTGCCTGTTTGACCTTCAGCGCAGGTAGCCCCTTCGGGAACTGCGCTGAAATGCAAACAGCCTTTGTACAGCCTGCACTGAAGAACGAAACTTTCGTTTCTGGTGGTTTCCGGGTCACAGATTGCTCAAAAATTCACAGTTTTTGCTCAAATCAGAAGCTATCAGTCAAGGACACACTAAGGGATGACAAGGAGGATGAAAAGCTATCACTAAGAGCTTATTAGAGTCCTTGTGGATCAGCTCTTCAAATCATAAACTTGCCCAGAAACTGAGCTAGAGTAGCTGCCCTCTACTTTGTATTTGAATGATTCAAACACAGTTCGATTCGGTACTCCCTTTGTTTATGAAATGAATAGCAAAAAACACAAACAACCAATAAGATACGTTCCCCAGCGGAGTCGCCAATTTGTTGTTGGGAAAAGTATCCAATACGGAATGACCCTATCCCACTCTAAGGGTGATAGTACCTCAGCAACAATCAAAGCAAAGCTATTCAAGATTACTTCTTTATGAGATGAGAGAGAGAAGAGAAGGATGATCCACTAACCGTTATCTTGCGCTAATGGTTGATCCAATCTTCGCTCCTTGCTGCTTGCTCCTAGCTCCTTGCTCTTTCACCGGCCCAGCTACACAAAGATCCTGTAAAAGCACAAGAAAAGGAAACTACAAGAAGCATACATCCATAACTGATTTAAGGATTAGAATAAATCAAATATATAAGCATCAATACGCCACAAAGATACATGCATATAGAAGAACCTCAAATACTTTATTAATGGAAGAAGTAAAGTTCTGAGAGTGTTACAACCATAATAGGCCCAATCCAGCAACACCTCCCAGCAGAAAGAAATCTCCTCTTCACCTCCTTCAAAGCAATCACCCAATAGTTCTATACACAAACCAACAACACTTCCTTACTTGTACAAAATTCCAGCCTCCCTAGACCTCATGAGAGAGCTCTATATATAGGAGTTTTGGAGAAAGGATGAGTCAACTTGAGGCTGGCATGAAGCTGACTAGTGTCCTCTCCCACTTTAGTTATACTTCAGTTCTTGAGTCCACTTGGAGTTTCTTGCTTCCACTTGGAGATCTAGATCCTCTTACTCATCACAAGGTGAATTCCTTGACCCAAGTGTCAGTTTGGAAGCTTCCTGGGCAATTGACACCTTGCAGAATGACTGTGCCACTTGGCCAATCTCGCCCAGCGCAGGTAGCCTTCATTAGATTTGACATTCAGCGCAGGTACAGAGTGGAGCAGTTGACATTCAGCGCAGATGCTCAGTGGAGCAGCTGACATGATCCAGAAATAGCTTGTTTTTGAGTGTTTTCAGGTGGAGAACTGATTTTTAGTGCTGTGGTTTGCTGACCTTGTTCCTCTAGGGGTAGGAACAACATGTTTAGGGACTTTGGATCCCTTAGATTATTGACATTTCATGCTTCATGCTGTTAGCCACAAAAATGTTTATAACAGGTGCATTCCACTGAGGTTGTAGCGGAGCATATGGTTGAAATGACTGGATGATTGGTTGGGGATGATACTGAGGTGCAAAGGACCAAGGAGGAGGTGTATACCAGGAAGGATGAGTAGGGGTCCCCTAAGAAGGTATGGATGTGGTCTGGTTAGGGTTGTAATATGCATGGGATGACCCTTGCATGCCCTGCTGGTATGGCCTAGGCCCATGAGACCTCCTTTGGTTTATGTAGCAAAGTTGTTCAGTTACCCCTTCAACTCCTTGATATACAACTTTTAGTCTAGGTAGAGAAGGGAACTTGTGTTTGGACTGGTTTTCCTCATAGGCTGAGAAAATTTCAATAGAATTCAATGGACATTCATTCCTAGGGTTACTCCTGGTGCATCTAGGGCAGAAAATTGCTAAGGATCTCTTTGCTTCCTCTTGTTTTCTGTTAATGTGCACAGTGTCCATTTGTAGGGCAAGGGTTTGCATCATCTCACTCTTGAAATCCTCCAGCATGTTTCCAATTTCACCCTTGATGGATGAATTGGAAGAGGATGGAATAATGATAGGTTGACTACCCCTACCCTTTTCCTAGCTACCCAAGAATGGTTTCTAAAGACAGTATTGATATCCTCATAGGGTAACTGGTAGATGTCCCCTCCTGATAACAAGTTTAGGGTATCTAGAAGATCTTCCCTTACTCCTCTAAGCAGGACTAGCTTTAATGACTCAGGGTCAAGTGTGCACCTGGCCCTTTTGTAGCTAAGCTGGAATCTTTCTTCATAATCTTCTAGGGATTGATCACGCCCTAAGGTCATCCTAAAATTTTCCTCTTTAGTGTCTTTAGACCTATAGTAGTCTCGATACTTTTTGTTGAAGGCTTGCTGCATCTGAGCCCAAGTGGTGATGCTATCCCCAGGTAAACCCATGAACGAGCGCAAAGCTACATCCTTGAGAGTGGATGGGAATAGTTTCAACTTTTTCTCTTCATTGGTGTAGTCATTGGTTTGGCATATGACATCAAATTCAAATTGGAAAGTGTCCGGATCTTCTGAGGTCAGGCCATGGAAATGAGGAAGGGAAGAGGGGCTTATATTCTTCATCTTAGTATCCCCATTGGTTTCCTTGATGGGGAAGGCACCCTCAAATCTTTCTCTATTTCCTCTGTCATTTCTGTTTTCAGTCATTGGATCAATAGGAATGGGTTCTTCTTCTTCTTCTTCCCCTGTAGGTGCTTCAAATATTTTAGGTTGCTCACATAAGGGTTCCTCCAATTCACAACCACTGAAGAAGAGGGAAGGTTGGTTGTTTGAAGTAGTGGGGGTATTTGGAAATTTTTTCCCTAAGTTATCCCTATTCCTACGAGGCATGAAAAAAATATTTTTGTTTTGCTTTGCATTTTTTTCCAAAACTTTGAAAGTGATTGCAGAATTGAAATTGCATACTGAATGAAAACTAACTAACTGAATGAAAACTAACTATTTGAATGAAATCTTACTTGCAGAATGGAAAGGAAAGAAAAGAATGCAAAATTGAAAAGAAAGCAACTAAATTAATCTTGCAGAAATGAAACTACTAGAAGAATATCAGAAACAAGAAATGGAAGAAAGAAAGCAGTAATCACATATTACTCAGACACCTCCCCGGCAATGGTGCCAAAAAGTGATGAGCACCAGTATTGTAGCAAGAATGCTGCAACTCCTAGGGATACCAACTTTACTTTATCAACCCAGGGTTCGTACAAACTTGGAGGTGACAGTGTTGTATACACAAGTAAAAGTGATGGTTCTGCCTTTTGTCACTGTTCAGTTGGTGAGAGACCACTAGGATTTTTCAAGCTAGACTTCTATGGATTTAGAAGAAGCTTGATTACTGATGAGGGAAAGATAAATCTACTCTAAGAGAAAGCTTGTCTACTGTAGTAAGGAAAAAGACTGAAATCCAATGCTAAAACACACCATTTCCTACCTAATTGCTAAGAGACTATGTTTCAGAAAGAATGCTAGATTAACATGTATGAAATTCAACTATCTTAAGCATGTAAATTCAAAGCATCAACATTCTACTATTGTGCATGTAAATGGCTACAACAAATCTGTTTTTTTTCTTTTTGTCTCTTTCCCTTTTTATGGAGAAGTGTGAAAGCTAATCTCTCTTGGTGATGTGGCAGGTGGCTTAGGGATGCTGGAGGATGGTTGGAAGGTTTGGGGGACCCTTAGGTGACCTTTCCTAGCTTCCTAGAGGTTTTCCCTCAATTCGGCCTCAAAACAGGCCACTACAGAAAAACCTACAAGATTCCCTGTATTTCTACAGGATACAACCAAGAGCAAAATAATGGGTGATGAAGGTGATGGAAGGCTTAGGGAAGGTGGTTGGTGGATGGAATGAAGTGATAAAATGCCTAGGATCACTAATAATTGAAAACCAAGGTTGGGATATGGTTGGATTTTCTCAACATGCTTGGAGGAGTTTCCTTGAAAAATGATGAAATTGGTGAGGGTCTTAGTGAAAGCAAGGAATGATCATGGATGGATGAAGTTGGGAGGAGGTTTCTGACTATGGGATATATCTTTGCTTCTCAAACACCTACATTGCATTAAACACTGATATTTGCCCAAAAATCATCTAAACAAGAATAATTTCAATAAGCTAGAAAAATAGAGTTTAATGAGCTAGATGTCTACTTCATGCATGAGGAAAATTTGCAGAATAAGATGAAATCATTGATGAGATCTACTGTAAGACTTAATATGGAAGAAATTATAGCTAAATCCTACACTTGCAAACTGATCAAATGCTGGCTTAAGCATTGTAAACTCTAAATTCTATGAGAAAGTAGAATTCTGTCTTTTTGGGGATGCATGGGGGTCCTTTCCTCAAATCATGATCCCTGAAGGAAGAAGTGAGGCAAAAAAATATATTGACAGCTTTTTGATGTTCCTTTTATCCCTTCTAACTACTGTTGAAGTAAAGCACAAATGGAAGAAAACTAATAAACAAACTAATCAAATCTATACTACTTGCAACGAAATACTTCTAAGGACAATTTAACCATGAATCTATGAAATTAATCTAAGTATACATATACAAGAAGAGGATCATTTCCTGCTAGGGTTGGTCCCTAACCCAAGAGCTTCAACCCTCTGAGTCAACTCAGTGCTGGATCAAGAAAAAACTCTCTCTCATTATCAAAACAGAAAATTACATAGCAATGTCTTCCACAAGTCTGGAGCTCAAAAATAACTATTGTTTTTACAACAAAAATTCGAATCCTAATGAGGCTCTAGGCCTCTTTATTTATACAAATGAAGTCCCCAACGACTTCCTTAAATCTAGGGAGGCTCAGCTCCCAAACTTGAGATAAACTAACTCTTTGACTGTCACTTGCTTGGTTGCCTTTTGATCTTCATGACTTGGCTGCTTGTACTCCGAGCTAGTGTGATTGATGGAGGAATATTCGAATGAGGGAGGAGTAAATGAGGAGGATTTACCTCCTACAATCTCTCTTCCTTTTCCCATTCAAGTTTCATCCTTTAATCTTGCCAAAATTCCCTGATTTTCTCTCACAAACCTCCATTCAATGCACATTAGTCCACTAGGCATAATATCTCACTTTGACTCATCTCTTTAAACAAAATATAATCAAAACATGTAATAAATTGTGGGAAGAGTTGATTTGACTAAGCTAGGAGGTGAATTAAGGTCCATATAGTTACCCCATGATGAGGCTCATCAGTAAATTTTGTTAGCAGTCCCAAGAATGTACAGAATGTTCACTTTTCAAATGAAGTTATCCAATTTTTTTATTTTTATGACATGTTTCTTTGTTAGCATTAATGAGAGGCTTAATGGCTTGATGTCTTTTATATCCATTTTTCAATAACACATTTATAATATGTGCTTTCTCCATTTCTAAGTGTTCTTATTAGAGATTCTAACAACTCTTGTTGGTAGAGTGTTTAGAATCCATAATTTTTAGTTGGGATGATGATGAGAAGTGGCATGAAGATATTGTTTAGTATGGGTCTTTTTTCGGTAAACTTGTTTAGTAAGGCTATTATTGAATTCTACTTCCATGGTGAATTTTGTGGATGAAAAAAGGTTGTTTAAGTGTTGTTTAAAAGTTTCTAAAGTTTCACGCCCATGTGGCCATATGATGAAGGTATCATCCACAAATCTTTTCCATAATTAGGGTTTTAAGGGTGCATGTTTTAGGGCTTTGGTTTCAAAATATTCCAAGAATAAATTGGAAATAACGGAGGATAAAGGAGAGCCCATTTCTAATCTGCAAGTTTACTCATATACCTCACCCATGAAGCTAAAGAAAGTAGATTTAAGGAAAATTTCAGTTATTTTTGAAAGTGCCCCTAAATTTCTTTTGCATGATGTTCTCTATGTCTTAGAGATGTGAAGAATCATGTTGTCCCTAGTTCATATTCACCAGAAAGGACACTCCATTCACATGTTTGATGGAAAATTTTTAGTGAGAAAAGCATCAAACAACTCAGTTATTATGACAGGAGTAGAAGAAGAAAGACTACTGAAGTTGTAAGGGACATCTTCTTGTGCACAAAATTGTGCATACAATTCTCAATATAATGAAGGTACATTTCCATTTAGTCTTTTATAGCATGCAATATTTGGTCATCTAAACTATTAAAGTCTTCATTTATTAAAGATAAATCGTGTTACTGGTTTGCCAACCATTCCTGGGAAATTGAAGCAATGTGATGCTTGTATCTTAAGAAAACATAGCAAAAATTCATTCCATGATTTTGTTTCCAGAGCACATAGAAAGATTGAACTCATTCATTTTAACTTGTGTGGCCTTATGTCTATTCCTTCTACAAATGGAAATAAATATATGATGGCTTTTATTGATGACTATACTAGAATGTGTTGGGTAAATATGTTGAAGAATAAATCTGAAGCTTTTGAATATTTCAAAAACTTTCATGCATGGATTGAAAATGATATACAATCTCATATTGGCTCTATTTGTACTGATAATGGAAAATAATATACTTTAAATGAATATGAAAACTAGCTTCGCCAACATGGGATTCAACATCAAATGATTGTGCCTTATAATCGTCAACAAAATGGTGTAATTGAAAGAATGAACTTGTAATCTTAAATATTGTTTTTTCAAAAATGTTTAAAAAAAATGTAAATTTGATGTTCTAGGCTGATGAAGTTCTATGTGCAGTGTATATTAAAAGCATTTTTCCATCCCATGCTCTAGAAAAAGACTCCTTATGAAATGTGGTATGGCCTCATTCCTTCGGTAAGCCATCTTAGGGTTTTTGGTTCCACCTACAATGTCTTGATTCCTAAGGAATAGAGAAACAAACTTGGTGCAAGGAGTTGAAAATTTATATTCTTAGGGTACTTGGATGCCTCCAAAGCATATCGCCTCTATGCTGAAACAAATATGAAGTTTATATTGTCTAGAGATGTGATTTTTCTTGAACCTTCCAAGACTGACAATGTTGTTGAGCGGTAGCTTGATTACTTAGATAAATTTAGGCACACAAAATATTTTCAGGAATTTGATAATGAGATTCCACATCTTGAAGGGGGAATCCCTATCTTAGATTAATTTGTGGAATCTCCTTCTGAATCAGTCTCACCCCCTCATGAAGCTTCATCCACTTCTTCAGATCAAGAAGACACTTTGAGTGATGTGATTGAGAGGATTGGAAGGCTAAATATTGATTCAACCCCATCTCAGTCAACACAATAGCTTGGGCCATCTCAAGAAGGTCCTCCAAATGGTTCATTAAGACACTTGAAAGTGATCATACTCATGAGGTTGGAAAGACATAAATGAGAAGTTTTTCTAGACCAAATGGATGTATGTAGATTATTATGATTTAGTTGTTGGCATGTATGATTCTTATGATTGTGAGCTAAATTTGTTTATTAATTTCAAACCAACTTCCTTTAAACAAGTTTCTTCTCATGATTAAAGGAAAAAAGTAATGCATAAATAGTATGATGTTGTTATAAAGAATGAAACCTGGAAGCTATTGGACCCTCCATTTGGAACTAAATTAATTGGTTGCAAATAGGTCTTCAAGAACAAGTATAAATCAGATGGCTCACTTAACAAGCACAAAAAAAAGGCAGATGAAAAAAGGATTTGTATAGCAAGAAGGGATCGAGTATGAGGAGAATTTTTCCCCAGAGAAAAATGGGCTACCATCTAGACTCTCTTTGCCTTGCCAGATCAAAATGGATGGAAAATCCATCAAATGGATGTAAAAACCGCTTTCTTGAATGGAGATATGAAAGAAAATGTTTTTATGTCTCAAGCAGAAGGTTTGTTGTGAAGGGACAAGAGCATAAATTTTGTAATCTTATCAAATCCTTGTATGGAATCAAACAAGCACCACGAGCTTGGTATGAAAAATTGACTAGGCATCCTTTGAAACTAAATTTCAAACACTTTGATCTCGGTGATACAACTTTATTTGTCAAGAAAGTTGGAAAAATTGTTGTCTGTCTTGTGGTGTATGTAGATGATCTATTGATGATAGGGAACACTGAAAATTATATTGCATCCATAAAGAAATAATTGCGGAAGGGATTTGAGATGATGAATTTGGGATATGTTCAATATTATTTGGGTATTTAAGTAACCCAACATCCAAAAATTATATTCCTTTATAAAAAGAAGTACATTGGAGATTTGTTGAACAAATTTGGCACGGCTGAATTCAATCCTTTTTCCGCTCCAATGGAACAAAAATTAAATCTCCCATCCAAACAAAGAAACAAATTTGAGGATGCAAATAAGTGCAGGCAACTCGTAGGAAGTCTTAACTACCTCACTACTACTAGACCACACATTTCATTTGTTGATGGAATCATTTCTAGTTTTATGTAGAAACCTTTTAAGGGTCATTGGTTTGTTGCAAAAAGAGTTCGAAGGTACTTTAAGGGAACTCAAGACTTAAAATTCAAATATACATAGGTGAATGACTTCAACTTGATTGGATACTCTGATCCAAACTTTGATGGAGATAAGGAAAATGGAGTATCTACTTCAGGTTATGTTATGAGTCTTGGATAAAGAGTTATCTCTTAGAGGTCACACAAATAGTCAGTTCCAATAGATTCCACAACAAAGGCGGAATATATGGCAGCTGCAAAAGAAACCAAGGAGATTGTGTGGCTCAGGAAAATTCTTGAAGATTTGTAGGAAAAACAAGTGCATTATGTTCCTCTTTTAATTGACAATACTTCTACAATAAAATTGGCCAAGAATCCAAAATTCCATGATCGAAACAAACATATCAATACAAAGTATCATATGATTTGAAATCATATTGAGGCCAAGTCTATTCACCTATGCCATTGTTCCACAAATGAACAGATTATAGACACCTTCACCAAAGTGCTTGGAAGAGAAAATTTTGAAATATTCAGAATGATGCTTGGACTTACAAACACCCCTTGAGATTAATGGGGGAATATTTATGCCTAATCCTCCGGGATTGGGAAAATATGTTATAAATGTAAATACAAAATAAGAAGATGAAGAGACCTTGGAATGCAAATCCCAAGGGTCTCTCATGTGTGTATATATTAATGTTCTTCTTAATAGAAAATTTAATTTGTGGAGTTACCATATACCTCGCTTGATATAATAACATTATGATCCATATCACATCATCTCATTAATCTTGCAACACAAACTTCTTCATTTATTTCTTAATTATACTTCTAATTAGTTTTTCTAACAACTTTGTTGATAATTGAGATTAAACATTTTCTTTTCTAATAGGAGTTACATTCAAGGATTGATATGGACAATAATGAGAACAATTAAATTCAAGAGCATTATTTCAATTAAAATATTTTCTAATATTGCAACACAAGTTTCCATACCTCTAGCATATGTTATTTTTATCATTTAATTTGAGAATGATGATACCAATTTCCAAGGTAATGAAACTCAATGCTAAGATTCAAGGAAATCCCTTACTATTAACCCTTCTCCTTCACATGGTCACCCAGTAGATCACCCTATCCCTATATTAAATACTTATGTTGGGGATTTTTTTGAAATGAAAATGGTTGTCCATTCCACCATGTGGGATCCCAAACATTTCACAATTTTGATGCCATTGAAAGTGGTTTGATAATTAGGTTTGTAAATTTAATCAAAAAAGTTGTTATAGATAAATTGATTCTTGTTACTTCCACCACAGATAATAGAAGACAAAAATAAGATGAATTAGATATAATACATATGGTGAAACTAAGAAATTCATAAAATAATTTTAGGGGTTGTGACGTGTCCAATGGGTTAATTCCCCTTGTAAACATTGTAAATAATTACTTGTATTTATGTAGCCATAAATCAAAATGGTTCAGAGAAAGGGACATAAATTCCAGTGCTTGAGGAGGGATATTGCTTGAGGAATTGGTTATTTTAAATATCAGTCATGGGCTCACTGAGTGGTTTTAAATTGAGTTGATTGTGTCATTAATTCAACTAAAAACAAGGACATGTCCATGTTCTTGTTGGTAAAAAAATACAAGAAAAGACAAGTACAAAAGTAAATGAGAGTATGGGTTTTGTTGTTGAGGGGGTTGGTCTACATAGATCACGTAAAGGAACAAATGATTGGTTTGTGAAAAATGACAAGGAGACACTCCTTCAGATAGTTAGAATGACCACGAGAAGGGAAGGTCGGGAGAGGTATGCCAGGAAGGATACATGATTTATTCACTCAAGTGGAGCAGGGGGAGCAGAGAAAAATAAGGCATCATGGGACTGAGAGAATTCAATGGAGAAGAGAGGCTCTAGTGATAGTCCAACTAAGAAACCCAAAGGGGTTGCTGGCTGATAATCATAGAGCAGTGCTTGTTCCACCTATGGCTGATAAAACCATTGAATATTATGAGGCTTTGATGAGAACGCTACTAAGAAACCAAAAATTCCCTTGTTGGATGATAATCCTAGAGCAGTGGTTGTGCCATCCGAGGCTGATAAATCCACTGAATATTACGAGGCTCTGATGATAGCCCATATAGGAAACCCAAAAGGCTTGCTAGATGACAATAACAAAGTAGTGGTTGTGCCACCCGAGGGTGATAAAACCACTAGAGACTATGTTGGTTGATAACTTCTGAGAGGTTGGTCAACTAGGACTAATGGGTTGATAACACTCGATGGTAGTCCAAAAGTGGTGGGATGAGAACACAGGTGGAAGTGCCACTGAGAAGTTGTTGGAGAGTGCCCTCATAATCCTACAGGAGTAACACAACTAATAAAACATCCTTATCATTATCTGTATATCTCTCTCCAAGTCTAAATTGAGACTCTTTGTGTTTAAATCCTTAGAGATGTTGGATTTTGTATTATAAGCCCTCTGCATAAATGAGGACATTTCTTAACTTATGTATGATAGTGTATAGTTAGTGGATGGAGGTGAGGCAACCTCAAGACACCCTATTTAAACTATTAATACCAATTTAAGATTCTTCTGAAAGCACTCTACCTCAAGCTCTGGAATTTGGCTCAGGGGTGACAGTTGCAAGAAAGATTGGATGCAACCTGTCTAAGGTTGGGTGAAGAGTTTAATCCCAATCTCTGTTTCCATTTTAGCTTGCAATACAAGATACATGTTATCTTATGTTTCTCATCTTTGAATGATGTGTAAATTTTTGTTGTATTGGTTAATGCTTATTTTGATATTAAGGAAAGTGATTTCCAGTATAAATATGGAATGTTGATTTCTTGTATAAGTTCTTGAGGAACGGATGAAGTTCTGAATGTGTAGTGTGGGCACGAATCCATGTTTCTTTCATTTATTGATGATCTTGATCTGTTGGCTTGGTTTCTATTGATGTCATTATATGCTCTATGTATATGAGTTGTTATAAAAAATAAAAAATAATTTCTATTGATTTCATTATATGCTTTGTGTATATGAGTTGTTATAAAAAAATAAGAAGAAAGAAAAAAGAGTACATATAAATATTTGTGGTTGGGGAAACTGACTAAGTTCCTTTTGGTTTGGTGAAGTTCAGTCAGATGTATGTCTTTATGTTTTTTGGGATTGTGAATGGGCCAAGCTTTATTGTTGTCCCAACGAACACTAGGAGTGATTTACTTGTGCCCTTCAACATAGTTTAGCTGACAATCCGGGCACAATAAATTTATGGTTTCTAGGACTAGGATGTACCAGTAAGAGTTTATGAGATTTGGATTTTAATTCTTGATCTCGTCGAAGGGAGGTTTATTCCTTGTAGGAAGTCAAATTAGGCACAATAGGGCCTATGTGAAATCAAAGGGAAATTCGAAAAAGTTTCTAAGTATAAAATGCTTGCAAGACAAGCCAAGTTTTCCTATGGGACCCATCAAATTGGGGGTCAGGAAAGTTCGTCAAAACGATGAACTCGGGATGAGTTTATTCCTGACTAAAAGGGCCACATGTTGAGTAGTTAGGTAGATCCCGCTAGTTGAGAGTAAGGCTAGTCGAGTTGGTCCCAGTGGTATAGTTGGGTGGGACCTCTAAGTTAGGGATGGGACCCATGTCCAACATGGCAGATGGCATGGTTAGAAGGGTGATGTGGTGCCATTGTGGTGTGACATGTGGCACCCAAAATATATCATTTGGTAGGTTCAAATGGGTGAAATATGAGTGACACATGGAATTGCTAGAGGAGGCCACATGGAGGGTATGATGTCAGCATGATGTGGGCGTGATGACATTCTAGTAAAGAAGTCAGTAGTCAAGGTCAGAGGTTAGGAGGTCGAGACTGCAGCTGTGTGTGCAAGGTGGTTCCTCGTAGTGAAGTGCGGCCCATAGCTCTGGTGACATGGCATAAGCCACGATGGCATTGCATTGAGTTGGATTCCTAGAGGGGTGGTGTCGCCATGAGAGTAGAGATAGAATTAAATACATACATACATACATACATACACACACACACACATACATACACACACATATGTGTATGTGTGTGTTTTTGCGTGGGGCTTGGTAATTCAAAAGCTCCACAGAAAAGGGGCTATATGACCAAGAGTCAGGATGAGGGGTTGGAACCCTGGGTTTGGAAATGATCAACAACTGCAATGGGTGATCCAAGTGGCTCTAGACACATGCAGAAACTGAAGGGGGCTAAAAAATGGTCAAAATTCAAAGTGGTCAAATTCCCTCAAACTCAACATCAGATCGAAGTGTGTGTTGCCCTAATTCCAACAGAAGTGAATGACACTCACATTCAAGTTCGTATGAGGGAGATAAAGCTCTTTAAAGATTGACGCGACAGGGGAAAAGGGTGGCCCATAGTGTGCCACATGGCATCCCAATGAGCAAGTGGGACCCACATGGCAGCCCATCAGCCATTAACACATGGAATTCCATCCCTGACCTCTTTACTCCTGCAAAAGACAAAAAAATATATAATATTAAAATATCTCATATAAAACAAAAATCATTTAATATATAGTTATTAATATAACTATAAAAGATCCAAAAAACAAAAGTAATCCATATAAAACAAATATTAAAAGTCATAAGAATCCAATGCATGTGTTAAAAATTTGTATGGTTATGGTTATTATATAACCATAATATCAATACGTAACATTTACTAAAGTTTGAAAACCATATAAAGATATGGTATATGGTGTCACATACGAAAAGATTGGGACGAGGCCGTGTGGAACGGACCCTTCCCACCAACTACAGATCATGCATATTATATTTAACCAAACCGTCATACCAAGCAATACGTAACGATAATAATATATAACCTTTAAAAAAAACGCGCCAAGAAGCATGTTAAAATGATTTGCCAATTCAACATAATGGCCCTACGATTTTTGGAGAGGCGAAGGGTTTGGCACCATGACCCCCACCCACCTGAACTCCCCCGCCACCACTGAGTCACAAATCCAACCTTGTTATATTTGCCTTCAAATTTGTATAAGAGTAGCACTTGGAAATGCATCGGGGGAGGGAAGGTGAACAGAATGGAGAGAGAGCCAACAGAATAGGGAGGCCAAGAACTGAGTTCTGTGTAGCAAAACCATGCCTAGGTGGCACCATGATCCAGTGCCCAGAGGTAGAACTTTGACACGCCTTTTGAGACGAGGAATATTATCTAGATGCCGAAGATTCCTTGGGAGGTAATTTTTCTCAGTGTGAGAATGTAATCAAGTTTACAATATTTTTTCTCAGATTTTCATAGGGAACACAATAGTGAGGTCAGATTCGCCTTTTGAGCAGTGGATTTTCAGATTCCCAACAGAGGAGAATCTTCGAGAATCTTGAGGGAATCTTCCAGATTCCTTAGAGGTTGAAATTTCCCAGATCCAGAATGCAACCAACTTTATACTCATGCTTCTCAGAATTTCGCAAGGATCCCAATGGCGAGATTATTTTTATGATTTGAGTTACAGATCTCCAATCAACCCAGAGGAGGGAATTTTTGGAGAATCACGGGGGAATCTAAAAGATTCGTACAGGCCCAGATTTTTTAGGCGTCAAAATTCAACAAAAGGATAGTCGATTTTACAACTCTCGACGACACAAATTCAGTGGTGTAGTCAGTTTATGCAGCTGAACCTTCTAATTTTCGGCCATTTTCCATATTGGAGCAACAATGTTAGATTTCAAAGCATGGATAGTCAATTCTATGCCATTCGACGCCACGATTTCAATGGTGCATTCAGATCCAGCGGCTGAGTATTTTATTCTTCAACCAGCATCATTTGCTGGAGATGTATTATGTTGTTTCAATTCCTGCTTGATGTATGATGCATAATCTTTGTGTCTATTTCATACGAGATGTATTCATCATGGATTGTTATGTATGTTTTGATTGAGATCCCTTTTTTGCCATGATAGCGGGATATTCATTATCACCGTGGGTATTTTGGTTGAGATCCCTTTGATGCCATGATGGCAGGATACTCATTGTCACCATGTGTAAGATTATGTCATGATGATAGGATGTCTATTGTGAGTGATAGCTCCTGTAGCGAAACATCTCATGGAGATACTTTTGTTGGGTGTGGACCTTGATTATCTTCTTTATTCAGAAGTATCACCGCATTGGACCCTAGTTCGTAATGGGACGGCAACGTTGCCTATAATATTTGCGCTGTAGGGGGTCTAGGGGGGGCGACTGTCTAAAGTTCCATATGCATCAGCAGTTGGAAGCTTAATGTATGCAATGGTCTGCACAAGTGTTATAGACATTTTTGTGCCTTACAGCTCTAAGCATGAAATGTCCATAAACCAAGGGATCCTAAGTCCCTAAAAGTGTTGTTCCTACCCCTAGAGGAACAAGGTCAACCAATTACAGCTTCTCCCAGAAGTTCTCCACCAGAAACTGCTCAGAATCAGTCAAATTAGGATCATTTCAGCTGCTCCACTAGCCAGCTGCTTTGCATAGCACCCCAGTACACTAGCTAGGTGCATTGCAACGCACCTAAATGCACTACCAGGGTGCGCTGAGCGGGAAATGACAAATGGCAGTGTCATTCCGCGAGGTGGACAGACAATGGAAGCTTCCAGAATCTTCCTCAATGACACTTGCCTCACTGAGTTCGACCAAGGATGAGTAAGAGGCTCTCAGTCTCCAAGTGGAAGCAAGAACTGACAGAGAGAGGCCACAAGTCAAATCATAAGCTGACTCATCCTCTCTGCATACATCTATATATGGATCCTTCATCCCAGAGATCCAGAGGCTGGAACTTTGTACATTGCAGAGAATTGCTATTGGTTTTGAGATTGAGATCAGTGCATTGGGTGATTTATGCTTTGTTGGAGGTGAAGAAGGGATTCCTTTGTTGGGAGGTTGATGCTGGATCGGGACTCACTTGGTTGTATCTCCTCCTGGATCTTCTTGTTATATCAATAAAACTATTTGAGTTTCTCCTACATGCTTGTGTATCAATGATGTTTTGTTATATTTGCATGTTTAGCTTAAATCTGATCCTAAGCTATTTATGAATGTAAATCTATGTCTTTGTGTAGTTTTCCTCTTCTGTGATCTTGCAGGAACTTGGTGAAGCTGGGCAAGTAAGGGAGCAGGTAGCTGGAAGCTGTCAAAGAGAAGAGAGATTGGATCAAAGGACTAGCGAAAGACACAGGTTGGTTCATCCTATTCCTCTTCGTTTACAATTCATAAAGAAGAATACGAAAGTAGTTTTCCTTGTTTGTTGCTAAGGCACTATCACACCTTAGTGGGATAGGGGCGTTCTGAGTAGGCACTTTTCCTAACAACAAAATGGCGACTCCGCTGGGGATCGTGTCTAGTTAGTTTGTTTGTGTTTCTCTTGTTGTTTGTTTCATAAACACAGAAGTAGCAATCGAACTGCATTTGCCATTATCAAATACAAAGTAGACACCTGCTACTTCAATCCACTCACTGGATTTTTTTATGATTTGAACAACTGATTCACAAATGATCTGATTGCCCTTTGTGATAGCTCTTAGTCCTCCTTTAAATCATCCCTCTGATTGTACCTTACTGATTGCTTTTACTCGGCCAAAAACCATAGATTAAACTGCAAACCGTGACCTAGGACCCGGATAGAAGTCTCGTTTCTGCCCCAGCGCAGGGTCTGTGAAGAGGTTCTACATTTCAACGCAGGTCCCGAGAGGGCTACCTGCGCTGCAATTCAGTTTCTCTGTGCAACAGGTGCGCTGATCAGCCTTTGCCCTGTGCAGCTGAGGTTCTTTGCTTCATTTTGTCCAGTTTTGTCTCTGATTTTTGCAGCCTGTGATCAGTGTGGGTACCTATCTGAAAACCCCTTTTCTTTGCCTTAATTCCGCCTCCTTTGTACAAAAAGACTGTAGATGTTCTTTGTGTGTTTGTTACATCATTTACAGTTTTCCATTGGAAGAGTAAAATAGTCATACTGTCGTCCTTGGATTTAGATCTGTCGTAAGTGTCGATTTTGATCTTAGGAGAAAGTTTATTTGTTGTTGACAGTTGATTATACTTTTACTTTTACCTTTGGTTTGAGTTTGTCACTTTCTAGTGTCGAAACGAGTGTTTATTTCAAAATCATAAAGTGTCGTAATCTTCTCTACCTTTTTGATTTCGAAAAGAAGCTTGTTTGTGTTTTTCACTTCAAAGCAAATTCAGATTTGTACATCAACTTTCTTTTTAGGCATCAATATTAAGAAAGTGAAAACAAATACATGCATATGTGCATTTGCATATTGATAGTTTGTATGGCTTGATTTAGGAAAAGTGCATTTACAGTGTGCTCTTTGCTCTTTGAGAAAAGATTGTGTCTTTCTTTTCCCCTTGTAGCTAGGATTTTCATTGTTGAAAAGAGATAAAAACTTGCTTATCATCTTTAGATTGCATTTAGGAATTACATCTACATCTCGTGGTGATCCCAAAAGGCAAACTTCTAAGAAAGATCAACTTAAAATAAATTGAATGAATCTAACAACGCATTGGAACTTAACGCACAACATAGAGGTCTAGGCTAGAGACGTGTTCCGACATCGTAAAGCCTGGTAACTGTTGTCCTCATTGATGGTTGGGTGATTCCTCCACTGTGAGACGATAAGTGCCAGTACGGACTTGTGCTCCCACGTACCGTCGAGTATATATTGGGAGACCCCTATAGGCTTAAAACCTTTTATCCATAGGAAGTCGTGTCGGCCGCCCTACTGATCGCAATGCATCGAACACAACATTCGGGAAGATTGACTGCCGTACCGTAAAATGTATTCTGCAGTTTTGTGATTGGTTTGACACACCCTCTACCTAGAGCTCCAGAGCAGTCCCTTTCGTTCCTTTTCAGACTCCTTAACGGAAAAGGTCCATCTGAGCACTTGTCACTTCAGGCTCATTAAAAATCGAAGGAGACTAGAGTCATCTTTTGTTTTTTCTCGACTCTTTAAAATTGAAAAAACAAGTTGTGTCCAAGCGTCTTAAAATTTATTTTAAACGGAATATTCATACCCTTTTCCTACGTTGATCTTAGGTTGAGAAAATGGAGTCTACCAACTAAGGAATTCCCCTTAGTGGAAATCCTAGTCCCTTCTCCTCTTGGGGAGATATTGGTGCACCCCATATGGCCACATTGTCGCTTCGAGGACTGACAATTGGCTTGCCAGTATGGCTATTCTCAACTAATGTCGTTCAGAACACCATTATTCCTGAACAATCGAATCAGCAGTTAGACCAGTCCAGAGTTACCCACCAACCTTCTACTTCCTCTAATTCTTCCTCTCCTCCTTTCTCTTCGCTTGATGGGGCTGGCAAAACCAAAAGTCAAGTTCCTAAGGAGAAGAAGGAAAAGAAGAAGAAAGAGAAGAAGAAGAAGGAGCCAAAAGCGAATGGGGGCAAATGAGTGTCGTCTAACGAAAATCCACACACTGCACCGACCAGGCCTAAATCGCCATGTGTCATTTGCAAGGGAGACCACTTTCACAGAGATTGTCCTTGCATCCCTCGGATACTAAGGGACTGGTCTCCCCGTTTGCACAATTCGGTGTCGTCAACCTCTGATGGCCATGTTGAAAGCACACTGTCAACTAGCGAAAGTGAAGCCCCAGGACAAAAAGGGAGAGCTAGATCTCCCTGTAAACTGTGCGAAGGCGATCACGCCATCCACCGTTGTCCCTTCTTAGATGAAGCTAAAAGAGTTTTGGATGATCGTCCGATTTCACCGTTACGACTTCCTCCTGGATATAAAAAACTCTTGCCGAGTCCTTCGTTAGTAGAGAATCCAGCCGGCCCGCTCAAGTGGTCAGCTGAAGCTCCTGTCATTAAAGATGAACCAGCTGAATCCATACCCGATGAAAGTCAAAAGGTCGAGGTGGCAGTTGACCCGGTCTTGCCTTCAGAGGTTGTATCTTCGAATGACACAGTCACTGGAGAGAACAAGGATGACACCGTCCAAATTCTCTTCATCAACACAGACTCCGACGAACACGGGGGAAACCTACCCATTCCTTTACCGCAGGAAGGAAGTTCGTCAGAGCCATACCCGGCCGTCTACTCGGTCCCACCTCCAAGCAACCTAGTTGTCTCCTTCGACTGGAATCAACTAGGCAGACCCCGTTTACCAGCAAGCATACCATTCAGAATTATCGTCCAAATATATAGAATGGTCATGGCTGGTACCATCATAGATGAGGGGGCTTCTGTGAGTATCCTTTCCTCTACTGCTTGGAAAGCGCTTGGTTCGCCATCGCTTTTGCCTGAGATGAGAAATCTGACAGGCTTTGATAAAGGAACCAGTCGACCTTTAGGGATCCTTCCCAATGTACCCATAACATTGAGAGGGAAGACAGTTCAAATGAACGTAATGGTAGTACAAGGACCCTTAGATTACAATCTACTCCTTGGGCGAGACTATATTTATTGCATGGGAGCCATCGTCTCCTCACTCTTTAGAGTAATGTGTTTTCCGCACGAAGGAAGAGTGGTCAAGCTCGTAGACCAGCTTTCATTTCCCGGATCACGCATAGCAAATAGTCATGTACCATCCCTAAATGGTCTCTTCACGCAAGAAATCTCTCAACCCCCAGTCCGTCCTCCCGATGAGCGCGAGTAATTCGGAGGGATATGACTGAAACCCAGGGGGCATGCGTCCTGGTCTGCTTCAGCAGGAAAACTTCGGGTATAGGGTAGGTTTTTGCGGGAGAATATGACTAGTCTGTACGCCGTCCGTGATTGGAAGAGGGGTTATTCTAGAATAAGATTCTCTTGTAAAAGTTATGTGTGTGGCGCTCGTTGTCACTCACCTTTGTTTATCTCGGTAGACATCGCCGAGGAAGTGTTTCATTTGTAACGCGAATGAGACAATCTTTGGTAACCTGAAAGAGGTAGGCCTTTCCTGATAGAACAAATGTTTTGTCTGCAAATTGAGGGGTAACCTTGAAATCATATTTTATACCTGGGGGCATGCAAACCTTTTTGAGTGCAAGCAAAGAGCGGTTATTTATCTGTTTTTTTTTGGATTAGTCGTTTCCTAACTTGTATAAAGAAAGGATGTGGGGCAAAAATCTAAATGTTGCCGTTTTATATGAGACATTCTTATCATATGACTGGATTATCGAGCAGTTTTAGCACATAGTTCAAGCTCGTTAAAAAATAAACATAAGACCGAGCAAGTGTTTCAATCCGCGTTTAAGCTCGTTAAAAAATGAACTATCCTCTGGTAAATAACCACCGTGAATGTAGCATTATCAGCCATTAAAGCCTTGGTCGTGTTTGCACCGTCACCTCCACTTTTCCATTGGCCGATCATTCACCTCCATTTGATTGTTTACCCATTTTGAGGAACAGCTGCGAAGAGTGATTTCACTAGCCATCCTTGTGACACTGCCATGATTGGAAAATTCCAACCCTTACCTGGAATTAGCTGCTACCCATTTTATCACTCGTTCCTCAAAAGACGAGTCTTCTTTAAGCTCTTTTCATCTGACTCGTAAAATATGAAAAGATTGCCGAGTTTTGGCCTTCCAGCTCGTTAAAGCGACCGGAAGTGCTATCCCTCCTCTAGATTTTAATATTTTTGGACCTGAGGGATTATTGCACAAAAAGATCGAGCGCTTGTTTTGTTCGGCTTGTTAAAACTATCGAAAAATTCATCCCTTCTGTATTGTTTTATACTTTTTCGGACTTAAGGGATTAGATGACGAAAAAGGAATTCCGGAGTTAACTTTACGTACCTTTTCAGACTCTCTAAAAATGAAAAGGACCGAGTTATCTTTGTCGTTAGACTCGTTAAAAAGATTAATAGCGACAAACTTGTCTTTAGACGAGAACGAGTTTCACTATCGCTAGGCTCGTTAAAACATAGCGATGGGTTTGCTCGAAGGGAAAATTATAGAAAAAGCATATGTTATCCTCCTCAAGCTTGACAAAAATAAAGAGGTACTGGTTAGCAATGACTGGGGAAAAATTGGGAAGAAACTCAAAGAATCTTTATTGGTAGCAAGTCGCTCTTGAACATGACACTTCCACTCCGTCCCTGAGTCAGGTTGGGTTGTTTCATTCACCAGTCACATCACCATGGTCACGCCATACCATCCACATTTGGGGTAAATGCTACCAATCCATCACATAAGTGTTGCCGACATGTTCAAGAGAAGTCATCCAGAGAAGTCACCCGTATCCCATCCACTACCATACATTATACTTCATTCCTTCATGACCGCCATCCTGAACCATATATCATCAGATCGTTTTCACCTACATCAGAATCATTTGCTCCGTTCCGTGTCATTGATGTGGGATTCATCAAGGCCCTCCTTTGACGGATCGCTTCTTGTCGACATCAGCTCATTATCCAAGAAGTTGATCTAGGAACATCCCATTCAATAATTTGAAGCTTGCATGCGTCAATGGCAAGTTTCTCACTTCCGGCGACAGGTATACATCAATGACCTTCGACCGAAAGATTTTGCGTGGTGTTCGACGCCAAGTCCTTTATTCACACCACGTGAATTGTACTGCAGTACCTTGAGGGTCATCATCATTATCGGTGATTCCTCTCGCGCTTGTTAACAGTTTACATCATTGACTGGTAATCAAGCGATGTCTTTCCATGTTCGACCTCAAAACATTTCTCACATGGATCGACTTGTACTTCGAGTGAAGATCGGACGAGATTGAAGACCCCGGATCTAGTTTCATCCATCCGGGCTGCGATATATATTCAGGAAAAATAAAAACATTGACACGTACAGCATTGCAGCACAGATAATCACCCTACCAAAAGGATGATGACTTCATCAAAATCATCAGTCTACCATCAAACGATTGTCTGTCCTGTGTACATAAAAATGAATTTATAAAGCTGAGCATGGGAATGCCCGCCTCAGCTAGATCATGAAAACAGTATGAAGATAATGTATTGTATTGTATCTTATTACAGGTCTCCTCCCATCATTGAAAGAACTTCGGATCCTCCTAATAAAGCATTTCACCCGATAAACGGCCTCATACTTTAGGGGGCAACTGTTATAGACATTTTTGTGCCTTACATCTCTAAGCATGAAATATCCATAAACCAAGGGATCCTAAGTCCCTAAAAGTGTTGTTCCTACCCCTAGAGGAACAAGGTCAACCAAACACAGCTTCTCCCAGAAGTTCTCCACCAGAAACTGCTCAGAATCAGTCAAATCAAGATCATTTCAGCTGCTCCACTAGCCAGCTGCGTTGCATAGCACCCCAGTACAATAGCTAGGTGTGTTGCAACGCACCTAAATGCACTAACAGGGTGTGCTGAGCGGGAAATGACAAATGGCAGTGTCATTCCGCGAGGTGGACAGACAATGGAAGCTTCCAGAATCTTCCTCCATGACACTTGCCTCACTGAGTTCGACCAAGGATGAGTAAGAGGCTCTCAGTCTCCAAGTGGAAGAAAGAACTGACAGAGAGAGGCCACAAGTCAAATCATAAGCTGACTCATCCTCTCTGCATACATATATATATCATCCCAGAGATCCAGAGGCTGGAATTTTGTACATTGCAGAGAATTGTTGTTGGTTTTGAGATTGAGATCAGTGCATTGGGTGATTTATGCTTTGTTGGAGGTGAAGAAGGGATTCCTTTGCTGGGAGGTTGATGCTAGATCGGGACTCACTTGGTTGTATCTCCTCCTGGATCTTCTTGTTATATCAATAAAACTATTTGAGTTTCTCCTACATGCTTGTGTATCAATGATGTTTTGTTATATTTGCATGTTTAGCTTAAATCTGATCCTAAGCTATTTATGAATGTAAATCTATGTCTTTGTGTAGTTTTCCTCTTCTGTGATCTTGCAAGAACTTGGTGAAGCTGGGCAAGTAAGGGAGCAGGTAGCTGGAAGCTGTCAAAGAGAAGAGAGATTGGATCAAAGGACTAGCGAAAGACACAGGTTGGTTCATCCTATTCCTCTTCGTTTACAATTCATAAAGAAGAATACGAAAGTAGTTTTCCTTGTTTGTTGCTAAGGCACTATCACACCTTAGTGGGATAGGGGCGTTCTGAGTAGACACTTTTCCCAACAACAACAAGGCCTGATATTGCACATGCAATGGTAGTTGTAAGCAGGTACATGAACAATCTAGGAAAAGAACATTGGATGGCGGTGAAGTGGATTCCCAGGTATTTGAGAGGTACCACAAATCAAGCATTATGCTTTGGTGGTTCAAACATTGCTCTACAGGGATATGTTGATGCAGATATGGCAGGTGATAGAGATAATAAGAGGAGCACAACAAGGTATGTGTTTACTGTAGGTGGAACAATTGTGAGTTGGGTCTGAAAACTACAAAGTGTTGTTACACTCTCAACAATGGAAGTAAAGTATGTTGTTGCTACGAGGCTAGTAAAGAAATGATTTGGTTACAAGGTTACTGGATGAATTGGGTAAGAAGCAGGAGTTGGGCAGGTTATACAGTGACAGCCAGAGTTCCATACATCTTGCAAAGAACTCTACATTTCATTCCAAGACTAAAAATATACAGTTCAAGTATCATTTCATACGGCCAGCATTGGAAGATGGATTGTTGAAGCTGGAAAAGATACACACTAGCCAGAATCCTGCAGATATGTTAACAAAAGTTGTAACCAGGGAGAAACTGAGAGTTTGCTCAGTTTCAATTGGTCTTCAAGTATGGTGAAGAAGATGAGAAACAACTAGGTCTAGAGTGGAGTCATTGTCCAGAAAATGAAGCAGCGATGGAGTTGCTATAATTGGTCTCCAAGTGGGAGATTGTTGGGCGTGGTGCTTCATTATCTTCTTTATTCAGAGTTATCACCGCATTGGACCCTATTTCGTAATGGGACGGCAATGTCGCTCATAATATTTGTGTTGCAGGGGGGGTCCAGGGGGGGTGACTACGACCTTTGGGAGGCCCCCCTGACGGGGGGATTGGGGGTAGTGCCTTTGAAGCTAAAAATAGATGTAAAATTACCTTGTAAAATGTTGTAATTTCGTAGTCAATCTGGGTTGTTCATTAGGCAGAGATCTGATGGTAGAAGTTATGTTTAATTTAGGGTTTTTTCCCTAGAAGGCAACCCCTCACTATATAGGAGAGAATTGTATTGTGTCTATGTAGATCTATATTCTGAGTGAGAAAGAGAGAGGAGATTATTTGAGAGCGAAGAGGGAATTACATCGGATCTGTTGTAGGTTGCATCTCTTCAGTTTGCTGGATAATATGAAAGGAAGGACTGGCTATTTCTCCATGGACGTAGCCCAAATTGGGTGTGTTATCACTCAGGTTGTCCTTCTGGTCAGCTCAAAAGGATACGACCGAGGTAACCACAGACCAATCTTTGGACTGCAGGTTCTAGCCCACCTGCAATCAGAGAGGGCTCTCTCTTTCTGATTTAGCTTTGTTGATAAAGTATTTAGGCTAGTTATTGAGTTCAAGGGGTTTTGTTTTGATTTTTGGTGGGAAGGATGATGCTTTCAAGTAAAGAGGCAAGGATAGCATGAACGTTTTAGAACCATTGGGCATGGAGTCAAGGAGTAGGACTACTGGTGCGTTTTATTGGTCACAAGAAGGAATATTGTTACACTAAAATATTGTCACCATGATTATTTGTAGTCAGTATGGGTCTATCATCACTTGTACTTTCCTCCTAAGAAAGCCTATGACCTCAGCTCTTCAAATCAAGCTTTGGAAGTGGGAGAAAGACATTAAAAATCAATGTAACTCTGGTTCCGCACTTTCTCTCATGGTCACCTGCGGTCCCGCACCTTCTGTGTACAAAAGCTGCGTACCTACCCGCTCTGTCCCTAACGGTGTAGGTGCGGACCCCTGTGAAAGTCAAAAGGCGCAAGTTTTATCTTAAAAAACTCACTTTGGGTTAATTCTAGAGTCTTCTAGAAGGAATTTTGATGTGGATTGTTCGCTCTGAGGTGGTTCATGCATCCCAAAAGAGAAGGAGCTAATCCCTTGACTAAAGGAGCTATCCCTTTGAAGGAGGGCTTTATCCCTTTGAAGGAGGACCTAGTAACTTCCCTCCATTGCACTATAAATACAGGCATTGGGGTGAGGACTAGAGAGGTTAGAAGCTGAACATTTTGAGGGTAAATGCTGGTGAAATTAAGACTCTTTGGTTGAGCTTGAGAGGAGAGATCACATACCTCTTGGTTCCATTGGAGAGTGAGTGAAACTTGTCAAAGTAGAGGAGACATCTTGTTGGACCTTGGGAGGAGCTTGTACAGCGTCAAGGCAAAGGTTGTAAAGTTCTTCTTCTTTTGAATTAATACAATCAAACTCATTTTTCTCAGCAAGTATCTTATGTTATTTGTTTCATGGACTCCTTGACTTTCATGTTAAATATGTTTTATGCAATTGGTTTTTCAGGTGCTATTTAATTTGTTTGCCTTGTTTGTGTTTGCAGATTCACGAAAAGGAACTCATTTGGATCAAAGGAGCGAGGGCATCCACAAGCTTGCGTTGGACCAAAGGTAGGCCCTAAAAACACTTGTTTGCTATTGTTTATTAAAGCATATTTAGAGAAAGATAGTGTCTGGTTGGTTTGCTTGTCGTTAGGTCTTCTTTAGATTCTAGGAAGGTCTATCTTGTTCGCAAGATCGACTCATTCCGTGCAACAAAATGGTGACCATACTGGGGAGCTTGATTGTTTTCCTTGTCTATACTTTGACCTCAGAAACTGTATTTTCTGTTTCTGTTTTTGACTTGATGATTGTGGGATTGGGTGAATTTAGTTAATTTTGAGTCAGTTTTTATTTTTCATAGTTTTGGGAGAGGTACGCACCCTCTGAGTTCAGCACAGTGCGTACCTGTATGCACTTTTCCTTTGTGCACAGAGCGTGGACGCACCTGTGTAAATAGGTTGCTTGCGTACCCTGTAAAAAATTTGAAAATTTTTCTCTTTTTTATCAGTTTAGAATTTGTTTATAGGTTTTAGCCATTGCCCATACCTACTTGTTCCCTGTCAAAAACTTTCCTTGGTTTAATTTCATTAGTGTTAGGGTTTTAGGTGGAATTCCTAGGAATTTTGCTTGTTGGGTTTGTTTTTCGTTTTTGGTTGTGTAGTGGCTATGAGCTTAGAAGCCGTAGGGACCTCAGATTACCTTGGTGTCTACCAGTCTTCTTATGAGTCTGACCATTTATGAAAACTCCCCTTGTTGAGGAATCCGCTTTGAGTTTTCTCATTTCAAAATTTCGAAAAACTTGTATTTGAAAGTTGGAATTTTCATTTAAAAAAAAAAACGAAAGATCAGTTGTTTTTTGACTAATTGTGATTCTGCATAAATTAGTCCTTAGCTCACATTTAGCTAAGTAAAACATCCTCAAAAAGAGTTTAGTAGGCTTTGACTTCAAGTAGCTTTTTATAGTTTGTAGCTCTCAAAGTTAGTCATTTTCATTAGTTTTGAGTGTTTTATTTACAAAATATAAAAAAAAATCTCTTTTGGAAAAGTTTGTTTTTTGTAGTGATTGAGTGCTTTGAAAAGAAAAGGGAAATTTGTGTGAAATAGCTAGTTGTCTCGTTTTGAGTGCTTTGGAAAGGAAAATCTCTTCTTTTAATTTGTTTAATTGAGAAAGATTTGTGTTTACAAAGTATTTGCATTCTCAAACTCTTTCTTAGTTTAGAAGTTCATTGAAGAGAAAAGATTGTTTAAATAATCTTAGGTGCATCTTTTTAGTGATTTCGAGTCGAGTCTTTACACCACGAGTTTCATCTCCGCCACCTCTTGACTTAAACAACAACCACTAAAATTAACGCTTAAAGTAAAATTCACCTAGTAACATTTTATTTCTAGGGCTGTGATACACCAACTTAGCTTAGGCTAGTGTCTTGGAGTAGGAGAGTAATTAACTCTCCAAGTCAGTAAAAACAAACAAGTAGCTGTATCTTGTGGTAGGAAGAAATCCAATTGTTGCATTTATGCTCTGGGAAAGCTCCTCTTAAGGGAGAAGCACGAGATCGTGTCTGAACCAGTGTGGGAATCAATCCTTCCTCATTGGGAACGACACCATATATTCACGTATTAAAAACGGTAAACCTCGAATTAACCATTGTCGAGGAGCCTGGGGTCACTTGTTGGTAAACCTTGGATTGTGTCAAGGAGCCTTCAAGGGGATTGAGCTTGCTACTCTGCCCTTGCATGCGTATCGGATCGTAGACTGTTCCCCCAGGTGTATTTGTTTCAGTTGGTAACCTTAGTGGCCATATTCTTTAGGATTTCTCCTAAGGTGACAGTGGTGGGAAGATCCCACTGTACCTGGAGCAGATGTCGGCTAGACTCACTTGGATTTTCTGGGGGGTTCACTTCACTCGAGATGGTTAAGTGGAGGAACTTGGTCCAATCTATTCATTAAGCAAGTTGTTGGGGTAACTGTTCCAACCGCCATTTCTGTACTGAATTCTGCGACGTTGGATTTCATCACCAACTAGTGTTTACGGTCCGGAAAGTTACTGTTTGTATGTGTTTGATCTCTAGATTCTTTAGGCGTGTGATTCAAATTTGTTTGGTTCTTTAGAGGCTTTAGGTGGTTTTCATTGAGATTTTACTTTGTTTGCGTGTGAAGTAGTTAAAAGTTTTTAACTGTGGCTGAATTACCAAGACAGTCCTGTAGACTTCGGGGCCAGTCTCCTGAGTTTGTAACCGTGGCTGATTTATTGAGGAAGTCCCGTAGACTTTGGGGCCAACCTCCTGAAGAAGTCCCAAGCCAGCTTGAAGGCTTGAGAGTCCTCGTAACTCCTAGTGGTAGTAAAGTTGGGTCACCTGAAGAGGGAGAGTCTTCATTGGTTGTACATCCTGATTACCAAACTCTAGTAACAGGTTATAATCCTGAATCTATTTCGGTTTCCGAACTTACTGGTAGCTTTTCATCTGCTAGTGATATAGGTGAAGAACCTGAGATATCTGAACATGTTACTCCAACATCGGGGTTTGTCTCTCCAACTTCTAGTGGTCCTAATTCACCTAGGGTAGAAAGAGTAATCACCGAAAATCTTCCTTCTGGTTTGATAGCTATTGAAGAACTTGCTCTGGAAGAAGAAGTAGGCATCCCTATCCCTGAAAATAAACCTATTATTGATCTAAGGGAGCGTGAATCAATTTTTTACAGTCCACCTAGAAGTACTACTTGGTATCTTTCTTTGACTAATTATTTGGAAAACCCAGCGTTAAGTTTTTCACCACCTCGTGCTCCTTATCGTCCTAGAGGTTTTTATACTCCCGTAAATATGTCAGGTCAGTCGTCCATGTTTACTCAATCGCCTGAATCTTTTTTGTACGGCGGTCCTTCTGTTCCCTCTGGGTATCAGTCACTTTCTGGTACTTTTTTGGGAGCATCTCCTCAACCCATTGAACAAGGGTTATTAACTGGAAGTAATGGTGCAAAGCTGTTGAGCGTAGAAGACATTCTTATGATGTCAGGTTCTATTCCAAATTCTCAACCTCAAGGTGGCCAGTTACTGCCTAGGGGGCAGCCTCAATTAACGCCTGGGAGGCAACCTCAAGGTACACAATTTGCATCTGGGGGGTAACCTCAAGGACAGTACATACCTACTGTACAATACGTTCCTCAAGGTCAACCCCAGACTCAATATGTACCCCAAGGTCAACCCCAGTATCAATTTATACCTCAAGGTCAACCCCAGTATCAGTATGTGCCTCAGGGGTATCTACCCCAAGGTCAGTACTCGAACCAAGGTTTCCAACCACCCCAAGGTCAATATTATGTTCAAGGAACGGGAAATGTACCTTTCAATTATCAATCCTACCCTCAACCCGGTTATGGTCCTCAATATTCTCAACCTGTTATGGGTCAGTACCCCGGAATGAACATAGTGTGGGATCCATCGCAAACTCAACAAGTGTTGCAGCCAAGTGTACAATTGTCATCTCAAACTGGACAACCCTTAGTTTCTGGTTCACCCCAGCAACCAGTCCAGTCTAACATTCGAACTTCTGTACCTTCGGAAGTTTCTCAGTCTGGGCCTACTGCGCCTCGTACTCCATCTCAAACGACTGCTGCAACTACCACAACATCTGTTCAATCTACCACACCTACTTCTGGAGTATCGACAACTCTGGTTTCTACTGCTCCTGTATCTACTCCTCAGACATCTTTACCACTGTCTGGATCCACGATTCAAACTACGGTTCAGATGCCTGTAGGACAACCTGGTTTAAGTACGGTTGTCACAAGTCAACCTCAATTCACCTATCAACCGTACCAGGGACAGTACCAATTCGGTCCTGCTGTCCAACAGCCAGTTTATCAGTATCAACCATATCTTGGGTACACTTATCAACAACCTCAACAACCCCAGTACGGTCCGGTTAATCCTGGTTTTCCGGGAGGATACAATATCCCGAACGCGATTCCTATTCCTAGTTATCCCGGATATCCTCCTCCTGGGGCTGGTCTCATGACCCAGAGTTTTAGGGATCCTAATCGGCAGTTACCGTTTATCACAACTTTGGACTTACCTGATTTGTCGCGCCTAACGAACGATCTGATTAATTATCTTTCGTTTTGGCCGCCAATGCCGAATAAGTTGCCCAGTGACATTCCCAAGTTCAAAGGTAAATCTGGAGAGGACCCGTCGAACCATGTGATGACTTACCACCTCTGGTGTGCATCTAACTCCATCACAGATGATTCGATCCGTCTTAGACTTTTCCAGCGCACTCTAATTGGTCTCGCGGCCAAGTGGTACATTGAGTTACCGCGAGGAACTTTTTATAATTTTAGTCAGTTAGCTACCTCATTTTTAACTCATTTTCAGTTGCCAGTCAGATATGACAATGGCACGGAATTGTTAACTTCGCTAAAACAATCGACATCCACGTATATTTCAGATCATATTCATGAGTGGAGATGTCGACGACGTTTAGCGAAGGTATTTATTCCGGATAAAATCTTGGCTGAGTGGTTTGTAAAATCTTTGTTGCCAAGGATCACTGAAGATGTTGCTAAAGTCGGAGTTGTTACTGAGGAGCAAGTGATTGCTCAAGCACAGTACCTTGACTTGGTCTATACTCAGTCAGGTACGTTACACGAAAAGATCCCTGATCTTCCCAAGTCAAATCAAATCACTGTAGCTCCTTCGAGATCTCATGCCACTGACGGTATGATTGGTACGGTTAACACTAAAAGTAAGAAGAAGTCTTCCAAGAATTCTTCTCCTATCATAACCTTGCCTGATTCCCCGACAGGAGATTCTTCTGCAGAGGTTTCCGCCAATATTCACGTTGTAGAGTCATCTACAGCTAAATCAAAATCTGGTGGGAAGAAGAAAGGAAAGAAGAAGAATAAAACAAACAAAAGTTCAAAAGAGAAATCTGAAAAGGCGGAATCCAATGATGAAAAGCGCAAACCTCGTTATCCATGTCTCATTTGTGACGAAGAACATTTTACAAGAGACTGCCCTCATCGAGCAGAGGTTGCGAAGATCGTCAAAGGTTCCCAAACTCCTGCTGTTTTGAAGGATCCATTTCCAAGTCAAGATAGCAAGATGATAGGTTCTTCCTCGAGTGCCAATGAAGAACCCATATTGATGATGTCCCATGTAAGGATTGCGACTCGATCGCAAGATTATGGCAGTAAAAGTCCTGTTGATGGTAAAGAAGCAGAATCTTCTCATTCTAATCCATCAACCTCAGCTCCCAGTTCCGATCCACTACAGATCGAGAAACCTAATCCAGACTTAGTAATCAAACCGCCCGCCAAGGGTATACTTCGAAAGTCAGCTTTCAATCCACATGCGAGAGCGGCTCAGAATTATAACATTGTTGAGGATTTAGCTGTTTCACCCTCAACAATGTCGGCTTTGGAAGTGCTGCAATCATGCCCAGCACAGCGTAAATTACTTTTGTCGGATATAGGAGCTGTTGATGTTCAGGACCCGAACCTAATAATATTCGATCTAGAAAATAGTACACCGCGTTTTCCTCATCAAATGGCTTTCCAGATCCCAGTGATAGTAAAAAATAGGCCTATTCATCGGACTGTAATTGATGAGGGAGCCTCAACATGTATTATGTCGATACATTGTTGGAGATCACTTGGTTCTCCTTCACTAAATCAATCCCCGACAATTCTTAAGGCCTTTGATGGCCGTGGTTTTCATCCTTTTGGCATTCTACAGGATTTTCCTATAGGGGTTGAAGGAAAAACCGTTAGTCTAGATGTGGAGGTGGTTGATGCCCCTCTAGACTACAACCTTCTCTTGGGTCGAAGTTGGTCTTACGCTATGACAGCGATCGTTTCATCGGTCTTTCGAGTAATAAATTTTCCACATAATGGAAAGATCGTAACAATAGACCAGTTGGCTTACTTTTCATCCGACCCAGCCTCTTCGGAGAGTATTCAGCATGTCGGTAAATCGACTATCCCATATAAGGATGTTGGAGTAGGATTAGTTAAAGATGCTGGTTTACTGGGAACTTTTCCTTTTCCTCCAATCAACGCATCATCTTCATTTGCAACCATTCATATGATTACATCAGACACCATTTTTTATGATGATCCTTGGATCATTCCTTCTGAATCTGAAATAGACTCATTTGGTAATTCCATGCCTTTGAGTCCATTCGAAATTGCCTATGAAGCCGTGTAGTCTTTTGCCGACCCGTGTTCAACCGAAAATGACTTAATGAATGTGGTCCGTGAGGAATCACTTTTCACATCAACCTCAGATTTAACTATGTTTTCTGAACTTGTTCACTCTGATGAGAAAATTCGTGAAATCCTATGTGTAGATGATTTACCATGGGAAGATCTCCATCACAGATCTTCATTTTTACCTGAGGATGATCGTTTTGAAAATGATTTCTCATCAATCTTTACGACTGAATATGTCAAGGAACCTCAGAATCCAATGAAACATCCTGATTCAGAGTTAAATTTGGGAAACATCTCTCGAACTATCCCCATTGACATTTCGGTTAAGCTCAGAATTGTTGAGAACATTCATATAGGTGCCTCGTGTACAGATGACGAAATTCAATTATATAAGGCCCTATTTCAAGAATTCCGCGACGTGTTTGCCTGGTCCTATGAGGAAATGCCAGGAATTGATCCCGAGATTGTTGTTCATGAGATCAAGACTTACCCGGACGCTAAACCCGTCCGGCAACGTTTGCGTTAGATTCACCCACGAAAAGCTGCTGCAATTAAAGCAGAAGTTGAGAAACTATTGAAAGCAGGTTTCATTTATCCGATCCCGTTAACGGATTGGGTATCGAATATTGTTCCGGTTAACAAAAAATAGGGGACAATAAGAATATGCATCGACTATAGGGACATTAATCGAGCCTGTCCAAAGGACAACTACCCAACTCCCTATATCGATCAAATCATTGATGATTGTGCCGGCAGCGAAATATTTTCCTTTATGGATGGTTTTTCCGAATACAATCAAATCAATATTCTACCTGTCGATCAACCAAAAACGGCTTTCATTTGTCCATGGGGGACATTTGCTTATTGCAAATTACCTTTTGGGCTTAAGAATGCCGGAGCAACTTTTCAGAGGGCGATGTCTTATGCGTTTCATGACATCAAGCACATTGTGCAACCCTATCTCGATGACTTGCCAGCTCATTCATTACATCGAGCTGATCACCTCGTCCATTTACGAGCAATCTTTATGAGGTGTAGGCATTATCGTATTCGGTTGAACCCACACAAATGTGTTTTCTGTATAGAAATGGGTCAATTGCTGGGATTTGTAGTTTCGAAAGCCGGCATTTGCGTTGATCCCTCGAAGGTCGAAGCTATTATCAATTTGCCTCCTCCTTCGAGTCTTTGCCAACTCCAAAGTTTGCAGGGGAAAGCAAACTTTTTACGACGATTCATTCCTAACTACGCCGAGGTTACAAAGGGTTTTACATGGTTGTTGAAACAAAATACTCAATTCTCTTGGGATGAGATAGCTCAGAAATCTTTTGATGCACTCAAACACGCGTTGACCCATGCACTGTTGTTGCATCCTCCCAACTACAACCAGGATTACTTCTTGTATCTCGCCGCCTCCCATTCTACCATTGGAATGGTCTTAGTTCAGGAAGATGAATTCAGAACGGAACATGTGATATATTACCTTAGTCGAACGTTAAATCCAATTGAGCTAAAATACTCACATGTGGAGAAATTGGCATTGGCAGCCGTTCAAGCTGTCCAACGTTTTCGTCACTACATTTTACTACGTAAAACTACGGTAATTTCGGATTGCAACCCTATGATCTACATTTTGACCAAACAACTGCTAGGGGGCAAGTACTCTAAATGGATCATTATCCTGCAGGAGTTCGACTTGGAGTTTGAGAAATCTAAGTCTAAGAAATCTTTAGTTTTTGCAGAATTAATGTGTGACTTCCCGCGTGCTGACACGGAAACTGTGGTAGAGGAGCCCATTGCGGACGAATCTTTGTTTCTAATCAGCACTTTAGATCCCTGGTATGGGGATATCATCATCTATCTCCAGACCCAATCCTTTCAGCCAAAAATTTCAAGGTCGGAACGTCGGAAAATTCAATTCCAGTCCCAACAATTCAAAATTATTGGAGATACTCTTTATCGCCGTGGGGCGGACTCTATTTTTCGACGTTGCTTAACTCATGAAGAGGCTGAGAGGGTTTTAAATGACTGTCACTCTGGAGCGTGTGGCGGTCATATGTCTGGGTATGCCACAGCCCAAAAGATATTGTGCGCTGGCTATTTCTGGCTGTCCTTGTTTAAAGATTGTATTATGGCGGTCCGAAAATGCCACAACTGCCAGAGTTTTGATCGTAAGATGCGTGCTCCACCTGCTCCTCTCCACCCTATAATTGCCGTTGGTCCTTTTGCCAAATGGGGTATCGATTTTATTACATGTAACCCTCACTCAGCTGGGGGGCATGCGTATATCATCCTTGCGGTAGATTATTTTACTAAGTGGGCCGAGGTGATGCCTACATTCGAGGCAGATGGCAAGACAACTGCAATTTTCGTGTTCAATCATATAATTGCTAGGTTTGGTGTCCCACAAGCGATAATCACTGATCATGGGCGTCATTTCGAAATGTTATGATGACCGAACTTACAGTCCAGCTTGGTTTACGTCACGATAGTTCAACTCCTTATTATCCACAAGCGAATGGTCTGGTTGAATCCATCAACAAAGTTTTAGTTATCATGATCCGACGAATCATTGGGATTCATCGGTCGAATTGGCACAACATGCTATTTTCAGCGCTTTGGGCGTACCGAACTTCAGTAAAAACATCAACAGGGTTCACTCCTTTCCAACTAGTCTATGGTTTGGAAGCTGTGTTACCCATTGAGTGCGAAATCCCGTCACTGCAAATGGCCATCGAGTTACTTCCAGCTACTTCTGAAGAGGAAAATCGTTTGTTATACTTAGCTCAATTAGATGAGAATCGATGTGATGCTGCATTGGCGATCGAGACTCACGCAAAACGTATGAAAGCTCAGTATGATCGGAATGTGACCCCTCGAAATTTTTCGGAAGGAGACCTAGTGTTATTGTATGATCAAGCTAATGATAAATTAGGTGCTGGGAAATTCGTTCCTATGTGGCATGGTCCCTATATTGTTAAGCGAAAGCTAGCAAAAGGGGCCTATGAATTGGTAGACTTTGATGGGGACTCTTTGGGTAAACCCAGAAATGGCCTTTACTTGAAGAGGTACTATGCTTAAAAGAATGGGGTATGGAGATTTTTAGTTAGGATAGTTTTTCTTTCTAGCTGGTGTGTTTTAGTTAAAAAAAAAGAAGTGTGCTTAGCTTAGAGAGTGTTTTTCCGTCATTATTCCTGCTTATCTTGGTTTTACTCTTGATATTGCAGATGTCGATGCCTCTCCAAACATACATTGGATTTGCTGATGGTGCTTGTCGTAATACACGGAACATCTCTTCCGCAACTTGGGTTATCTATTCGCCCTCTGACGAGTTAGTTTCTATGCATGGGGTAAGCCTCGATCAAACAACAAACAACATTGCAGAGTACAGTGCAGTGATTGAGTTATTGTCTGAATCTATTTCATTTGGGATTCGGAGTTTGATAGTGAGGTTAGATTCTGAACTCGTTGTGTTACAGCTTAATAGAGTGTATGCCATTAGAAATCCAGTGTTATTAAGATTATTTTTGAGAGTGCGTCTCTTGGAACATGAGTTTGATTATATTGAATATCAGCATATTCCAAGGTCTTTAAATACATTAGCAAATGCAATTGCTTCTCAAATGTTAAATAGACATTTGCAATAATCATACATGTAAATTTAAAACCATTCCATAACATGATTTAAAAGATAAGCCGGTAATAGTGATATATATATATAGGAGTGTGTCAAAAAAATACATCGTCTTCGATCATAGGTTGAAAAACACCTTATGATCGGCAAAAATGATAAGTACAAAAAACAAAAATGTCACATGTGCCCACAAAAGGCGATCATCCTATCACTGGTGATGATCTCTATAAGAAACCACTGCCCGGGCCACCTTGCAAAGGAACCTCCTAAAAGGTCCCGGGACTCCAATCACATAGCGCTGAAGTCGACGAGGAATGTCGTCTATAGTGGTCTCAGGAATATCCCCTGTCAAGCGCTCAAGATGACCCTCCAACTCGGCAAAAACCTCTGCTGATTCGTCCTGTGGGGCTGGCGCGGGTGCAACTGGTTGCCTCCTCTCGAAAGGCCGGAGAGCGGCTGGTCGCTGTGGACCCACATCTGCATTTGAAATTTTTACTATCAGTTTTGAGACGATGGAAAAATAAAATAAAAATTTAAAATAGGAAAAGTTGAAAAGGATTTTACTTGACTCATCCCACTGCTCTCCTGGTGGAAGAGCCATGTCTGGGTCACCACGGAAATCTATCCCAGCGTAAGGGAAGTCCTGAATGGAAAAGACCTGACTTTCCAACCATTTGAAATACTCAGGTTTGAACTGAGCACTTCTGTCCTCTCGTCCGGGTGACGGGCCATGACTGCGACCCATCGCATCAGTTTGGGCTCTCGAGGAAGCGCAGCTCCAATAGTAAGGTGCTGTGGGATCAACATAGGAACCCTCTCCAGGCCAAAACTCACGACCAAAGCCCCATAACCAAAGGTATTTAGTCGTCCGCTCTTGGCCCTGGTCAGTTGGCCTTTCACATTGGCCAGCACAGCATTGCACCAGTTGAAGATGGTGCCTCGAAAGCAATCAACTGCCATACGCATCTGGGATCCGGTGGCAATATGTAATGCGGCAGCTCCGCAAAGTCTGGTGACAGTAAACGCAATCACCATGAGCTCAGGACGGGATATGGTCTTTATGTCTATCCGTTTGTCTTTAGCCTGGCTGTTGCAGTACTCTAGCCGGAGGCTATTGACAGACTGGCCACCTGGCCTAGTCCCGTATAGAGTCAAGTCTTCGCCTCTCTTAGGCAAACCAGTCAAAAAATAAATGTCCACCACTCGATTTCAAGCCGGTGCCCGCCAATGAAAAAACACTGGTTCTGTATGCTCCATTTGTCAACTACCCACTGTAAGAAATCCACCTAAGCCCTCATGCCAAGAATGGTCCAGAATTTGTACAGTCCGCATGCCCTCAAAGCATCAAGTGAAGGCTGATGATTCCATGCGGCAGTATCCACGTCCTCATGCTCTCGTTCATGCCAATCTAGCATGATATACTCTCTGCATCAAGTATAAAGATTAATTAAATTGCTAGAAAACATTTTGATTGGTCCATTTTTGAGAATTTTTGGGTTCAAAACCCTTGCGGCGGGGTACGCACCCTCTGAGTTAGACACAGTGCGTGGGTCCGCACTTTGTCTACACGGAAGGTGCGGACCCCGAGCTTTTCCCAATGGAGAAAAAGTCGGGGTTCGTGGGTCCGCAATGGTAAACCTGCGGACCCCTGCGCGCGGGTTTTGCGCCTAAAAACCCTCCCAAAAAATGAAATGAAGGACTAAATCAAAAAACTAAACAGTTGAAAATGAAGAGTAGGATGATGTGGATTACCTGGGGAAGACGGCGCTCAATTTCGACAGTTGGATTTTCCACAATCTTCACGGGAAGTTTTCTAAGCAAAAGCACTATTTTCTCACCCAAACTCGAACAGTAAAAATGAATTGACAAAGGCCCTTTTTATAAGTTTTTTGAGTAAATAAATCGCAAATTTGTTTATGTTTCACTTTGAAAAGGTATTTTGCAATGCTTTTATCCATTTCAAACAGGTATGAGTAATGTTTGTGTTTTTGTGCAGAATAAAGGATTATTCAGGCGAAATCTATCATTTTCAATGAAAAAACAAGTAGAGTCATCTTTAAGCCCTTTTCTGACTCCTAAAATATGAAAAGATTGCCGAGCATTTCTTTTACACTCGTTAAAACGGAATTAAAAGACGGTCCACTTACAGCTCTTTTCCGACCGTAAAAATACGAAAAGATTGCCGGATTTTTGTCGTTTCAAATTTGATATTGGTCATAAAACGACGTGTCATTGATCGCTTTTTTACTTTTTTGGATCAGTGACACTAATAAAGAAAAGTACTCGGTCGTAAAAGATCAAGCGGTTCTCTCAAGTATTATTTTATACTTTTCGGGCTTGGGAGACACAGATTTACGAAAAAGGTCAACCCTGGAGTCTTCTTAAGTTTTTTCAGACTCTCTAAAATTGAAAAACGCCGAGTTTCTCCTATACTAGACTCGTTAAAATTTCACAGTAAAGGACTTGTTCAATTACAAACAGGAACGAACCACTCCTTCTTAGGGTTCGAATTTAAACTAAGTTGGACTCATCTGAAGGATGAGCTTATAATCAAGCAAATGTTATCCTCCTCAAGCTTGTCAAAAATAAAGAGGTACTTGCCAGAAATGGTGGGGGAAAAGAGAGGAAAATAAGTCTGTTTGTCATACTTTGTAACCACTCTTGAACACGACACTTTTATTCACCTGGGTTGGGAAATCCTTTGCCTAACAGTTGATCAAACCACATTGAAAGTCTTCAGCCGGTTTCTGGGTATTAACTTTGGGTCAATTGTCACCAAGCCATCTGTCATGTCGTTATGTGTTCAAGAGGTCACTGCCAATAAGCCATTCATATGTAAAAATATTTGTCATCCATCTTGACCATCCCTGAGTCAGTCCTTGCAACTAAATTTCTTCAACTTGATCTATGATTTCGTGTTGTGGGCTTGCCTACGACGAATCGCTTTCTATCGACATCAGCTCATTATCTAGAAAGATGATCTAGGAATCATCAGTACCTTGAGATCTACATACCTCAATGGCAGGTTTCTCGCCTTTGACGACAGTTTACATCATTGACTTTCGATCGAAGGATTCCGTGATATGTTCGACATCAACACATTTACTCACATCTCATGGATTGTACTGGGTACTTTGAGAGCCATTGACATCACTGGTGGTTTCTCTCACACTTGTTAACAGTTTAAATCATTGACTGGTAATCAAGTGGTTTCTACCATGTTCGACATCAACACATTTATTCGCATGGATAGAATCGTACTTTTCGGGAAGAAGAAATGAAGACTCTGGATCTAGTTTCTACCATCCAGGCTGCGAGGAATTTTGTATTCATTGTATTGTGGACTATTCATAAACAGATGGCTGCGTCCATACTGTGTTCACGTGAGTCTATACTTGTGATGTTTTACAAGATCATTCCTATATCAGAGCAGTAGATAGTTTTCTAGTTAGTTTTGATCTGAGTATGGGAATGCCTACCTCAACGATGATATGATCTCATATATATATCTTGCATTGAATGTTTTTACAGGTTCCGACCGGGCTCTCCATAAGATGATCCTCGAAATGATAAAGTACTTCACTCTTCCTATATGATAAATGAAATCCTCATCTACTACAGATTTCGCACTTTAGGGGGAAATCTGTTACACTAAAATATCGTCAACATGATTATTTGCAGTCAGTATGGGTCTATCATCACTTGTACTGTCCTCCTAAGCAAGTCTAAGACCTCAGCTCTTCAAATCAAGCTTTGGAAGTGGGAGAAAGACATTAAAAATCAATGTAACTCTGGTTCCGCACTTTCTCTCATGGTCACCTGCGGTCCCGCACCTTCTGTGTACAAAAGTTGCGTACCTACCTGCTCTGTCCCTAACGGTGTAGGTGCGGACCCCTGTGAAAGTCAAAAGGCCAAGTTTTATCTTAAAAAACTAACTTTGGGTTAATTCTAGAGTTTTCTAGAAGGAATTTTGACTTGGATTGTTTGCTCTGAGGTGGTTCATGCATCCCAAAAGAGAAGGAGCTAATCCCTTGAATAAAGGAGCTATCCCTTTGAAGGAGGGCTTTATCCCTTTGAAGGAGGACCTAGTAACTTCCCTCCATCGCACTATAAATACAGGCATTGGGGTGAGGACTAGAGAGGTTAGAAGCTGAAAATTTTGAGGGTAAATGCTGGTGAAATTAAGACTCTTTGGTTGAGCTTGAGAGGAGAGATCACATACCTCTTGGTTCCATTGGAGAGTGAGTGAAACTTGTCAAAGTAGAGGAGACATCTTGTTGGACCCTGGGAGGAGCTTGTACAGCGTCAAGGCAAAGGTTGTAAAGTTCTTCTTCTTTTGAATTAATACAATCAAACTCATTTTTCTCAACAAGTATCTTATGTTATTTGTTTCATGGACTCCTTGACTTTCATGTTAAATATGTTTTATGCAATTGGTTTTTCAGGTGCTATTTAATTTGTTTGCCTTGTTTGTGTTTGTAGATTCGTGAAAAGGAACTCATTTGGATCAAAGGAGCGAGGGCATCCACAAGCTTGCGTTGGACCAAAGGTAGGCCCTAAAAACACTTGTTTGCTATTGTTTATTAAAGCATATTTAGAGAAAGATAGTGTCTGGTTGGTTTGCTTGTCGTTAGGTCTTCTTTAGATTCTAAGAAGGTCTATCTTGTCCGCAAGATCGACTCATTCCGTGCGACAAATATGGAGCAAGCTAGCTGTATATGAAACAATCATTCAAGGTAAAATAAATGGATTAAAGGCTAAGGAATGAGGGGCAATTAAGAATCTCTCATTCAGGTTAGCAGAGAGAAGACAAATGAGCCCTATCTAGGAGCAGTTAAGAATTCCTAGATAATAGTCATTCATATGTGAAATAGGTCAAACATGAGCCATAACAGAATTCATATTTATGCCTAATTCAAGAGGAAAACATTAGAAAGCCACAAAAACTGAGCATAGAGTGCAGCCAAGCGAATTCTAAACCAATTCTTTGTTCTGTGACTTGAGCATATGTGAAATCAAAATAACAGAGGTAAGGAAAACTTATTGATTCATATAGCAGCACAAGAATTTCGCATTCAATTCTTCAAACCATTAGACACAGAGTAGACAGTCATTCCTCCAAAGCTTTTCAACAATCTTTGATTAAGTAAAACATCTCAGATATCCAGTGCGAGTCTCTAATGAGGATTATCAACCAACCAACCCTTTAAACAATACAGAGGGTCGGTATAAATAGGGAAGATTATCCAAAAATTAATCTATTACAGCCGACCTAAACAGGTCTAAAAGAAAATGATTACTTTAACCTAATCTTATCCAGAAATAAATGCATGAAAATATCTTTGAGCTGCGCTGAGGGCAGCTGTATCAAACTGAGTTAATGTCTGTCCTGGGTAGCTCAGTGCAGCCCTCCTGTAATAACTGTGATTTGTCTTTTATCTCCACCTCTAACTTGGTTTTGTTGCTGTTTGCTGGCATCAATGTGCACTATTCCCGACCAGATAGGCTTTTAAATGGCCTTAATGGTTTTGCTGACTTTGATGAAGGTCTTTAATTTTCACCTGCTTCGATGTTGCTGAACTTATACTCTTTTCCGCTTCATCTTTCCTCTGATACTCTTTGGCGCTGAACCTGGCCTCTTTAATGTCTTCTAAGTGGTTTAGACTGTCCCATCGATCTTTCATGGCAGTTGTTTGGCCCTCTGTTGCTTTAAAAACTGTGTTTGCCCCTTTCTGAATGCTTCGCGAAGAAAATCTGGTCATTCTGCGCCTTTCGGGCTTGCTGGGGGCCGCGCGGTGAGGGGCTTTCCATTTTGGCCTATTTCCCATAGCCCTAGCGCACTAATCACGCATGAAAAACTGCCTCAGATTCTGATTCCGGGCTTCCTAGGTTGCGATTTGCGCCTTTCGCACTTTTTGACGATGACGTCAGCATGACGTTAGCAGTGGGTTCCAGTACAGTGGTGACATGGCAGGATGACATCAGCCGATGACATTAGAAGTACGACCGGGTGATGTGGCGGTACGGCGGAGGAGGTGACGTGGCGGTACGGTGGCAGCTACGTGGCAAGGACATGGTGGCAGGAGGCCGACGCGGGATGGTGATGTGGCAGGGTGACGTGGTGCTGACGCAGGAGGGGGGAAAGGCAGTTTACGGTTTCGGGCACACCGCCTATCCGCGTAGGTGGTTTCGGCAGAGGGGGCTCTGCCACAGTCGAGAGGGTGACGCGTGGCAGGAGTACGGCGGGAAAACCGCCAATCTCCCGGGCGTTAACCCTCGGCGGCTTCGCTGGGGAAAGGACCCGCCCACCGTTGATCTGCAGCGTGCTAGATCTAACGGTTGGCGGTAAAGATGAGGCGGCAGAGGATTAGGGACGGGGCCCGCGGCGCGATTTGAATGATTTATTAAATGGAGGGGGTTTTAAACATTAGAAATGTGGGTTTATGGGTTATAACAAATTTTTAAAGGCATCGGAAGGGGTCTGAAAGCCTAGAAAGATGGATTTGTGCAGTTTGAGAAGGGTTTTAAGGCAAAACAAGGGGTTTATGCCTTGGGAGGGTGAAAATAAGTCAAATAAGATGGTTTTTATACACATGAAAGGAATTTTATGTTGTGTGATGGAGTAATATGCATGAAGAGATAGTTTGAGGGTGGAGATGAGGGTTCTTGCTGAGTTTCAGATAAACTTAGCAATTCCCAATGAACTTATGGTTATGTTTCAACCAGGGGGAGGGGATAAGTATATAGGGGAGCTATTAACATAATTTTAGTAGGGGAAGGGGAACACAGATAGGGATTTACATAATAGAGTCAGTAGTTAATATGGAAATGACAAAAAAGCGCTAAGTATGTGGATCTTAGGCTATCAAAGGGGGAAACGTGACTCATAGAAGAAGAATGGAAATCTTTGAGTGAAGGAGATCTTCACCAAGCAAATGATATGGAAAATGATGAAACTAAGAGGAATGAAGCAGATCTTGACCTCTTCAGGGAAATTAGTGAGTGATTTGGGGGAAGAGGAAGAAGGGGAGGTTAGAGATGTCCAGTTTGAGCTCCTTCAAATGAAAACTACCTTGTACCTGTGATCTGAAGTACAATATCACTTTAAAACACAAAATTGATCATAAATCAACATTCTGCAACCTCAAAACTACCTACCCAGCCTACTTACCTAACATTTTTTCTTCTTTTTGGTTTGGGTGCACTTAGACTTGCAGACCCTGCTTTACAATTTTTATTTTGACTGCCCTCCTATTTAAATCTATCTTTATTTCTTCCAAGGGCCCAGATTAAGCAGTTGGGCTCCTTTGATTCTATACCTACCTAAAAATCTGCCAAGATTAAGCTGTTTGGACAGATATCAATTCTCTATATTCTAAAACAAGAAATCGAAACCTAGGGAAGCCAAGATTAAGCTGTTTAGACTTCCCTTAACAGAACATTCTTAAAAAATGGTTAAGTCATCAAAATTGGAATATAACAGTGGCATTTGGACTGGCACATTTTCATGGTCCCTTCTTTGGCCTCTTTCTGGAAATATGGAGCATTGCAGGATGCAAAGTATGACATATTTGGCATGTAAAACTGTCAATCATGAAAGATGAACACCTGTTGCAACAGGAAGCTAACAGTGGCTCCACTTGGGGATGGCTTTTCCTTGTGAAAAGCCAAGAACAGTAGGTCAGACTACCTTGATCTTCTATTATTGCTGTAGATTGAAAAACTTCTTTATGCTGGCTGTTAAAGTGTGAAACTTTGAAATATGAACAGCTCCCTCCTCAACTGAATTACTGTGAACTGTATAGCATCGCCTGCTTTCTTCTGCGTGCTTGATGTTATGTACAATATTGCTTGAGCATTGTGCCTTTGAAAAACATAGATCAAAACTGATGTGTTTCCTTTAGCTCTGGTCTAGAAACAGTTGCTGATGTGAAATTAGAAAATGCTCCTCTCTTATTGATACTGTTTGACTGAAGACTGCAAGCTGCCCACTGTTTGCTTTTACCATGAATTTCTGTGATATGACAGTGCTACTATTGCTATTTTACCGAGATTAATGCAGAGACAGAGCTTTAAAAATGGAATACTGGCAATTGGCTGTGTCTTCACAAACATTGTTGTTGCTCCTCTAACACTCAGACTGCTTATACAAAAACTAAAAAAAAGCGCTGATATATACAAATATCAATGTACAAAGCTAGATTATATCCCTTTAAAAGGGATCATGGTAATGTTTCAGCATTCGGCCATTTACAGGGCCTTCTTCAGCTGTGCTGCCCTCCACAGATTTGAGAAAATATGTGTTATTTCCTGGAACAACAGAAATAACGAATGGGCCTTTCCATAAAAAATCAAATTTGGCATGTTTTCCCTTGTCTTCTCTTCATGAATCCCACCTTAGAACTTTGTCACCAATGTAGAAATCCTCAGCCTTAGCTCTCTTATCAAACATCTTTTTGATCTTTTCTTGCAAAATCTGAGCTCTGTCATAAACTTGCTCTCTAGTTTGCTGAAGATGAATGGTTTGGTTGATTCTTCGTTGAATGTCGTTTGGTTCAACCTGAATCTCCTGTAACAGTCTGATAGTAGGGATGCCCAAAGATGAAGGAAACCTGGCTTCCATGCCATATACTAGCTCATAAGGGCTCATCCCAATGGATTTCTTTGTTGAGAGTCTGTCTGCCCATAGGGCATTTGTGAGCTTTCTATGCCAGTTCTTCTTGTTTTCTTCTATCACTTTCTTTATGATATTAATCAGGCTCTTATTAAATGACTCAGCCAAGCCATTAACTTGGGGGTAATAGGCTATGGAATGCTCCAAGGTGATGTGAAATTTATGGCAAAAATTGATCATTTTTTTGGATTTAAAAGCAGCGGCGTTGTCAGTGATGATCTTCTCAGGGCAGCCAAATCTAGAAAGGATGTTGCACTCAAGGAATTGGATAATGATGGTGTCATTGGCTTGTCTGCATGGGATGGCCTCAACCCACTTGGTGAAATAGTCAGTGGCTGTTAAAATCCATTTGTGCTGGCCTGAGGAAGAGGGAGGGATTTCTCCAATGACGTCAAGACCCCATTGTTGAAAAGGCTTTTAAGTTGAAATGGGTTTAAGGGGTAGGGGCAACAACTTTCTTTTGCCCTCAAAGATTTGGCATTTATGACATGAAATGGCAAACTTCTTTACATCTGCAAAAAGAGAGGGCCAATAGAAACCAACCCTTAAAATTTTATCAGTAGTGGACTTCCAATATAGATGCCCTCCACAGTCACCTGCATGGAATTCTTTCATGACATTGTTAGTTTCATTTATGGTTAAACAATTAAGCAATATACCTTCATGATTTTTCCAAAATAAAGCACCATCTATGACACAAAACTTAGAAGCCTTCATTCTTAAAAATCTTTTCTTAGTTCTGGACAATCCTGGGGGAGCAAACAGGTTTAACAATACAAAGCATATATCAGCATACCATGGGGATTGCAAAAAGGTTTCACTGATCTGTGGAGTCGCCAGCTCCTGTTCATTGTCCAATTGGTTAATGTCTAAGGCTTGAAAGTTTGTTTCAGACATCAGTTTGGCTAAACCTTGTCCCTTTATGAGCTTGGTTGGTTTTATTTCTATGTCATACTCAAGGATGTTTGCAATCCATTTGCCTCTTTTTCCCTCTAATTCCTCTTGGGTTAATATGTCTTTTACAACAGCATTTGGGACATAGGCAATCACATGTGAATATAAAATGTACACTCGGAAATATTTGATTTCTTTGACCAGGGCATAGGCCTGCTTCTCCATGATTGGGTATTTCAAAGGGGCATCTCTTAAGGCTCGGCTGAAAAATGCAATTGGCTTTTCAGCTCCCTGATCATCCTTTTGCAAAAGGACAACAACTATGGTGTGATCAGAGGAAAAAGAAAATATGACAAAGTCCCTATCAAATTGTGGACTTGTGAGGACAGGGGCTTGGGTTAAGGCAGATTTTATGCCCTCAAAAGCTTGTTTGGTTTCAAGAGACCATCTTACCTTGGCATCCTTTTTTAACATGTTGCTTAATAGTCTTATCAACTCAGCTAGATTTGGAATAAATCTCCTTAGGAAGTTGATCTTTCCAAGGAATGCTTGCAACTCTTTTATGTTTCTTGGATATGGGATTTGGAGGATGGCTTGGATTCTTTCAGGGTCAATTCTAATCTCGTCCTTTGATATGATATGGCCAAGGAGTTTGCCTTCTTCAAGGCCAAAGAGGGATTTCTTGGGGTTCAAGGAAATGCCATATTTCCTACATGTCATGAATATTTGCCTCAAATGTTTTAGGTTCTCTTGATCAGATTTAGAGAAAGGGGTTAGATCATCAAGATATACAACTAGGAAATCATGTATTTCTTTGGAAAATGCAATATCCATTGCCCTTTGAAAAGTAGCACCAGCATTTTTAAGTCCGAATGGCATCTTCACATACTTAAATGTTCCCCACGGTGTGGTAAAAGCTGTCTTGTCTTGGTCATCTGGGTGAACCAGTATTTGATTAAAACCTGAAAAGCCATCTAGCAAAGAAATTCTAAATGACCCCACTACTCTCTGCAGAATATGATCCATTTTTGGCAATGGGTAGTGGTCTTTTAGGGAGACTTGGTTTAAATTTCTTAGGTCTACACATAGCCTAATCTCACCTGTCTTTTTTCTTGTAGGAACAAGATTGGATACCCATTCAGAAAATTTGATGGGTGCTATGATACCTGCTTCAAACATTCTTTTCACTTCCTTTTCAATCAAAGGGAGAAGCATAGGATTGATTCTCCTCAGTTTCTGTTTGAAGGGCTTTTGGTTTGGTTTTAAGGGAATGGTGCGTTGGATTACTGAGGTGTCATAGGACTTTAAGTCCTCATAACTCCAAGCAAATACATCTTGGAAGTCTTTGAACAAATCAACATATTTTGGCTTCTGATCAGGTGGCAAATTTTTGGATAATTTGATCATTTTGGGCTTCTCTGTTGTCCCGATGTTATGTTCTTCTATAGCGGCGTTTAGGGGTTGCATTTTTGGTTTTTTGGGAACATCATTAGCATCAAACATATCTTCCAATGGAGTGAGGCCGACAGGGAGAAAGTTATCTTTCAGATCAATGATCTCAGCCTCTGTTTCTGCTATTTCCTCCAAATGCATCTGTTTCAGCTCTTTGATGCTTGTATTGTCAAAAACAGTTGGGTTCAGCATTTGTTTGGTTGTTATAGGTGTTACAACCTGCTGATTTTCATTCGTTTTCTATTGTTCATCCGTCATAGCATCCATGTCAATGTTAATATTTGAAAACTCATGCTCAAGAGTGAGGAAATTGTTAATCTGGACATCATTCTCAAACACTTGCCAAACTTTAACATTATTTGGGACAGTGGGCCTATGTTTTATCTCAGCAGTAAAATGATGATTTGGCTCAAAGGGAATCTTGCATGTACTAGAAAAAGTGGCTAGGCTGTGTGCATGAATGTTATGCTCTCTTGAAATCTTGGCAAGCTTGGATTCAGTGAATGTATTGAGTATACTAGTGGCAGCAGTCCTATAGGCCCTCATTCTATTGTCGTTGGTAACAAAATTACCTTTCATCTGTTGTATGATTAAATCAAGGTCACCTAAAATGGATACTTTTGTAGCTCCTAGAGCTTTGAGCAGTTTAAGGCCTAAGAGGAGAGCCTCATACTCTGCCATGTTATTAGTGCATCTGAAATTTAGTCTGTAGGCATGGCCTTCTGCATGATTGTTATGTGTATTGTGAATCCAGACACCTGCCCCTGCTCCTAACTTGTTGACAGAGCCATCAAACTCTAAATACCATGTGATTTCTTGCTTGTGGTTAGTGTCAAGAGTTTCAGTCATTCTTGCAGCGAACAAATTTGAATTTTCTGTTTGGGGAGGTTCTTCTTGTAAGCTAGTTGCCTTGATTGTTTTGACAGTTTTATCAGTATGGGCAACCGATTCTTCATTGATGTGTGTGTTCAGTTCTAAAGCCAACGGCTTGTCATCAATGGGAGGACTTATTTCATCATTAAATAAAATAAAAGAATCCATATCAGAATGGATTGAGTAAATGGGAAAATTTTCAGGCTTGCTCTCACTAGTTACCACATATTTCATCAGTGTTTCTCTATACAGTCTCTTTGGTTGCCCAAAGACAGATATAGTGGCATAAAAGAGATCTAATTGGAGGGATCCTTGGAGTTTTTCTCCCCAAGATCTTGACAATAACATGCCATACTTTGGTGGAATGTCATCAACCACCACATCCATGAGGATTGTCTTGTTAGGAAATTGGACTAAGGAGACACACAGGTCTTTGATGAGGCCTAAACACTTGACTTGACTTGAGTCAAAGGAGAATAGTTCTTTGTAGGGTCTTGTAACATCAAGGTTCAGCTTTTCCATTACAGCTTTGGGCATAAGGTTGTGTGAGGCACCTGAGTCAAACATGGCATTGTGCAGGACTTTTTCATGTATATGTAAACTGACATAAAAGGGTAAGACAGGTCCATATGTTGATTTTCCATTAACTTCTGGACCGAACGGCAGCTCAAGTTGATCATCAAGAACATTCACATCATCCTTTACCTCTGGCATTTGAAGTGACCTTTGAATTTGTTGCCTATACACATTATGTTTGGCCAGTTTGAATAAGGGGATGGATATCTTCAATTTACCTATTTCTGCCTCTAAGTCAAATGATTTTTCAGATTGGGTTTTAGTATTGTGAGAGGCAGGTTTCCCTTTTTCCATTGGAGTATCAGCAATTTTTTCTTGTTTATCAGTGTTATGGGAAGTGACTGCTTGCAGTTTTTCAGCTTTAGGAGAGCTTTTTGGAACACTGTTCGAGTTCTTTTCCGAGGAAAGAGGTGGCAAAGGCTGGTCAATAGAAGGTTGCATTTGTGTTATGTCCTCTACAGTCACTTGATGTGGGTTTGAGATAGGTATATCAGCTGGTTCTGTTATGACAACCTTGACTTTAATCTTGTTGGGCTGTTTGCCATCTTTTGGTTTGCTAGGTTCAGAAATATCAATGGTCCTAGTTCTCAGCTTATATTGTTTGTGGACCTCATACACAGCAGTATCATAGTCTTGTTTAAAATCAAAAGACTCACCAGACTTAGTCTAAAATTGACTAAAGTCATGCTCATCTTGGTCTTGTTGAGTTAGGAAAATTTGTTGCTCAGCCCTCGAATCCACCAAGTTTATGTGAGTTTCCTCTGGGGGTTCACTAGATGTAGAGGCTTCCGCATAATTTTCATGAAAAGGTGGTCTTATATCATGGTCTAGACTAGACCTACCAGCATTTTTGTTCTGCGTTTTCCTGAAATTTGGGTTCCTTATGGTATTGGACTATTGTCCTTCCCATGATGATTTCCTCTCAACACTTTCTACTCTGTCTCCCAGCCTTTTCATGCCATTGATAATAGCATCAAGTTTCTGATCTAAGGCTGACGGTTCTTCTTTGAAAGCGGTTCTTCTCTCCATTCTAGCTCTATTTCTTTTGGCAATTAGGTTGGCCTCTACGCTAATAGCAACATTTTGCATGTCTGCAAGGGTTTGAGGGGCTCTTTCTTTTAATTGGTAGGCCATATCTGGGTCGAATCCATCAGGGAATTTATACAAGGCAAGGTCAGTTGGAGGTCTTAGGTTCTGTGGTATTGCATTATAGACATTATTGAATCTTGCACAGTAATCTAGGACAGACTCTTGAGGGTCTCTTTTTATTGTATCATATTCAGCGAGTATGTGCAAGGGGTCTTTCTTTTTTTCCCATCTGTTGGTAAAGGATTGGTAAAGCTCATCCGGAGTGGTTATGGAATTTGCAGCAAGTGATCTGAACCAAGTTCTTACATCACCTGTTAAACTTTGAACAAAAATTTTCATTCTCACACTATCATCATCTATTTCGTAGTTCTCAAAGTAGTCTTGCATTTTCTTTGCATGCTGAAGGGCTATGCAAGTACCAGTTCCATCAAAATATGTGATTTTAGTTTGATAATCCTGAGGCATAGCCCCAGGGTTTGCAGGTAATTGCAGGGGTGCATATCTATTGGCCATGTTTACAGGGACGACCGGAACAACAGGAACAACAGGGACAACTGGAACAGCTGTAACAACAGTAGTGGTAATGGGAGTATGTGCAGGGAATCGAGGTGTGGAAGGAGTGCTTTGGGAAGTAGATGATGAACAAGGGGAAGCAAGGGTTAAACGAAATAAAACTTTGACAGGGGTTGGAACACTGCTTGGGTGAACTGCTTCAGAACTTTATCATCAAAATCTTCTCTTTATTCTTGCTTCCTAAGGATTTTTGGGATTAAGTTCGGATTTTCAAAAGCCGCTGGGGGATTTGGGTCTGGATTTGACCTAGTATAACGAGAATTCTTTTTGGGAGCCAGATTCTGAATTTGTTTTGGTATTTTCTGTGAATGTTTTTAGAATTAGCAAAGAAATGATCAAATTTCTGGGACAGCTATCTGTAGTTTAAAACTAGCATGAAGATTGATTGAAACAACATTTATCTACTCATGTAACTGCAAAGCAAGAATAGTTTCAAAGGCTTCCTGGCCGACATTCAGACTTCATCTGTAGTTTTAAGGAATAGACAACACTGATTTTTGTCCCTATGGAGTTTTCCAACTTGATTTGTGAAAATAACTGAGGAAGTCCCCAGTGGAGTCGCCATTATGTTATCACTCAGGTTGTCCTTCTGGTCAGCTCAAAAGGATGCGACCAAGGTAACCACAGACCAATCTTTGGACTACAGGTTCTAGCCCACCTGCATTTAGAGAGGGCTCTCTCTTTCTGATTTAGCTTTGTTGATAAGATTTTTAGGCTAGTTATTGAGTTCAAGGGGTTTTGTTTTGATTTTTGGTGGGAAGGATGATGCTTTCAAGTAAAGAGGCAGGGATAGCATGAAAGTTTTAGAACCATTGGGCATGGAGTCAAGGAGTAGGACTGCTGGTGCGTTTTATTGGTCATAAGAAGGAATATGGAGCAAGCTAGCTGTATATGAAACAATCATTCAAGGTAAAAGAGATGGATTAAAGGCTAAGGAATGAGGGGCAATTAAGAATCTCTCATTCAGGTTAGCAGAAAGAAAACAAATGAGCCCTATCTAGGAGCAGTTAAGAATTCATAGATAACAGTCATTCATATGTGAAATAGGTCAAACATGAGCCATAACAGAATTCATATTTATGCCTAATTCAAGAGGAAAACATTAAGAAGCCATAGAAACTGAGCATAGAGTGCAGCCAAGCAAATTCTAAACCAATCCTTTGTTCTGTGACTTGAGCATATGTGAAATCAAAATAACAGAGGTAAGGAAAACTTATTGATTCATATAGCAGCACAAGAATTCCGCATTCAATTCTTCAAACCATTAGACACAGAGCAGACAGTCATTCCTCCAAAGCTTTTCAGCAATCTTTGATTAAGTAAAACATCTCAGATATCCAGTGCGAGTCTCTAATGAGGATTATCAACCAACCAACCCTTTAAACAATACAGAGGGTCAGTATAAATAGGGAAAATTATCCAAAAATTAATCTATTATAGCTGACCTAAACAGGTCTGAAAGAAAATGATTACTTTATCCTAATCTTATCCAAAAATAAATGCATGAAAATATCTTTGAGCTGTGCTGAGGGTAGCTGTATCAAATTGAGTTAATGTCTGTCCTGGGTGGCTCGATGCAGTCCTCCTGTAATAACTGTGATTTGTCTTTTATCTCCACCTCTAACTTGATTTTGTTGCTGTTTGCTGGCATTAATGTGCACTAATCCTGACCAGATAGGCTTTTAAATGGCCTTAATGGTTTTGCTGACTTTGATGAAGGTCTTTAATTTTCACCTGCTTCGATGTTGCTGAACTGATACTCTTTGCCGCTTCATCTTTCCTCTAATACTCTTTGGTGCTGAACCTGGCCTCTTTAATGTCTTCTAAGTGGTTTAGACTGTCCCATCGATCTTTCATGGCAGTTGTTCGGCCCTCTGTTGCTTTAAAAACTGTGTTTGCCCCTTTCTGAATGCTTCGCGAAGAAAATCTGGTCATTCTGCGCCTTTCGGGCTTGCTGGGGGCCGCGCAGTGAGGGGCTTTCCATTTTGGCCTATTTCTCGTAGCCATGCGCGATTAGCGCTAGCGCTAATCGCGCATGAAAAACTGCCTCAGATTCTGATTCCGGGCTTCCTAGGCTACGATTTGCGCCTTTTGCACTTTTTGACGATGACGTCAGCAGTGGGTCCCAGTACGGCGGTGACGTGGTAGGATGACATCAGCAGATGACATCAGCAGTACGATCGAGTGACGTGGTGGTACGGCGGAGGAGGTGACATGGCGGTACAGTGGCAACTACGTGGCAAGGACACAGTGGCAGGAGGCCGACGCGGGATGGTGATGTGGCAGGGTGATGTGGTGCTGACACAGGAGGGGGGAAAGGCGGTTTACGGTTTCGGGCGCACCGCCTATCCGTGTAGGTGGTTTCGGTAGAGGAGGCTCCGCCACAGTCGAGAAGGTGACATGTGGCGGGAGTACGGCGGGAAAACCGCCGATCTCCCGGGCGTTAATCCTCGGCGGCTTCGCTGGGAAAAGGACCCGCCCACCGTTGATCTGCGGCGCGCCAGATCTAAAGGTTGGCGGCAAAGATGAGGCGGTGGAGGATTAGGGACGGGGCCCGCGACACGATTTGATTGATTTATTGAATGGAGGGGGTTTTAAACATTAGAAATGCGGGTTTATGGGTTATAACAGATTTTTAAAGGCATCGGAAGGGGTCCAAAAGTATAGAAAGATGGATTTATGCAGTTTGAGAAGGATTTTAAGTCAAAACAAGGGGTTTATGCCTTGGGAGGGTGAAAATAAGTCAAATAAGATGGTTTTTATACACATGAAAGGAATTTTATGTTGTGTGATGGAGTAATATGCATGAAGAGATAGTTTGAGGGTGGAGATGAGGGTTCTTGCTGAGTTTTGGATAAACTTAGCAATTCCCAATGAACTTATGGTTATGTTTCAACCAGGGGGAGGGGATAAGTATATAGGGGAGCTATTAACATAATTTTAGTAGGGGAAGGGGAACACAGATAGGGATTTACATAATAGAGTCAGTAGTTAATATGGAAATGACAATAAAGCGCTAAGTATGTGGATCTTAGGCTATCAAAGGGGGAAAAGTGACTCATAGAGGAAGAATGGAAATCTTTGAGTGAAGGAGATCTTCACCGGGCAAATGATATGGAAAATGATGAAACTAAGAGGAATGAAGCAGATCTTGACCTCTTCAAGGAAATTAGTGAGTGATTTGGGGGAAGAGGAAGAAGGGGAGGTTAGAGATGTCCAGTTTGAGCTCCTCCAAATGAAAACTGCCTTGTACCTGTGATCTGAAGTACAATATCACTTTAAAACACAAAACTGATCATAAATCAACATTCTGCAACCTCAAAACTACCTACCCAGCCTACTTACCTAACATTTTTTCTTCTTTTTGGTTTGGGTGCACTTAGACTTGCAGACCCTGCTTTACAATTTTTCTTTTGACTGCCCTCCTATCTAAATCTATCCTTATTTCTTCCAAGGGCCCAGATTAAGCAGTTGGGCTCCTTTGATTCTCTACCTATCTACAAATCTGCCAAGATTAAGCTGTTTGGATAGATATCAATTCTCTATATTCTAAAACAAGAAATTGAAACCCAGGGAAGCCAAGATTAAGTTGTTTGGACTTCCCTTAACAGAACATTCTTCAAAAATGGTTAAGTCATCAAAATTTGAATACAGCAGTGGCATTTGGATTGGCACATTTTCATGGTCCCTTCTTTGGCCTCTTTTTGGAAATATGGAGCATTGCAGGATGCAAAGTATGACATATTTGGCATGTAAAATTGTCAATCATGAAAGATGAACACCTGTTACAACAGGAAGCTAACAGGGTGAACCACGTATATCTGTGTCTCTCTTGTTTTATGTGTTTTCTGTGTTTGTATTTCTGCAATGTATTTTATGTGTTCTGTTGCTCTGTAATATATAATTTTCTAACAACTTTTCCACTCATGTAGAGGGAACATGTCCTTGTATGACAAAAAACATAGTCCATCTATATCTTCACCATTTCCAACACTGAATGAAGCGGCCAACACAATCTTGACACTGGTCTCGGAGACGTAGTCCACACTAGACGAACTTCTTTATCAAATGTATCTTGTTTATGATTTGTTGATCGTCATTATGTTTCCATTTGCTTAAGCATGCATATATGTTCATTTATGATCTTATAAAATTCAATTCTAACTACATCATGGAAGCAAAAGATCTTGAATAATTCTAATAGCTGAAGGAACCCAAATCAATGGATCAGTGAAAAAATGATTGTAGTGCAATGCGGAACCACCCCCATGTCGTGACATCAAAGGGGAGGAGGGGGGTCCACAATTGAAAGTGGTCATTGAATGTAGAGGGAAGAACCACACTCCAGAACTAGGAACACAGACTTCCCGGATGTGACATTGTAAAGTGAGGGTCCACATTCAATGTTAGCCATCAATATTTTCATGGGCCAAGAGTCGTCGGATGGATAGGGTGAAACCCAGAGTTAGGAACATTGACTAAGGGTTCATATTATATCCCAATCGTCAGTTGTAAATGATTCCCACCACTATTGGATGGGGAGGACCTATGGGGGGGTGCAAGTTACATACAATAATATTCATTATTTTGTATGGTTAGTGATGGATCATGATCGAGATGGACCCCTTATTTATATTATAATATATACATAATACATGTGTGGCGATTTGTGGATTCATTCATGATGGTGAGGTGGCCTGCCATTAGGTTGTAAGTGCCACTGCAATGGAATTGGTTGTGAGAAACATGCCACGTGGGTTCCACATGGCAGGTTAAGGTAAGTTCTAAGGTTCGCAAACTAATCTTTGGGAGGCCATAATTTTTTGATTTTGTAGCTTGATTGAGGTAAAATTTTATATTTCCGTAAAGGTCTCGATATGAAAAACATGATGGTGTTTTTCGTTTTGGGTTTTGAGGAGTTCAAAAAAGGTCAAAACTTTTAGACCCCATTTCCATAACAGAACATTCAGAGTCAGATAAGCACAATAACCACCTCCTTTAGGTTAGGGTGGTAAGTGGGTCTATTGCAAGGGTTAACTGAGGAGTTAGAAGAGGATTTGGGGTAGAAGTTTTAGAATTTTAAACGCAATGAAGAAATCATCTTTAAACTAGCTTACCAGGGGAGATGTTGGGTGTGGAGCCTGATTATCTTCTGTATTCAAAGGTATCGCCACATTGGACCCCAGTTCGAAATGGGGCAGCAACGCTGCCCATAAAATATTCGCTGCAGGGGGGGTCCAAGGGGCCGGCTGCGACCTTTGGGGAGCCCCCCCTGGTGGAGGGTTTCGGGGGCAGTGCCCCCAAAGCTAAAAACAGATGTAAAATTGCCTTGTAAAAGTATAGTAATTTCTAGTAAATCTGGGCCATTTATTAGGCGAATGATCTGACGGTAGAACTTATGTTTAGTTTAGGGTTTTTTGCCCTAGAAGGCAACCGCTCTCTTTGTATGATGGAATTGTATTGAGTCTGTGTAATATATGTGTATTCTCCGAGCGAGAAGTAGAGAGGTGAGACTGTGAGAGAAAACAAAGGATATTACAACGGATCTGTTGTAGGTTGTGTCTCTTCATTTTGCTGGATAATAGAAAGGAAGGACTGGCTGTTCGGGGTGGACGTAGCCCAAACTGGGTGAACCACGTATATCTGTTTCTCTCTTGTTTTATGCGTTTTCTGTGTTTATATTTCTGCAATATTTTATGTGTTCCATTGCTCCATAATATATAATTTTCTAACAGGAGAAACCCTTGGAGGAGGATACCATGTAGTCCTGGTCATGTTGAATGATAAAGATTATGGTACTCTTGATTTGGATGATGAGGATTTTGATAGGGGCTCACTTAATCTATGCATTTTAGGTTATGTTATACTTAAAAAATTCTTCTCAGTGGGGATTTGGGATCTTTCCGTAAGTGAAACCTTGAGGATATCGCCCTTTCATAATATTTATATTATTTTCATGTTTATGTCATGTTTTAGGAATTAAAGAAAAGTGGAATTTAAATGCTCTGTGGTATATAATTAGCATAGATTCATCTTATTCTAGATCTATCAAGTGTTGAGAGGGGTCAAATCTCTCAAAATGAAATATATTTTTTAGTACAAAACTTAAGAAATGTTTGGCATATAATGAGATTTAATTCCTCTTCATGTTCGACACACACACATATATACATACATATACATACGCACACACATAAGTGTGTGTGTGTGTGTGTTCACGTGGGGGCTGGGAATTCAAAAGGTCCACGGAAAAGGGGATATATGGCCAGGAGTCAAGACCAGTAGATGGAACCCTCAATGTGGCAATGATCAACAACTGTAATGGGTCGGTGAAAAAACGATTATAGTGGAATGCGGAAATACCCTAATATCGTGATGTCAATGGGGAGAACGGGGGTCCACACTTGACAGTGGTCATTGAAGGTAGAGGGAAGAAGCGCACTCCAGAACCAGGAAAATAGACTTCCCTAATGTGACATCTTAAAGCGAGGGCTCCACATTCGATATCGGCCATCAATATTTTTGTGGGCCAAGGGTTGTCAGATGGACAGGGTGAAACCCTAAGTCGGGAACATTGACTAGGGGTCTGTATTGTATCCCGATTGTCAGTTGTTAATAATTCCCACCACTATTGGATGAGGAGGACCCATGGGGGTGCAGGTTATATACAATAATAATCATGATTTTGTATGGTTAGTGATGGATCATAATTGAGATGGACCCTCTATTTATATTATAATATATACATAATACATGTGTGGCAGTTTGTGGATTCATCCATGGTGGTGAGGTGGCATGTCATTAGGCTGTAAGTGCCACTGTAATGGCTTTGGTCATGAGCAACGTGTCATGTGGCAGGTTAAGTTAAGGTTCTAAGGTTCGTAAACTAAACTTTGGGAGGCCACAATTTTTTGATTCTGGAGCTTGATTGAGGTAAAAATTTATATCGTCGGAAAGGTCTCGAAATGACAAACACGATGGTGTTTTCCATTTTGGGTTTTGAGGAGTTTAAAAAAGGTCAAAAATTTTAGACCCCATTTCCATAACAGAACATTGAGAGTCAGATCAGCAAAGTAACCACCTCCTTTAGGTTAGGGTGGTAAGGGGGTGTGTTACAAGGGTTGACTAATGAGGAGCTAGAAGAGGATTTTGGGTAGAATTTTTAGAATTATAAATGCAATGAAGAAATCATCTTTGAACTAGCTTGCCAGGGGTGAAACCCTTAGAGGAGGACACCATTTAGCCCTGGTCATGTTGAATTATAAAGATTATGGTCCTCTTGATTTGGTGATGAGGACTTTGATAGGGACTCACTTAATCTATGCATTTTAGGATTAATTTATACTTAACAAATTCTTCTCAGCAGGGCGTTGAAATCTTTTCATAAATGAAACCTTGAGGATATTGGTCTTTCATAATATTTATATTATTTTAAGGTTTATATCATTTCTTAGGATTTAAAGAAAAGTGGATTTTTTAATGTTCTGTCGTATATAATTAGCATAGATTCATCTTATTCTAGATCTATCAAGTGTTGAGAGGGATCGAATCTCTCAAAATGCAATATATTTTCTAGTACAAAACATGAGAAATAATTGGCATATTTATATTCCATGTATATGCATGTTGTTCTAAATTGTGAATTTCATTGCACAGATCGGTAGAGTAGAATTGTGTCTCTTGATTTTAGATTACGTTTCTTGAGAAATTGCAATTCTATCAAATTTCTACATTGTATCAGAGCAAGATTCACATTAGAACAAGTATTGTGAATTTTTTTCCTTGGGAGATTCGAAGTTGTAGCTTTAGTGTAGCAAGATTTCCTCATAGTTGGGAGAATGGCCTTTAATGGACTAAGATTAGAGTATGACTTGGAAGGCAACTCAAATTTGATTGCCTGAAAGGATCGCATGGAGTCGGTGCTTGATGACAATAAATTGTTGGATTATGTCAAGATAGACATTCCAAAACCAGGATTAGTTGATGCCCAAAACCTAGCCCAATGGAAGAAAGATGTAGCCAAGGTGAGGAGAATAATCCTAGAGGGAGTGAGAGACCACATTGTCTCAAATCTCCATGGCAAAGAGACACATTTTCCATGTGGAAGGCAATGCCTACACTATTAAAAAATAATAGTGACCATAGAAAATTGGCTCTGAAAGACAAACTTCGAAATATTAAGATGCAAAAAAATGATATTATTCCAAATTATCTCACCAGATTACACAAGTTCAAGATGAGCTTGTAGAGATTGGTGTGAATGGTGTAGAAGATGACCTTGTGAGCCTAGCTCTTCTAGGCCTTCCAAAATCCTCACACAACTACTAGGAATCTATGAATGGAAGGGAAAATTTACTGAATTGGGAATGCTTATGGTCTGATTTGGTACAATAAGAAATTAGGCAAAATACTAGAGATGGAGGTTCACCCAAGTGAGAGGATGAAGAAAATTTTGCATTGGTTGGGAAGGGCAAGAAGGGAAAAGGGAAGAAATCTCAAACCATACCATATTCCAGCCAAGGGGAAAAGAATAAATACTTGTCCAAAATAAAATGCTTCAATTGTCATGAAATCATGCATTATGCTACAAAGTGTCCACGCAAAATGTCTAACAAGAAGAACCCAGGAGGAGAAACAAGTGCAACTTTCAGTTCACATTTCGAGTTAGACTTCACCCTAATTGCATGCATGGCCAACATTATGATGGGGAGTGTGTGTCACTTGAACTTAGGTGCCTCATTCCACATGACAGGGTGTAGATATTTTTTCAGTGACCTGAAGGAGAAATATCTCCATATGCATATTGAGCTTGGGGACGACGGAAGGTAAAGTGCTACCGGGATTGGTACGGTAACCTTTAAGAGGGAGTGGGGAGTCCCTCTTCACCTCAAAGATGGCATGTTTGTACCAGGCTCGAAGAATAACCTCATCTTTGTATAATTTTTGGAAGATCGTGGCTATGATGTTATTTTCAGTAAAGGGAAAGCCTTTCTAAGACACATAGCTACTGGGTAGGTGAACCAGATCAAGATTCATGTGAAGAACATGTAGAAACTTGATGTGGAACAATGCACTGCATTAAGAAATAAGGCAGAGAAAGTGTAGAGTCGAGATGTTGGTGAACTCTGCCATAAAAGACTTGGTCATTTGCACCATGGTGCCCTTAAAATTATGCAACAAATAACCATTGGCCTCCCTAAAGGTTCACTTGAGCAGCAGGACATCTGCAAGGGATGTACCTTGGGGAAGTATGTGAAATCCAGATTTCATGATCGAGACAACAAAGAAAATGTAGTCTTGGAGAGATTCCACTCTGATGTTTGTGGACCCTTCTCGACAGCCTCCACTTCCAAGCATAAATACTATGCTATTTTTATTGATGATTTCTCAATAAAGTGTTGGATATTCTTCATGTGGAAGAAGGATGAGACGTTCTCAAAATTTGTAGAATTCAAGGCACTATTTGAGAAATATATTGGCAAGAAGGTGAAAGGCTCTTAGGAGTGACAATGGAGGTGAGTATTTTCAAATGACTTTGAGGAATTTTGTGCCAAAGAAGGAATTCAAAGAGAACTGATAGCTCCCCACAACCCACAACAGAATGAGGTAGCTGAGAAGAAGAACTGGAGCATTGTGGGAGATGTGAGAGCTATGCTACATGACCAAGGCTTCCCACTAGATTTGTGAGTAGAGGCATGTAACACAACAGTCTACTTGCAGAACCAGAGTACTCAGTAGGTTCTCAATATGATTACACCGGAGGAAAACTTCTTGGGAAGAAAGTCGAATGTGTCTCATTTCATAATTTTTGGAGCCTTTGTTTACTGCCATGTCTCCAAAGATTCAAGGAAGAAACTTGAGCCAACAGAAGAGTTGGGAGTTTTTTTGGGTTACATTGAAAACACACACAATTACAAGGTGTATTTACCTTCCCTCATAATGATATTTGTGTGAAGGGATGTAAATTTTGATGAGGAGAAAGCAATGAGATTCTCTCTTGAGAGGGAGCTTCAAATCCCACCAAAAGAGGATATTTAAGCTCCAAAGGAGGAGACTCATGATGAGCCTCAGGAAGTTGTGGAGCAACCACAAATGGAGTAGAGAGAAGGCAGAATGGAGGCATCCAAATAAGAAAAACCATCCAGAGAAGGTATAAAAGGAACCTAGGAAGTTGAAATATTGGTGCAGTATGTGAGGGAGAATGTGGGAGCTCCTTTAAATTTTTGTAGGCAAAGGAGGTCACCTAAGAGGTACACTAGCTACATGGTTCTAATGACTGAGCTTATAGAGATTAATCCATCCTCTTTTGAGGAACCAATTGAGAAACTAGTTTGGGTTGATGCAATGGTGGAAGAATATGAATCCATCATAAAGAACAATGTTTGGGAAGTGGTCCCAAGACTGGTACAAAAATCAGTTGTGGTTTCCAAATGGATATTCAAAGTTAAGCATGCAACATATGGAAGAATAGAGAAGTATAAGGCCATATTTGTGGCCAAATGATTCTCTCAAATTAAGGGAATGGATTATGAGGAAACCTTTGCTCCCATAATAAGGTATTCATCCATTAGATCAATTCTTGCATTGGCTGTGCAAATGGGGTGGAATATCCACCAGATGGATGTGAACACAACATTTCTCAATGGTGTTATTGAGGAGGAAGTGTACAAAGAGAATCTAGAAGGTATTAAGACATTTGATCAGGAGTCTCAACTGTGCAGACTTTAGGCGAGAATTGTACGGTCTCAAACAAGTATCCCGAGCTTGGTACACTCAGATTAATAGTTATCTCACTGGATTGGCTTCACCAAAAGTGAAGCAGATGTGAAGCTCTAGCATATCTTGGTAGAAGGTAAATTTCTTATCATTGTTTTATATGTTGATGATTTCATATTGATATGTGATGAGCAGTTGATCAACTCTTGCAAGGGAATTTGAGATGAAAGACATTGGTCTCATGCACTACCTCCTCAGGCTAGAAGTATGGCAAGGTGGTGTGGAATTGTTTGTGTCTCAATGCAAGTATGCCACCAAGATACTGTAGAGATTTCACATGGAGAGTTGTAAGCCCATAGAGACACTTTTAGCGACCGATTAGAGGAAGGAGAATTCCATTGCAGGTGAAGAGGTTGATGCTACCATTTACTGATAGTTAGTGGGTTCACTATTGTATCTCGTGAACACACAACCATATGTGTGCTATGCAATCAACTTACTGAGCCAAGTTATGGTTAGGCCAACCAAATTGTATTGGAAGGCAAAAAAGCATGTTTTACGGTACCTTAGAGGCACTACCCACTATGAATTGTGGTACATATGGACAAAGGGAGTGAAGTCGCATGGCTTCACAAATGCAGATTGGGTAGGGAGTCCATCCACCTGAAAGAGTACATCAAGTGCAATTTTTAGTGTTGGGTCTGTTGCAATTTCCTAGTACAACAAGAAGTAGAGGTCTATGGCACTCAACTCAGTAGAAGTTGGATACATGGTTGCAATCCAAGCAACATGTGAGGTGCTTTGGATGAGAAAGATACTTGTGGCACTTTTTGGTCAGGAGATGGATCCAACTATGATCTATTGTGATAATCAAATTTGAATTAAGCTCTCTGAGAATCTAGTATTTCACGATTGATCCAAGCATATAGATATTTAGTATCATCATTTACTAGACTGTGTGTAGAGGAGGATAATGTTGCTACAATAAATTTTGACTAAGGAACAAGATTATAACATCTTGACAAAGGATTTATCAAGAGGGAAGTTCAAATTCCACAGGTGCAAGATATGGGTGGTTGATAATCCCTTTCTTGCTAAGAGGGAGTGTTGAGAATTGTAGCAAGAAAGGCTCAATTTGGCTTAGCCTTGGTTAAATTGAGAAATTGAGAAATTTCCACATCAGTAGACAACTTGGACACAGTTCAATGAGGTGACATGGCTCTTGTCACTAAGTTCTCAGTACATTCAAGTTAGAGAGTTTGGAGTTCAATTATGCATGTGCGATTGCTAATTTATAGTAATCTAGTTTAGTTATTTCCAATTGTACTCAATAAAACAAGTTCTAATAGTTAACAGTAGTTGGATGCCAGTTGAGTAGTGGGACAACATTCTAACTCAAAGATAATCCAGTTAAATGATCAATCAACCAAAAACATATAATACATGCAAGGAATTAGAATTTCTCAGTTTTGGTGGAGATTCCAAGGCAGTGTAACATTAGTTGTAAACTAATGTTGAGTGTACATGTGTTGCATGAAATCAATGATCAATCCTTGGGAATTGCACAATCAATTTGGAGAAAATTCCTAAAGAATAGAGGCTATTTTCCTCAGGATTTGTGCAAGGAAATAGGGGCCTCGGTGAGAAAATATTTGGCTAAGTGTTGGCTAGAGCTTGTTCATTGAGCAAGAGAACAATTATTCTTTTGCAGGTTGAGCTCAGAGTTGGAGCTAGCAATTGTAATAATTTCTAAATTCATTTATTAATGTAAACAAGCTTGAGGGGTTTTTCCCAGTTTGTTTCCCCCAAAAATCACTATGTATTTATGGTTTTTCTTATTGCATTTCTATACATGTCATTCTAAATGGTGAATGACATTCCACACATTAATAGAGTAGAATTGCGTCTCTTGAGTTTATATTGAATTTCTTGAGCAATTGCAATTCTATCAAATTTCTACACATTCTTCTAAGCTTATAGCAGGTATAAATCATTCGTAGTGTTAACTTAAGCGTACCCTGAGATGCAAGGATTGAGCCAATGGTAGCTTTCTTCTCAAGAGAATAGCCACCATTTGCCTCGGTTCTAGCAAACTGCTTCGCCTCACCCCAAAGTTTCTACTCTTTGTGGTGCTTAGGACTAAAACTTCACAATAATATCATTCCCTCTCAGCAATAAGGTTGAAAGCCTTCCTTGTATACCACCTCATAATTCCTACTACTCAAATGAGCCAACACTACCTCATATGCCTCGCCATTTTACTTAGGTCTCACTTTCAACGATGTACAACCCAGTAACTACTCCTTTGGTACCTCGTGGTTTGGAATTCATAAGCCAATATTAATGTCATAATCAACCACCCTGAGGTGGATTTTAAGTATGCACCCTCTCGCATGTCACCTAGGTGTCATGACATGGATTACTTAATTTCCAAGCAAGGGCGTGGGGTGGTGGATCTTGTAACATCCCTAGGTTAAAACTTCATGTAATAAAGGATAATAAAGGAAAAATAAGGACAAGGACATGGGACACGTATTCCAAGTTGAATGTTGGGAAAAACAACTTAGTGGATGTTACTTTTGGTTTATTAATGGCTAAGGAAATTGGTAAAGGAAAAGAGGCATTATTTGACACTTTATTGAGGAAAATAAAGGAAAATAAGAGGAAAGGGAGATGAAGGGTCACAAATTTGCTTGAGGAAAATTGAGGAAAAATGAAGAAAAAAGAAGAAATTAGAGGCATCAATAATAAAAAGATATCAGAGGATAAATTTGGAGCCTTTTGTTAGTTTTTATTTGGAATTTATTTCATAGAGAGAGAGAAGAGAACCAAGAGGAGAAAGAAAGCAAGAAAAGGAAAAGACAAGGCAAGCAAAGGAAGGAAAAGGACAAGTAAGAAAAGGAAGGAGAAGTTGGATTAGTAGCTTCAACAAGAATATTTTACAGGTAACAAGTTACATATGTGAAATCCTAGCTAATGTGTGAATGCATGGTACATGCATTTGCTTATTAGGTTCATTTGTTGTCATTGGCATGGGTTTTTCCTAGTTTTGATAGTGGTTTCAACCTTGCCTTGCCATTTCCTGGATATCCATGGCATGATGGGATTCAATTATCTGGTTTAGCTTTCGGTTGCCGAAATTTTTTAGAATCGAGTGAGGTGGTATCAAGAAAATTCCCAATGGTGTTGGTGGAGGTGGTTTAATCTCTAGGAAGCCCTCAATATGTGGGTGGAGACAGGAAAATTCCTCAAGGTAATGGTGAAGAAACTCTAACACATCGATGATTGTTTAGGTTTCGTGATCTCTTGACTGCATTTAGCAAGATCATGGTAGCCTGAGGGTGTAGGTGGTTTAATATTCAGGAAGCCCTAGTTGTTTATGTCCTGAGATCCCACATTCATGCTTGGAATATGGCATGGGGTTGATTTGTTGAAATAAATATTTGGTTAAGCTCAATCAATGGTTGGGTGATACATGGAAGTCCCTAACTTGGTTGGATTTTGCATCAGTTAATAAGATTTATTTTCCTATTGTATTATATGAGCACTCGTACTTTTTATTATGATGATTTGATGGTTGCTATGCCATGGTTAATAATCTAGTCATATGTTGGTTATAAGCATGGATTTGTAATGTGCTCTAGTTATGTATTTGTTTGGGATTTGATAAGTTTATGATGGTTAATAAATGCATGCACTAACAAGTGCTACTACAACTATTATGAGATAGAATTAGACCTTCTTGGTTATTCTTAGATAAGTTCCAGACTCTTATGATCAGATATTCATTCATGACTTGTAGCTTACATGTTCATTATATGTTTGACGAAATGATGATCATGGTTAGGCTTGGTTAGGTCAAGTTCTATTTGAAGTTTTGTATGTTTAGCATTGTCCTTATGTCATTTATCATTTTAAGAAGTCTCAGGTAGTTCTGGGCAGGATTTTAGAGGCTGGCTTGGAATTATGGTTTATATCACGGGACCGCATGCACCAAATTGAGCAATTTAGGTCACAACCTCATGGAGCAAGGCTTGTGAGTGCGGTTGGAAGCCTTCAACTACATGCATGTAGTGTTTATGGTGCGGTTGGGAGTCTAGGTCATTAAAAATAAGTTCCAACTCAGGGATTGACCACCCATGGGTTTCTTCATCTCTTCGGTGATCTGTATTCCTTGTAGGATGTCATTTTGTGGTTAGTAAGTCTCAGTTGTCGGTCCCACTTCCTTAACTAAAGATAGGAGGTTGGGTCATGTCATAGTGGCACTTTGTTTCACATTTACCCGGAAGGCTTGTAAAAGCAGCTAAATGTGGGAGGATGAATTACATGGCGGTGTCAGACAGGGTCTTGTTCTCTTTGGGTGATATTTGATACCGTAGATTGGTATCAGAGCATGGTTCAAATACTTGGACTGGATGGGCTAGATGCATGTCATTATGCATGCATCGACATGGTTATGGTTGTCGTGCATGAGGTCCTTGTATGCAGTTAGTGTTATCATGTATGATGTCAATATGTTGATATGAATATGTATATATATGTATCGTGTTAATTTGGGTTGATTTTGTAAACAATATAGCCTCCTGTTGTCTAGGTAAATCCTCTCTGTGGAAAAAGATGATCCCTCTAGCCCAATGAGTGGGTCTATCAACCTAAGTGACAATCTACTAGACACTTTCCTAAGTTACAATTGAAAAGAAAGATGAAGAAGATGGTCTACCTCATTTTGATGTTATCAAGTCATCCTTTGTTGAAGATCTTAGATCACTTGCATCACGGGCTTGTTCCTTCTACTCACAGCATTTATGCACCTGCACGAGAGATCAAGACACAACAAGGTATGCAAATAAAAATAGAATATTTAAAAGCAACCTACTTAACTGATCAAGGAATGTTAAGCTAAATGATACATGAGCATACACATTTACGGAAAATGAACCAGCAGTTGTATATTAATAGAATAAAGGAGGAAGCATACAAACAATCCTTGATGTCAATAGGCTCTCCTTGAATGAATATCCAAGTCCAAGCTAAGATCTCCAAGCACTCCTTCTCCAAGCCAATGAGTAGCATATAGGCACAATCTTAGCATAAGGGTGAAAATAGACATAGAACAACCATTTGGGAATGGGAGAGGATGAATATATAGGCAGGGAAAGGGAGTTAGGATCTCTTAAAAGATAGGAGTAGGCCCTCATCTCAAGGAGTTAGCTCATAGGGATAAGACCAAGAGGCCAAGTTGGGAGAACTCGACCTCATCTATGCTGAATAACCTCCAGCTTGCTGCTCAGGAAGCTTCTAGATCACGAAGCTTATCATCCTCTTTGGGAAAATTTCCTTTTTTGGATCATCGCGGGTATACAAGTAAATAGAGCGATGCCATCGTGGGACAAGTATAATACAACGTGTGTCCATCATGGTTTTCAGTCTGATAAGAGCGATGATGCTCAAATTAGGGTTTAAGAGCTATTTTCTTCAGGAAAATCTCAAGGCATTTTCCAACCAATGTCTGAGGGAGGATCTGAGCTGCATATATGAATGAGTACACTACATTATGGTCATGTTTTGGGCACTCTGAGGTATGTCACAGGGAAGTGCAGGAGGTGTGACAAAATACTGTGTAACAGATGCCCCCTAAAGCATGATTCAGAATGGGGAATGATGGTTGAGATGCTTTACGAGCTTTTGCAAGGACGAGAACAAACACTGTCAGTAGACCTACAAATCAAGGATGCATTTACATATACATATATGATATCAAAACATGAATCTACAGTATGGACGTAGCCATCTGGATAATAAGGATTATGAAAACGATTTGTGGTATGGGCACAACCCTTTGAATGAGAAGGATCATCATAAATGTAAAGTCCCATGGTATGGTCACATCCATCCGTATAGCATAAACATTTGTACAATCATGAATAACACATAACTCCACGCTACCTGAGTCATATAAGACAAGCCTCAGGGTCTTGCGCTCCATCCCAACCCAATCAAAGTATGAATTATAACATGTTAATGAATGTGTCGAAGTCGAACATGCTAGAAAATCGCCTGATTACCAGCCAATGATGTGGACCATTAACGAGTACGAGAGAAACCACCAATAATGACATTGGCTCTCAAGGTACGGAAGTACAATATGTGAATGTGATAATGAAGTTGAAGTCGAATAATCGTGGAATCACCTGATCGAAGGAAAATGATGAAAACCTATCGTCGGATGCGAAGAACTTTCCATTAAGGCATGCAAGCTCTAAGGTACTCAAAGGGAGTTTCTAAATCATCTTCTTGGATAATGAGTTGAAGTCGACAAGAAGTGACTCGTCGAAGGAGGGAAATAATGAATCCCCCATCATCGACATGAAACAAGGAATAAAGTGGAATGAAATGAATAAGATCCAAGATTGTAACAAAGGGTCAGACAATGTATAGGTAAATAACTGCAGATAGGACTTCTCTTGAACATTGTCGACACGACTCTGGACTCTGGCAGCATTAAAATCAACATAGGACCAAGGGTCATAAATACGAAGTAGAATAATCAGATGAGAGGCAAAATGGATCACCCATACCCGGAAATACAAGTGATTGAGCGAGGATATCCCAAATCTGAACGAGATTCATAAGAGTGTCTTTTTCAAGAGCGACATGCTACCTATACAAGAGATGTTTCGCTTTCAGTTTTTCCCCACTATTTCTAGTGAATACCTCTTTATTTTTACACAAGCTTGAAGAGGATACCATATGATTGTCATATAAGTTCATCCATTGGATGAATCCATCTTAGTAAGTTTTACGAGTCCTAGGAAGGAGAAACTCGGGCTTGTCATGGTGACAAGTCTTTTGTCGTTTAATTTTTACAAGTCCGTCGGAAGAATAACTCGGTGTCTTTTTCATATTTAGAGAGTTTGAAAAATATATGAAAAATAAAACTCCAACATGTCCCTTTTTTTAATTTGTCTCTCGAACCCGAAATGGTAGAAAACAATATTCGAGAGAACTTCCTAGCCATGTTCGACTAAGGTGTTCCTTTTTTGTAAATAGTCTATCTTAGTTTAGAAAAGGGTTAAAATTATACTGAGTAGATGTCAATTCATTTAATTTAACAAGTTAGAAAAGAAAAGTACTTGACGATCTTTTCATATTTCGAGAGTCAGAAAAGAGCTAAAATATGACTATACTTGGAGGAATGAGTGGTATAAAAGGATAGAAACTAGTTCCGGTAATGATGGAACTGATCAAAACATGTAATAGTCAAGAGGTTGGCTAATAAGACCACTCATCGCAGATGTTCCTCAAGCAAGGTAAAAGCACCAAGTGAAAGTGTACGATCATCCAAAGAGATGGTGACGATGGAATGAAAGAACCAAGGCTCATCTAACAAAACAGGGTGATAAAAACGGAATCACGAGATGTAAATCAGGAACAGTTTCATTTTTACACAAGCTTGAAACATGAGAAACTATGCTTGAGTATACTTGAGGATGATTTCATTTTTTCACAAGCTTGAAAAATGAGAAAAAACTGTGCTTAGATTTGGTTTCATTTTTCACAAGCTTGAAACAAAGATAAACTATGCTTGAGATAAGTTTTCATGCCCCCTGCATAATGACTCAATTCAAGGTACATTCCCCCAAAGCTTCATTTCATTCACCTAAGTAGACTACAAGTTACTAATAGGTGGATGGAATGAAGGTTTACTTGTGATATCAAGTGAAAGAATCGATTGGGGATTTTCGAGATCTGATCAAAGACTCAAATTGGAAGGGGATTTGTTTCATTTTTTAATGAGCTTGACATAGGAAAGAACCATGCTCATGACACTTTGTTTCATTTTTTAACGAGGTTGACTTAATAAAATAATATACTCAAAGAGACCTAATTCATTTTTTAATGAGGTTGACATAGTAAAAGAACTATCCTCACATCCTTTGTTTCAATTTTTAAGGAGCTTGACACAAAACAAGGAACTCTGATCCATATCCCTTGATCATAGACAAAAATAGGCCATGGATTCCAACATTTTTTCATCAAATGGGAGAAAAACACTCTAGAAGGGATACATATCCAGGGATCCAAATGAAAAATTGGGCTCCAATGCCCCCAGTACATGGTGTAGTACCTCACCTACGAGATCATCAATAGATGTGGGCATGGAATAGGTGGCCACACAATAAACCTGTGGCGAGGGTGATACTACTTGCACATAAGAGACATTTAGGGATGATGGTTGATGGGGATTTGACTCAGGACCAATGAATGTAAGATGATCAATGATCACAATGCTTCCTTCATGCGGGAAACACATCACTCGAAAGAGGGAAGAGACAAGAGCTCCTATGACATAAACATAGTCATGACCAAGGAGTAGATTAAAATCTAATGGGACTTTGACAACCATCACGTCTATATAGACACTCTTTTCTCCCAAAGTAATAGGTAACTTAGGAAGGATCCCTAATGGTTGACTAGTTCCTCTGCTAAAAGCTAACAGATTCTAGGTGACAGGACAAGAGGAGGAGAACCTAAAGCTTGCCAAGCAGTTGAAGATAGGATGCTAACAGATGCGCCCTCATCTATGACTCTACTAGGTATGACCATATGGTAAGCCTGTACTGTAATCTGGAAAGTCACATAAGATGGAAGGCGATATCCTGCCAGTCAACTCCAATGAAAAGAAGTGACTAAACTACTTTGAGGGGGTGTCATAAGAATGTGAGAGCTGCTCTCTTGCCTGATGGGAGCAGGAGAAATGCTCTCATGCACCTCGGGAACAAGAGGATTTCCCTCCAATTCATTCGAAACTGAAGAAACGAGAAGAACCTGAGCAATATGGGGTTCACTCTCTACCAGAAAGGTACAATTAACTAAAGGCAGAGCCAAGTCTAACACTTTCTCAACCAATGGTTGGTCGAGAACGGACTCACGAGAATCAGTTTCAGAGAGAGTGGGGTTGACCAAAGATGACTTTTGATTAATCACTGGATTAACTAGTGAATGATCAGGGGAAAGCTTGTGATACCCAGTCAGAAGATGAGGTTGAGAAGATATTAGGTTTTCCAACTCTTTGGAAGCTTCATCCATAAGAGGAAAAAGGTGAATGGGATGATTACCTTCACACAACTTATAGGGAAATTTCACTTTTCCCTTTTTCCCATGGGATTTACAGTTACTAGTTGAGGGTTTATCACCAGCATGATCGTGAGAGGCTGATGACAAAGGTAAATGTGAACCTGTAGACCACACTTCTAAGACCTTTGGAATACCAGGACAATTCCAAAGAAGTTGGTCACCCTTAAATAACATGCAACGGAATTTTTCTTTTCAGGGCTCATTGGAAGATTTTTCTTCATTAGTTGCATCCCTATCAATGGTTGTTTGGTTGCCCCCTTGCTTATTTTTCTTCTTCTTCTTCGTCATATTATTCTTCTTCTTAGCTTCCTGGTTACAAGAATGCAGACTTTCACCAAGAAAAGAGGAATAACGGGTGAAGAAATAGGCGAAGAAGGAAAGGGGTAAACTTTAGGATCAGCATGATGTTGATGTTGTTTAGGTGGAGGAGAACTCGGTTGAAAAGCAGTTTGGACACTCAGAACCACCGAGGTCGAAAAAAAACCAAAATGGCAGACCAATGGTCAATCCAGGAAGGGACAACGTTGCCATCTAAGGAGTGCCAGGACTTCCGAAAGAAGGAAAAGAACTAGGATTCCCATCAGAGGGGTTTCCTTGACTATTATACTTAGGAAATGTTTCCATTGGTATCAACCTAAGATCTACTAAGGAGTATTTCCATAGGAAGGATGCTTTTTTGCGATTAATTAATTTAGAATTTGAAACAAAAACTTTGCATTTTCATGTTTTAAGAGTTGAGAAAAGGACGAAAAGGTGACTCTAGTCACCTTCATTGGTTTAGCGAGCTTGAAAGGACAAGTACTATCCTAAATGCAAATTTTCAAAAGCAAAATGATTTGAACTTTACTAAGATGCACTTATATGAACTATGCTTTTATTTTCGTTTTGAATGATTTGATGCACCTAATACAATTTTTAGCTTTCAATCATTGAAAAATGTGATCTATTTTCAATGAGGAATCTCAAAAAATAACTTTTCAATATCACTAATCTAATGCATTTTCAGGAAAAGTTAATTTCAAAATACAAGCTAAAACAAATGCAAAATGATGTTTTCAATGATTTACATAGAAAACAACACTCAATCAATCAACAAAACAAACATCTCAATGACACCAACAAGCAGCAAGTGATGACCAATTAACTAGAAACCCTAGAACTCAATTAGGTTTCACTTCAAAGCCAAGGAGACAAATTTTGCAAATTAATCAAGACAATCAATAAAAAAGTGACAAATCCAAGCATACAGGATAGGAAAAAACCTTAGGGGCCAAGACACACTGGATTCTAAGGAAGAAACCTTAAAAATTATCACATTCAATGATCATCGCTACTTTATATACCTAAATATTTGGTGATTGGGTTATCATTGCCACTTTGCATAGCCAAACCCGTGATGGTTGAGGTCATCATCACTACTTTGTATATCAAAAGTAATGATGATTTCAACACGAACAGAGAGTGAAGAAAATATTTTCCATTGCAACTGTACAAGTAAAAACTCGCGATGCCATCGTGACTGTTAGATCTAAACCCTCGATGGGCGAGGAATATGGGGAAAAACAAAAAATATTCAGAGAAACAATCTATAATTAGCACTTCAAGGCAATAATCAATGATGATATAAACCCAGATTGATGCAGATAATTCGAGAAATTGATGGTTGGTCTAACTAGTCAAAGGGTCTGATTGAAGGAATGGATGGAAAGGGTTATAGCTTCCCCAGTGGATTTGCCATTTTGTTGTCTAGGTAAATCCTCTCTGCAGACAGAGATGATCCCCCTATCCCAATGAGTGGGTATAGCAACCTAAGTGACAATCTATTAGACACTTTCCTAAGTTACAATTGAAAAGAGAGATGAAGAAGATGGCCTACCTCGTTCTAATGTTATCAAGTTGTCCTTTGTTGACGATCTTATATCACTTGTGTCATGGGCTTGTTCCTTCTGCTCACAACATTTATGCACCTGCACAAGAGATCAAGACACACCAAGGAATGGAAATAAAAATAGCATATGCAAAAGCAACCTACTTAACTGATCAAGGAATGTTAAGCTAAATGATACATGAGCATACACATTTAAGGAAAATGAACCAACAGTTGTATATTAATATAATAAAGGAGGAAGCATACAACCAAGCCTTGATGTCAATAGGCTCTCCTTGAATGAATATCCATGTCCAAGCTAAGCTCTCCAAGCACTCCTTCTCCAAGCCAAATGAGTAGCATATAGGCACAATCTTAGCATAAGGGTAAAACTAGACATAGACCAACCATTTGGGAATGGGGGAGGATGAATATATAGGCACTGAAAGGGAGTTAGGATCTCTCCAAAGATAGGATTAGGCCCTCATCTCAAGGATTTAGCTCATAGGGATAAGACCAAGAGGCCAAGTTGGGAGAACTTGACCTCATCTATGCCGAAAAACCTCCAACTCGCCGCTTTGGAAGCTTCTAGATCACGAAGCTTCTCATCCTCTTTGCAAAAATTGTCTTTTTGGGATCATCGAGGGTATACAAGTAAACAAAGTGATGCCATCACGGGTCAAGTATAATACACCAAGTGACCATCGTGGTTTTCAGTCTCATAAGAGAGATTATGCTCAAATTATGGTTTAAGAGCTATTTTCTTCAGGGAAAGCTCAAGGCATTTTCCAACCAATGTCTGAGGGAGGATCTGAGCTACACATATGAATGAGTAAACTGCATTATGGTCATGTTTTAGGAACTTCTAGTTATGTCATAGGGAAGTGTAGGAGGTGTGACAAAATACTGTGTAACACCTCCCTTGAACTTCACTAAGGTATGTTTTTTATGTTTATATTTGGTTATCTGAAATGGTATGTCTGCAGGAAGAATAAGAGGGCCAAATATGACTAAAATAATGGTGGATTATAGTTCACATGACTCTCCTTATAGATTAGTTGAGAATCATGGGGAAGAGTACTCTCCTAACATAGCATATACCCTGAGAAGTTTAAAGGTAGAAATCAAAAGTTGCAAAATAGACAATGACATAATAATTCAGTCACAGGAAAGACTTGGCAGGGCTCAGTAAAACCAAGAAGAATTTAATGCAATGATCCTTCAGAGTTTGTCAGATTTGAAAATATAGGGACATTAACCACAAATTAGTTATGGACATGAGGACGGGACTAATAAGGCATATAGTAGCAAGTATCATGGAGGGCACAGGTCGGACAAAGATGAAAAAATAAGAGATGGTGGGCTCTTGGATACACTTGACAATATAGGAAGTGGTTATGGGTTCTATTCTAGTTTTGGTTTAGACATGTATCATGGTCATCATCACTATCATCCTTACAAGAGGAGTGAGAGGGGGTACTTTCCAGATGAGTTCAATAAATCCATGCCTCGTACATTCAATGGATAGATGAAACTGTAAGATGTAGAGGTTGCTTGGGATGGAGAGTTTGTTTGAGTTGCATGATTATACAGAGAACATGAAAGCCAAGATAATTATTTCTAGCCTCAAAGGGAAAGAAAAAATCTGATGGGGAGACGTAAAGCATGTCAAAGATATCAAGACAAAGGAGTTGGGTTGGCATGAATTCAAAAGACTCTTTAGGAATAAGTACTTATCAGAGAGGTAATATGATAGAAAGGCCAAGGATTTCTATGAGTTGAATATGGAATCTATGACAGACGAGGAGTACAAGACTAAATTCCTGGAGTTGTTGAGGTATGTTCCTTTCCTAAAGGATGAGAAGACAAAAGTTAAAAGGTTCACTAGTGGAATGCCATTAGAATTCAAGGATCAGATTAAGTATGATGAGCCTCGGTCGCTAGAGGAATTCATTGGGAAGTTGAAGCATTGTTATGAGAAATTAAAGTGCAAAATAGAGTCTAAGCGTGATTGGAAAGGGAATGACAATACTAAAGAAAAGTGGCCACTAAAGCAAGCAAGACCTCAGGATCCAGGTGAGAAGGAAAATGTTGCTCCTTAAAATAATTTTAATGCGGTAGAGGAGGGACATGGACCTCAGCTTGGAGAGCAACATAATAGAGGTAGCAGCAAAGATCCTTTGTAGTGTTGGGTTTGTGGCAAGGATCGTCACAAGAAGGATTGTTTGTTGTATTAGGGTGGCAGGCTTGAGATCTACAGTGCTTCGGAGGCACATACAGTTAGGGATGTGGGCCATAACATTCCTTAGATATATGCAGCATTTGATCAAGCAAGCGGATCATGAGGCATCCATTATTGAGATGGGAGGTAAGCTTTAAGATCAAGTTGTTTGTATTTTGATTAACCCTAGATCTAACTATAGTTATATCAATCATGGCCTAGTGGATAAGTGTGGTTTCAGAAAAGAAGTGCATGCAGAGTCTTGGTTGGTGCAGTTGGATACATGTACTAAGAAAATATTTCATCATTGGGTAAGATATTGTGCATTTGACTTGAATGGTATGTCTACATCAATGCATCTAAATGTGCTTCCATTGGGATCATACAATATGCTTATGGGTATGGATTGGTTGTACCTTCATAGGACTAAGGTGGATTATTATGAGAAGTCTATCAAGTGCTTGGATGATGATGGAGAGAAGATATTCTTTCAGGGTAAGAAGAATCCTACATCAGTGAGAATGGTTAGAGCTATGTAGGAAAGGTACAGTAGCAGAAAACGATGTGTATTTTTTGCATTTCATGTTTCCAGTGACAAAGGGAAGGATGTTGAGGATGTTGATGTATTGAAGAGGTATCTGGTTTTGCAGCAATTTTAGGATGTGTTCCCATAAGAGATTTCAGATTTACCACCTCATAGGGAAGTGGAATTTTCTATTTAGTTGATGCAAAGAGCAACACCAACATCGAAGGAACCTTACAGGATGAGCACTCTAGATTTAGTGGAATCGAAGTTACAACTTAAGGAAATGCTTGATAAGGGATACATTAGGCCAAGTGTGTCACCTTGGGGTGCACCAATATTATTTGTAAAGAAGAAGGATGGTACTCTTAGGTTATGGATTGAGTATAGGCAGTTGAACAAGGTGATGATTAAAAATAAGTATCCTTTGTTGTAGATTGAAAACTTATTTGATCAGTTGCAGACGGTCTTATCAGAAGAGTGTAGGTAAACCACATTGCAACTATGAGTTTTGTTGATGGTATTGGATACCACCAACATACGAAGGTTCTCCCGGATGTGAAGTCCAAATTAGACCTCACACTGGTTGGCATATGATCCCCATTTGGAGTATTGACCCGACCATCGTAGTTGTAAGGTTCATCTTGGTTTCAAAGGATAACATAAGATATTTTCTATATATATATATATATATAAACCTTGAATAAGATAAACCTTGAATAAGCAAGTAAGTTGACATTGTGAAACACCGATTGCAATGTGTAAAAGGAGACTTTCATGAGGGAGAGACAAAAAGTTAACCTCTATAAGGAAGTAATACTAACCTAAGATAGATGCATAAACAAAGAAATATTCGCCAGCGAAATAGTTCACATAACGATTATTAAGCGAATACAACACACATCCAATAAGATAAGTACGAAATCCAATGAAATAGTTCAATTTATTCAGTATATATGAACACAACATATCCCATAAACATCCCAAGGATAGTTCTAAGACATTTGTGATACATGCATGAAAATGTGTTGGCTCATAGAGCTTCAATTATAAGGTGAAAGATCGAAGTACACAGTTAGAATAGTGAGACACTAGTTTCAATAGTGGAACATTAAGTCACTTCTTACTTCTCTAAAGAACAATCTTCTCTCATATTCCAAGTAGAGAAGCCAAGACTATCTCTCCAATGCTTAAGCCTCCAAAAGCCCTTTGCTCGAGTTATGAGGTTGCTTTTATAACAAGAGGAATGAAATTTCATATCCTCATGACTCTTGCATTACCCTCATGGCTCTTGGACTTCTAAACAATTCTTGAACTTCTAAATGACTTTTCTACTTCTATATAATCTTTGTCCCTATATGACTATGTGACTCCTCATGTTCCACATATGACTCTTAGACTTCCACACATTACATTTTGTCCTTTTCATTGAAAATACATCATTACACCCCACATGATAATGTGGCATGACACATGGACATACATTGACCACTATGATGACACTTGTACAAGTTACAACTTAACAAAGATGACATGGACTCCATGATGAGGTGGCAATGCCAAGTTGTCTTCCTTGCTATTTCATCTTGCATTCTTGATGATAAATATGATATATACTTCATCTTCATGAAAGATCGACTTTGTTGCTTATTTTCACCCTCCAAAGGGTCTTTGATATTGGAATCCTCTTAGTCATCATGCAATTCCTTCTTTTTGTTTTAGTACATGATATACTTCATTTCTCCGTGATAGCTCTCTGAAGAGATTAAGGAGTGAAGCTTCAGGGATTCAGGCCTTCAAGGTACGCTCATGTGCTCAAGGACAATGAGGGCTACATGCAAAAGGGACAAAGGGAAAACATTCAAACCTTCGAGGTGCACTCATGTGCTCAAAGAGGGTGCATTTCTTTATGTCGAAGGAATGCGCTCAAGTTTTAGGCTTCATGACTGTGCCATGTGCTCAAAGGGAAGGATAAATCTTCATGCTTCATGAGTGCGACATGTGCTCTAAGGCTTCATGCTTCTTGAGTGAAGCATGTGCTCTAAGAGGGCACAATTATTTGTGTCGAAGGAGTGCGCTCAATATTCATGCTTTGTGACTGCGTCATGCGCTCAAAGGGAAGGACGAAGCTCCGTGATTTGTGAGTGCGACATGCACTCTAAAGATTTTTTCTTCATGAGTGTGACATGCACTCTAAGAGGGTGCGTTTCTTCGAGCCGCAGGAGTGCACTCGTGGTTTTGAGGTGAGTTCAAGCTCTCAGAGTGCAATTTTTCAGGCAAGAAGATCCTTATTCTTCCATAGTGTGCTTTTTAGAGGAGACAAGGTCCTTTTTCTTTTTAAGTGCACTTTTTCCCTGAGTGTTTGAAGTGCGCTTCATTGTTTGAAAGTGCGCTTCATTGTTTCAAAGTGTGCTCGGTCTTGGAAGGGCACGATTCTCTCCAACATTAGTTACTTGTTCATTTGGAATGTGCTTTGCATAGAGGGAGGCAACACAAGGCTAGGTGACTTATCCTTAGGAAGTACTAACACACTCTGAGAGGAAGGAGACCTTAGAAAAGACTTAGTGCACAAGTATGGGAGGAAATATTGGTCAATTAGGCTCATTGATAAGTTTCACTCATTACATATTAATAAGGCTAATGATTCCACAACTTGCATTGAATATCAAGACCAACAAAGGGCTTCAAAATGGATAAGTGTGAGACCAATAGAGTAAAAGAGAGAAATGCATCCAATAAAAACTCAAACATGGATCACACACATGAATTCCATCGATGCAAGCCAAGTGAATGCACAAGACTCATGAAAAATAATCACACCTTGAAATGACAACAAGGAGACACTTGTGAAAGTTAAAGAAATTGAAGGCAAAACATGCCAAAGTGAATATAACATGAGTATGAAACTTGTTAAAGAAAAATCGAGAAAAAGTGATAGTTGTGAAAGTGAAAGTGATACTTGTGAACACATAGGTGCGCAAAAGCAACAGTTGAGAACACTCACAAAAATAAAAGTACAATCAAAACCAAGGTGAGGGAGACTGCCAACGAAAGTGTGCACTAACTATCGACATGAGTTGAACATCGTACGGGAATTTTCTTAATGGACAATGCCATGTTTGTTCAATCTTGAATAAAAGAAGTGTTTTCATGAACTCATCGAAGACTAAGTATGTGTGTTCAAGTGACTTGACAGTTAAAACTAGGAAGAAATCTTAAAATTTTTACAAAACATCAAATGACCATGGAGTGGCCATAGGACGACAAACCGTAAGATTCTCAGTAGGCTCCAAAATTCAAGTGTGGGAAAAGTTTTGGAGGGTGTTGATCACAATGCAAACACTTCGCGACACACTGGTAGAACCCCAAATTATCTATTTAGGTTTAATTCTCTAATTGCAAGGTTTCAGTATTTCACAAAGTATTGATTCATATTTCAAATTAGCTTGGCTTACCTACTTAGCCCAATTAGGGATATAGTCTACTCCATTCCCTTACTAGGTTAAACACATATCAAGGCTTGCCAAATCATAATTGTTTTGATCTAGGAAATGGTAATATGCATGGTGAGTTTAAGATATTCAAACTATGAGTTTCATCTCTAGTGTTGCTCTGCTACCAACAAGCCTAGAAAGTACCCCGACGAAGTCACTACAAGAGCACAAGCATTAATTCACTACTAGCGAGCCTGGACAGTACCCCGACGAAGTCACTTGCTTCACCTCCCTGCGTAGGAAGCCTTTCTCTTCTTTCACCCTTTATTTATTTATTTAATAGGACTGTGCTTTGGCACTTATTATTTTCAATGGGTGGAAGAGGGATCCCGACTTATTGAGAGCATAGGAGGTTTCCCCTTCAGAGAAGTATTTTTATTACCTCTGGAATTGGTTTGCTAGCTTTAGATTTTTCCCTTATCCTTTCTCTACTTGACTGGATTGGCAAGGAAAACACTATTTAATTACAATACCAAGTTGAGGAATAAGGATCCTAAGATATATATGGGTTTTATAGGTCAACCAAAGGATTTATGTTTGAGTGGAATGTATTTTCCATTCAAATTTCATTGACTATAAAGATATATAAACCTAGAATAGAGAAGTGGAAACATATAAGCCAATAATTGTTCGTAATCATAATTCCATTTTTCAAATTTTTCCACATTGTCTTTTGAGACAAATAGGAACATCTTTCATACAAAGTTTTATTGAATGAACAAAAGAAAATAGATGAAAAAACAATGAAACCAACCCAAAAGAACCAAGAAAATGGAGGCAGAACATAAAACAACATGCAAATTATACAGCAAGTAAACAAACAAATGCAAAGACTCGATGGAGAGAAGGGTAGAGGGTGGATGCAATGCAAGGGAAACCAAATGTAGCTAAGCCTACTCCTAACCTAACAGGCTAGAAGGCCAGGGCTAAGTGTAATGATATTTCCAACGAAGCTAGCGTAATTTCTCCTTACTTGTAATCACAAAGATATGGGAAATGAAAATCAATATATGATAATGTGTATCTGAAAAGATAAAAGCTTTAATATCTTGCACAACAAATAGAAGGTATTTCTTAAAGAAAGAAATATGTGTCATATTACCTATCTTTACCCAACCTGCAACCTTACCTTTTCGATAATAACATAAATCATACAAACCTCTGCAACTCCTTGTGAAAGCACCTATACTCATATTGTCTTCCTTAGCAAACATCAAGAGAAATCGAAAATTGTTTCTAGAAATTGGGCTTGCTAAGTAAGATGCCTCCAACTGATTATAGATTGAATCAAGAAATTTAAAAACATCCTCTTGAGAAAACTGAAATCCTTGAAAAGATAATTCTCAATTAATGACATGGAATCAGGATGGGAATCTTGCAAGGGAAAAGATATCTGATCATATTAAGAAGGCTTGACAAGACAATAAGGACTCGACATAACCATCAGAGGAGGTTGAAGTGCCTCAACTACCTGAAAAGTGTCTAAATATTGAGATGATAAACCACAAAGATCAGCTGATGTAAAACAACCATCATTATGTATAGTAGTGGGAAAATGATCAATTGAATAACAATTGTTAAAACAATAACCATGATTAGATGGGTTGATTAAGGCATAATATTCTCTTGTAAGACACATCAATTATAGATCAATTTTCAAAAATCTACAAATGCTTCGAACAAAATAATAATATCCTCATATTTTGAATGTGACAAACCATCTACTTGTGCCAGGCTACATGTAGAAATTCCTTGTAGATTCAAACTTTTAATTGTAATTTACTAAAACAATAGACTTGAATTTACTCTACCAACTGCAGAAACAATTAATGATTGCGAAATCACAAAGAATACAAGAGAAAAAATTCAATCAACACATTGCACAATGATTTCCTAGGGAAATCCACAACTAAAAACACCTATTATATGTATATTACATTAGTAAGAAAATATGATAAGATTACAATGCTTTTCTCAATCCTGTGCAATCTTTGCACTATCTCTATCTGTCTCATTGCTTCGTAGAAAAACCAAGGCCAATACTTAACTAAATTTTGGCTTGCCCAATCCCTATTTCCTTGCACTATTTTTTTGGGAATTAACCCCTTATTAATTAGGGAAATTCCTCAATATGAATTGAGAAATCCTCATAGGCCTTCCTCTGAATGCATGCAACACATGTATAATTTAGATGATTAGACAATTGATAGTACATTGTCCCTAAACTCTAATCTCATCTAGGTAACTCTCAGATATGACATGCATGAGTTATTTAAGAGTGAATCATTAGTTAACTAGTTGAACACATGAAGCAACACCCCATTGCCTGAACTCCTACTAGTTCCTCCATCAGTTGGAACTAGTTTAAGTGACTTTAACTCAGTTAAACTAAATTAATTAATCACAACTCAAAATAAACTCATCTAGTGCTCCTATAATGTAGGATACACTCTACATGACTCAAGTTAGACCCTAAACTCGAATTAACTAGGAAAACTAAGTCAAATTAACTTAGTTAACTTGTACAAGTTGTCTTGTGATGTGGAATTACAATTTTATTCCTAATTTAATTCAAGGACAAAATTAAATTAAGATTTTCTTATTGAATTTTCAACACTCACTCTCAACAAGAAAGGGATTATCAGATACCCCAATCCGGCCTCTATTGAACTCGAAATTTCCTCTTGACATTGCCTTAGTCAAGATGTCTACATCTTATTCCTCTGTAGGAATGTACTCCAGAAACACGATTCTCATTTGCACACAATCTCGTAGATGGTGATACCGGATGTCGATATGCTTGGACCGATCATGAAAAACTAGATTCTCAGAAAGTTTGATACAACTCTGATTGTCATAGTAAATCAACGTAGGATCCATCTGTTGACCAGATAACCCAAGAAGGATATTCCTCATCTAGATAGCCTCACAAGTTGCTTGACTATCATCCATGTACTCTGCTTTTTCTGAACTAAGTGAAATTTATCTTTGCTTCCTGCTATACCAAGAAACTATTGCTAACCCAATACTGAAGATTCCCCCTAATGTGCTCTTCCTGTTGGATGGACTACCTACCCAATTTGCATCTGTGAATCCTTGCAACTTCACTCCCTCTGTATATTTGTACCAAAGACCAAACTGAGTGGTGCCTCTGAGGTATCTCAACACATTTTTAGTTTCCTTCCAATAGAGTTTGGTTGGCTTAACCATTGCTTGACTAATCTGGTTAACTGCAAAACACATGTTCGGTCGTGTGTTCACTAAATACATAAGTGAATGCACAAGATGCCTATAAATAGTAGCCTCCACTACTTCACCTGAAGTAGCATCTTCCTTCCTCTAATTCCGTTCTAGAGGAGTGTCCATGATTTTTCTACTCTCCATGTGGAACTTCTTCAGTATCTCATTGGCATACTTTCCCTAAGAGACAAACAATTCCTCATCTCCTTGTCATACTTACATACCAAGGGAATAATGCATGAGCCTCATCTCCTTCATCTTGAATTCTCTTGCAAGATTCTCTTTTCAATATTTTACTTACTTCTCATCACTTGTTAGAATTAAATCATTGACATATAATATTATAATCAACAATTTAACTGATACCACAATATGGTAAAGGTTCGCATCTGTTTCACTTTTGGTGAAGCCCAACCTGGTGAAATAGTTGTCAATCCTATTGTATCAAGCACGAGGTGTTTGTTTCAATCCATACAATTCTCGCTTGAGTCTACACATGTGTGACTCTTTGTTGAAGGTCTCAAATCCTTCTGGCTTCTCAATGTACAACTCTTCCTCAGTCACTCTGTTGAGGAATGTTGTCTTCACATCCATCTGATGTATCTTCCATCCCATCTAAACTGAAAGAGCTAGAATATATTTGATTGAAGAGTACCTTTCTAGTGGAGAAAAGGTCTCCTTGTAATCAATTCCCTCTTCCTGAATGAACCCCCTGGCCAAAAATCCAGCCTTTGGTTTCTCCACACTCCCATCTGTTGCTTGCTTTACCTTGTAAATCCATTTGGAACTCACCGCTGACTTATCTGCTGGTCTTGGGACTACATCCCAAATGTTGTTTCTAATAATGGAGTCATACTCCTCTACCATGGCAGCATCCCATACTAAATACTGCATTGCTTCCTCGAATGAGGATGGATCAATCTCTACACTCTCGCTCATCATAGCCATGTAGCCAATTTACCGATCTGGTGACCTCCTCTTGCATTGTGATTTGGGTGCTCCCACATTCTCTCGAGAATCATGCATAAATCTATCAACCTCTATGGTGTGCTTCCTTCCATCCCTGGAAGTATCTGCATGAGTGGGTGCTTCCACTCTCTGCTCCTCTGCATGTGGCTGCTCCACATCATCTTGAGGTTCTTCCTTTGGAGCTAAAATCTCCTCAACTACATGTAATTGAAGCTCCCTCTCAAAGGGAACATCTTACGACCTTCTATTCATCGAACTTCACATCTCTACAAACCACTTTCATCCTGTGATATGGAAGGTACACTCGATCGTTGTGAGGTGTATCAGTGTACCCCACAAATATGCCCAAATCAACTCTCAGTTCTAGATTTTTCCTTGCATCCTTTGTCACAAAACAATAAACTAATGAACTAAATATCTTGAAGTGTGCCACATCTGGTTTCTTACGTAAGAAATCCTCTTCTAGTGTACTCATCCCAAGAATATGATGAGGACTCCTATTCTGCACATATACAATTATGTTTCATGCTTCAACTCACAGGTGCAAATGTAGGCCTTGATGGTGTAGCATTTCCCATGAAGCTCCCACAATACTTTTGTTCTTCCTTTTAGCCACCCCATTCTCCTGTGGGTTATGCGGCGCTATTAACTCTTGTCAAATTCCTTCTAATGCAAAAAAGTTCTTGAATTCATTCGAAACATATTATCCACCATTATTGCTCCTGAGAGCCTTCACTTTCCTTCCAGTGTCTTTCTCAGCAAGTGCTTTAAATTCACAAAATTTATAAAACGCATGATCTTTCTTTTGCATGAAGAAACTCCAGCACTTAAGTGAGAAATTATCTATAAATATTACATAATACCTGTGTTTGGCCATGGAGGCTATTGATAACAGTCCACACACATCTGAGTGAACTCTTTCAAGGATCACTTGCGCTCGACTATCCTTATCATGAAAGGTAGCTTTGTTGTACTTCCCTAATGTACACCCTTTGCATGTATCTCTCTGCTCTAGTGTACCCTTGGGAAGTTCGATAGAAATTTGTTGCATGATTTTCAAAGCTCCATGGTGAAAGTGTCCCAATATTCTATGCCAAAATTCACCGATGTCTCGGCTCTATACCTTCTATTCTTTTGTGCTCAAAGCAACACAATCTTCTACATCCAATTTGTAGAGGTTATTCACCTAAACCTCAATATGATTCACTTGTCCTGAGGTTATATGACGAAGGAAAGCCTTTTCTTTGCTAAATATCACATTGTAGCCATAGTCCTCCAACATAGAAACTAAAACTAAATTCTTATTCAGACCCGGAACATACATGACATTTTTTAATGTGAGAGGAGAACAAGACTCCCTCTGAAAAGAAACAGTATCGATGTTGTTCATGCTATACCTTCCATCATCTCCCATTTTGATGTGAATCTAGAGGTCCTTCTCCTCCACATCATTGAATAATTCTTTATTGTTGATCATATGGAATGAGGCTTCACTATCCAAATACCACACACTACCCATCACTGATGTAACCATGCAAGAAATGAGGGTGAAACCCCACTCAAATTGTGAAGAAAAATCTTCACCTACTGCTCCTCTTGAGGGCTTCTTGTTAGCCTTCTTATGCAAACACTTTGTGGCATAGTGTCCCAGCTCATGAGAGTGAAAACATTTAATCTTCGAAAAGACCTTCTTCATGCCACCCTGGCTAGAATCTGATTTGGAATGGGATGACTTCCCTTTCACTATCTTTTCCTTTCCATCTAAGGCGGAATTCTCCTCATCATCATGCTTGGATGAGGATCCATCTCTGGTGTTTCGCTGAATCTCTTCTTGCACCAATTCAGATCGCAACTGCTCCCACTATGGTAGCTTCTCCCTCCCATTTACCGAATCTTGGTAGTTTTTCAAGATCTTGGGAAGGCCTAGAAGTGCTAGACTAACCAAATTATCTTCAACAACTATAACACCAACACTTCCAAGCTCATCCCCACATTGGGTGAACTTGGTCAAGTACTTTGGTATTGTGTCACCCTTATCCATCTTAATTTTACTGAGCTTCTCCTTCAGTGCCATCTTCCTATGGTCATTATTATTCTAAAATAGGTTTGTCAAGGCCTTCCACATTGCATATGGAGTCTCCTTCCCATGGAGGTTAGAGACAATTTGATCTCAAACTCCTTCTAGTATGATCCTTCTTGCCTTTGCAACACATTGGCTCCACTCTACCGTATATTGAGCATAAGATTTTTGAGGCTTAGGAACATCTTTGTTTATGAATTCCTTCAGCCTGTTATCTTCCAAAACTACCTCCATCCTGTCCTTCCAAGAAATATAGTTCGAACTACCCTCAAGGGCATATTCGAGTCTCAATCAGTAGAACGACATCTTGCTGGCTCTGAAGAATGATACTGTAAATTCAATTTCAATTGCAAAAGACAAAATCATATTCTCCTCTTCTAGATTGATTTTTTCTCTGATACCATGTAGAAAATCCTTGCAGATTCAAATTGCTAATTGTAATTTATTAAAACAATAGACTTGAATCTATTCTACCAACTATGGAAATAATTAACGATCGTGAAATCACGAAGCATACAAGAGAAATAATTCAATCAACACATTACAAAATGATTTCTTGGGGAAAGCTACAGATAAAAACCCTAACTATATGTATATTTCATTAGTCAGAAAATATGAGAAGATTACAATGATTTTCTCAAGCTCGTGCAATCTTTGCACTATCCCTATCTTTCTAACTGCTTCCTAGATAAGCCTAGGCCAATACTTGACCAAATTTTGAATTACCCAAGTCCCTATGTCCTTGTGCTATTTCCTTGGGAATTTCCCCCCTATTAATTAGGGAAATTCCTCAATATGAATTATGCAATCCTCATAGGCCTTCCTCTGACAACATGCACCACCTATACAATTTGGATGATTATACAACTGATAGTACATTGTCCTTGAACTCCAATCTCAACTAGCTAACTCTCAGATATAACATCCATGAGTTATTTATGATTGAATCATCAGTTAAATGGTTGAACACATGGAGCAACATCCCATTGTCTGACTTCCTACTAGTTCTTCCATTAGTTGGAACTAGTTTAACAGAATTTCAGTCAGTTAAACTGAATTAATTACAACTCAAAATAAACTCAATCAGGGCTCTTATAATGTAGTAGACACTCTACATGACTCAAGTTAGACCCTCAACTCGAATTAACTGATCCAACTAAGTCAAATTAACTTAGTTAACTCATACAAGTTGTATTGTGATGTGGAATTACAATTTTATTCCTAATTTAATTCAAGGACAAAATTAAATTAGGATTTTTTTTTTGCATTTTCAGCACTACAACCAAGACTGACATTCTAATCATTAAAATGAATGCCAATATGGAAAGCACATGAAACCAATCGAGATATAATGAATGAAAAAGAGGAATTTGATTCAATAAATAACACAAGAATTTATTGACACTGAAGAGGATATCCGGTGCCATGAAGAAAATAAATAGTATAAGAAAAATCACAAGGAGGATTAGGAATTGATTACTTAAAAAAAAATGTTACAGGTATGAAATATGTCAGCCAAAGATAATCCTTAGCATGTCAACTTCAGAGCTTCGCTCATTTATGAAAGTTATACATTCCAAACTTGAGTTTGATATAAGAGATTTGCATGAATATGAACTAACTGAAACAAAATCTTTAATCCAATGAGATCTTGAAAGTTGAAAGAGACATATTCAAAATAACAAATATCTTTCAAGAATGGATTTACATCCAGTGAAAACATGCAAAAAAAATATTTTTGTGAGAAAATCCAAATCTGACCTATTTCAAGGATCTTACGAGAGTTGCGAGAACCCGACATAACCATCAACAGAAGTTGAAGTGCCTCGACTCCCTGATGAGTCCCAGAACTTTCAAGAATTATAGAATTTCATTTTGAAGGTTGAATCAGATCATGCATGGTGTATGGACACCTACCATCCGTAATTTCAACAAGATCACTATTATCCAAATGGCAACCATCTACATCACAGATTTGGTCAAAATTTACATCTTCGATAAGAAGACTTCCCGAGTCAAATGATTGATCTGATTGCGCTTCTAAAGATGGATAAATCAGACAAATCTCATGAGTAACCTGGATAAAAGAATTTTCTTCATGTAAAATTGGAAATGATAAGGAATGTGATGGATACTTGATAAGTTGCTTACTTTCTTCTTCATCATGGATGACCTCAATACTTTGTGACAATTCAAAATCTGACTCGTTAGATAATAAATTCGAAGAGCATGGAGTATCTCCTTCACAAGCTAATGCATTACAAATAGTAGAGCACAATGGATAGTGAGGTGAAGAGGAAGTTCCCATAAGAACATTTACTTGGAGCGAGCCAGACTTGAGGTCTAAATCTTCCAAAACAAAATCTTTTTGAGAAAGTGAAATATCAAATGGTGCACTTGGTCATTCATAACCATGTACATGAATAGAATCATCATCATTAGAAAGATGGCTTTCCAAGACTTTAGATTGATTAGAAAAATTAATTTCATCTGATTCATCACAAATATTGTTGGATTTGAAATCAACCAACGATGGAAGATCATAATCTTGACACAAAGGATTTTGGAAAAGAGAAGAAAGAGAAAAATAATCCTCACCTTCCTGCTCCTCTACATGTGAAGAGTGGTTGTCTTGCAATTGATCACTGTTTGTATTTGGAATAGGTTGATTAAGAAAATCATGGTGCAATGGATCATGAGAAAGAGATGATAGACGATGACAAGAGTTCAAATCAGATTTAGGACTAGAGTTATGGGTGTTAGGACCATCTTGAGAAATCAAGGGATTAACCTTCACCTTGGGCTCCATGAACCATTCCAAGGTTTCCTCCGTTGGATTTGAATCATGGAAAGTGGGAGAAGGTTGAGAAAATGGATTGGAAATTTGATTTATAGATTTCCCAACTTCAACATTATCACCAAGAGGTTCCCAAATTGGTACTGGAAAAGGAGGAGGACAAGGAACAAAAGGAATAGTAGGTTCCTCCTCTGGAATTAGAGGTGTCTCACAATTTACAAAAGTTGGGGGAACATAAACATCAAGGTGTTTAGATTTGTCATGTAAAGAGATTCGAACCAAACTTTCAAACTTCCTTTTAAGGAAATCCCAATCCAAATTTTCCCTAGTAAAATCACAACATAAGTGAAGGAATCTATTAGAAAATCCTCAATTAATTCATTAGGATTCATTCTAAGTTGGTTGATTCTTTCCAAAACATCTCGGTAATGATACCTATCAAAATCTAGATGAAGCACCTTCAGGAATTGATCAAAAGAGTGGATGGAAGCAGATGGTAAGGTATGACACCAACGATTAACTATTGAGATATGTTATCATTGATGGAAACAGGGTGATGGAATCAAAGTGTTTAGTGACGATAGGTGGCAAGAGGAGGCACATGTGTCAAAGAAATACCTCAAGGAGTAGGTTACATGCACACAAGAAGGGAAAAAGATCAGAATCAGTGAAGCATATTTGGAGCTAGTTTTGGAGTACTAGATGATCTTAGGTGTAGGTGTAAGCCACCCATATGGATAAAGCTCTGAAAGTGATTTCAAACGATATATGAAAGTCCTAAACAGGCCTCCTAGATCAAAATTTGGAGCCAATCAAAGTTCTATGACCCCAAGGACTTCATAGCAAAGTTAAAGAGTGTGGAGGAGCCTTTGTTGCATAACCAAAGTTGGATTAAATGCCAAAATCATCACCAAGACTGGTGGAGCCTCTAAGTGAGAGATCCAGTCAGACGTGGTACTAGCAGGTTGGAACGCAGGTAGAGCCCACTTAGCAAGATTACCCTGATGGATAAACCATGGTGAAACATTTTGGTGCCCAAGTCTAAGCGACTGAGAGGAAAGAGTTGGGACATGAAAGTTATGCATTGTCTAATGGGGAACAAGTAGATGACATTAGAGGATGACATCAACATGACCACGTGGCAGAAAAATTCAGAGATTTTGGGCACCCAAATGGCCCTTTTGTTAGTGACATGTGTCACCACTCATAGGTCAACACATGGCAGGAGTGATGTCATCCCACGGGACATGAGCTTGGATGATTCATTGTTGTGCATTTTGCAGTGGCATCAGGCAGAAGGGATTGGGCCACAGAGGCAGAGTGAAAGCCAATAGAGAGAGCGTTGTGTGGTCCCCATGGGACACGTCAAACTAAAGGTATGACCCCGTTAGGTGAACTATGGTGCACATAAGTGAATGTGTCAGGATGTTAAGGGCTATGGGTTAAGCGCTCGCATCAGGTCTTATGCCACAAGTTAGAACCGAGTGTGAGATATATAAAGAGTCGTGAAGGCTTTTGAAAGTAGCTAAGCATTGTTCCTTGGTCGCCTTGCGTAGAGGCATGACCAACGACGTGGAGCTGTTAACAAAGGAAATAGGTTCGCAACGAGACTTGAAAGGGCTTAGCATCCGTGGCCTAAGTCGGTAGTCGCAAAGACCTGGTCTTATGGTGAAGAAGTAGGAAAAGGAGCTAGTGAAAGGGGCTTAATTCCAAATCCAGCAGAACTGACAGTTTGGCAATAAATTTGGCAGTTAAGCCAAATTTAACTGTAGCTAAAAATAGAAAAAGCACTACTAAAACCAGTAAAAGACCAGATTATCTAAAAATTGCAAATAAACTCATTTCAATTGGCAGAAAATGTTGGTTAAGGTATCAGAACTCGATGAACAAGTTCACAGGACAAAAGTGAACAAGGCAAATGAAAAAAATAAGGCTTCATGCATAATTTCAAAAATAAACAAAGGAAAAATTATCAAAAAGAAAAATCTATAAAAGAAATCCTCATCAAGGAGAATGCAGAGAGTTGTTTTTGAGATAAATATTATGGTGTAGTGAGGTATTCATATGGTGATTTTTGTAGGTGGTTGTGAGAGGTGATTGAGATAAAATTTTTGTTTTGAAAGGAGAGAAGGCAGTCATTGATACTAGTGTGAAAATGGATGAAAAATGCAATATCGAATGTCAAAGAAAGTTGTATATTGTTGATCAGGGGTTGGTTCTCCTTCTAGTGGGTGTTGGTGAATAATTGGGGTTGTAGCTCCATTCAGTTGTAGCTGATAAATTAGGAAGTTGTAGCTTCCTATTGGTTGTAGCCAAAACATTGTATTTCTAAGTTGTAGCTTTCCCTATGAATAAAATGAAGAAGTAGTTCCTAAAGTTATTTTTTTCCTTGAATGTTCCATTGATTTTTGAAGTATTTGTTTATCATATTTATTTTTCAAACTATTTTTATTGTCTTATTGTTCTCATACAAAGTAAAAAGAAAATTTGAATTGGTGAAATTGCTACAATATTGATTCACCACCCCCTCAATATTGTACCATTTTCCAAAAATTGGTATCAGAGACAAGTTTACTTCTAATCAATCTAACATCTGGAAGAAAGATCAAGGACCATGGAAAACTAGGAAGGAGGTTTTATCAATAAGGAACCCATGTTCAATGTAACTAACTATATGTTTTAGAAAGTGAGGATGAAAACCTACATTCATTAACTTGGAGTTGATGTGTGAGATGTTGTGGAAGAAGAATATCAAAGACCTCTAACATTGGTTACCAAAGATCAAAAGTTGGAGTTCACATGCAATGATAAAGTAATGCATTCCCTGCTTGCTAGCCTACCTAAATCAGAAGATGTCAAGGTGATGGATTGCAATTTTTTCAAAGCAATTTGTGACAAGATGAGCAACTGTTATGAAGGAGACAACAAGGTAAAGAAAGCTAAACTCCAAGGTTTTAGGATCAATTTTGAATCATTGAGCATGCCTAATGATGAAGATACTGTAAAGTGTTTTGAAAGAGTTGATGAATTTATGAACACCATTATAGGTCTTGACGAGAAGCTAGATGAATATGTGCTAATTCAAAAAGTATTGAGATCTCTTCCTCAGAGTATTATTCCCAACATGTTAGCCATTGAAGAAATGGAAAATCTGAACACTCACACTCTAGCTAAACTCCTTGGAATACTCACTGCCTATGAGATGAGGAGTTCTGAAGGAAAGTATGTAGCCAAAGAATCAACCTTCAAATAAAAAAGAAGTGCAAGAATGAGCATGCTGACACATGTTGTGAATCAGATGAAGAAGAAGCTAACTTTTTGAGGAGGCTCAAGCGAGGATCAAGAATGTATAAAGGTAATTTTCCCTTTAAATGTTTTAACTGTGGCCAAGTTGGTAATTATTCATCAAAGTGTCCTCAAAAGAAGAAAATTTCTTATGATCCTAAAGAAAAATTTAAGAAGGTTCAAAAGGATAGAAAGAAGGCTAAGAATAAAGGTTTCTATGCTCAAGATGTGAGCTCCTCAGAAAGTGAGCTCAGCCAATCCTTAGATGACCAAAAATATGATGAGAGACCTAAGGAATTCATGTTGATGGCCATTGAAAATATGCAATTTGAGGCTATTAGCTTTGATCACGATGAATGAGAAGTTTATCTTGAAGTAGAACTAGTAAGTGCACTTGAGGAAATAGAGAGGATGAGAAAGTAAAACAAAACCCAGAAGTAATATTTGATAAAGCAAAAGGTTGAGGTTTCTGAGCCATTATTTATACAGTTAGAAGAAGGTAAGAAAATCAAAGAAACCTTGAACCAACAATTGATTGAAAAAACTCAAACGTGTGAGAAGCTCAAAGGTGAAATTATGTTTTTTAGGAAGGAGCTTGAAAAGGCGAAAATGCAACTCAGTTTCAACCAAAAGTTTGGAAAAGGGACTAAGATCTCAATGAGATATTGGAAACACAATGAGCCTCCTCAAATGGAAATGTTCTAATCTATGAAGCTGAGTCTAGTGCAACAGTTTAATTAAAAGGTAAAAATGGAATTACCTTTGTTCCTCAAACAAAAGAAGGGACCACACAGTAGTTAGGAAACAAGTGGTCTGAGAAAAGTCAACAACAAAAACAAAAGAAGAATGTTGCCCATGTTATTTGAATTGCCCAAATTTCTTCTCAACGCGGAAGGAAATCATTAAGGAATGGGGATATCTTCCCAGGGTATTGTTTTACATGCACCAATTATGGCCACAAAGTAGCAAAATGCAGATTTAATCTCGCTTACAGACAACTCCAACCTAGCAGAAGAATTCAGAAGAGAAGAATCAAGCCCATGTATAATAATTCTTTTTCTCCCATGAATTATCAAATACAATGCTTTAAGTGCCAAAATATTGGGCATATAACAGTTAATTTCAGGCTTAAAGAAAAGAAGACAGATATAGTAATTGAGCAAATTGGACAGAAGTCCAAAGTCTAGAAAGAGAAAAGAGAATATAGAGCAATGTGACATTATTTTCTATGCTCACAATGATGGGAGCCATTGGTATGTGGATAGTGGTTGTTCTAGGCACATGACAGGAGATAGAAGCAAGTTTCTCACTTGGAAGCCTATTGACAAAGGTAATGTGACCTTTGGTAACAATGCTCTAGGAAAAATAATTGCAAAAGGAGTGGTCAGTCTCTCAAATGGAAAAGGTAAAGCTAAGAACATTTTATATGTTGATGGGCTGAAACATAATCTGTTGGGTGTGTCACAGATGTGTTATCAAGGCTAGGATGTGATTTTCAAAGCTAAAAATTTTCAAATCAAGTCCACAGGTACAGGAGAAATAGTTGTCAAGGTTGTAAGAATAGTCAATAATGTCTATGTGTTGAAAGAAAATACTGAAAGGTGTTGCTTATCAAAGATAGGCGAGAGTTGGTTGTGGAAAAAAATGCTAGGACATCTTTACTTTGACCAAATTTTCAAGATTAGAAAGAAAAATGCAGTTAAGGACTTGCCCAAGCTTTCAAAACCAGAGAACATTATTTGAAAATATTTTCAGCTAGGAAAGAAAGCTCGAGTTCCTTTCAAGGCAAAGGAAATCTCTTCAACAAAACCATTGTAGCTGGTACACATGGATTTGTGTGGACCATCTAAAATGCATTCACCCATAGGTAAGCTATACTTCATGCTAATAATCGACGATTTCAGTAAAATGATATGGGTTTCCTTCTTTAGGTAAAAATCTGAAGCTTTTGAGAAGTTCAAAGAGTTCAAAGTCATGACTAAGAATGAAACAGGTTACAAAATCAAAAGCATCATATCAAACAATGGAGGTGAGTTCAATTCAAAGGAAATTGATTAATTTTGTAAGAAAAATGGCATCAAGAGACAATTTACCATAATAGAGACTCCCCAGCAAAATGGTGTTACAGAGAGAGCAAACAGGCGAGTGTAGTAGTTAGCTAGATCAATGATGATAGAAAAGAATTTTCAACAAAGGTTTTAGGTAGAGGAAATTCATACAACAATGGTTATTGTCAACAAAACTAATTTTAGATAGAATAGTGATAAAACTCCTTATGAGCAATGGTGTGGAAGACTAGAAATAGTCAAACACTTCAAAAATTTTGGCAGTAGATGCTACATTCCAATAAATGATGAGAAACTTGGGAAATTCGATGCCAGAGTAGATGAAGGCATTTTTCTGGGTTATTCACATAACATCAAGGGTTACAGATGTTACAATAAAGTAAGAAAGAGATCATTGACTGCATCAATGTAAATGTAGATGAGCATGATGATCAAGAAGTGAAAAAAATTGAAAAAGCCAGCATTGATAAACTAGTAATCATTGGACCTAGTGAGAATGATGAGGTAGCTACAAAAGAAAGCGAGGAAGATCTCTATAGTCCTCAAGCCAGAGATCCTCCAAGGTATGTACAAAACCACCATCATTAGGGGAATTTTGAGGTCTAAAATGGGCCTCCTAAGAAAAATGTACAACCAAAATAAACTTTATAAGAACTAATAGGATTCAAGATGATGATGTCAACCATCGGAGATGATTCACCATTTTTGGAGTAAAAAAGTAAAATTATTAAAAAATAATAAAATAATAAAACTACTTTTTCAACTCATATTTTCAACTTATCTCCCTAAGGTTTTACTCAAATTTTGAGCAGGAGTACTCATTGGATGCAAAATTTAATTCCTTAGCGAAGGAGTACCCATATCACATAATTTTGATGGACCCTGCTACATGGAAAATGAGAAATACATGAAAACACGTGATTGCAATCACGTTTTTCATGTATTTCTCATTTTTCGTGTAGCAGGGTTCATCGAAAGTATGCGATATGGGTATTCCTTGGATAAGGAATTAAATTTTGCATCCAATGAGTACTCCTGCTCAAAATTTGATTAAAACCTTAGGGATACTCCTTGGATGAGGAATCAAATTTTTCATCCAACAAGTGTTTCCGCTCGAAATTTGAGTAAACCCATAGGGAGATAAGTTGAAAATACGAGTTGAAAAATTAGATTTTTTCTTTTTTCCCTCTAAAAATTGATGATGTAATGCAATCTTATTTTATTATTTCCATTGTTATGTTATAATTTCCTTACGAGGCCCATTTTAGACCTCAAAATTCTCCTAATTCCAAATGATCAAATTGTTGGTGAATTAAATTCGGGAGTGCAGACAAGAAGGAGGTTGCAAGATTCCCTCACATAGGCACATGTTGCACTACTATCCATGGAGGAACCAAAGAACTTTGTTCAAACCAATCAAGATAAACATTGGCTAAAGGCCATGAATGAATAATCAGACCATATAGATAAAAATCATACTTGGGAACTTGTTCCAGGACCCGCAAACAAGAATGTCATTGGCACAAAGTGGGTATTCAGGAATAAGTTGAATGATCGTGGAGAAGTGATAAGAAACAAGGTCAGGTTGGTGTGTAAAGGCTATGCTCAAATAGAGGGATTAGACTATGATGAAACTTTTTCTTTTATTGCCAAATTAGAATCAATCATATTTTTTTTTCATTTTCTTGTTTTAAAAAAATTAAAATTTATCAAATGGATGTCAAATTTGCTTTCCTCAATGTAGAGATAGAAGCGGAGGTTTATATAGAGCAGCCAAAAGGTTTTCAGTTGACAAAGAAACCCGACTATCTTTGTAGACTTAGTAAGGTATTGTATGACCTCAAGAAAACCCCTCGGGGTTGGTATTCAAAGATAGACAACTACCTGCTCAAGTGTGGATTGAGAAGAGGAGCAACTGGCAATGGCATCTATGTTGGACCAACACATAGACCACTGCCAAAACCCACTTGGCAGGCTTACCCCGACGGATACACCCTAGCGAAATGTTTGGTTCTCAAGTCTAAGCAACTAAAAGGAAAGGGTTGGGACATGACAGCTACGTGTTATCCAATGGGGACCGAGGTGGTGGAGCCCACCCGATGATAATATCTCGACAGGTGCATCCCGGAGGTTTATTTTGAGAAGCACACACTGAAGCGTCGAGAGGTAAGTGTTATAGACATTTTTGTGCCTTAGCCTCGAACATGAAATGTCCATAATCTAAGGGATCCAAAGTCCCTAAACATGTTGTTCCTACCCCTAGAGGAACAAGGCCAACTAACCATAGCAATTCACAGAAGTTCTCCACCTGAAAACACTCAAAAACAAGCCAATTCTGGATCATGTCAACTGCTCCACTGAGCATCTGCGCTGAATGTCAACTGCTCCACTGTCTACCTGCGTTGAATGTCAACTCCAACAAAGGCTACCTGCGCTGAGCGTAATTGGACAAGTGGCAGGCTCATTCCTCAATGTGTCAATGCCCAGGAAGCTTCCAAAATGACACTTGCATCAAGGAATTCGACTGGTGATGAGTAAGAGGTTCCAAATCTCCAAGTGGAAGCAAGAACCTCCAAGTGGACTCAAGAACTGAGAGAGGGAGAGGACACTAGTCAGATCTCAAGCTGACTCATCCTCTCTCCAAACAACTATATATAGATCTCTCCTCCATGGGATCTAAAGGCTGGAATTTTGTGATTGCAAAGAATTGCTGTTGGTTTGTGGCTGGAAACATTGGGTGCTTAATGCTTTGAAGGGAGCTGAAGAAGGAATTCCATTCTGCTGGGAAGGAGATGCTGGATTGGAACCCTATGGGTTGTATCTCTTCCTGAACCCTGTTACTTATCAATAAAGCTATCTTGATTCTTTCCTATATGCTGGTGTATTTTGTATGATTGCATTAGTATATTTGATTTACTTCTAATCCTAAATCATTTATGAATATGTATATTTGCCTTTGTATTGTGTTCTTCTCTTGTCGCAAGTAGCTGTTCTCTTGTCACAGGTAGCTGTTCTCTTGTGATCTCGTGGGATTCAAGTAGCTGTTCTCTTGAGCAAGCAAGGAGACAAGTAGCTGTGGACACACAAAGAGAAGAGGATCTAGATCGAGGGACAACCGGAAGACAACGGTAAGTCTGCCAATCTCCTCTCTTTCACATTTCATAAAGGAAGAAATCATAATAGCTGTATTCGTTTGTTGCTAAGGCGCTGTCACACCTTAGGTGGATAGGATCGTCCTGCATAGGCATTTTTCCCCACAACAAATTGGCGACTCCGCTGGGGAGAACTTGTTTATTCATTTCATTTGTGTTTCCATCATTTGTTTTCTTCATAGACTTGACAGCAACTATTGAACTGCATCTTTCCCGGATGTAAAGTAAAAGTTGCTGCTTTGATCTAGTTTGTTGGACTTGTCTATGATCTAAACTAGATCCACAAATGATTTGATGATCCTTGTGATAGTCTTTAGTACCCTATCAAAGTATCCCTCTGTTTATACCTTGCTTGTGTTTCTGATTTGGCCTGAAACAGTTGATTTTTGAGCATTTTATGACCCAGAACCCAAGGGAAACGAGAGTTTCTCTTTCAGCGCAGGCACTGTGAAGGCAGTCTGCATTTCAACGCAGGTCCCGAAGGGGCTACCTGCGCTGAATGTCAAACTGACAGTGTTAGACTTGCGCTGAACCAGTTTGGCCTTGTGCAGCTGGGGTTCTTTGTCCTCTGTTGCCCTGTTTTGATCTCTGTTTTTGCAGCCTTTAACCAGCATAGGTGCCAGTCTGATAAACCTTTTTCTTTGCTTAAATTCCACCTCATTTTTGCACAAAAAGATTGTGAATGTTTTTATGTGTTTGTGGCGTCATTTACAGTCTTCCTTTGCATAAGTAAAGTAGTCATCCTGTAGCCTTTGATTCAGATCTGATTGATAGTGATCTTAGAAGAGAGTTCATTGGCTGTTTTCAGATTGATTATAGAATTACTTTTGCTTATTGGTTTGAATTTGTCTCTTTCAAAGTGTCAAAACAAGTCTTTATTTCGAAAATCGCAAAGTGATTGTAATCTCTTCTACCCTTGTTGATTTCGAAGAAAGTGAACTTGTTTGTGTTGATCATTGTAAAAGCAAATTCAAAGTTGTGCAAAAAGCTTTCTTTGTAGGCATTTATACTAAGAAAGTGGAAAACAAACACCTGCATTGTGCATTTTGCATTTGATAGTTTGCATGTTGGATTTAGGGAAAGTGCATTAGAGTGTACTGATTTCTCTTTGAGAAAAGATAGTGTTATTCTTTTCCCTTAGTAGCTAGGATTTTCAAAGTTGAAAAGATAATAAAGCTTGCTTATCATCTTAGACTGCATTTAGGAATTTGTATCATACATCTCGTGGTGAACCTTGAAAGGAAAACTTTAAAAAGATCAACCTAAAATAAACTGAATGAACCTAACAACGCTTTGTAACATAACGCACAACATAGAGGTCTAGGCTAGAGACATGTTTCGGCGTCGTTAAGCCTAGTGACTGTCGATCTCGAAGAAGGTGGGTGATTCCTCCTGAGAGACGGTAGCGCTAGTACGGATTGTGGTCCCACGTACCGTCGCGTATATATTGGGAGACCCCTATAGGCATATATCTTTTATCCTTAGGAAGCCGTGTCGGCCGCCCTACTGATCGCAATGCAGTGAACACAACATTCACGAAGATCGACCACCCGTACCTTAAAAAGTATTCTGTGGTTTTGCGAAAAGTTTGACACACCCTCTGCCTAGATCTCTAGAGCAGTTTCTTTTGGCCTTTTTCAGACTCTATAATAGAAAAAGTCCATCCGAGCATTTGTCACTTCGGGCTCGTTAAAACATCGAAGGAGACTAGAGTCATCTTTAGCTTTTTCTCGACTCTTTAAAACTGAAAAAGCAAGTTGTGTCTAAAAGCGTCGTTAACAATTTATTTTAAACAGAACAATCACCCTTTAATCCTGCGTTGATACTTAGGTTGAGAAGATGGAGCACACCAACCAAGGAGTTCCCTTGGGTGGAAATCCTAGTCCCTTCTCCTCTTGGGGAGATGTTGGTGCGCCCCACATGGCCACATTGTCGCTTCCAGGACTGACAATCGGCCTACCAGTTTGGCTCTTTTCAACCAATGTCGTTCAGAACACCACCACTCCTGAACAGTCAAGTCAACAGTTAGATCAGACAAGAGTTGCCTCCCAGCCTTCCACTTCATCTTCCTCCCCTCCTTCCTCTTCGCCTGACGGAACTGGTCGAATAAACAACCGGGTTCCTAAAGAGAAGAAGGAGAAGAAGAAGAAGGAGCCTAAGGCGACTGGGGGCAAACAAGTGTCACCTAAAAAAAATCCACACACCGCACTCGTAAGGCCTAAATCAACATGCGTCATATGTAGGGGAGACCACTTCCATAGAGATTGTCCCTGTATCCTGCGGATACTAAGAGACTGGTCCCCCCGTTTGCACAATTCGGTAGCATCGACCTCTGATAGCCATGTCGACTGCTCACCGTCAACTAGTGGGAGTGAAGCTCCAGGATAGAGCGGGAAAGCTAAATTTCCCTGCAGACTGTGTGAAGGTGATCACGCCATCCACCGTTGTCCCTTCTTAGACGAGGCAAAAAGAGTTCTGGAAGATCGCCCGATTTTACGAGCGCATCTCCCTCCTAGATATCAAAGACTCCTGCCAAGTCCCTCACTAGTTGAGAATCCGGCTGAGCCACTTAGGTGGTCAGCCGAAGCACCTGTCATTGAAGAAGAACCGTCTGGATCCATGCCTGATGAAAGTCAAAAGGTTGATACGGCAGTTGACCCAGTTTTGCCTTCAGAGGCTCCATCTTCGAATGACACCATCACAGAGGAGAATCAAGACGACACCGTCCAGATTCTCTTCATCAGCACTGACTCTGATGGTCAAGGGGGCAATGCCACCATTCCTTTGTCGCAGGAAGGAAGTTCATCAGAGCGCTATCCGGCCGTATATTCGGTCTCACCACCAAGCAACCTGGTTGTGTCCTTTGATTGGAACCAACTAGGCAGACCCCGGTTGCCAGCCAGTATACCATTCAGAATTATTTGTCAAATATACAGAATGGTAATGGTTGGCACTATCATTGATGAGGGGGCATCTATGAGTATCCTTTCCTCTATTGCTTGGAAAGCGCTTGGTTCGCCAGCGCTTTTACCTGAGATGAGAAATCTATCAGGTTTTCATAGAGGAACCAGTCGACCTTTAGGGATCCTCCCCAATGTGCCTATAACATTGAAAGGGAAGACCGTTCAAATGAACGTGATGGTCGTTCAAGGACCCTTGGATTATAACCTACTCCTTGGACGAGACTATATATATTGCATGGGAGCTGTAGTCTCCTAACTCTTTAGAGTAATGTGTTTTCCGCATGAAGGAAGAATGGTCAAGCTCGTGGACCAACTTTCGTTTCCCGGATCACACATCGCAAATAGTCATGTGCCATCCCTAAATGGTCTATTCACGCAAGAAGTGTCTCAACCCACGGTCCGTCCTCCTGATGAGCGCGAGTAATCCGGGAGGATATGACCGGAACCCAGGGGGCATGCATCCTGGCCTGCTTCGGCAGGGAAACTTTGGGTATAGGGTAGGTTTCCGCGGGAGAATATGACTAGTCTGTACTCCGTCCGTGGATGGAAGAGGGGTTGTTCTAGAATAAGATTCTTTTGTCAAAGTTACATGTTTGGCACCAGTCATTCACCCTTGTCTATTTCGGTAGACATTGCCGAGGAAGTGTCTTGTTTGAAAGAGTAACGAGACAATCTTTGGGTAACCTGAAAGAGGTAAGCCTCTCTCGATTAAAACAAATGTTTTGGCGGAGGGTAAGTAGAGGTAACCTTGAAACTCTGTTTTATACCTGGGGGCATGCAAACCTTTTGGAGTGCAAGCAAGGGGCGACTATTTATTTTTTAAATTTTTAGGTCCTCCCTTTAAACCTGTAGGTCTAACCCTTTAAACTCGTAGGATTAGTCGTTTCCGAACTTGCATAAAGAAAGGAGATGGAGCATAGCTTTGGTAAGGCGCAAGCTCTATAAAAAATGGGATATTTCATGAGACACTCTTATCTTATGACTGGGTAATCGAGCAGTTTTAGCATAAAGTTCATGCTCGTTAAAAAATAAACGCAAGATCCGAGCAATTTTAATGCGGTCTTCATGCTCGTTAAAAAATAAATATAAGCAGTGAGCAGAGTTTCCTCCAGAGTTTAAGCTCATTTTTATCTAAAAAATGAACCTTTCCCGGTAAATAACCACTGTGATCGTAAATTTATCAGCCATAAAAACCTTGGTCGTGTTTGCACCTGCCACCTCCACTCTTCATTTGGTCGATCGTTCACCCCCATATGATTGTTTACCCATTTTGAGGAACAACTGCGAAGAGTGATTTCACCTAGCCATCCTTGTGACACTGCCGTGATTGGAAAATTCCAACCTGTACCTGGAATCAGTTGTTATCCCTGTTTATCACTCGTTCCTCAAAAGACGAGTCTTCTTTAAGCTCTTTTCAATTGACTCGTAAAACATGAAAAGATTGCCGAGTTTTGGCCTTCCAGCTCGTTAAAGGACAGGAAGAGCTATCCCTCCTCTAGATTTTAATCTTTTTGGACCTGAGGGATTATTGCACAAAAAGGTCAAGCGCTTGTTCGGCTCGTTAAAATTATCGAAAACTCATCCCTTCTGTATTGTTTTATACTTTTTCGGACTTAAGGGATTAGATGATGAAAAAGGAATTTTGGAGTTAACTTTATGTACCTTTTCAGACTCTCTAAAAATGAAAAGGACCGAGTTATCCTTGTCGTTAGACTCGTTAAAATTATTAAATAGCGACAAACTTGTCTTTAGACGAGAACGAGTTTCACTATCACTAGGCTCGTTAAAACATAGCGATGGGCTTGCCCGAAGGGCAGGTTATAGAACAAGCATATGTTATCCTCCTCAAGCTTGACAAAAATAAAGAGGTACTGGTCAGCAATGACTGGGGAAAAATTGGGAAAAATCAAGAAAACTTTGATGGTAGCAGGTCGCTCTTGAACATGACACTTTTCCTCCGTACCACATTCGGGTTGGGTTGTTTCATTCACCGGTCACATCACCATGGTCTCGCCATACCATCCATATTTGGGGTAATGCTACCAATCCATCGCATCAGTGTCGCCATATGTTCAAGAGAAGTCGTTCATAAAGAGTCAACCGGGTCCCATCCACTGCCATACATTATCCTTCATCCATTCATGACCGCCACCCTGAATCATATGTCACAGATCATTTTCACCTCCATTAAAATCATTAGCTCCGTTCCGTGTCACTGATGTGGGATTCATTAAGGCCCTCCTGTGACGGATCGCTTCTTGTCGACATCAGCTCATTACCCAAGAAGTTGATCTAGGAACACCCCCTTCAGTACTTTGAAGCTTGCATGCCTCAATGGCAAGTTTCTCACTTCCGGCGACAGGTATACATCAATGATCTTCGACCAGAAGATTTTGCGTGGTGTTCGACGCCAAGTCCTTTATTCACACCACGTGAATTGTACTGCAGTACCTTGAGGGTCATTATCATTATCGGTGATTCCTCTCGCGCTTGTTAACGGTTTACATCATTGACCGGTAATCAAGCGATGTCTTTCCATGTTCGACTTCAGCGCAATTCTCACATGGATCGACTTGTACTTAGAGTGAAGATCGAACGAGTTTGAAGACCCCGGATCTAGTTTCATCCATCCGGGCTACGATATATATTCAGGAAAGATAAAGACATTTGACATGTACATCATTACAGCAGATGATCATCCTAGTCAAAGGATGATAATTTCGCCAAAATTATCAGTCTACCATCAGATGATCGTCTGTTCTATGTACAAAAATGAATTTATAAAGCTGAGCATGGGAATGCCCGCCTCAGCTAGATCATGAAAGCAGAATGAATCATAATGTATTGTATTGTATTTTATTACAGGTCTCCTCCCAGCAGATGGATGAACTTCGGACCCTCCTGGATAAAGCATTTCACCCGATAAACGGCCTCATACTTTAGGGGGCAACTGTTATAGACATTTTTGTGCCTTAGCCTAGAACATGAAATGTCCATAATCTAAGGGATCCAAAGTCCCTAAACATGTTGTTCCTACCCCTAGAGGAACAAGGCCAACTAACCACAGCAATTCACAGAAGTTCTCCACCTGAAAACACTCAAAAACAAGCCAATTCTGGATCATGTCAACTGCTCCACTGAGCATCTGCGCTGAATGTCAACTGCTCCACTGTCTACCTGCGTTGAATGTCAACTCCAACAAAGGCTACCTGCGCTGAGCGTAATTGGACAAGTGGCAGGCTCATTCCTCAATGTGTCAATGCCCATGAAGCTTCCAAAATGACACTTGCATCAAGGAATTCGACTGGTGATGAGTAAGAGGTTCCAAATCTCCAAGTGGAAGCAAGAACCTCCAAGTGGACTCAAGAACTGAGAGAGGGAGAGGACACTAGTCAGATCTCAAGCTGACTCATCCTCTCTCCAAACAACTATATATAGATCTCTCCTCCATGGGATCTAATGGCTGGAATTTTGTGATTGCAAAGAATTGATGTTGGTTTGTGGCTGGAAACATTGGGTGCTTAATGCTTTGAAGGGAGCTGAAGAAGGAATTCCATTCTGCTGGGAAGGAGATGCTGGATTGGAACCTTATGGGTTGTATCTCTTCCTGAACCCTGTTACTTATCAATAAAGCTATCTTGATTCTTTCCTATATGCTGGTGTATTTTGTATGATTGCATTAGTATATTTGATTTACTTCTAATCCTAAATCATTTATGAATATGTATATTTGCCTTTGTATTGTGTTCTTCTCTTGTCGCAAGTAGCTGTTCTCTTGTCACAGGTAGCTGTTCTCTTGTGATCTCGTGGGATTCAAGTAGCTGTTCTCTTGAGCAAGCGAGGAGACAAGTAGCTGTGGACACACAAAGAGAAGAGGATCTAGATCGAGGGACAACCGGAAGACAACGGTAAGTCTGCCAATCTCCTCTCTTTCACATTTCATAAAGGAAGAAATCATAATAGCTGTATTCGTTTGTTGCTAAGGCGCTGTCACACCTTAGGTGGATAGGATCGTCCTGCATAGGCATTTTTCCCCACAACAGTAAGTCCCGAGAAATGGTAGTTATTGCAGTGTACCAATGTAAAGGGAGTAGGAGGAGGCCTACTCCCACAGTTCAGCCTACGGAGAGCGAGCCTAGAGGTTTATCTCGGAAAGATAATGGAGAAGGCAGAGCAGAGGAGCATTGGCCTAGCAAAAAAAAAATAAAATGGTCGGTAAGTCGGAAAATGAAATAATAAAGAAAATGGTTGTAAAACAAAGGTATGGAGGACCTTTTCTCTCTCCTCCAAGAGGAAAGATGGCAACATGCGATTGGCCTGGATGATGTCATATAGTGACATCAACATGGACATGTGGTAGTCAGATTTAGAGTTTTTGGGCACCTAAATGGCCCTTTCTTTAGTGACACGTTTCACCACTCACAGGTCAACACATGGCAGGAGTGCTGTCATCCCACTAGACATGAGCCTAGAAGATTCATTATTATGCATTTTGTGGCAGCTCTAGGCAGAAAGGACCAAGCCATAGAGGTAGAGCAGCAACCAATAGAGAGAGCATTGAGCGGTCCCCACGAGGCATGTCAACTTGGAGGCATGACCCCGACAGGTGAACTATGGTGCAAATAAGTGAATGGGTCAGGATTTTGAGGGCTATGGGCTAAGTGCCGACCCCAGGGCCTTTTCCATAGGTTAGAACTAGGGGTTCGATATATAAAGAGTCGCGAAGGCTTTTGGAAGCAATGAAGCATTGTTCCTTGGTCGCCTCGCATATATTCATGACCAATGATGCGAAGCCTTTAACAAAGGCAATAGGCTCATGACAGGGCTTAGTGCCCAAGGCCTAAGCTAGTGGTCGTGGAGACCCAGTATTATGGTGAAGAAGCAAGAAAAGCAGCGAGAAAAAGGGACTTGAACCCAAATTCAACTAAAGTGGAAGTTTGGGAGTTAAGCCAAACTTAACTACAACTAAAAATAGAATAAGCACTATGTTATGAAACCAACTCACAAAAAGATAGAAAATATAGATCAATGCCTTAGAAATAAGCCTCTTCGAGGGGACAACCTCCTTTACATTACACAAATGAACAATTCTTGGATGATACAAATGAAAAGACTTCCTTTCTATATATAGGAGTCTAAGGGGTCATAATATAATCAGGGCTGACATAATAATAATAATGTAAGGGCACAATAATAACAACAGTGGGCTTCTATCGAGCACAATAATAACAATATGGGGACTACATGGGAACAAAAATATAATAAGGGGTTTGTACTAATAACAATATGGGGTTACACTAGTAGTATAGGGACCAAAGATGCCCCTCCCCTTCAAAAAGTGTTGTCCTCAATGCTTGAGTAGTTATTGATGCTCCTGTATAAAATTCTTGCTCTCCCATGTGGAATCTTCAGCTGGTAAGTTCTTCCACTTTATGAGATACTCTGAAATTGACCAATTTCGTAGCTGTAGGGTTCTTGTTTCTGTGACTGCTCCAAGCTCCAATATGATTTTTCCTTCCTCATCAAGTTCTGGCAATATTGTTTGAACTAGGATCTTCTGCAACTTTTGAATGAGTGACCACACTTCTTCGTCCTTCTTCCATTCATACCTTGTTTCGTTTATCCAATCTAGTTGGATAATAGAAATGGCGCACAACAATTCTTTCACATTCTCATCCTTTCTTGAGTGTGCATTTTCCACAACATTTTTCTTCCATTTTCGTAGATAATTTCAATGTCATAACCCAACATGTTTGTGACCCATTTTTGTTTCTCTTTAGAGGATAATTTTTTTTTCTAAAAAGTATTTAATACTATTATGATCTTTTTTTACCTTGAAGTGTCTTCCCATTAGGTAAGGTCACCATTTCTTAAGTGCAGGTAGTATTGCCAACATTTCCTTCTCATAATAGCTTTCTTGAGGGACATTTGTTTGTATGTATGTAACCATAAAAATACCCAATCTCCTACATCAAAACTTCTTTCATTGCGATGTTGATCTGCCTGTTGTTTCATTCGATTCTACACCAAAGTGGCGTTATCCTTTAAAAGTTGGAGAACTTGTTGTTGATGATAGATGTGATCTTTCACTGCTTGAATATTTTTCTTCTTGATATGTCCTTCTATACTTAGAGTTTGAGGAGTGGTAATTTCTTCTAGTGCATTACAAGATATGGCCGGATTCATTTCTTGATGCTCTATGTGATCTTTCACTTCTTGAAAATTTTTCTTCTTGATATGTCCTTCTATGTTGATATTTTGAGGAGTGGTAATTTCGGCCATTGCATTACAAGATATGGTTGGATTCATTTCTTCTTTCTTGATCTGGTCTTTCACTTTTTGAACCTTTTTCTTCTTGATATGTCCTTCTATCTTAAGAGTTTGAGGAGTAGTAATTATTTCCAATGCTTTACAAGATGTGGTCAGATTCATTTCTTCTTTCTCCGGGGTTGGTTCCTGGTGTATTGATCTCGATCTTTGGTGGAGACCCTCGGAACTTGGGGTGAGACCCCCAAGATCTAAAAGATTGAAATGGATTTTAGGGGAGAGGCACCCCAAGATCTGAAAAATTGAAATGCAAGAATAAAAAGAGGAGAATGCCCAATAAACAAAACCACAAATATTTTTTTTTTATTAAAATGGAGAATAACTGTAAGAGCTACATTATGGCGGACAAACTGTCCTTTTACAAAATGTGACTTATTACTTATAGTATCTTCAGTTACAATACCACAGGTCAATTCCATGGGTGAATGAATACCATAGGTGAATGTCACAATACCATGGGTCAATTCCATGGGTGAATGAATACCATGGGTGGATGCCACAATACCGTGGGCAAATACCATGGGTGGATGTCACAATACCATGGGAAAATACCATGGGTGAAAGAATACCATGGGTGGATGTAACTTACAATACCATGGGTGGATAAATACCATGAGTGGATGCCACTTACAATACCATGGGTAAATTCCATGGGTATATGAATAACATGGGTGGATGAATACCATGGGTTGATGCCATTTTCCATTTGGATCATTCCTCCCTCCTTAAGAAGCAATGGTCCCCATTGCGTGAAGTTCCCTCCTGTGAAGCCTTTGTTGAATATGAAGAGCCACTGAAGAGAAGGGTTTTATGTGGTTAACCCATAACCATGATGAATGAAGATCCGAGGATAGAGATACCATATAATGCTTGTGACCAACTGTGATACTGACAGTGTGCGGCCTAGCAAATGGACTTCGATGAAGTGTGGGTTTGTGGATGACCCATAACCATGATGAACGAAGATCCGAGGATAGAGATACCCTGTAATGCTTGTGACCAACTATGATACTGACAATGTGCGGCCTAAAAAATGGACTTCGATGAAGTGTGGGTTTGTGGATGACCCATAACCATGACAAATGAAGATCCGAGGATAGAGATACCCTGTAATGCTTGTGACCAACTGTGATACTAACAGTGTGCGGCCTAGCAAATGGACTTCGATGACAAGGATTTTGTGCAGTTGACCCATAACTGTGATGCTGGTTGTTGATGAAGTAGAAGGTGCCTACATAGCCTGGGGTGGGAGGGAAAGTCTCCAAATAACCCAAGTTGAATGTTTTTATGCTGAAACTGATGAATGTGAAGTAGGTGCCTACTAAAGTGGGGTGGGATGGCACGTCTCCAACGGGAACCCACTCCAAATGATGCTCCAGAATTAAAATGGACATAACTCTGTCAATATAACTTAGAATATTTATAATAACGTATTTTTGGAAGCAGAATGACCATTCTGCATCTTCCCATATGTTGGAAATTCTTATCTTGACACCCTGGAATCTCATATTCGAGCTGCAATTTTTCCGCCGTCACAAAAGTTTTGAAAAAAATAGTTGATTTTAAATCAACAATATCTCCCACATCCGAACTCCGATTCAACCCATTTGTTTTTTGAAACTGGGTGATTTTTCAAGAGGAGCTCAGATCTACAATCCTTTTTTTTGAAATTATGCACAAAAACTTCAAAAAATGATAGGAGATTTTCCGTCCACCAATTGTCGACAGAAAAAAATTCTACAACATAGCTGATTTTAAATCAGCGATATCTCCCTCATTCAGACTACGATTCGACCGATTTGTTTTTTGAATTTTGGTATTTTTTCGCAAGGAATCCATATCTGGTATTTTTTTGTTGTTGTAAATATTGCACCAAAATTTTCACATATGATCTGCAAACTTGTTGCCCAAAAATAATTCTTGCAAAAAAATGAAAAAAAGAAAAATTATTCCTGCTTGGCCCAAGAAATTGCTCTGTGGAGGTCGCAGCGCGTGCCTGAAGTTTGTTGAATATTGCTGAAAATTTTGAAACTGAAATATGCATGAAACCCTCATTCCCATGGAATCATAACCTGCATCGATACCACTGATACAGATCTTGTGGGGAGGCCCTCAAGATCTAAAATATTGAAATGGATCTTGGGGGGAGGCCCCCAAGATCTGAAAATTTGAAATTGCTAGAAGAAAAAGAGGAGAATGCCCAATAAACAAAACTAGAAAGAATTTTTTTATTAAAACGGATAATAATTGTAAGGACTGCATTATGGTGGACAATCTGTACTTTTACAAAATGTGACTTGTTACTTATAGTATTTTTCAGTTACAATACCACGGGTCAATTCCATGGGTGAATGAATACCATGGGTGGATGTCACAATACCACGGTTCAATTCCATGGGTGAATGAATACCATAGGTGGATGTCACAATACCATGGATGAATGAATACCATGGGTGGATAAATACCATGAGTGGATAAATACCATGAGTGGATGCCACTTACAATACCATGGATAAATTCCATGGGTAGATGAATAAAATGGGTGGATAAATACCATGGGTTGATGCTATTTTCCATTCAGATCATGTATATACTCTTCTTTTGATGTTTCTTGATCCTTTTCTTCCTTCTCTCCATAATCAATGTAAAATAATTTCTTCTCAGCACACTTATGACATTTAATGTATTTTTTTTATCACAATTGTATCAAAGCCCTTTTTCTCTTTTTTCTTCCAATTGTTGTGGTGTAACCCTTGTAGGTTATGGAAGGCTAGGAGAAACAACACTTCCATCTTTATAGTTGTGAGCGGTAGTGATCTAAGTGGATCTTCAGGTACAATGGCATGGAAAAATCTAAGAAATAAAAGTGATCGGAATGAAGTCAACTTAGGATCAGAATGTAGATCTCGTCATCCTAATTCCAATGGTGGAAACGACACTTAAATCCGAGTTCAGATGATGAAGTTATCGCTAAAAGAAGGATGCTTTGATCCTTAAGAAAATGTGGATTTTCCTTTGAAAATGGATCTTAAGCCTTAAAGGAAAAATCGAAATCGGAGTACTTGTGGAGGTGGAATTAAGCGAGGAGTAGTGGAACCCTCGATTGTCGATCTTCGATCAAATCGGATCGGCGCACCGGAGGCAATCGGATTGGAGGTCTTACATATATACATATCAACGAAGAGGTAGAGCGATCAGTGATAAACCGATTGGTGGAACGGGATACTTGGGGTGATATATGAGCGAGACCGATGCGATCGACCGATGCCGATATCAGTGATCAATGATTGGCGGTCGACATTTCCCCGTTACCACGACCTTGGAAACAATGATACGCCGATTGCGACCTCAGGTAGGACCCCATAGTCATATAAGTCCGATTTAATGATTTTTGAAGTCCAGGTAAATGGTTTTGGGGTGGATTTTCAGTGTTTTCAGGATTTTTAAGGCCTTATTGTCTCAATGATAAAAAAGTGCCATTTTAAGAGGTGGTTATGCCCACCGATCCATCCATGATATTGGCTTCCATTTTGAACTAGAAAAGCCCCGATTTGAATGGGATTTTGTCCAAAGAATCCATTATAAAGCCATGATAATTAGAAAGAGGGGAGGAGGCATTTTGGGCAGCATGCTGTTTTGTTTGGCAGGAGGCCAAGAGTGCTATTTTTCTGTGTTTAGATAGTTTACATGATTCCAGCCCCTTCTTTGCTACATATGCTTTGGTGCTGCTTATCTCTCCATCTCAGGCATCCATTTCATAGGCCATCTTGCAGATTGGAGGTATAAGCCTCTTGTGGACAGTTGATGATTGTAATTCTCTTTTCTTTCATTCCATTTAATAAGAAAGGCCTCCCCATTGTTGAGCTGGGCCTAGAGACATAGTTCGAATTGGACGAACTCCATTATCAAGCCTTGGTGTCTTCTTTTTGTGATTTTTATGTGTTTACTTCTTCTTTTCTTATGTGCACATTTATGTGGTAAGTTGCAATTTTGCATGTGATTCTTTTCTATACATCCATAAGCAAAAACATCCTGGATCAAGTGGTATCAGAGCAAGGCTTTTTAGATGTGAATTGCATGTTTGCATGCTAACAAGAGGCATGCTTCAAAGAGGTGAAGGGAATCTAGAACCTTTCGATCCAGAAGTAGGGAGTACACTTCAAAGGAGAAACATGGTAGAAGATGAAGCTCATATTGCAGAGGAGCATAATTTCAGACAGACTTTCTATTCAATGGTAGAGAACATCAGTCAGTTGGTTTTAAGACTGGAGAAAGCATAGGAGAGAAATCCAGAAGGACAAGGTTCAGTGCATGGGAATGGTGGAGAAGAACCCCCTCCTTCTCCTTCTGGTAGTGAAGTCTCTCCTTCCTCTCACCACCATAATTAGAGAAATCCAAAGGATGCATCTAAGAAACGTTTTTTTAAGTTAGATGTTAAATTTGATCTTCCTATGTTTAATGGTGAAAGTAACGCAGAGAAGCTTAATAGTTGGATCAGGCAGATTGAGGTTTACTAGAGGATACAACAAATCATAGAGGATGAGGCGAAAATCCAGCTGGCCTCTCTATGACTGGGCAACACAGCTCTCATTTGGTGGGAGAGCAAATTACAGAGCAATAAAAATGTGGGTAAGCTCTTTTCCTCATGGTCTGATTTTACTTCTGCGTTAAAGGAACATTTTTATCCCTTAGGATACAAATAGAAAGCTTTGATTAATTGGAAATATTTAAGGCAAGGCAAAGGGCAGGATGTTCAGAGTTTTACATAAGAGTTTAGGAAGCAAGCACTGAATTTGGGTATTGCACTTGATGCACCTGAAGTTGTAACTAAGTATATTGGCTCACTGCATAGTTATATTAGGTATTCATTGTTATTGTTTTAAGCAACCACTATTGATTCAGCCAGCATGAAAGCAATTCATATTGAAAATAGAGGAAAGAATGAAAGAGAGGATCAGTGCAGAAATCCACTGTTCAAACCTCCCAATGGCAAATCCAAAGCGAAATGGAAAGGGAAGGAGAAGAAAACAGCAGTAGCCAAATAGGGAGATCGGCCTTATTGCAATCACTATAAGAAGGAAGGCCACAATGATGATCACTGTTGGAAGCAGCACCCAAAAAAGCGTCTAAAGAAGTATGGAGGAAAAGGGAAGCATAAAACAGTAGCAGCGGCATAACAAGACCTTGGATCAGATTCGAGAGATGAAACGCTAGTCACAGCAATGGGAACAAAAGGTACCCTTACACCTCCTGTTGATTCTAAATCACATGAAAGTACCAGTTTTGTAGATGAGTCCCTTTCAAATGATAGAAAAAGAATTGAATTATTTCATATTAGAGTTGCAGTAAATCACACCAAAGTAGAAATTCTGTTTGATACTGGGTCCCAATCAAACTTAATTGTAGAATCCTCGGTAAAGAAGCTTGGCTTAGAGACAAAACCACACCCAAAGCCTTACCCGCTAGGATGGATACATGATAAAGCGAAATTGAATGTAACCCAACAGTGCAAGGTCAAATTTGTGATTGTGTCTAAGCTAGTAGACGAAGTAGAGTTGGATGTTATACCACTGGATATCTATGGCATGGTATTAGGGAGCCCATACCTGTATGACAGAAAAGCAGTCTTTTTCCGCCATGAGAATAAATATCACATCACCAAGGATGGGGTAGAATACATAGTGCGGGCTCATCAAAATAAGATTAATGCCAGCCTCGTAAGCGCTAGGTAGATGAAATGACTGGTGAATTCCAGTAAAACATGCATGCTTATGGTCGTAAGGGAGAAAGAGGCCGATTTCGCTGATGCGTTCCAGGGCTGCGATGGGAAGCATAAATAGGAATTAATGGAATTGATTTCTGATTATAATGAACTGTTTCAAGAGCCGAAGGGACTACCTCCAAAGAGGGAAATCCAACACAAAATCCATCTATTGCATGATTCTCCTCTGCCAAATATCGACATGTACAGGATGTCGGCGATCGAGATGGAGGAAATCAAGAGGCAAGTGCAGGAATTGCTGGACCAAGGTGTCATCAGGCTGAGCTCCTCTCCATGCAGTTTGCCAATTGTTCTAGTGCCAAATAAAGACGACAGCTAGAGGATGTGTGTGGACTACCACACACTCAAAAATATATCGACGAAAAATCGTTATCCCCTCCCATGCATAGATGATTTATTAGATCAATTAAAAAGTGTTGTTTATTTCACAAAGTTGGATTTGCACAGTGGCTATCACCAAGTTAGAATTGCAGAGTAGGACGTGTGGAAAACCGCTTTCAAGACCAAGCAGGGGTTGTTCGAATGGATGGTGATGCCATTTGGGCTTTGTAACACTCCAACCACCTTTATGCGGGTTATGAATGATATATTTCAGCCTTTCATTGATGAGTTTGTTCTCGTGTATTTAGATGATATTGTCACACAGAATAGGTTGATCTTGCGGACAAGATAAACCTTCCTAGAATCTAAAGAAGACCTAATGACAAGCAAACCAACCAGACACTATCTTTCTCTAAATATGCTTTGATAAACAAATAGCAAGCAAGTGTTTTTAGGGCCTACCTTAGGTCCAACGCAAGCTTGTAGATGCCCTCGCTCCTTTGATCCAAGTGAGCTCCTTTTCGCGAATCTGCAAACACAAACAAGGCAAACAAATTAAATAGCACCTAAAAAGCCAATTGCATAAAACATATTTAACATGAAAGTCAAGGAGTCCATGAAACGAATAACATAAGATACTTGTTGAGAAAAATGAGTTTGATTGTATTAATTCAAAAGAAGAAGAACTTTACAACCTTTGCCTTGACGCTGTACAAGCTCCTCCCAGGGTCCAGCAAGAAGTCTCCTCTACTTTGACAAGTTTCACTCACTCCCCAATGAAGCCAAAAAGATGTGTGATCTCTCCTCTTAAGCTCAACTAGGAAGTCTTGATTTCACTAGCATTTACCCTCAAAAATGTTTAGCTTCTAACCTCTCTAGCAACCAGCCCAATGCCTATATTTATAGTGCAATGGAGGGAGGTTACTAGGTCCTCCTTCAAAGGGATAAAGCCCTCCTTCAAAGGGATAGCTCCTCTCATCAAGGGATTAGATCCTTCTCTTTTGGGATGCATGAACCACCTCAGAGCAAACAATCCACGTCAAAATTCCTTCTAGAAACCTCTAGAATTAACCCAAAGTGAGTTTTTTAAGATAAAACTTGCGCCTTTTGACTTTCACAGGGGTACGCACCTACACCGTTAGGGACAGAGCGGGCAGGTCCGCAGTTTTTGTACATTGAAGGTGCGGGATCGCAGGTAACCATGAGAGAAAGTGCGGAACCAGAGTTACATTGATTTTTAATGTCTTTCTCTCATTTCCAAAGCTTGATTTGAAGAGCTGAGGTCTGAGACTTGCTTAGGAGGACAGTACAAGTGATGATAGACCCATACTGACTGCAAATAATCATGGTGACGATATTTTTGTGTAACAGATTGCCCTCTAAAGTGTGAAGTCTGTAGTAGATGAGGATTTCTTATCATTTAGGAAGAGTGAAGTACTTTATCATTTCGAGGATCATCTTGTGGAGAACCCGGTTGGAACGTGTAAAAACATTCAATGCAAAATATTTATATGAGATCATATCATCGCTGAGGTAGGCATTCCCATACTCAGATCAAAACTGACTAGAAAAACTAACTACTGCTCTGATACAGGAATGATCTTGTAAAACATCACAAGTATAGACTCATGTGGACACAGTATGGACGCAGCCATCAGTTTATAAATAGTCCATTATATAATGAATACAAAATTCCTCGCAGCCTGGATTATGGAAACTAGATCCAGGGTCTTCATTTCTACTTTCCCGAAGTAGTATGATTCTATCCATGCGAACGAATGTGTTGATGTCGAACATGGTAGAAACCACTTGATTCCAGTCAATGATGTAAATTGTTAACAAGTGTGAGAGAAACCACCAATGATGTCAATGGCTCTCAAAGTACCCAGTACAATCCATGAGATGCGAATAAATGTGTTGATGTCGAACATGTCACGAAATCCTTTGATCGAAAGTCAATGATGTAAACTGTCGTCAAAGGCGAGAAACCTGCCATTGAGGCATGTATACTTCAAGGTACTGACGATTCCTAGATCATCTTTCTAGATAATGAGTTGATGTCGATAGAAAGCGATCCGTTGTAGGCAAGCCCACAACACGAAATCATAGATCAAGTTGAAGAAATTTAGTTGCAAGGACTGACTCAGGGATGGTCAAGATGGATGACAGATATTTTGCAGATGAATGGCTTATTGGCAGTGACCTCTTGAACACATAACGACACGACAGATGGCTTGGTGACGATTGACCCAAAGTTAATACCCAGAAACCGGCCGAAGACTTTCAATGTGGTTTGATCAACTGTTAGGCAAAGGATTTCCCAACCCAGGTGAATGAAAGTGTCGTGTTCAAGAGTGGTTACAAAGTATGACAAACAGGCTCATTTTTCTCTCTTTTCCCCCACCATTTCTGGCAAGTACCTCTTTATTTTTGACAAGCTTGAGGAGGATAACATTTGCTTGATTATAAGCTCATCCTTCGGATGAGTCCAACTTAGTTTAAATTCAAACCCTAAGAAGGAGTGGTTCGTTCCTGTTTGTAATTGAACAGGTCCTTTACTGTGAAATTTTAACGAGTCCAGTATAGGAGAAACTCGGCGTTTTTCAATTTTAGAGAGTCTGAAAAAACTTAAGAAGACTCCAGGGTTGACCTTTTTCGTAAATTTGTGTCTCCCAAGCCCGAAAAAGTATAAAATAATACTTGAGAGAACCGCTTGATCTTTTACGACCAAGGATTACTTTTCGTCATTAGTGCCTTTGACCCAAAAAAGTAAAAAAGTGATCAATGACACGTCGTTTTATGACCGATATCGAATTTGAAACGACAAAAATCCGGCAATATTTTCATGTTTTTTACGGTCGGAAAAGAGCTGTAAGTGGACCATCTTTTAATTCTATTTTAACGAGTTTAAAAGAAACACTCGGAAATCTTTTCATGTTTTAGGAGTCAGAAAAGAGCTTAAAGATGACTCTACATGTTTTTCGGTCGAAAATGATAGATTTCGCCTGAATAATCCTTTATTCTGCACAAGAACACGAACATTACTCATACCTGTTTGAAATGGATAAAAATGTTGCAAAATACCTTTTCAAAGTGAAACATAAACAAATTTGCAATTTATTTACTCAAAAAACTTATAAAAAGGGCCTTTGTCAATTCATTTTTACCGTTTGAGTTTGGGTGAGAAAATAGTGCTTTTGCTCAGAAAACTTTCCGTGAAGATTGCGGAAAATCCAACCGTCAGAATCGAACGCCGTCTTCTCCAGGTAATCCACATCATCCCACTCTTCATTTTTAACCGTTTAATTTTTTGTTTTAGTCCTTTATTTCATTTTTGGGAGGGTTTTTAGGCGCAAAACCCGTGCGCGGGGGCCCACAGGTTTACCATTGCGGGCCTGCGGACCCCGACTTTTTCTCCATTGGGAAAAAGCTCGGGGTCCGCACCTTCCATGTAGACAAAGTGTGGTCCCACGCACTGTGTCTAACCTGGAGGGTGTGGTCCCTGCCGCAAGGGTTTTGAACCCAAAAATTCTCAAAAATGGACCACACAAAATATTTCCTAGCATTTTAATTTGTCTTTATGCTTGATGCAGAGGGTACATCATGCTAGATTGGCGTGAACAAGAGCATGAGGACGTGGATGCCGCCACATGGAATCATCAGCCTTCACTTGATGCTTTGAGGGCGTGCGGATTGTACAAATACTGGGCAATTCCTGGAATGAGGGCTAAAGTGGATTTCTTACAGTGGCTGGTTGACAGATGGAGCATACAGGACCAGTGCTTCTTTATTGGTGGTCACCGGCTCGAAATCGAGCCGGCGGACATATATTTCTTGACTGGTTTGCCTAAGAGAGGCGAAGACTTGACTCTGTTTGGGGCTAGGCCAGGTGGCCAGTCTGTCGATAGCCTCAGGCTAGAGTACTGCAACAGCCAGGCTAGAGACAAAGGGATAGACATAAAGACCATATCCCGTCTTGAGCTCATGGTGATTGCGTTCACTGTCACCAGAATTTGCGGAGCTGTCGCATTACATATTGCCACCGGATCCCAGATGCGTATGGCAGTTGATTGCTTTCGAGGCACCAACTTCAACTGGTGTGATGCCGTGTTGGCCAATCTGAAAGGCCAACTGACCAGGGCCAAAAACGGACAACTAAAGACCTTTGGTTATGGGGCTTTGGTTGTGAGTTTTGGCCTAGAGAGGGTTCCTATGCTGATCTTACAGCACCTTACTGTTGGAGCTGGGCTTCCTCGAGAGCCCAAACTGATGTGATGGGTCGTAGTCATGGCCCGTCACCCGGACGAGAGGACAAAGGTTGCTCGATTCAAACCTGAGTATTTCCAATGGCTGGAAAACCAGGTCTTTTCCATTCAGGACTTCCCTTACGCTGGGATAGATTTTCGTGGTGACCCAGACATGGTTCTTCCACCAGGAGAGCAGTGGGACAAGTCAGGTAAAATCCTTTTCAACATTTTTCCTATTTTAATTTTTTGTTATTTTTTCATCGTCTCAAAACTGATAGTAAAAATTTCAAATGCAGATGTGGGTCCACAGCGACCAGCCGCTCTCTAGCCTTACGAGAGGAGGCAACTAGTTGCACCTGTTCCAGCCCCACAGGACGAATCAACAGAGGTTTTGGCCGAGTTGGAGGGTCATCTCGAGCGCTTGACAGGAGATATTCTTGAGACCACTATAGACGATATTCCTCGTCGACTTCAGCGCTATGTGATTGCAGTCCCGGGACATTTTAGGAGGTTCCTTTGCAAGGTGGCCTATTGTGGGCACATATGACATTTTTGTTTTTTGTACTTATCATTTTTGCCGATCATAAGGTGTTTTTCAACCTATGATCGAGGACGATGTATTTTTTAACACACTCCTATATATATATCTATATATATATATATATATATATATATATATATATATATATATATATATATATATATATATATATATATATATATATATATCACTATTACCGGTTTATCTTGTAAATCATGTTATGGAATGGTTTTAAATTTACATGTATGATTATTGCAAATGTCTATTTAACATTCGAGAAGCAATTGCATCTGCTAATATATTTAAAGACCTTGGAATATGCTGATATTCAATATAATCAAATTCACGCTCCAAGAGACACACTCTCAAAAATAATCTTAATAACACTGGATTTCTAATGGCATACACTCTATTAAGCTGTAAGACAACGAGTTCAGAATCTAACCTCACTATCAAACTCCGAATCCCAAATGAAATAGATTCAGATAATAACTCAATCACTGCACTATATTCGGTAATGTTGTTCGTTTTTTGACCGAGGCTTACCCCATGCATAGATACTAACTCGTCAGAGGGCGAATAGATAACCCAAGCTGCGGAAGAGATGTTCCGTGTATTACGACAAGCACCATCAGCGAAACCAATGTATGTTTGTAGAGGCATCAACATCTGCAATATCAAGAGTAAAACCAAGATAAGCAGGAATAATGACGAAAAAACACTCTCTAAGCTAAGCACACTGTTTAAACTAAAACACACCAGCTAGAAAGAGAAAATTATCCTAACTAAATCTCCATACCCATTCTTTTAAGCATAATACCTCTTCAAGTAAAGGCCATTTCTGGGTTTACCCAAAGAGTCCCCATCAAAGTCTACCAATTCATAAGCCCCTTTCGCTAGCTTTCGCTTGACAACATAGGGACCATGCCACATAGGAACGAATTTTCCAGTGCCTAATTTATCATTAGCTTGATCATAAACTAAGACTAGATCTCCTTCCGAAAAATTTCGAGGGGTCACATTTCGATCATACTGAGCTTTCATGCGTTTTGCGTGAGTCTCGATCGCCAATGCAGCATCATGTCGATTCTCATCTAATTGAGCCAAGTATAACAAACGCTTTTCCTCTTCGGAAGTGGCTGGAAGTAACTCGATGGCCATTTGCAGTGATGGGATTTCTCATTCAATGGGTAACACGGCTTCCAAACCATAGACTAGTTGGAAAGGAGTGAACCCTGTTGATGTTTTTACTCAAGTTCGGTACGCCCAAAGCGCTGAAAATAGCATGTTGTGCCAATTCGACCGATGAATTCCAATGATTCGTCGGATCATGATAACTAAAACTTTGTTGATGGATTCAACCAGACCATTCGCTTGTGGATAATAAGGGGTTGAACTATCGTGACGTAAACCAAGCTGGCCTGTAAGTTCGATCATCATAACGTTTCGAAAATGATGTCCATGATCATTGATTATCGCTTGTGGGACACCAAACCTAGCAATTATATGATTGAACACGAAAATTGCAGCTGTCTCGCTGTCTGCCTCGAATGTAAGCATCGCCTCGGCCCACTTAGTAAAATAATCTACCGCAAGGATGATATACGCATGCCCCCCGGCCGAGTGAGGGTTACATGTAATAAAATCGATACCCCATTTGGAAAAAGGTCCAACGGAAATTATAGGGTGGAGAGGAGCAGGTGGAGCGTGCATCTTACGATAAAAAATCTGGCAGTTGTGGCGTTTTCGGACCGCCGTAATACAATCTTTAAATAAAGACAGCCAGAAGTAGCCAGCGCACAATATCTTTTGGGCTGTGGCAAACCCAGACATATGACCGCCACACGCTCCAGAGTGACAGTCATTTAGAACCCTTTCAGCTTCCTCATGAGTTAAGCAACGTCGAAAAATAGAATCCTCCCCACGGCGATAAAGAGTATCTCCAATAATCCTGAATTGTTGGGACTGGAATCAAATTTTTCGACATTCTGACCTTGAAATTTCTGGCCGAAAGGATTGGGTCTGGAGATAAACGATGATATCCCCATACCACGGGTCTAAAGTGCTGATTAAAAACAAGGATTCATCCGCAATGGGCTCCTCCGCCACAGTTTCCGTGTCAGCACGCGGGAAGTCACACATTAACTCCGCAAAAACTAAAGATTTCTTGGACTTGGATTTCTCAAATTCCAAGTCGAACTCTTGCAGGATAACGATCCATTTAGAGTACTTGCCCCCTAGCAATTGCTTGGTAAAAATGTAGATCATAGGGTTGCAATCCGAAATTATTGTAGTTTTACGTAGTAGAATGTAGTGACGAAAATGTTGGACAGCTTGAACGGCTACCAATGCCAATTTCTCCACATGTGAGTATTTTAGCTCAGTTGGATTTAAAGTTCGACTAAGGTAATATATCACATGCTCAGTTCCTGATTCATCTTCCTGAACTAAGACCATTCCAATGGTGGAATGAGAAGCAACGAGATACAAGAAGTAATCCTGGTTGTAGTTGGGAGGATGCAACAACGGTGCATGGGTCAACGCGTGTTTGAGTGCATCAAAAGATTTCTGGGCTATCTCGTCCCAATAGAATGGAGTATTTTGTTTCAACAACCGGGTAAAACCCTTTGTAACCTCGGCGTAGTTAGGAATGAATCGTCGTAAAATGTTTTCTTTCCCCTGCAAACTTTGGAGTTGGTGAAGACTCTAAGGAGGAGGCAATTTGATGATAGCTTCGACCTTTGAGGGATCAATGCGAATGCCGGCTTTCGAAACTACAAATCCCAGCAATCAACCCGTTTCTATACAGAAGACACATTTGTGTGGGTTCAACCGAATACGATAATGCCTACACCTCATAAAGATTGCTCGTAAATGGATGAGGTGATTAGCTCGATGTAATGAATGAGCAGGCAAGTCATCGAGATAGGTTTGCACAATGTGCTTGATGTCATGAAACGCATAAGACATCGCCCTTTGAAATGTTGCTCCGGCATTCTTAAGCCCAAAAGGTAATTTACAATAAGCAAATTTCCCCCATGGACAAATGAACGCCGTTTTTGGTTGATCGGCAGGTAGAATGTTGATTTGATTGTATCTGGAAAAATCGTCCATAAAGGAGAATATTTCGCTGCCGGCAAAATCATCAATGATTTGATCGATATAGGGAGTTGGGTAATTGTCCTTTGGACAGGCTCGATTAATGTCCCTATAAGCAATGCATATTCTTATTGTTCCCTGTTTTTTGTTAACCGGAACAATATTCGATACCCAATCCGTTAACGGGAACGGATAAATGAAACATGCTTTCAACAGTTTTTCAACTTCTGCTTTAATTGCAACAGCTTTCCGTGGGTGAATCTGACGCAAACGTTGCCGGACGGGTTTAGCGTCCGGGTAAGTCTTGATTTCATGAACAACAATCGCGGGATCAATTCCTGGCATCTCCTCATAGGACCAGGCAAACACGTCGCGGAATTCTTGAAATAGGGCCTTATATAATTGAATTTGATCATCTGTACACGAGGCACCTATATGAATGTTCTCAAAAATTCCGGGCTTAACCGAAATGTCAAAAGGGATAGTTCGAGAGATGTTTCCCAAATTTAACTCTGAATTGGAATGCTTCATTGGATTCTGAGGTTCCTTGACATATTCAGTTGTAAAAATTGATGAGAAATCATTTTCAAAACAATCATCCTCAGGTAAAAACGAAGATCTGTGATGGAGATCTTCCCATGGTAAATCATCTACACATAGGATTTCACGAATTTGCTCATCAGAGTGAACAAGTTCAGAAAACATGGTTAAATCCGAGGTTGATGTGAAAAGTGATTCCTCACAGACCACATTCATTAAGTCATTTTCGGTTGAACACGGGTCGGCAAAAGATTGCACGGCTTCATAGGCAATTTCATATGGACTCAAAGGCATGGAATTACCAAATGAGTCTATCTCAGATTCAGAAGGGATGATCCAAGGATCATCATAAATAATGGTGTCTGATGTAATCATATGAATGGTTGCAAATGAAGATGATACGTTGATTGGAGGAAAAGGAAAAGTTCCCAGTAAATCGACATCTTTAATTAATCCTACTCCAAAATCCTTATATGGGATAGTCGTTTTACCAACATGCTGAATACTCTCCGAAGAGGCTGGGTAGGGTGAAAACTAAGCCAGCTGGTGTATTTTAATGATCTTTCCATTGTGTGGAAACTTTATTACTCGAAAGACTGATGAGAGGACCGCTGTCATAGCTTAAGACCAACTTCGACCCAAGAGAAGGTTGTAATCTAGAGGGGCATCAACCACCTCCACATCTAGACTAACGGTTTTTCCTTCAACCCCTATAGGAAAATCCTGTAGAATGCCAAAAGGATGAAACCCACGGCCATCAAAGGCCTTTCGAATCGTTGGGGATTGATTTAGTGAAGGAGAGCCAAGCGATCTCCAACACTGTATCGACATAATACACGTTGAGGCTCCCTCATCAATTACAGTCCGATGAATAGGCCTATTTTTTACTATCACTAGAATCTGGAAAGCCATTTGATGAGGCAAACGTGGTGTACTATTTTTTAGATCGAAAATTATTAGGTTCGGGTCCTGAACATCAACAGCTCCTATAGCCGACAAAAGTAATTTACGTTGTGCTGGACATGATTGCAGCACTTCCAAAGCCGACATTGCTGAGGGTGAAACAACTAAATCCTCAACAATGTTATAATTCTGAGCCGCTCTCGCATGTGGATTGAAAGCTGACTTTTGAAGTATACCCTTGGCGGGCAGTTTGATTACCAAGTCTGGATTAGGTTTCTCGATCTGTAGTGGATCGGAACTGGGAGCTGAGGTTGATGGATTAGACTAAGAAGATTCTGCTTCTTTACCATCAACAAGACTCTTACTACCATAATCTTGCGATTGAGTCGCAATCCTAACATGGGACATCATCAGTATGGGTTCTTCATTGGCACTCGAGGATGAACCTATCATCTTACTCTCTTGAACCGGAAAAGGATCCTTCAAAACAGCAGGAGTTTGGGAACCTTTGACAATCTTCGCAACCTCTGCACGATGAGGGCAGTCTCTTGTAAAATGTTCATCGTCACAAATGAGACAAGGATAACGAGGTTTGCACTTTTCATCATTGGATTCCGCCTTTTCAGGTTTCTCCTTTGAACTTTTGTCCGTTTTATTCTTCTTCTTTCCTTTCTTCTTCCCACCGGATTTTGATTTGGCTGCAAATGACTCTACAACATGAATATCGGCGGAAATCTCTGCAGAAGAATCTCCTGTTGGGGAATCAGGCAAGGTTATAATGGGAGAAGAATTCTTGGAAGACTTCTTCTTACTTTTAGTGTTAACCGTGCCAATCATACCATCGGCGGCATGAGATCCCGAAGGAGCTGCAACGATTTGATTTTGCTTGGGAAGATCGGGGATTTTTTCGTGTAACGTACCCGACTGAGTGTAGACCAAGTCAAGGTACTGTGCTTGAGCAATGACTTGCTCCTCAGTAACAACTCCGGCTTTAGCAACATCTTCAGTGATCTTTGGCAACAAAGATTTTACAAACCACTCAGCCAAGATTTGATCTGGAATAAATACCTTCACTAAATGACGTCGACATCTCCACTCATGAATATGATCTGAAATGTAAGTGGATGTCGATTTTTTTAGCGAAGTTAAAAATTCCGTGCCATTGTCATATTGGACTGGCAACTGAAAATGAGATAAAAACGAGGTAGCTAACTGACTAAAATTATAAAAAGTTCCGCGTGGTAACTCAATGTACCATTTGGCCGCAAGACCAATTAGAGTGCGCTGGAAAAGTCTAAGACAGATTGAACGCACACCAGAGGTGGTAAGTCATCACATGGTTCGACGGGTCCTCTCCTGATTTACCTTCGAACTTGGGAATGTCACTGGGCAACTTATTTGGCATTGGCGGCCAAAACAGAAGATAATTAATGGGATCATTCGTTAGGCGCGACAAGTCAGGTAAGTCCAAAGTTGCGATAAACGGTAACTTCCGATTAGGGTCCCTAAAACTCTGGGTCATGAGACCAGCCCCAGGAGGAGGATATCCAGGATAACTAGGAATAGGAATCACGTTCGGGATATTGTATCCTCTCGGAAAACCAGGATTAACCGGACCGTACTGGGGTTGTTGAGGTTGTTGATAAGTGTACCCAGGATACGGTTGATACTGATAGACTGGCTGCTGCACAGTAGGACCGAATTGGTACTGTCCCTGGTACGGTTGATAGGTGAATTGTGGTTGACTTGTGACAACCATACTTAAACCAGGTTGTCCTACAGGCATCTGAACCGAAGTTTGAATCGTATATCCAGATGGTGGTAAAGATGTCTGAGGAGTAGATATAGGAACAGTAGAAACCGGAGCTGTCGATACTCCAGAAGTAGGTGGGGTAGATTGAACAGATGTTGCGGCAGTTGTAGCAGTCGTTTGAGGTGGAGTACGAGGTGTACTGGGTCCAGGCTGAGAAACTACTGAAGGTACAGAAGTTTGAATGTTAGACTGGACTGGTTGCTGGGGTGAACCAGAAACTAAGGGTTGTCCAGTTTGAGATGACAACTGTACACTTGGCTGCAACACCTGTTGGGTTTGCGATGAATCCCACACTACATTCATTCCGGGGTACTGACCCATAACTGGTTGAGAATACTGAGGACCATAACCCGGTTGAGGGTAGGATTGATAATTGAAAGGTACATTTCCCGTTCCTTGAACAAACGTTTGACCTTGGGGTGGTTGGAAACCTTGGTTTGAGTATTGACCTTGGGGTTGATACCCTTGAGGCACATACTGATACTGGGGTTGACCTTGAGGTATAAATTGATACTGGGGTTGACATTGGGGTACATATTGAGTCTGGGGTTGACCTTGAGGAACATACTGTCCCATAGGTATGTACTGTCCTTGAGGTTGCCCCCCAGATGCAAATTGTGTACCTTGAGGTTGCCCCCCAGGCGTTAATTGAGGCTGCCCCCCAGGCGGTAACTGGCCACCTTGAGGTTGAGGATTGGGAATAGAACCTGACATCATAAGAATGTCTTCTACGCTCAACGGCTTAGTACCATTGCTTCCAGTTAATAACCCTTGCTCAATGGGTTGAGGAGATGCTCCCGAAAAAGTACCAAAAAGTGACTGATACCAGGAGGGAACAGAAGGACCGCCGTACAAAAAGATTCAGGCGATTGAGTAAACATGGACGACTATCCTGCCATATTGACGGGAGTATAAAAACCTCTAGGTGTTGGGTGATAAGGAGCACGAGGTGGTGAAAAACTTAACCCTGAGTTTTCTAGAAAATTAGTCAAAGAAAGATACCAAGAACTACTCCTAGGTGGACTGTAGAAAATTGATTCACGCTCCCTTAGTTCAATAACCGGTTGATTTTTAGGGATAGGGATGCCTACTTCTTCTTCTTCCGGAGCAAGTTCTTCAATAGCAATAAGTCCAAAAGGAAGATCTTGGGTGATTACTCTTTCTACCCTGGGTGAACCAGGACCACTAGAAGTTGGAGAAACAAACCCCGATGTCGGAGTAGCAGCAAATTCACTTTCAGGCTCAGATATTTCAGGTTCTTCACCTATATCACTAGTAGATGAAAAGCTACCAACGATTTCGGAGACAGACACTGACTGTGGATTATATTCTGCTACTGGCGTTTGAAAATCAGGATGTACTATCAAAGAAGATTCTCCTTCTTCAGGTGACCCAACTCTACTGTCTCTAGGAGTTACGAGGACTTTTAAGCCTTCAAGTTGGCTTGGTACTTCCTCAGGAGGTTGGCCCCGAAGTCTACGGGACTTCCTCAATAACTCAGCCACGTTTACAAATTCAGGAGACTGGCCCCGAAGTCTACGGGACTGTCTTGGTAATTCAGCCACAGTTGAAAACTTTTAACTACTTCACATGCAAACAAAGTAAAATCTCAATGAAAAGCACCTAAAGTCTCTAAAGAACCAAACAAATTTGAATCGCGCACCTAAAGAATCTAGGAGATCAAACACACACAAACAGTAACTTTCTGGATTGAAAACACTAGTTGGTGATGAAATCCAACATCGCAGAGTTCAATACAGAAATGGTGGTTGGAACAGTTACCCCGACTGGCACAAGTTCCTCCACTTAACCGTCTCGAGTGAAGTGAACCCCCCAGAAAATCCAAGTGAGTCTAGCCGACGTCTGCTCCAGGTACAGTGGGATCTTCCCACCACTGTCACCTTAGGAAGAGTCCTAAAGAATATGGCCACTAAGGTTACCAACTGAGACAAATACACCTGGGGGAATAGTCTACGATCCGATATGCACGCAAGGGTAGAGTAGCAAGCTCAATCCCCTTGAAGGCTCCTTGACATAATCCAAGGTTTACCAACAAGTGACCCCAGGCTCCTCGACAATGGTTAATCCAAGGTTTACCGTTTTTAATACGTGAATATCTGGCGTCGTTCCCAATGAGGAAGGATTGATTCCCACACTAGTTCGGACACGATCTCGTGCTTCTCCTTTAAGAGGAGCTTTCCCAGAGCATAAATGCAACAATTGGATTTCTTCCCTACCACAAGATATAGCTACTTGTTTGTTTTTACTGTCTTGGAGAGTTAATTACTCTCCTACTCCAAGACACTAGCCTAAGCTAAGTTGGTGTATCAGAGCCCTAGAAATAAAAATGTTACTAGGTGAATTTCACTTTAAGCGTTAATTTTAGTGGTTTTTGTTTAAGTCCAAAGGTGCAGAGATGAAACTCGTGGTATGAAGACTCGACTCAAAATCACTAAAAATGCACCTAAGATGATCTAAACAATCTTTTTCTCTTCGATGAACTTCTAAACTAAGAAAGAGTTTGAGAATGCAAATCCTTTATAAACACAAATCTTTCTCAATTAAACAAATTAAAAGAAGAGCTTTTCCTTTCCAAAGCACTCAAAACGAGACAACTAGTTATTTCACAAAAAATTTGCCCTTTTTCGCTTCAAAGTACTCAATCACTACAAAAAACAAACTTTTTGTTTTCAAAAGAGATTTTTATATTTTTTAAAAAACACTCAAAACTAATGAAAATGACTAACTTTGAGATCTACAAATTATAAAAACCTATTTGAAGTCAAAGCCTACTAAAAGTCTTTTTAAGGATGTTTTACTTAGCTAGATGTAAGCTAAGGACCGATTTATGTAGAATCACAAATAAGTCAAGAACAACCAATTTTGTTTCCTTTTTGAAAATGAAAATCCAAACTCTCAAACGCAAGCTTTTCGAAGTTTTGTAAAGAGAAAACTCAAAGCGGATTCCTCAAACAAGGGGAGATTTCATAAAATGGTCAGACTCATAAGAAAGCCGGTAGACACTAAGGTGATCTGAGGTCCCTACAGCTTCTAAGCTCAGAGCCACTACACAACCAAAATGAAAACAAACCCAACAAGCAAAACTCCTAGGAATTTCACCTAAAACCCTAACACTAACGAAATTAATGCAAGGAAAGCTTCTGACAAGTTATATGCAGGTCTGGGCAGTGGACAACAACTTCTAAAGACAAACTAAGCTGACTAACAGAGGAAATTTTAGGGTTTTCAAAATTTTGACAGGGTCCACAGGCCCACAGTTGGCACAAGTGCGGTCCCGCTCTATGCTAAAAGCCAAGCTGCGGGTAGGTACGCACTGTGTCAAATGGCTAGGGTGTGGTCCTCTCCCAAAGCTATGAAAAACAAAAAATAACCCTGGATCTACAAACTCTACCCACTTTTACACATAAAAAGCCAAAAACAGAAACAAAAATAGAGTTCCTCAGGTCAAAGTAAAAACAAGGAAAACAATCAAGTCCCCAGTGGAGTCACCATTTTGTCACACGGAATAGGTCGATCTTGCGGACAAGATAGACCTTCCTAGAATCTAAAGAAGATCTAATGACAAGCAAACCAACCAGACACTATCTTTCTCTAAATATGCTTTGATAAACAAATAGCAAGCAAGTGTTTTTAGGGCCTACCTTAGGTCCAACGCAAGCTTGTGGATGCCCTCACTCCTTTGATCCAAGTGAGATCCTTTTCGCGAATCTGCAAACACAAACAAGGCAAACAAATTAAATAGCACCTGAAAAGCCAATTGCATAAAACATATTTAACATGAAAGTCAAGGAGTCCATGAAACAAATAACATAAGATACTTGTTGAGAAAAATGAGTTTGATTGTATTAATTCAAAAGAATTAGAACTTTACAACCTTTGCCTTGACGCTGTACAAGCTCCTCCCAGGGTCCAGCAAGAAGTCTCCTCTACTTTGACAAGTTTCACTCTCTCCCCAATGAAGCCAAAAAGATGTGTGATCTCTCCTCTTAAGCTCAACTAGGAAGTCTTGATTTCACCAGCATTTACCCTCAAAAATGTTCAGCTTCTAACCTCTCTAGCAACCAGCCCAATGCCTGTATTTATAGTCCAATGGAGGGAGGTTACTAGGTCCTCCTTCAAAGGGATAAAGCCCTCCTTCAAAGGGATAGCTCCTCCCATCAAGGGATTAGCTCCTTCTCTTTTGGGATGCATGAACCACCTCAGAGCGAACAATCAACGTTAAAATTCCTTCTAGAAACCTCTAGAATTAACCCAAAGTGAGTTTTTTTAGATAAAACTTGTGTCTTTTGACTTTCACAGGGGTACGCACCTACACCGTTAGGGACAGAGCGGCCAGGTCCGCAGTTTTTGTACACTGAAGGTGCGGGACCGCAGGTGACCATGAGAGAAAGTGCGGAATCAAAGTTACATTGATTTTTAATGTCTTTCTCTCATTTCCAAAGCTTGATTTGAAGAGCTGAGGTCTGAGACTTGCTTAGGAGGACAGTACAAGTGATGATAGACCCATACTGACTGCAAATAATCATGGTGACGATATTTTTGTGTAACAGATATACTAGTTTTTAGCAAGAGTTGGTCTGAACATGTGAGTCATGTAAAGAAAGTGCTTGATGTGCTGAAAAAGGAAAATCTCTTTGTAAATTGTCAAAGTGTGAGTTCGGGAAAACCTCTTTGGGTTACCTAGGTCATATTGTTGGTCATGGTCAGTTAAAAATTGATCCCTCTAATTTTGAAGCAATTGTAAATTGGCCTAAGCCTACTAGTGTAACCGAGGTCCGTAGCTTTTTAGGTGCAGTCCAGTATTGGAGGAGATTTATTACTAATTTCTCTATTATTGTAGCACCTTTGCACACATTGACAAGTGTGAAACAAGTCTTCCAATGGGGAGGAAGATAGTAGAAGTCCTTTGGGACATTGAAGGAAAATATTAGCACCACTCTAGTCTTAGCCTTACTCGATCTCCAATAGCCATTTGAGATCGAAACCGATGCCAACAATTATGCCATGGGAGTTGTACTGGTGCAACAAAAGAATCCAATTTGTTACCATTTTGAGAAGTTTTCTCAAGCTGTGATAAACTATCCCACCTATGACAAGGAGCTTTATGACTTGGTGCAGAGTGTGAAAAAGTGGAAACACTACCTGATCGGCAAGGAGACCATCATCCATACAGATCATCAGCCCTTTTAGTACCTTCAGTCACAAACCAAGTTGTAGCAATCTCGTCATTTCAAGTGGATGGGCTTTCTTCAACAGTTTCATCTGGTAATAAAGTATAAGAAGGGCACTAGCAATAAAGTGGTCGATATGCTATCTCGCCCTCCTATTTCTGCTTCTGTTATTTTTCATAATGCTTCATTATCTTTTGAGAGTTATGCTGAACAATATGCTAACGATGATGACTTTAAGGAGGTTTATGCAAAATTAACCCATGGTTCACAGGTGGACAACTATCACTTGCAAGGGAAATTGTTGTATCACCTTGGTAAATTGTGTATTCCCACAGGAGAAAGAGTACATGTAATTCAAGAGGCCCACATGTCTCTTGTGTCTGGACACTTTGGTGTCGAAAAGACTTTATGTCATGTACAAAGATTTTGTTTTTGGCCTCATATGAAAAAAATTGTGACTCACTATGTAAAGGGTTGTGTGATGTGTTCTGTTTCAAAGCCCTCTAATAGAAAACTTGGGCTCTACACACCACTTCCTATTTCGAGTCGTCCATGGGAAAGTGTATCAATGGACTTTGTAGGAGGTTTACCTTTGTCTAGGAAGAGTCACGACTATTTGTATGTTGTCGTTGACCATTTCAGCAAGATGTGTATTCTTATGCCTTATAAAAAGTAGATTACTGTAGAGCAAGTTGCTTCTCTTTTCTTTCAGCATGTTTGGGTCCACTTTGGATTACCCACATCAATTGTGTCAGATTGGGACTCTCACTTTCTTGGAGAGTTTTGGACCAGCTTGTGGACGATGATGGACACCAAATTGAAAAGAAGCATGGCATTTCACCCGTAGACCAATGGACAGATAGAGGTTGTTAACTGTACAATGGTACACTTATTATGAGGCTATTGTGGGAAACATCCCAAGTTGTGGGATGAACATCTCCCCTATATACAACATTCCTACAACCAAGCAGTGCATTCATCTATGCAGAATTCACCATTCGAGACATGTTTTGGTTACCTGCCAAAGAACCCTTTTGATATGGTCTTTGGAAGGGAGGATGGCTCCATTGGACGTAATGATAGGGACAAAGCTCAGCAGTTCATTCAGTGAATCCAATTGATTCACCAAGCAGTGCAAGAGCAGTTGGAGAAAAGTCAATCCCATTACAAGGCTCGACATGATAAACATCGAGTCGACCATCAATTCCAAGTGGGCGAAATGGCGTGGTTCCACATCAGCAAAGACAGGATGAAGGGAGAATGAAAGAAGTTGTGCCAATCTGGTATGGACCATTCACCATATTGGAGAAGATTGGGAACAATGCCTTTCATCTTGACTTGCTAGTATATATGCAGTTGTATTCAATAGTGAATGTGGAGAACCTAAAGTTGTATGAACCACCTTTTATCATGGACACTGATGAGGTGGGCACAGTTCCTACAGTCAATGATTTTGCACCGGAATATCTCGATGAGTTGCCCAAAGACATCATCCTTGATAGAAGAACCAGGACTTCATAACCTTCGAGTTGGATTCAAGGGAATGCAACCTAGCAAGGCCAGATGGCTGGAGAAAGAGAAAGTGAGGGAACAGTTCCCTTACTTTCCAATTGACTAATGAAAAGCTTTTGGCGGTCCAAAAGCTCCTCAATGGGGAGGATTGATCCAGGTGGATCTTCAAGTACAATGGCATGGAAAAAGCTTAGAAATAAAAGTGATTGAAATGAAGTCAACTCAGGATTAGAACGTAGATCTCGTCATCCTGATTCCAATGGTGAAAACGACACTTCAATCTGAGTTCAAATGATGAAGTTATTGCTAAAAGAAGGATGCTTTGATCCTTAAGAAAATGAGGATTTTCCTTTGAAAATGGGTCTTAAGCCTTAAAGGAAAAATCACAATCGAAGGACTTGTGGAGGTGGACTTAAGCGAGGAGCAATAGAACCCTAGATCATCGATCTCTGATCAAATTGGATCGGCGGACCGGAGGTCTTACGTATATACATATCGGCGAACAGGCAGAGCGATCGACGATAAACCGATTGGCGGAACCATTATCGGGACACCAGGGGCGATCTTTGAGCGGGACCGATGCGATCGGGCAAAGCCGATATTGGTGATCGGCGATTAGTGGTCGACATTTCCCTGTTAACAGGACCTTGGAAACAAGAATACGCCAATTGCGACCTTAGGTCGGGCCCGATAGTCATATAAGACCGATTTAATGATTTTTGAAGTTCGGGTAAACGGTTTTGGGGCGGATTTTCTGTGTTTTCGAGATTCTTAAGGCCTTATTGCCTCAACTATAAAAAGGCCAGTTTAAGAGGTGGTTATGCCCACAGATCCATCCATGATACCAACCTCCATTTTGAACCAGACAAGCCCCGATTTGAATGGGATTTTGTCCAAAGAATCCATTATAAAGCCATGATAATTGGAAAGAGGGGAGGAGGCATTTCGGGAAGCACGCTGTTTCATTTGGCAGGAGGACGAGACTGTTATTTTTCTAAGTTTAGACAGTTTACATGACTCTAACCCCTTCATTGCTACGAACACTTTGGTGCTGCTTATCTCTCCATCTCAGGCATCCATTTCACAGGCCATCTTGCAGATTGGAGGTATAAGCCTCTTGTGGACAGTTGATGATTATAATTCTCTTTTCTTTCATTCCGTTTAATAAGAAATCCCTCCCCATTGTTGAGCTGGGCCCAGAGACATAGTTCGAATTGGATGAAATCTGTTATCAAGCCTTGGTGTCTTCTTTTTGTGCTTTTTATGTGTTTACTTATTCTTTTCTTATGTGCACATTTCTGTGGTAAGTTGCAATTTTTGCATGTGATTCTTTTCTATACATCTATAAGTGAAAACATCTTGGATCAGGTAGACTTCCTTGTTGCCATAATTTTTATTTCCACTTTGTAGCAAGTACCTTTTTCTCTTTCTTCTTCCAATTATTGTGGTGTTTCTCTAAAGAAGGTGTTTCTCTAAAGAAGGTGTTTCTCTTTGTATCCTCATAATGTGCTATAATTTCCTTCGTGAAAATTGACCACGTAACAAGTGGTTTACGGGAACAAATCCCTTTATACCATAAAAATTGATCTTGTTCTAAATATGAAGATGCAATACATACCTTTTGTATCAGTGGTATGCTATGTAGATCAAAATATTTCTCTAGCTGTAGTATCCAGTTTACCAGATCCTTGCCATCAAACTTCCTCATCTTGATTTTTCTTGATTTTAGGAGCTCAATCTTGAAACGACTGTAACTCTGTAACTTCAGATCTCCAATTTCTAAATTTTTTTCCTGTGGTAGCTCTCCGAGTTCTCTTTCTAACCCCACAAGTCTGATTAGAATTTGATTATCCAAGAAAGAGTTATGCCAAATCTCCCACAGTGACATGATTATAGACTAGTTCAGTAGAGTGAACTTGTACGACGTGCCATGTCTCACTGTTTCGACCTTAGTACCTAAAACTGATATAAAGAAAACTAGAGGAATTCCTCTTTCTGAAACTTCTTAAGAAATTTCATTTGATGCTCAGAACAAAAGTTATGATGATTTTCCCAACGTGACTTGTTTGGAATGTAATTCGGGGGTCTCCAAAAACCCTAACATCCTCAGATTATATCTCCAAAAATATAGCGAGACAGGATCTAAAATTTGGAGCTGCGGTTTAGACTAATTTCTTCTCAAATGGGTTTTTTTTTAGCTTCTAAAACTTTGTAGTGAAAGTGTTATAGTGCACATTCTATGATGACTTGTTTTAGATGAAATTTTGGAGCTTGTAAAAGCCCTAAATTCCTCAGATCATATCTCTGAAAATATAGCGAGACAAGATATGAAATTATGACTCGAGGTTCAGCGCAATTTCTTATCAAATGGGTTTTCTTTTAGCTTCTGAAACATCACAAAAAAACAATTATAGTGAAAATGCCACGATGAAACCTGTTTGGAGCAATGAAACCCTAGAATCCAAAGCTCTAATACCAAATGTTATGAAACCAACTCACAAAAATATAGAAAATATAGATCAACACCTTACAAATAAGCCTCTTCGAGGGGGAAACCTCCTTTACATTACACAAATGAACAATTCTTGGATGATACAAATGAAAAGACTTCCTTTCTATATATAGGAGTCTAAGGGGTCATAATATAATCGGAGCCGACATAACAATAATAATGTAAGTGCACAATAATAACAACAGTGGGCTTCTATGGGGCACAATAATAACAATATGGGGACTACATGGGCACAAAAATATAATAAGGGGGTTGTACTAATAACAATAAGGGGTTACACTAGTAGTATAGGGACTTAACACTACTAAAGCCTGTAAAAGACAAAATTAGCTAAAAAATGCAAATAGACTCAGTTGAACTGGTAGAAAAAGTTGGTTAAGTTTTGAGATCTCAGTGATCAGGTGCAGAGGAAAAAAAATGAACAGGACAAAGGCAAGAAATAAGGCTTCATGCACAAATTCAAAAATAAAAAAATCTATAATTAGCAAAAAGAAAAATTCATAAAAGCAGGCCTAATCAAGTAGAATGTAGAGAGTTGTTTTTTAGACAAAGCTTATGGTGCAATGAGGTTTTGGTATGGTTATTGTTGTAAGTGTTTGTGAGAGGTGACTGAGATAAAGTGTTTTTTAAAAGGAGAGAAGGTGATCATTGATCGTAATGTGAAAATGAATGAAAAATGGAACAGTGAGTGTCAAAGCAAGTTGTAGGTTGTTAATCAGGGGTTGGTGCTCCTTCCAGTGGGTGCTAGAGAATAGTTTGGGTTGTAGCTCTATTTAGTTACAGCGGATAAATTAGGAATTTGTAGTTTCCTACTAGTTGTAGCCAAAACATTATATTTTCAGGTTACACCTTCCCTTATGAATGAAATGGAGAAGCAGTATTTGAATTTATTTGTTCCTTGAATGTTCTATTGATTGCTGAAGTAGTTGTTTATCATATTTATTTTTGAAAGTTATCTTTAATGTCTTATTGTTCTCACATAAAGTAAAAATAAATTTTGAATTTGTAAAATTGTTACGAAATCGATTCAGCCCCCCCACCTCTTAGTATTGTCTTGGTTTCTAACATTAACATGACCTTCAAGGGTGAGGAAGAAAAAAAAACAAGCAATATTTTCATCATCGATTTCATAATATTCACAAAATTTAAGAAATTAGAAATGTGCTCGGTTATGATGTTCCATCCTCACCATCAAATTTCAATTGAGATAAATCATAAAGGGCTCATCGGGGATTAAAAGTTGAGCAGGGGGACATAAAAGAGAAACACCCCGGGTGTATGATTTGAGGATTAGCCATTAAAGATAAGAGATTCAATCACAAACTTAAATGGCACAACTTGTCATCTAGCCCTCCTTCTAGCGCTAGAATGTTGATGGTGTTGGATACCACCAACATACAGGGAGTCTCCTCAATGTGAATCCCCAATTAGACCTCACAATGTTTGGAGTAGGAGCCCCATCCGAAGTATCGGCCCGACCACCGTAACTATAAGGTTCGTCTTTGTTTCAGCTTATAACATAGCATATTATATACATAAACCTTGAATAAGCAAGTAAGTTGACATTGCGAAACACCGATGTAATGTGTAAAAGGAGATTTTCATGAGGGGGAGACAAAAAGTGAGCCTCTAGAAGGAATTAATAGTGCTAACCTAAGAGAGACACATGAGAAAAGATAGATTTGTCAGTGAAATAGTTCACATAACTATTATTAAATGAATACAACACACATTCAATAAGATGAGTACTAAAGCCACTGAAATAGTTCAATTTATTCATTACATATGAACACAACATATATTGTAAACATACCAAGAATAGTCCTAAAAAATTTGCGATATAAGCATGAGAATGTGTTGGCTCATAAAGCTTCAATTCTAAGGTGAAATATCCAACACAACTACAATCGTGAGACACTAGTTCCAAGAGTGGAATATTAAGTCACTTCTTGCTTCTCCAAAGAATAGTCTTCTCTCTTATGCCAAGTAGAGAAGCCAAGACCAACTCTCCAAATATTAAGCATCCAAAATCCCTTTTCTTGAGTTATGAGGTTTTTTTTATAACAAGAGGAATGACTTTTCATATCCTCATGACTCTTGGATTACCATCATGGCTCTTGGACTTCTAGTGTGTCCTTTGGACTTCTAAACAATTCTTGAACTTCTAAATGACTTTTGGACTTCTATACAATCTTTGTCCATATATGACTATGTGACTCTTCATGTTCCACATATGACTCTTAAACTTCCACACACTACATTTTGTCCTTTCCTTTGAAAATACACCATTACACTCCACATGATAATGTGGCATGACATAGGGACATACATTGACCACTATGATGACACTTGTACAACTTTACAATGATGACATGGAATTCATGATGAGGTGGAAATGCCAAGTTGTCTTCCTTGTTGCTTCATCTTGAATTCTTGATGACAGATCTGATCTATCCTTCATCTTCATGAAAGATCCATTTTTTTTCTTATTTTCACCCTCCAAAGGGTCTTTGATCAACACTAGAATCCTTTGAGTAATCATGCAATGTATTCTTTCCATTTCGGTCCATGATCTACTTCATGTCTCCATGATAACTCTATCTTGTTCTTCTTCTCTGTCGGTGTTTATTTATTCTTTCTCCTTTCTATCTGCTCCTGAGCATCACCTTGTCACAATGAGATAGTACTCTTGTGAATTAAATTCACTCAGGATGAGGAAAAATTAGATTAAAACATATATCCTATCACTACCTAGCTCATGGAATCATTTGCTCTTGATGGGCATGTGAGAGGGTTAAAAGAAGGCTTTATGGGAGGGCACAACTAAACTCATCAAGGTTCACAAGATGCCTTCAAGGTGTGCGTGTGAACTCGAGCAAGAGAGAGAGAGAGATCATGGGGTGCAAGGGCACACTTAGAAGAGATGGAGTGAGGCTTCATGCCTTCAGGACTTCAAGGTGTGCTCAAGGAGACAAAGAGACAAAGAGGGTGCAAGGGTGCACTCCGAAGAGATGAAGGAGTGAAGCTCTAGGCCTTTAAGCCTTTAAGGTGTGATCATGTGCTCAAGGACAAGGAGGGTGCACTAGTGCATGCCAAAGGGATGAAGGGAAAACATTAAAGCCTTCGAGGTGCACTCATGCGCTCAAAGAGGGCGCAACTCTTAGTGTCGAAGGAGTGCACTCAAGCTTAAGGACTCATGACTCTGCCATGCACTCAAAGGGAATGATGAAGCTTTGTGCGTCATGAGTGTGACATGCACTCTAAGGCTTCATGCTTCATGAGTGCGACATGCACTCTAAGAGGGTGCAATTCTTTGTGTTGAAGGAGTGTGCTCAAGCTTCACACTTCGTGATTGCGAAATGAGCTTAAAGGGAAGGATTAAGCTTCATGCTTCGTGAGTATGATGCGTGCTCTAAGGCTTCGTGCTTCATCAGTGCGACATGCATTTAAAGAGGGCACAATTATTTGCGCTGTAGGAGTGCGCATATAGTCCATGGTTCTTCCAGGGTGTGCTTTTTAGAGGAGAGAAGATCCTTGTTCTTTTGAGGTGCACTTTTTCACTAAGCATTTGAATTTGACTTCATTGTTTCGAAGTGTGCTTGAGCTTGGAAGGGCGTAGTTCTCTCCAACAATGGCAACTTGTTCATATGGAATACACTTTCATTGAGGGAGGAAGCACAAGGCTAGGTGACTTATCCTTAGGAATTAGTAATGCATTGTGAGAGGAAGGAGAGCTTAGAAAATACTTAGTACACAAGTATGGGAGTAAATAGGGTCAATGAGGCTCATGGATAAGTTGTTCTCATTACATAGTAAGAAGGCTAATGCCTCCATAAGTTGCGCTGAATAACAGGACCAAGAAAGGGCTTCAAAATGGCCATGTGTGAGACCAATAGAGTAAAAAAGAGAAATGCATCTAATCACAACTCAAACATGCATCACACACATCAATTCCATTTATGCAACCTAAGGGAATGCACAGGACTCATGAACAACAATCACACCTTGAAACGATAGCAAAGCGACACTTGAAAAAGTTAAAAAAATTGAAGGAAACACATGCCTAAGTGAAGATAACATGAGTATGAAACTTGTTAAGGAAAAAGAAAGAAAAAGTGATAGCCGTGAAATTGAAAGTGACACTTATGAACACAAAGATTCACAAAAGTGACAGTTGAGAACACTCATAGAAATAGAAGTACAATCACAACCAAGATGAGGGAGATTGTTAACGAAAGTGCGCACTGAATGTCGACATGAATTGAACATTACACAGGAATTTTCTTGATGGATAGTGCCATGCATGTTCAATATTGCATAAAGTAAGTGTTCTCATGAACTCATCAAAGACTGAACATGTGTGTGTAAGTGACTTGACAGCTAAAACTAAGAAGAAGGCTCAAACGTTTTACAAAACATAAAATGACCATGTAGCAGCCATAGGACATAAGACCGTAAGATTCTCAGTAGGCTCGAAAATTCAAGTGTGGGAAAAATTTTGGAGGGTGTTGGTCACATCGACAACAAGTTCATATGGGACAGATTTGCGGGAGTAGATCTTGTTGGTAGGGCAGTAGGATGACAGGTACCAACAAATTAAGCACATGTTACAATATTAGGGTACAAGTGAACAAGATGTATATTATCATCTCATAACAAACGGTTTGGTGATATTTAGGGACAAGATATATGTGTCAGACAACAGTGAACTCAAGAATCTTATCTTGAGGGAATTTCATGTTAAGTCATATTCAAGTCACTTGGGATATCATAAGACTTAGACAATTGTGAAGAGGTTTTACTATTTGACCAAATTTGGAGAAAGAGGTAGCTGAGTTTGTGGCTCGATGTTTGGATTGTCAACAGGTAAAATAAAAGTGTAAGCATCCAGGTGGGTTATTATAGTTGATTTAGATTCTGGAATGGAAATGGGAGGTCATTTCCATGGATTTCATCACAAGTTTGCGAGGAAATCTAGACAACATGATTCCGTCATGGTTGTGGTTGACAGGTTGACCAAGGTAGCTCACTTCATTCCAATTAAGTCTACAAATTCATTCACTGAGGTAGCTCAGATTTTCATCAGGGAGATAGTGGGATTGCATGGTTTTCCAAAGAAGATCCTATTAGACAGAGATTCCAATTTCACTTCTAGGTTTTGGAAGGAGTTGTTTGAAGGCTTGGGGACAGAGTTGGATTTTAGTGCAAATTATCATCCACAGACAAATGGACAGATAGAGAGGGTCAATAGGATTATTGAGGATATGACGAGGATGTATGTTATGCACCAGCATCAAAAGTGGGAATAGTATCTTCCACTCGTAGAGTTTGCATACAATAATGGGTATCACGAGTCCTTGAGGATGAGTCCATTTGAGGTACTTTAGGAGCAGAGTTGTAATACTCCTATCAGCTCGAGTGATCTAGTGAATAGGGTATTGATTGGAATGAACATGTTAGAAGAGAGGGAATAGGAAATGCAGGTTATCAAGAAGAATATAAAGGCAACATGGGACATACATACGATCCATGTAGATTAGCACATGGCATTTAAAGAGTTTCAATTTGGGGGAGCATGTGTACTTACACATCAAGCTTACGAGGATCTCCTTGAGGATTGGATCATGTGCCAAGATGGCACCTTGATATTGTGGTCCTTATGAGATCCTTGGGAGGTTTGGACCAGTAGCCTATACACTCGCACTATCGCCAACAATGAAATTCCATGAATTTTTCCATGTTTTGCTGCTTAAGAGATATGTAAAAGATGTTTATCATGTGATTGACTAGTCTGTATTGCAGGTGGAGCTAGAAGAATAATTCTAGTTGGAATCTTAGTGTGTATTGTAGTGGAAAAAACTCATGCTCTGGAACCAAGGAATTGAGCAAGTTAAAGTGTAGTAGAAGCACTTTGGGCCTGATGAACCTAAATGGAAGATGGTTGATCAGATGTGGGATATGTATCCTTCACTATTTTCTTGTTGAGTCAAAGGAGTTTTAGTATATGTACATATCTATGTATGGTTATTAATTTAAATATCATAACAAGTTATGTTATAAAGATCCAACAAGCGGTATGATTGTCATGTTTTTCATGTTGGTCATGGTTTTCAGTAGTTGTTCATTGTAAATACTACATAGAGCTAATCTATAAAGATCCATCGACATTATGTTTTGTTTTCAGCGATTTTGCTAGTCATAGGTGTCATACAACACCGAGGAGGGTGTTCCTCTAAGGGGGAGGGGTTAATAACAACCTCAAGTTAAAAGTTCATGTAATAAAGGATAATAAAGGCAAAATAAGACCAAGATCATGTATTCCAAGTTGAATGTTGGGCAAAACATCCTAGTGGGTGTCACTTTTGATTTATTAATGGCAAAGGAAATTGGAAAAGGCACTAGCAAAGGCAAAAAGGAATTATTTGCCACTTTATTTATGAAAATAAAGGAAAATAGGAGAAATGCGAGATTAAGGGTCACATATTTGCATGAGGAGGAAAACTAAAGAAAAATGAAGGAAAATGAATAAATTGGAGGCATCGATAATAAAAAGATATTAGAGGATCAGTTTGGAGCCTTTTGTCAGTTTTGATTTGGAAGTTGTTTTAGAGAGAGAGATAAGAGCACTAAGAGGAGAAAGAAAGCAACCAAAGGACAGACAAGGAAAGCAAAGGAAGGAAAAGGACAAGCAAGGACTGTTGAAAAATGTGTAACTAGGTTCAGTCTTCATAAATATGAAATGTACTTTCGATTCTTATAAATTGTAAAATGAAAGAAAATTATTATTAATATTTTTGGAGCATGGGTTTCATGCTCAAGGTCTTTTAATTTATGGGTCAAGCACCCATTGAGTTCTTCTAAGGTTGGTCCTAGGTCAAGAAGTCAAAAGCAGCATTGTCATAAGTTGAAGACCTCATCAGGCACATTGTAACTTGTAAAGAATATTATTTTTGTCAAATGTATCAAAAATGCCCTTCAAGGCCAATTTGACCTAGAAGATGGAAAGTCAGCCTAATCTGAGGAGCCATGTCCACCTTAAGAAGCCTATATAAAGGAGGAAACTCAACCTCCTTGAAGCACATTCATATCCCTCTCATCCGAAGGAGGAACAAGAAGAAGGAAGTGAAGAAGGAAGAGGCTAAAGGAGACTTGTTTTTGGGCTATTTCTCTCTCACACGTGTGAAGGAAGGCTAGGGTTTCTGCAACAGATCTAGCGTTTTCTTCTACAAGTTTGATCTTGAAGAAGGGAAGGAAAGAAGGTTAAGTGAAGGTCACAAGAAGCTATACTCAAGCTCTAGAAGGAAGAGAAATCCAAGCAAAGGCCTGAGGAAGCCTTGAAAGGAAAAACAAGGCTCACACATGTGGCAAAATCAACTACTAGAGGGATGAAAATTTTAGGTCTGCAGTGGAGGTTGACATTCTGTAGTTGGGGGTTGAAGTTGTGCTACTAGAAGAGATATGAATGGGTTTTACTTGTTAAAGGAAATCACATCATTTATAAAGGTTTGAATTGGTCTTGTAGGGTATTGGTCTTGGTCTAGAGGTCTTGGAATTCATCAATTAAAGAATCTATAAGAAAGAGAAGAGCTTTGCAGGTTTTCCTCTGAATTAGAGAGGTTTTGGCCCTAGCTTGCAGCCTATATTCTATGTTCTTGTTCTTCTTGTTTTGGTAGTTGTTTGATGATATACAAACATAATAATAAGTAAGAAAAAGTAAAACTACATCATAAGCAGTTATCAAGGAAAGAGAAATCACTCTAATCATTGCCTTATAGATTTCTCAACATGGCATCAAAGCTAAGATTGGCTTAGGGTGTTCTAGATTTAAACAGGAATGCAACAAATTACAGAGATAATCATAAATACAGAGATGCAGCAAAAATAATACTTCATTTCATTAATGTAAAATACTTAAATATGCTTACAAACAGAAATGGAAATAAACTAGCTCGGCCGATGGTAGCTTATCTCTGAGGAGAGGTGTGGTGGCTACATGCCTATAAACTATCCTACAATGAGGCTCGAGGCCTATTTATTGTTGAGAAACAATGGAAAACCCTAAACATCCAAACCTAACCCTAGGAGATGAAGCGCTAAACTATGGGCCCCGTTTTGGGTAAATTGGTACATCAACTTCTCGGGGTTGTAACTTTGGCATATGATCTCCATTTGATGCGCACAATACTTCGTTAGAAATATCTATCTGAGGACTACAACTTTGGGATAAAAAAAAATGGTCCATGAACCCATGTTGCTCCCATATTTCCCAAAAAAAATGTCCTTTAGGGCCTCAAAACGGCTCTGGAAGTTCAAGACCCGAAAAAACTACTAAAAATAGTAAATTGTGCTACAATTAAGGAAAATGAAAAACTGAAAGAAACAATGGTGGGTGTCCAAGTGTAATTGGTGGGTGGCCACCAATATCCACCTGGATCATTCCTCCCCCCTTAGGAGGAAATGGTCCCCATTGAATTGAGTTCCTCCATGAGATGAGGAAACTTCTACTGAACTTGGTCCCTGGTGAGCCACTTGCCCTGGTGAAGGGTTGGCCTTCTTTGACAACCCGATACAGTTGGATCTTCTACTTGCGAGTGTGCTTGATCTGTGTGTCCATGATCCGATTAGTTGCATATTGTTCCATGAAATCTGGATTTCACTCTATTGGTGTGAGCTATTGTGCGATGTCGGATGTGTCTAGTAATGGTTGAAAGTATGGCCGAAGGTGGTCCACATTGAACACTGGGTACAGGCCAAGGAATGGGGGAATGCTAAGCTCAAATGCATTGTCTCCATAGCCTTGGTAATGGTGTAAGGACCATATTAGAGTGGTCTGAGTTTCTGATAGGCTCCGGTAAGGCGTTCCTTTTACAAATCCAACCAAACTTTTTCGCCCACCTGAAACTTGTGTGGAACCCTATGTTGATCATGTCGCTACTTGTACTTGGCATTTGATTTCTCCTGAATGTCATGGAATTACTAGCGGATATTTTGGATGTGCTCAATGAAGTTGTTTACCTTATCTTTTTCGGACTATACATGAGTCAAATCTGCCTGAGTAGCTGCAAATGGCATGGCCACATCAATGGGACATAATGGTTGGAATCCCAGGCACACATGAAAAGGGTTGTGGCCAGTCGAGCTGTGGAGAGCCCGGGTATAGCTGTGTTGAACATACGGGAGGCTCTCATACCATGTGCGTGGATGCTTTGAGTTGTACATGCGTAGAGTGTGTATGATCATTCTGTTGACAACCTCTATTTGGCCATCAATTTGGGGATGGAAGGTTGTGGACTTAGTGAGTTTGGTGTTTAGCATCGACCAGAGACTGGATCAAAATTTACCAAGGAACCTGCTGTCTCGATTTGAGATGATAGACTGTGAGATCCCAAAGTGTACCCATACTCATTCAAAGAAGAGTTTAGCAGTGGCTTCTGCTGTGATATTCTTCTTGCAAGCCGCCATAATGGCCATCCTTGAGAAGTTGTCGATGACCAAAAAAACACAGTCATTTCCATGCTTAGTAGAAGGAAGGCCTGACATGTAATCCATGGAGATGGATTCCCAAGGTTGACTAGGGATAGGGAGCAGAGTATAGAGGCCTTGCTTCTTGATGGTCGGTTTGGCAATGGTGTAGGCAGTGAGGGATCTGATGTACTTCCCAACATTTTGTCGAAGATTCAGCCAACAGAAATACTTATGTAGTACTGCCACCATTTTCTCGACCTCAAAATGCCTAGCAACCTGACTGTAGTGTGTTTCCCAAATCATCTTGGCATGCTCGCTTGAAGGAACACAAAGGTGACCCAGGTGGCATAACAAGGCATCTTGGAGATGAAAATCTGGAACATGTTGACCATCCAAGAGTGTCTGGTATGTGTGGTCGAATTCTGGGTTGCTTTTGTAGAGAAGTGGCCAATTAGAAGTCTCGTGCCCACAATAGTTGAGCACGGTGGTTAATGCCATGATCGGTGGTCGAATGAGGCAATATGCAACATTATTGGTGCTTCCCTTCTTATACTTGATATTCAAATGGATCTATTGCAGGTATGTGGACCACTTCTGATGATGATCATTCTGCAACTTCCCTTTCATCTGTAGGAACTACAGGGGCCGATGGTCTATGTGGATGATCGTTTCCTTCCCCAAAATGTAATGCTTCCATTGTCGGCAGGCCTGCACAATGGAATACATCTCTTCGTCATAAGTGGGATACTTCTAGACTATGTTTGAAAGTGTCTCACTTTGATATGCCAATGGATGCCCATGTTGAGTAAGGACTGCCCCAATAGCATAGTTAGAGGTATCTGTCTTGATCTCAAATGGTTGTTGCAAGTCTAGTAATGCGAGCACTGGTGCGGAGCAGAGGTGATGTTTCAACTCTGTGAATGCCTCCTGTTGAGATTCAGACCAAAATAATTTTACTTTCACTCCTCCCTTGGTGACTTGACTCAAGGGCCAAGTGATATGAGAAAATCCCAACACAAACCTACGGTAGAAGTTGGCAAGACCCAGAAAGTTGCGGAGCTCTGTTAGAGTGGTTGGAGATGGCCAATACCAAATGACTTGGATCTTGGTTGGATCCACATGCACCCCCCATTCATCAATAATGTATCCTAGATACTAAACTTGGGTCATTCCAGAAGTGCATTTCTCCAAATTGGCACATAACTTGTGTTGCCACAGTGTTTGGAGAACTTGTCGAATGTGGTGGAGGTGCTCTTCCCAACTCTGGCTGAAGATTAGGATGTCCAAGTATACCACTACAAATGAGTTGGTGAATGGCCGCAATATGTAATTCATTTCCTCATGAAGGTTGCGGGAGAATTCGTCAACCCAAAGGGCATAACCAACCATTCGAAAAGGCCCTCCTTGGCTTTGAAGGCAGTCTTCCATACATCGGAGGGTTCGATTGGTACTTGGTAATATCCTGACTTCAAATCGATCTTGCTGAAATATTTTGCCCCTTTAGTTGGTCTAGAAGGTCATCAATCCGTGGGATCGGGCACCTATTCTAGGTAGTGATCTTGTTTAGTGACCGATAGTCAATATAGAGTCTCCAAGTCCCATCCTTCTTTTGTACCAACACGATCAAGCTCCCACAGGGTGATGAACTTGGTTGGATGTGACCTTTCTGTTGCAGCTCTTGAATCTGCCTCTTGATTACATTGTTCTCTAGAACGGAGCACCGATAGATTGGTCCATTGGGTAGTGACGCACCTAGGGTTAGATCGATGGAGTGCTTGACTTGACAGTGCAGAGGAACCCCTGCGGGGGAGGTGAATATGTCCTCGTACTCCTTCACAACCTTGTTCATCTGTAGTTGTCTTGCGGAGGGGCCCTGTCTGGATGTCGTGGCCATCGTATTCTTCTTTCCTTGAGGTCGTATCATTAGGAAAACAAATTTTCTAGTTTTGGAAATGAGCTTACTGCATTGTTTTTCAGTAACCAAAGAGATGGTGGTAGGCGGTGCTACCTCTGGTATCCAATACAACTTATTTTCCAAAGTAACAATAACAACACCAGGCCTTGACTCATACACAGCATGTCACTTCCACAGGTATGGTTGGCTTAATAATACATCACAAACATCAAGGGGAGAAACGTCACACAATACATGATCCGTGAAGGGCTTGATGTTGTGTGGAAGGCGACACTATTGGCTCACGCGAAGATCCCATCCTTGGTGAAGCCACCTGATGGTGTACGGTTATGGATGTGTTGTGGTTGGTAAGCCCATCCACTTCACGACCTCTGCTGAAATGAGGTTCTTTTGGCTCCTGCTGTTGACAATGAACTGTAGCGGGGAGACCTTTACCCACATCTGGGAGTGGAAGAGGCGCTCCTCCTCCTATGGATCTTTGGGTTCCTCCTTCCAGATCTTCATGGTGGCAACTGTGGCATTGGGCTCTGCATCAATAATCTTCTTCCCTTTGTCATTCCCCTTATCATCTTCCAACTCAAAGTCGAAACATGCATCTGATTACAAAGACTTTAGCTCAGCCACTAGTGACTGCTTGGCCCGACACTCACCTGTGTTGTGAGTGGAGCTCTTGTGGAACTCACACCACTTTCTTGTGTCCTTCTTTGGCTTTGTGGTGTTTTTCTCTTCTTGCGGCTTTGGCGGGTTGTCCTGGGCCACCCCGCCTTGGCTTTGTCCTTTTTTCAGTGGTTTGGGGGTGCCTTTTCCTTGCTTCAGATTTGCAGATCCAAAGTCTCACTTCTTCTGTTTAAAATTCTACTCAATCTTGACAGTGTATTGGTACACCTTGTTGAGCAAGTTTTGGCATTATGATACATGTGTTGTACTTGATGGCAACCCACTTGTAGCTAAACAACTCACTTGTATATGGTAACTAGATGAATCTAGACGAGAGATATCAGATATGATAGAATGCATGGCAATTGTGTTTATAGATGTGACAAAATTCAGGGTAGTTCAAAGGAATCATTTCAGAAATAATATGGCAAATCACATTATAACAAGTCTATTCAGAGGGAACAAAGTAATGGCACAAAAGAATAGGATGAAGGAACAAAGGGCTATATATCAGAATCAAGAAATTGAAGAAAGAAATGGTTTAAGAAGTATACGTTGGTTCACCTTGTCCAAGTAGCATATACACTCAGGCTCATGGAACAGGAGAAGCGTATACATATGCACACACTTTCATAGAATGAAAAGCGCGTATGGGATGGAAAATCAAGGTTTTGGTCCAAGCTGGTATTTAGTCCGAGGTATTTTGTCCAAGGTATTGGTCCGAGGTATTGGTCCAAGGTATTGAGAAAGGCCTAAAACTATACAAGGAGGAGAAGATCAAAGGGATAAGTGCAAAAGAAATGAATATCCTATGAAGTGCTAGATCAAAAATAAATATGAATGTTATAGGTTTTTGATGCTTTGCTTGATCTAGACTAAGTGTTGGGTGCAAGAATTGCGCTTAAGCAAACTCATCAACACTTAATTATCAACCCGGGGGTTTTGTAAACTTAGAGACGAAGCACAGGAAATGCCAGAAGTGGTATGAAATTTTCTTGTTCCTAATCCTACTTCTTAAAGGAAATGTTTGCAGAATCAGGCATAAAAAAATCGTAAAGGAAATTGACACCAAAGCAACTCTAGTGCTAGAATGTAAAAGAACAATTTTCAAGTAAATCAAGTAAAGGAGTTTGCACACAACTGAAACAATCTTAAATGATGGAATGAAATGCTATGTTCATATTCATATGGATGGCTAATAGTCGGGCAAGTGGGCCCTTGCAGAGATTCGTTTTCCTCTTAATCTTCCTTCTACACAAACAACCTATACTTGCATTGTTGCAATCTACTTACACTAGTGCAGGTACAGTGTCTCTCTATAAAAGTATATTTGACCTCCCTTACTAAAGATTTATGTCTTAGTGAAGGTGATCTAAGCTTCAAGGCTTAGAGCACTCTGTTTCTATGAAAAGAGACCAGCTCTTGCACCGAGGCAAAGTTTCCTTCACCCAGTTTCCAACTTACTTTCAAAAGGATTGAAAGATGTGCTGAAAAAGAATTGCAACTGCAAATGAAATCCTGAAGTAAATTATCTATGGAAAAGAAATTATTTAATTAATTAAATCCTTCAAAGGAAGTAAACTTCATGAAATGAAATCAAATCAAAGGAATCAAGACATTAGTCTAAGTGATCTTCATGTGTCAACTAATTTTGGTAATCCACTCGAAGTGTTTATGTTCTTTGTTCATAAGACATAAAATGCAAGTATAACATGTTTATGATAAATTCATGCAACTGTTCTTAGATCTTTTGGAGATATACTTTTAATGCTGAAGACAATTATTGAAGTTAACAGTTCATTCGCTTGCAAAATAACTAGAAATAATATGCAGGAAAGTAATTCAATGTTTGCTGCAAAATGAAGAACTAAACCAAAGTGCAGGCAACCGCATGCACTGGTGTAGGAAAGAGCTTCCTGCACGATCCAAGCGAAAGCGAATTGAGACAAGGATTGAGAGTAAAGAAAATGCGAGAAAGGAATTTCATAAACGAAATAAACTCAACTAACTCCCAAATCCATGGATACGTTTCACACTTTAACTACAAAAGAGATTTAAATCAGAATTTCAGAAATAAATATCAGAACTATCACACCATGCAGTAGCAAAAGGAAATATTCACACTGTCTTTTTGAATAATAGAAGTACAAGGGTAAACGAGCTGGGTTGGTTGGGCCCTAGCCAACCAGCTCATTTCCCATCTAAGGAACGAAAAGGCTCAGCACTCAAATATGCATCAAAGATAAATTAAACACTGTGTATGAAAATCATGGTGGATTTCTTGTATTACTTGATTCAGCAAATGTACATAACAGTTCAAGTCTAGCCTCAGAGCTGAGGCGATACCCAGATTACATGAAAATTAAATTACAGTCGATGGTTCGCTAGCTAGTCCTACCTATGATCTATATCTTATACATCCTTTCGGCCTTAGTTGTTTTCCACTAATTATAGACATTTTCTTATTCATGCCTTTCAGCCGAACAGACTAACAACCAAAATTACAAAATCGGCCAGCGATTATATTGGAACATGTATCTCGCTTGGCCATAGACTAACTTTGGAAAGCATTCCCTGATTGCACGCCACTGGTATCCTTCTTCATTTCATCAACAACTAAACTCGGATTCAAGGATCAAACCCATCCTCTTGGAAAGGTTTGGCTCACATAAATCTTGGACAATCTTGGTGGCGGTGCAAGAATCTACTTGCACTAGTCATACTTACTCATAATTAATACTAAGTTCATCAATTACTTCTAGGAAATTAACATAAGTTACAAGAGGTATGTAATAGGCATGAAATCCATACAAAAATGATTAATAAAGCACTTTAATAAATCTTAATGTAAAATACGAAGCATGTGTAGGAATAGGTAGTTATCATGGATTAGTGCAGGAAAGAGAGGTTTATGTTGAGAAAAAATAGAGGTTAAAATGGGGTAGAAAATAGGGAAATTTGGGACACCAACATCCTCCCATCCCTAAGCTATTGTGTGTCCTCACACAACATTTTACCTTCTGTAAAAAATCCTCAAAAATGAATGTCTAACTCCTCAATCCTGAACTTCAATGTTTATTTTTGCTTTCACTATATTTGGATTTTTGTATTGGTCTCTTCATAGCTACTTAGTCACCTTCTTGAGGCATTTGTAGCATTTGGAGTCCCGATACTTCCATACCTCTACCTTTTTACCTCTGCAAGTAACTCGACGTCGCTCTGCTTTTACCAACTCTGCTCCTTCATGACCTGGTTCAAAGCCTCTAGGTCATGAAATTACTGCTCCAAATCTACTATTCGGCTGTTGAGGTAGAGAGTGGAGGGTGCCATGCTAAGATCTTCAGGTGTGAATGTCTTCTCTGCAACAAACTCGAAATAGGTCCCATTGTCGTCAAGGTCAAGGCCGTCAAATATCTGCATTATGACATCACCGAGTGTTTCTATGCTGGGGGTTTTCTTGTCACTGAGGGTTTTGATGCCCTCTAAAATCTTTGTGCCAATGGTTTCAGTACCTTGTGCACTTAATTCCTTAGGGATTTTAACACCCTGTTCTTCTAGTTTCTTAGGGGATTCAACACCCTATTTTTCCAAATCAGTAGGGGTTTCAATTCCCCGTTCTTCTACAACAGTAGGGGCTTCAGTACCCTATCCTTCTAAAACTACAGAGGCTTCAGTACCCTGTCCTTCTAAAATAGTAGGGGCTTTAGTACCTCGTTCCTCAAAATCATTAAGGGTTTCCGTGTCTAGTTCACTGAAATTATCAAGGGTCTCTACATGCTGTTCCTCTTCATCCTCATGACCCTCTTCTTGGACTTCACCAGTACTCAGTGTCGTCTTCCTTTTCCTTAATCTGCTGACAAAATTTGACAACAATACGTTGTCCTTCACGTTCTCTTCATCTTCCACAGTGTGTGATACTGCATCTGCAAGCACCGAGAGATTATGAACTATAGGGGAAACTTGGGGTGATTCGTCGATTATGATCGGAGAGCTTGACTAGTTCGTCCCTTGGGAGACAGCCTTCCTCCTCACCGAGGTTCTAGTATTTCTCTTCTTAGTCACGGGTGGAGTATTTCCAACAGTCTTCTTCTTTTCTTGCACTGGTGTACTTTCATCTCACTGCTTGGTAGGAGACAGTGTCTCTGCTTTCCTCTTCTTAATTGTACTTGTGTTAGTAGGCTTATCTGCACCCCTCACTTGAAATTATTTCAGAAATGCTCCCTAAGTTACTCCCTTTTCTTCTAGCTTCTTCTTGACCAGAATTGTGATAATCCCATGATGGTAGAGCTTGGTTGCAACTTGGCTTGCATTTCCACTCTGCACACCTTTCACCATCTTCTCAAGACTCTTAAGCAAGTAGTAAGGGAAATTAATCAATTTTCCCGACCTGCAGTGCAGTAATAACTGAAGGTGATATACAAATGCCAATGTATAGCGTCCCTCCCCAGTTACAAATTTCTACAGTATAAACAATAGGTCTTGCCACTTCCTGACCATGGCACTCTGTGGAAGTCCCTTCCTCCAGTCGACCTTAATCTTCTTGTCAACCACGAACCGGTGCCATCGTTTCTTTGCGAGCCGCTCCTTTTTAAACCAGTGCTCTCCTGTAAGTGGCAAGCCTGTGGCTTGCGCAATAGACTCCTCTATAACTTTGAACTTCAACAATCCAACCCTGACTCAGCCTCCTTTGAATGTCCTTGCAAACTCCAGTACCACAGCCATGTCGAACCCATCAAACTTCTGTAGGAATGGCAGGAACCCAAATTCTTGCAATAGTGCAAGACTGTTCCTGTACTTTGCGGTTTTCTCAATCTCTTGCAAAGACAATAGCTCACTCCTTACAGGTGCCATTTCGAACTGCACTTCACCCTTTTTGATCACACCCTCAAAAGAATTTCTGCAAGTGACTCCAATTTTTGTCGAGAGCTTTATGTCGGAGATTCATCGCCCTCCATCTTTTCAGACCCACTCACCCGGTTATGATGGAACAACCCTTCATATCAAGTGCATATTTGTGTCAGCCTGTGGTGAGCACCAGTATTGCAGCAATAATGCTGCAACTCCTGGGCTTCCTACTTTTTTTAGAGTGAAAAAAGCTTGATAGTATTATATAAAATATATAAAGGACAAAATATATTACATCATGTATAGCTTGTAATATAGATCAGATCAAAATCTGAACTATATCAATTCCAGAAAAGTCAGTTGGCCTAAATATATCCCCATAGTAGATGAATAGACAACATGATGCTTGTGAAGGAGACAAGACAACCTAGATAGATAGAAAGATGGAAAAAATGCAAATCCAACATTATCCAGTGGAGCAAAAAGGATCATTTCAACCATCAGGGAGAATAACAGCGACCTATGAAAAATACCAAAATACAGTAAGCAAGTAAGACATACCTGGGAGTCTGCAAAGAAAATTTGAGGTTATGTACCAGGGAGAGAGAATTCCTGAATGGAGAAAGTTTCTGCTCCAAAAATTACATCCATATTCCAGAAACCCTTTTGTGAGAGTAGACCTTTCTTGGATAATATATCGGCTTGGGAGTTTTGAGCTCTGTAGATATGCTGAATTGAGTATCCCTCCATCCACCCCCATAGAGACATGATTCTATTCATCCAACCAACAAGATGTTGTTTTTTGATATGATTCTTCCCTGAGACATGATCAATAATAATTTTGGAGTCTCCGCAAATCAAAAGGGACTGAATGTTTAGAAAATGGCTGATAGTAAGAAGTCCTGCCAGTGCCATAGCCTCTGCTTTATTATTGGTACCCTTTCCCCCGTTCCAGAAAATTTGATATTGTAGGTCATTCTCCATAATAATATGGACCCCACATCCGCATATGTCATTTTGAGCTGCCCCGTCAAAATATGCTCTTGGGAAAACCATAAGTTCTGGAGATTGTTCTGATTGATTTGACTTAATACGCTGAGAAGCTTTCGCTGGGATAGTGTTGAAGAGGGAAATAATGTTATCAAAAACACCCATGAAATTTTCCTTTCTGTCCTGAAATATAATATTATTCCTCCATTTCCATATAAACCAGAGAACTAGCAAAATGATTGGCCTCCATGATTCTTTCTGACAGCTCCACCAAACAAAAGCTTCTTTTATAGAGGAATGAGATACATATGAGAAACCAAAATATGCAGCAAGTACACGCCAGAGTTTCTGGTAATAGGACATTGAAAAAACATGTGATAATTGTTTTCCTCAGCCGATCTGCATGCATAACAATACCCAGGCCCAGACCAATTCCTCTTTTGTAAATTATCCCATGATAGATTTTTATTATGGAATACCAACCATGAGAAAATGATGATTTTATAAGGACGTCCAGATTTCCATAGAATTACAAGAAAGATGGGAAATGATTGAGCACTTTTTATACTTATAAGGTTTGAATAGATATCCTTTACTCTGACAGGCTCTATTGCACTTGTGCCCTTCCAAATAAGAACATCATCTTCCTTTGTACGACAAAAACCACTGTTTCTCAAACAGTATTTGATCTGCTCCCACTGCAGCGCCAAATCACCTGTCATCCCCATAGATGAGGCATCTGTCTAGGATGGGATGGGGCCTTGCCATGCTGCAATAACCTTATTCCATGTAAAGTACCCTTTCCTATAAAGAAGTTCAAAATAATCTGTGATATATTGATATCATCTCCCCTGCTCATGATCAGATCAAGCCCAATGAGGATCTTATTTCCTATTTGAAAGCTCCAGACCAAGTTTTTTAGGAAGTAAGATTCGACCTTGTGGAAACTCATCCAAATAGCAGATCCATAAGCAGTTCCAATCTTCCCCATCCTGAACCAATAAGATAAATCTTTGTTTGCCATATATTTTTTCTTTATAGTTTTTCTTCATGGTTCATTCCCAAAAATACCCCTCCAAAGAGACTTGCATAATAATGCCTTCCCAAATGACCTCAGATCTAGAATGCCCCAATCTCCTAGCTTCTTTGGTAAGGAAATATCAGATAATTTTGATAAATGATATTTTCTTTTCTCCGAATTACCTCCCCATATAAAATTTGCAGTCATTTTGTTCATTTGATGAATAATGCTTGCAGGTATAAAGTATAGATGAGCCCAGTACACAGCTAATTGAACCAGGACCGATTGAGATAGAACAACTCTACCTGCCATAGAGAGGCATTTATATTCCCACCCAGAAATCCTTTTATAATATCTATCCAGAATCCATTGCCAATCCGATTTAGAATATCCTTTTGCTTTTAATTGAAAACCTAAGTATTTCATACCTTCCTTTATGGGCCTCGCCTCAATCCCAAACAGAATAGATAGATATTCTATAAGTTCCATATTAACATCGCTATGATAAAAGGATGATTTTGATTCATTTATATGCAAACCTGTAGCTTTTTGAAACCGATCCAATATATCATGAAAACATTCCTAGGTAAGTTTGCATAACATACCAAAAATCAGGATGTCATCCACAAATAAATTGTGGGAAATAAAAATATTCCTGCAGATTTTCAAAGGTCGACACCTATATTCCGAGGCTGCCTTGTTAATGTGAAGACTTAAAGAGTCCATAGCCAAAATAAATAATAAAGGGGATAAAGAGCAGCCCTGGCGCAGTCCTCTAGCAGCCGAGAAATAGGTGGAAGGCAAACCATTTATAATGATTGCATAATTTACATTCTCCACGCAGGCCATGATCCAATTTATCAATTGAGAATTTAAACCAATTTTTGCAAGAAGACATCTAATGAAACCCCAGTCAAGGCAGTCATATGCCTTTCTAAGATCAATCTTTAGAATGAATGCTTCACTTTTTTTAGTGTGCATAGTGAACAGACTTTCCTGTGTGTTCGCAACAACATCCAGAATATTCCTTCCTTTAAGAAAACCATGCTGGTCCTTAGTCAAAAATCTAGATAAAGTGTCTTTAATTCTTCCAGAAATGATTTTTGAAATAATTTTAAAGGAAATATTGCAGAATGAAATAGGAAGTGATAGTGCTGTATGCACAAGTACTAGTTCATACTGCAGGTTGTCACTTGGTTAGCTGGTGCAAGATCACTAGGAGCTCAAGCCAACTTCTATGATTTCCAGAAGAAGCTTTATGTGTGATGAAAGACAGGAAAACTCACTCTGCAGAGGCTACTCTATTTGTAGAAAGGAAAAGAAGACTGAAAAGTAAAGTAAACCTAACAAACCCTAATTAACTAACTAACCCTACTTTTCCAAAAAGAGAGATGAAAACACATAAAATGAATGCCATTACCTACTTAGGAAGTAAACAACATCTATTAAAGCTATTTCTAGAAGGAAATGAGAAAAAAACATCTTTTTGGGTTTTTATGTATTTTATGTGAAGTTGTCATGCATGTAATTTATTTGTTTGTGGATGTGGCAGCGATTAGGTGGCGATCACCTACAAGAATTTCTACAGGAGGTTGAAGGGGATCCACAGGAGGTCTACAGGAGGATCTCCAGGAGGATGCCGAGAGCTGTTTTAAAGGTTTTGAAGGAGGGAAAATGGTTGGACAGGGTAGCTGAAGGATAGAAGGATGTGTTAAGGTGTCAAAGTTCCATATAGAAAGGATTAGGAAAGAGAGAGGTGGTTGGATTTGTTCAAGGAAAGGGAAGAAAGTAAATGAGAAAAGTGCAGAAAATTAGGGCAGATTTATGAGGGGCTGTGAATGAGCTGTGGAACATGTAGCAAAGAGAGATGGTGATGGCTGATTTATTGACGTATTATGAGCAGAGATGTATTGTAAGAGAGCTACAGATCAAACACCGAAACTAAGCAAGCAAAGAAACTAGCTACACCAAAAAACAGAATTGTATCTCATGTTAACCTAAATTCTGATCTAGGAAAATAAAATGCTAAACAACGCTATATGGAAAGGAAAGCATGAATGGAGATTTATTACAAAAACATAAATGAGCATGACAAAATAGATCTGAAGCAAAGCATGAACCTATAAATCAAACTACAACACTAGAAATTGTATGGAGAAGGAAAATCTATGTTTTTGTGGCAGGAAGCAGGTCTTGACCTCAGTTCATGGTCCCAAAGGGAGGAAAGGAGGTTAAGGTTCTGTTGATGGCCCTTTTGTATCTTTCTCTTATCACTATTTAACCTACTTCAGCAAATTGAAATGGAAACAACTATGTAAATCACCAAAAGCAACCTATTCTAACCAAGGAAGAAACCTATCTAACAACAACTAATTCATAAACTGCAACAAGATATGTAAATACAAAACAAGAGGTGTTGGGTAGCTTGGGTTGGGCCCTAACCCAAGAGCTTTAGCCCTCTGAGGTAACTCATTGCTTGCTCAGAAAAGATTTCATCTTCATTATTAAAATAATAGTCACATTACATGAAACTGTCCACAAAAGTAAGCTCGAAATGAGCTGAGCAAAAGCTGCAACAAAAGTGAAAAAATTTGACTAACATCCAACAACCTAATGAGGCCCTAAGCCTCTCTACTTATACAACTGAAGCTCCCAATAGCTTCCTTAAAATCAGGGAGGCTTGGTTCCCAGAACTTGAGATAGACAGAAGATATCCTCCACTTGCTCGGCTGCCCCTTTGGTGCATTGATGTGGCTGCTTGTGCTCTGAGCTTCTTGAAGGATAATTTGAAGTAGGGAGTCATAAATGAGGGGGAAACCCTCCTATAAATCCTCTCCCTTGTTTTATTCAAATATTTGCTGCCAAATGTCCATTAAATATTTGACTTTGTCTCCAAAATTGACCAAAAATTTGCATTAAGCACACATTAGACTCCATGACATAATGACCAACCCAACTCACTCTATTAGCATAAATATAATAAAAAACATGCAATAAACTAATGAGAATGGTGGATTAAGCTAAGTTAGGAGGCAAAATGAGCCCATATAATTACCCATTTATGGGGCTCATCATCACCCCCTACTGAATGTGTTGCTCATCCTCTGAGTAACTAGTCCACCTCCTCATCTTTGATGGCCCTGATGGCCACCCTGACATCCCATGCTTCTGATGTGAGATCCTCTTCTTTATCATGGAATCTTGCCTTTCTATCCACTTCTTCCCACTGTTGTTGTTCTTCTTCCTCTTTTCTACACTCTAGCAGTCCTAGTAGTAGTGGGGGAGTTAGTTTGAGGCCAATCCAATTGACCTTCAAATTCTTCATAGAGCGTTTGTACAGCGGCACTCTCCTTAATGCTTCTTTCATCCTTGTTGGGGAGTGATACTCCCTGATCTACAGATTGTGTGGTATGGTGTTCCACCTCCTCATACAAGCATGAATACAGTCATCCCCAAGTAACATTTCCATGTCCTCAAAATGTGCAATGGCATGAGCCTGATCATCGATATACTTAGGGGAAATTTGGGGATTATTTGCAAGCAGCTGGTGTGTGCTGATGAGAGTCGTGGGGTCTGATGGCTCAGCTCTGATCATTAAGGGCTTATTCTACTCCTTTATCATCAACTTCCTTATCTCTGCTGCCATTAATTCCTCATGATTCATCCATGATGCCATGGCCATTAGTTGCAGGTCCCCTAGCCTAGCATTGGGGTCCCACACATTCATATTGGTGAGGGCCATGTTATGCAAATAGAACTCTGCTATTTTTGCCTTGTCCTCCCTTTCTAGGGTCTCAGGAGACACTTCTGTCATTTCTGCCCCTTTTGCCTCTCCTTCTGTCTTTTTCTCTGTCTCTACTGGTTTTGTTTCTTTTTGTTCTTTTTTGGTTTCTTCCTCCTCTGTTTTGGCTTCCTCCTTCTCTCTTTTGGTGTCTTCCTTCTTCTCTGCTTGTTCCTAAGTTTCCTCCCCTTCTCCCCCTTGCTGCTCTTCCTCCTCACTATCAGAAGGACTGAGATCATATGTGAGGGCCTTTATATCATCTGCTGCTATCATGTTTCGAAAGTTTCCCATGCTATGGGGATTGTGAAGGTATGGAGGGCTTCTTCCACTAATAGTTTAATTAACCCATGGTGAGCTAACTGATCTGTACCTCTTGCCTTCAACTTAATGCTGGAGTCTATGAGGGACTGCAGGAGAAAATAGGGGATGCTGAGTTTTTGTGGTGTGGGAGTGTCCATGCCATATCTCAGCTCATGGAAAAGTCTAAAATGGTAGCCATAAACTATGCTATACCTCCCTTCACAGGAAATATACTTGATGATTTGGTAACTGACCTCATCCCAAGGGTAAGGTATGCTTGTTCTTCTAATGCCATTTTTGTCTTCTACAAGATGTTCATATGGTTGGAAGAAGGTTTTCTTTGTAGACTGTCCAATTGGCTTTTCATCTTTGCTCCAAGGTAATCCAAGTGGAAGACTGGTAACCCTACTAATAAATTCTGGGGTGATTTCCATGGTGAGATCTTTTAAATTAACGGTGGCATGGGTCTTTGAGTGGGGTACCAAAGAAAGGGCAAACTCCTAAGCCACTTCTTCATCAAACCTTCTAAATTTTTCGAAAAATGGCATCCAATTGGCTATGGTGAAAATGGCTACTACCTTGGGATGTTCATGGAGCCCGACTGAATTTATGGGCTCCTTCCTCATGAATCCCCCTGTCATTCTGCTTGCACCCTTTTGGAACACCTTAGGTGGAGAAGGAGACAAGAATTTTTGCAGAAACAGGAAATAGAGAAAAATTGTGTTTTTTTTTTAAGAAACAGGTAGAATTTTTTAATGAAATTATTCTTATTTTTCAGGCTTAATTCTTCCTTAAAATTGCATCATTCCTTGCACATATGAATATCTAGGTGGGTTTGTACAGAGCCTACCTCTTCAAGTTCGAATTTGAGCGTAAACCTCGTGTTTTCTCCTATAAAACTGCTTACTACCCCTCCTGTAGAACTGGCTGTAGGTTCTCCTATAGAACCTGTTACTACTCCTATAGAACCTGATAATGCTCCTATAGAACGCCGATAGGAGGAGGAGGACTGAAAATGACAGAGAACGATGGTTTCGAGGCTATGGAGGTGGTATGGATCTTGCTGCAGCTATGGGGACGATAATGAAATGGAAGCAAAGGTGGTGGAGGAGTTCGAGGGAGAGTACTTATGTCTATTTTGAGATACTTCCAGCGATGATGTGAGTTGGAAAAAAGGGTATGTTGCCATTATTCGGACCGTTGGTCCCCACTTCCATGTCATCATGACTCCTCATGACTTCTGCCTGCAATCACTTCCCATCATTTGCATCGAAGTTTATACAACCACCACTACCTGTCCTTTGGATTTTCTGTGAGTTGACTAGGCACATGTGTGGTGGGATCTCCGGATGGTCGCAGTCGAACTGGATGAGGGTGTCCAGTTAACTGGCCAACTTTCTGATTTAACCCTAACCATCTCATTCATTCAAGCAATTTTGAATTATACAGATGCAATAGAGGAGAGGGTTAGACACTTACCTGCAGGTCAAATGTTCGTGCTGCGGTGCTGCTTGGTTCTATTGTTGTTGCATGCTCGGATTTCAGTGCTGCATGCCTGTATCCCTTCTGCTATATGCTTTTTGCTTCTTGATATGTGACTCGTTTGTTTTATACAGGTACCCTTTAGCTGAATCTTGCTTCGGACATCCTCTGCATTCCTATGGCTGCACCTATTTTGCTGCTAGAGCTTGATTTTAAGGGGATCAACTGCTACAAGAAATCCTACAGGAGCTCCTGTAGCTGCTTCTCCCTCTAAAATTTTTAGTTGATTCTTTTGTTGGGAGATGTGAGGATGCTACTAAAGATATTGATGGCAATGGAGAGGTATTTTTTAAACTGCAGGTGAGTTGTGGAGGTGTTTTTCTTTTCATTTCCTTATATATATATATATATATATATCTATATATATATATATATATATTTAACTGGTTTATGAGTTTTTTCTGCATGAAGGAAAGAAATCAATGGAAATGAGGTGGTGCAGGTGTGGGATGGAGGGTTAGGATGGTGGATAGCTGTAGGATGGCCTACATGCTCTCTATGAAAATCCCCAGCTCCTCAAACTGTTTTTAAAAGTTGTTTTGGGCTCTCTGTGATTTCTACAGGAGCCTCCTGTAGAACACACAGAGCCTCCTATAAGATACACAGTCTACAGAAAAAACACAAAGAGGTGGAAAAGAGGTCAAAAATGATGGAGAAGAGTATAGAGGATGTGTAATAGACCTTGTGGCATTTCCTCTTGCTTCCTGTGGTCCACCTGTAACCTACAATGCATTTTAAAAGTCAATTTTCTCTTCCTTTTTTCTCAGTTTTTCTTTTTTGAAAAGACAACTAGGGCGCCTCCAGGAGGTTTTCACCCTACTTGCCTACCTTGGGCACCTCCAAAGGAGGTTTTCATTTAGGGATCTTATTCTCTCTCCTTTTTTTTTTCATCACTAGGTCGCCTCAAAAGAGGTTTTCAACCCAATGATGGGACTCAAGTGCCTCATAGAGGTTTTCACTTGAGTCCTTATTATTTTTTCTTTTTCTTAGTGAGTGGGTGGAGTGGAGGCTCAGACCTACTCCACTACCAACACTGTCTTATTCAGATCTTCAATGAACTCTCGCTTGGAGAGGGGATTCTTGTAAATTTTCAACCTATGTCCATTGAAAAGCATGGGGATGGCTTCGTCATCAATGGTTTTGATCAGAATTGAACCATTGTCATTGCATTTTTCTACAGTGCAAGGTCTCTTGTACTTAGCTTGCCTTTGAAATCTTTATACCTTGAGTCATAGAGCAGCGCCCAATATCCTTCTTGGAATTGCTTCTCCTTGATATTTTTTTCATGCCATATCTTCCTTTGAAGCTGGACTACCTCTGTGTGGAGAAGGGCCTGCAATCTTTGTTCATCCAATCCATTGAGTTGGAGTAACCTTTCCCTTTGTGCATGGCTGAGGTCTAGGTCTAGCTGAGTTGCCATCCTTTGTCTATTGTATTCAAATTCTATTGACAGCAAAGCCTTCTTCCCATAGACCAGTTCATAGGGTGTGAACCCAGTGGTGGTGTTCCATGTGGTGTTGTAGGCCCAGGTGGCCTCAACCAATCTATCTGCCCAATCTTTTCTGCTGCTACTCACTACCTTGGTCAGAATTCCTTCCAAAGCTCTATTAGTGACTTCCACTTGCCCATTTACTTATGGATGGTAAGGGGTGGAAGTCCTGTGCTTGATTTTATGATGTGTGAGCAGGTCTTCAATGTAATTGGAAGTGAACTGACTACCTTTATCTGTAACCAATTCTCTAGGATACCCGAACTTGTAAAATATGTTTTCCCTTAAAAACTCAACTACTTTGTCTTCTGTTATTGCCTTGATTGCTTTTGTCTCTGCCCATTTTGTCAGATAATTGGTGCACACAATGATGTATTGTTTCTATTTTGAAGGAGAGTTGATAGGACCCACAAATTCCATGCCCCACTTCTCAAATGGTTCAAAAGTCACTTGAGGTTGCATGGGCATCTCATCCTTTGGAGTAGGTTTCCCCATCCTTTGGCACCGATCACATTGGCTGGTATATCTCCTCACATCTTGATGAAGAGTGGGCCAATAGTAACCTGGTTGCAAGATTTTGAAGGCAGTCCTCTTTGCTACAAAATGGCCTCCACAAGGCCCGCATGACAAGTCAGGAGAATGTCAAAAACTTCCTCCTCTCAGACACATCTTCTCAAGATCTGATCTGGGCCAAGTTTGAAGAGATTACCCCCAATCCAGGTGAAAGGGGCACTTTTCCTCACGATCTTGATCTTTTCTTTTGAGGACAGGTGTGGTGGGAACTATGCTAAAACCAAGTAATTTGCTATATCAGCAAACCATGGAGAGAGTACTAAGATAGAAAATAGGTGCTCATTTGCCATTTGATTATCTACCATTCCTTCCTCACCTGCAGGCAAATTTATTCTAGAAAAAAAGTCAGCAACAACATTTTTTTAACCAATGTTATCAACAATGGTTAAATTAAACTGCTACAATAAAAGTAACCACCTAATAATGTGAGCATTTACATCTGGTTTGTTCATTAAATACCTAATTGCAGCATGATCAGTGTGTACAAAGGATTGATAGTCTGTGATGTAATGTCTGAATTTATTTAAGGAGTGCACTACAGCTAGGAGTTCCTTCTCGGTTACCGTGTAGTTTAACTCTGCCTTTGACAAATTTTTACTTATAAAGTATATGGCATAAGGTAACTTTTCATCAACTTGCCCTAAGGCTACTCCTATTGCTTTGTTCGAGGCATCTGTGTGAATGTGGAAAGGTAGGGCCCAGTTTGGGCCTCTCAAAATTGGGGCAGTCACAAGTTTTCTTTTCAAGGTATCTAGGGCTTCTTGACAGTTTTCAGTCCATATGAACTCGACATCTTTTCCCAAAAGACCAAACAACAGAGAGGCTAACTTACTGAAATATTTAATGAATCTTCTGTAATATCCTGCTAAGCCTAGGAAACTTTGGACATCTCTTACCTTGAGGTGGGACCCTTTGGATGATGGCAATTTTGTTGGGGTCCACCTGCAATCCTTGTTGAGATATTACATGACCTAGCACGGTCCCTTCAGTCATCAAGAATTCATATTTTTCTGGACTAAGGGACAGGTTCATTTCAATACACTTGTCCAAAACTTTTCCCAGGTTAGATAAAGCTTCCTAGAAGTTAGAACCATAAGGAGTAAAATCATCCATATATATTTCCACTGCATCATGAACCAATTTAGAAAGAATACTTAATACTGCTCTCTGGAAAGTTGCAGGAGCATTGCACAAACCAAAAGGAAGGACCCGATATGCAAAGCTACCCCAAGGACAAGTGAAAGTGGTTTTATCTTGGTCTTCTGGACTGATTTGGATTCGATTGTATCCGATGAACCCATCTAAGAAGGAGAAAAACTTTTTCCCTGCCAGACCATCTAACACTTGATCTATGAAAGGCAAAGGAAAATGGTCCTTTTCAGTGGCCTTATTCAGTTCCCGATAATCGACACGGATTCTCCACTTACATTTTTCTTTGGCACTAGCACCAAAGGAGAGACCCATTCACTGTCAGAGATGGGGTAGACGAATACTGCATCCAGTAAATTTTGCAATTCTTCCTTGACAATGTATTTAAGGGCTGGATTCATCCTCCTTTGAGGCTGCCTGACCGGTTTGAAATCTTCCTTAATGTAAATGTGATGAGTAAAAACTGAAGGGTGCACTCCCTTCATCTCCTTATAGCTCCAGGAGGAGGCATCTAAATGTTTTCTCAATAAGCTATACAGTTCCTTCTCCTGGGAGGTGGATAGGGATGAGTTGATTTTCAAGGTTGTTTATGGTTCGAACTCTATATTCTTAACACAGAGAGAGGTCGGGTCGGCCCCACAAAGATCAATTAAGGGATTGTCTTGGTTTTCTTTCACTAGATCTTCTAATGGAAAAATACTGGGGGGTGGATTCTGAATTAAATTTTCAATGATATCATCCTCATCTTGCGATTTCCCCCCCATGGCAGTTTCCACTGCACATAGTGGTGTAGAATTGACTTCATCCTCATCCTCCTCCTCCAACCAGAGAGGTAGATCATGTTCTAGCAGGGGTTTAGTTGTTTGGACATATGCCTGTTCTTTATTGTCATGTTCCCAGCTCGATAGCTAATGTAGGCATCTGTAGTAGCCAACCAGGGTCTTCCCAGGATGGGAGGATAATTAGTGAGCTTTGCCTTTAACTGGAGAACTAGGAAATCGGCAGGGTACTCCCAAGAATTAATGGAGACCATCACATCCTGCATAATCCGCTCAGGGGTCGTGGTGGAGCGGTCTGCTAGCTACAGAACTGTTGTGGTCTTTCTCAAGGAGCCCTAGAGGTTGAGTTTGAGCATGGTGTCCTTTGTCATCACATTAATGGTAGCTCCCAGATCAATCAAGGTATGTGGTATCATGGTGCCGTTGATCTGGACATCAACTACTAGGCTTCCAGGGTCTAGATATTTCAGACAGATTACGTGCCCTAACATTAGGTCACACAGTTGTCCTATGACCTTGATGGTTGGGGCATCTCTCTTGCGCCTACTTGGATGCCTGAAGCACTTCTCTTTGATCATCTTATTGTATATGGGCACATCCTTTATGGCTTGGAGAAGTGGTATCTTTACACATAACTGTTTCAATTCTTCCAGAAGTTCAGTTTCTTCTGGAGTGGGCTGTGTTGTTCCAGATAATCTCTCAAGAAAGGGTGGAAGTGCTTTCGGTTCACTTTCCTCTTTATCTTCCTCAACCTCCTGAGGGGGAGGCTGGATATCTGGGAGAACCTTCCTAGATTGTAGGTTAATCTCCTGAATCTCCACAACACAGGTTTGGCATGATGGTTCCCAACTATATACTTGCTAAGCCTATCTATTGTTCAAGTTTGGGTTCGGTTGAGGAGGCATTTGGGGTTTCCTTGGTGGAGCAGGAGGCAATGTTTGCAGTTGAGCAGGTGGTGGAGGCAAAAGTGCAGGAGAAGAGTTGTACTGGGGCCTCCACCCCTAATGAGATTCATTCCACTGAGGTTGTGGCTGAGCATAGGATTGAAATGAATGAGCGGCTGGTTGGGCATGATATTGAGATGGATATGACCAAGGAGGTGTGGACCAGGAAGGATGAGAAGGGGGACCCCAAGAAGGTATGTAAGTGGCTTGATTGGGGTTTTAGTATGCCTGAGATGTCCCTTGCATTCCCTGCTGGTATGGTCTAGGTCCATGCGGTCTCCTTTGGTTCATGAAATAGAGTGGTTCAGTGGCTCCTTTGGCCCCTTGGTATATAGCTTTAAGTTCGGGCAAGGAAGGGCACTTATCTATAGAATGATATTCTTTACAGACTAAAAAAACCTCTATAGAGTTCAATGGACATTCATTCCTAGGATGCCTTCTAGTGCACCTAGGACAAAAAATGGCCAAAGTCTTCTCTGTTTCCTCTGGTTTCTTTTTGATATGCAAGGTATCCATTTTCATGGCAAGAGTCTGCAGCATCTCACTCTTGAAGTCTTCCAACATGTTTCCAAGTTCACTTTTAAGGGATGAACTGGATGAGGAGGTACTGGTTGTGGGTTGACTCCCCCTACCCCTCTTTTTGGCTGCCCTAGAATGGTTTCTAAAAATAGTCCTTATGTCTTCATAAGGTAGTTGGTAGATGTCTCCCCCAGCTAGTAAATGGAGGGTGTCTAGAAGGTCTTCCGAAATTCCTCTGAGTAGGACCAACTTCAGAGATTCGGGGTCAAGTGTGCACCTAACCCTTTTATAACTAAGTTGGAACCTTTCTTCATAATCTTCCAAGGATTCATCACTTCCCATGGTCATTCGAAAGATTTCTTCCATGGTATCTTTTGACCTATAGTGGTCTCGATATTTGTTATTAAAGGCTTTCTGCATTTGAGCCCAAGTTGTGATGCTGTTGCCAGGTAACCCCATGAACCAGCACAATGCTGCATCCTTGAGGGTAGAAGGAAACACCTTCAACTTTAGCTCATCTTTTGCATAGTCATAGGTTCGACAGATAACAACAAACTCAAACAGGAAGGTGCAAGGATTTTCTATAGTCAATCCATGGAAGTGAGGTAGGGCTGAAGGAATTATGTTCTTCATTTTAGTGTCCCCATTGGTCTCTCGGATGGGAAAGGTACCCTCTACTCTTTCTCCATTCCCCCTAGCATTTATGTTTTCAACCATTGTCTGAGGAGGGATGTTTTCTTCCTCTTCTTCTCCTATAGGTTCTTCAAATATCTCTGGTTCTTCCCCTAAAGGTTCTTCTGGATCACTGCCACCGAAGAAGAGAGAAGGGTGGCTTTGTGATGTAGTGGGGGTGTTGGGTAGGAATTTCCTTGAATTATCTCTGTTCCTATGAGGCATGAAAGGAAATCTATTTCTTCTTCTTCTTCTTCTTCTTCTTTTTTTTTTTTTTTTTTCTGCTTGTACCTACAAAACTGAAATTGATTGTACAAACAAATTGCAACTATTGAAATGAACTTGCTGAGAGGAATTTGTAGAATTGAAATGAAAGCAAGTTAATGACTAATCTACCTTTACTGATATGGAAATTACAGAATTGAAAGGACTAATCTACTTTTGTTGAAATGGAAATTGCAGAATTGAAAGGACCAATCTACTTTTGCTGAAATGGAAATTACAGAATTGAAATGACTAATCTACTTTTGCTGAAATGGAAATTGCAGAATTGAAATGAAAGCAAGGAAATGCAGAAATTGAAAGAAACAACTACTCTACTTTTGCTGAAATGAACTACTTAGCAGAATGTTGCAGTAGAAAATAGAAGAAAAGCAGTAATCACAAAATACTTTGACACTTCCCCGGAAGTATTGTAGCAATAATGCTGCAACTCCTGGGCTTCCTACTTTACTTTTATCAACCCAGTAGTTCGTAACAAACTTGGAAGCAACGATGTTGTATGCACAAGTACTAGTTCTTACTGTAGGTTGTCACTTTGTTAGCTGGTGCAAGATTAATAGGAGCTCAAGTCAACTTCTATGATTTCCAGAAGAAGCTTTACGTGTGATGAAAGAAAGGAAAGCTCACTCTACAAAGGCTACCCTATTTGCAAAAAGGAAAAGAAGGCTGAAATGTAAAGTAAACCTAACAAACCCCAATTAACCAACTAACCCTACTTTTATAGAAAGAGAGATGAAAAACCATAAAATGAATGCCATTACCTACTTAGGAAGTAATCAACATTATTCAAGCTATTTCTAGAAGGAAATGAGAAAAAACATCTTTTTGGGTTTTTATGTATTGTATGTGAAATTGTCATGCATGCAATTTATTTGTTTGTGGATGTGGCAGTGATTAGGTGGAGATGGAGGGTGACTTTGGAGTTTGTAGAGATGTAGGAAGGTGTGGGTGGGTCCTAGGAGGCCTCTAGTACTCTTTTGGAGGCTTTCCCTACAATTAGACCTCAAAAAGTCACCTACAGGAATTTCTACAGGAGGCTGCAGGGGATCTATAGGAGGTCTACAAGAGGATCTACAGGAGGATGTCGAGAGCTATTTTATAGGTTTTGAAGGTGGGAAAATGGTTGGATAGGGTAGATGAAGGCTATAAGGATGTGTTGAGGTGTCTAAGGTCCATCTAGAAGGATTAGGAAAGAGAGAGGTGGTTGGATTTGTTCAAGGAAAGGGAAGAAAGTTTATGAGAAAAGTGCAGAAAATTAGGGTATATTTATGAGGGGCTGTGAATTATCTGTGGAACATGTAGAAAAGAGAGATGGTGATGGCTGATTTATTGACTTATTATGAGCAAATATGTACTGCAAGAGAGCTGCAAATCAAACACTGAAACTGAGCAAGCAAAGAAACTAGCTGCACCAAAAAATAGAACTATATCTCATGTTAACTTAAATTCTGATCTAGGAAAATAAAATGCTGAACAACGTTATACAGAAAGGAAAGCATGAATGAAGATTTATTGCAGAAATAGAAATTAGCATGAAAAAATAGATCTAAAGCAAAGCATTAACCTCTAAATCAAGCTACAACACTAGAAATTGCATGGAGAAGACAAATCTATGTTTTTGTGGCAGCAAGTGGGGCTTGACCTCAGTTCATGGTCCTAAAGGGAGGAAAGGAGGTCAAGGATCTGTTGATGACCCTTTTGTATCTTTCTCTTATCACTATTTAACCTACTTCAGCAAATTGAAATGGAAACAACGATGTAAATCACCAAAAGCAACCTATTCTAACCAAGGGAGAAACCTATCTAGCAACAACTAATTCATAAACTATGACAAGATATATAAATACAAAACAAGAGGTGTTGGGCAGCTTGGGTTGGGCCCTAACCCAAGAGCTTCAACCCTCTGAGGTAACTCAGTGCTGGTTCAGAAAAAAATTCATTTTCATTATCAAAATAATAGTCACATTACATAAAACTGTCCACAAAAGTAATCTCGAAGTGAGTTGAGCAAAATCTGCAACAAAAGTGCGAAAATTTGACTAACATCCAACAACCTAATGAGGCCCTAGGCCTCTCTACTTATACAACTGAAGCTCCCAACAACTTCCTTAAAATCAGGGAGGCTTGGCTCCCAAAACTTGAGATAGACAGAAGTTATCCTCCACTTGCTCGGCTGCCTCTTTGGTGCATTGATGTGGCTGCTTGTGCTCTGAGCTTCCTGAAGGAGAATTTGAAGTAGGGAGTCATAAATGAGGGGGACACCCTCCTATAAATCCTCTCCCTTGTTTTCTTTGAATATTTTTTGCCAAATGTCCATTAAATCTTTGACTTTGTCTCCAAAATTGACCAAAAATTTGCATTAAGCACACATTAGACTCCATGGCATAATGACCAACCCAACTCACTCTATTAGCATAAATATAATAAAAAACATGCAATAAACTAATGAGAATGGTGGATTAAGCTAAGTTAGGAGGCAAAATGAGCCCATATAATTACCCATTTATGGGGCTCATCAACCTGTTACGAATGAATCATAATGATTGGGTGCAATGGAGGTGTAGGTGGCGGTGGCACAACGGTTACAATGATCAGATTACGGGTAAGGTAATAATGGACAAGCAATGCAGAATTATTTCAAGGAGGGTGAATACAGGCTATCGGACAACAGTACTATCCCACAGTCAGCATCATAATTTAATCAAGACATACTTCAACACTTATTAAAAAGATTAGATTTCAAAACCCTATACATCTTGCACTTTAAATATTTTTCCTAGGTTAGTAAATAATGAAATAGAGTATCAATTAAAACATGCAATGTTATGATATATCAAAAAACATGTACAGGAAAGTACATATCCATAAATATCCTTGATAAAACACTCCAAGATTGTGTGAATTTTACGTTCTTTCACAGTCAGTTGTGTTCCTACATTAAACCTGCTTGCACTGTGCATCTTGCACCAAAGAATTTTACCAAAATAGATAATCTGATAGAACATACTTCTGTAGTTGGACTTAAAAATATTTGCCTCAATATACAAGAAAAATTTATTCACCATCCTTTGGTGTTTCACAAGCATGCCTTCTGGATTGACTGCATCAAATTTTGCAATCAATTTATGAGGGAAAAAAGAAGTGGGAAGGGGGTAAAAAATTTAGAATGGGAAGGAATATTACAGCAGGGATTCCAGAAACAATATCACCAAGAGGGATAAATGAAACAGGATGTGGAAAAATTCAAGGGAAAAGAGGGATTTTACGAAATCAGGCAAGGGTAGTTTCTTAGAAGAAAGAGGAAGGTAATTCATTGGGGATTTTAGAAAAGAAACTAGTGGGATTATCAAAATTGGAGATAGAAGAAAGACAATGTTTTTACCTTGAAATCTACTTGCACTGGTGTAGGAAAAAAATAACTATAGCGGGAAGTAAGCGTTTACTTGAAATAAAAATGTCCATGCTAGTTACCCCAAACTTGGGTAAGTGCTTGGTTTCGTGAACCTGCTTCTTTTTGGTGGCAGCGAGCATATCTAAAAATAAAGTAACATTCCCTTTTTATGAAAATTTCGATCTTCTTGTTCGCATGCTAGTTTTCAGGTTGATCCTTCTGCAATCATGTCAGTCAATTGATTTTCATAATTACAGGATTTTTTTTTCTTTTTTTTTATACTTTTTATTTTATTATTTTTTCAATAAGGATAAGAAGGAATCAAATCTTCAATAGGTTGGTGTTACCACCTACCAATTCCTTTTCAAATGGTTGTTGGACTTGCTGCATAAAATCTCCTTTAGTAAGGGGCTGAAAATATACCATTAATATATGCCCGTTTACCAGGAACACAAGATTTCGTCCATCAATAGTTTTGATTTCTATCGCTCCATTTTTGAACACTTTGAGCACCTCATAAGATCCAATCCAGTGTGTATGGAATTTTCCTTTAAAATATTTGAATCTTGAATCGTAAAGGAGTACCCAATCACCTGGTTAGAACTGCTTCTTCTGAATGGACTTGTCATGCCACTTCTTGTGCTGTTGTTGAACCAAGATGTTCTACTGAACAACATCCCTTCGGAATTCATCTAACTCGTTTAATTGTAGAAGATGCTACTACTGTGATTCAGAGAGATCTAGTCCCAATTGGACTGCAATCCTGAAAGTCTTGATATGGAATTCTATTGGCAAGAGGACTTGTTTTCCGTACACCAGCTCATATGGTGTGTATCATGTGTTGTTTCTCCAAGTGGTTCAATAGGCCCATAATGCTTCCGGTAATTTTTCAGCCCAATCCTTTCTGTGCATGTTTACCGTCTTTGTGAGGATGGACTCAATCACCTTATTCGTGGACTCCACCTGACCATTTGCTTGCGGGTGATACGGTGTAGATTTCCTATGTCGTATTTTGTACTGCTCAATCACACCCTGTACCATATTAGAAATAAACTATGGTCCATTGTCAGAAACAATTTCTCTAGGCACACCAAATCTAGTAAAGGTTTCAGTAAAAAGAAAATCAGCAACTCTTTCAGTAGCAAAAGAAACAACTTTAACTTCTACCCATTTTGTAACAAAATCTGTACAAATCAAAATATGCTTTTTATTTGATGATGTTGGATTTATTGGTCTTACGAAATCAATGGACCATTTTTCAAAAGGCTCAATCATAACCTGAGGAAATAAAGGCATTTCATTGGTTTTATTAGGCTGGCCAACTCGTTCACAGCTGTCACACCGCTTCACATATTTTTTGGCATCTTTGAACAAAGAAGGCCAAAAATAGCTAGTTCGTAACACTTTGTATGCAGTCCGCTTATCAGCGAAGTGACCCCCACAAGGTTCATCATGGGAAGATTTTAAAATATCAAACACTTCTTCCTCTCTTACACATCTACGAATAATGAGATCTGCTCCAGTGTAAAATAGGTCTCCTTGGATCCAGGAATATGCAACACTTTTCTGAATGATATTCCGCTTTTCACGAGCGGATAAGTGAGGTGGTAATTTTCCAGTGACTAAATAGTTAGCTATGTCAACAAACCATGGGGATTTTGTTGACACAGAAAAAAGATGTTCATCAGGAAAATCATCATCAACAGGAATTGCTTCACCAGGATTATTTAATCTTGAAAGATAATCTGCTACTACATTTGATTTTCCTGGTCTATCAACAATAGTAATATTAAATTCCTATAACAATAGCAACCACCTAGTCACTCTACTGCTAGTTAATGGTTTATTCATCAAATATCTTATTGCGGAATGGTCAGTATGTACAAAGACTTCATATCCTGTAATATAATGTCTGAATTTATTAATAGAAAAAATTACAGCTAAAAAATCTTTCTCAGTAACCGTATAATTGAGTTTAGCAGGTGACAAGTTTTTACTAATGAAATAAATAACATAAGATTGTTTATCTTCTTCTTGTCCTAAATTTGCGCCAATAGCAGTATCTGAGGCATCAAAGGAAATATGGAATGGTAGGGACCAGTTTGGTCCTCTCAAAACTAGTGCCTGGACTAACTTTTCCTTCAATGTCTCAAAGGACTATTGGCAAGTTATGGACCAAGAAAACTCACTATCTTTAGCCAAATGTCAGAAAGGGGGGTATCTATCCTTGGGAAATTCTCAATGAATCTCCTATAGTAGCCTGCATGTCCTAGAAAACCTCTGACTTCCCTTTGAGTTTTGGGTATAGGAAGACTCAAAATGAATTCTATTTTTGCAGGGTCAATTTGGATACCTTTGTCAGAAATAAGGTCGCAAAGAACCACTCCCGCTTTGCACATTAATCCACATTTCTTATCACTCAAGGCGAGATAAGCTTCTTGGCAATGAAGAAGCACTTTTTCTAGATTCTTGAGGGCTTCCTAAAATGAATAACCGAACACAGAGAAATCATCCATATAGATTTCTACGCACTCAAGGTCAGCAAAAATAGCCAAAAATTCCCTTTGAAAGGTAGCTGGGGCATTACATAGCCCAAAGTGAAGTACTCGGTAAGAAAATGCACCTCATGGACATGTAAAAGTGGTTTTTTCTTGATCCTCGGGTGTTATTTGTATCTGGTTATATCTAGTAAAGCGATCTAAAAAAGAAAAGTACTCCTTACCAGTAAGGGTATAGAGTACTTAATCAATGGAAGGAAGGGGGAGTAATCTTTGAGAGTGGCTTTATTCAATTCTCTGTATTCAATACAAATGCACCATCTCCCATCTTTATTTGGGACTAATACTAATGGAGAGACCCACTAGCTGTCAGAAATGGGGTAGATAAAATCAACATCTAAGAGTTTTTGCGATTCTTCCTTTACAATGTCTCTTAGAGCTGGGTTCATTCGCCTTGGGGTTGTCAGACAGGTCGGGCTCCATCTTGAATATAGATATGGCGTGTACAAGTTTCAAGATGGATGCCTTTCATATATTCATAACCCCATGTAAAGGAATTGAGATGGTTTCGCAACAAATTCACAAGCTGCTTTTACTGAGAAGGATCCAAGTCTGAACTGATATACAAGGATTTACCTAGACTAATCTCAACAAGAGTAGTATCAGGTTCAAGGGTACACAAAGGTGTCACTAGAGATGTTGATGATGGAGGTAGAGAGTCATGTTTTTCCTGAAAATATAGACTAAAAATATGACTCATTGAATCGAAATTAGGCATGGTGACTAGATTGTTCAGGAAGTCTTGAATCTCACCCTCTTGTGAGGACTTAGCATTCTGGTGTATCAAGAAAACAGGTTAAGTCTCCTCATCACTACTGTAGTCTAGCCATAAAGTGTCTCGGGGTTCTTGAATAGATCTAGCGGGTGGATATAAGGTGACCTTCTTTATGAAATATCTATGCGAAATATGTATATCACCAAAATGACATCCAATATAAGCATCGGCCGTAGCAAGCCATGGTGATCCCAAGATCAAGGGATGCCCTCCCATAGGGTTCTTTGGCTGAAGCACAGTGAAATCTACGAGATATTCCCAAGAATCTATGGAAATGACCACATCATCCAACACCCCTTCTGGCTTGATTTTAGATCTATCCGTCAGTTCAAGCACAGTGGGAGTAGGACGAATATGGACTAATCCAAGTTGATCCATGGTTTTCTTGGTCATAACATTAATGGTTACTGTTAGGTCTATAAGTACATTGGAGACAAGGACATCACCTATCTGAATAGAGACAACAGGGTTTCCGGGGTCGATATATTTTTCCATGTGCATACACCCTATCATCAACTCTGCTACTCTACCAACAAATTGAATAGTTTGAGGTTCCAATCTTCTCCTTCCTGTCTTCTTGAGACATAGTTCCCTAATGATTTTTTTACAAATGGGGATCTCTTTGATATCTTGGAGCAAACGTACCCTTATAAAAAGGTTCCTAAGCTCAGAAGCTAGGCTAGACTCAGGAATGGGGTCTTTCTTCTCCACAACTAACCTCTCTGGATAGGGAGGTCGGTTGGAAGAAGATGATAAGGGCTCATAATGTACAAGGTGTTGTGGGGAAAAATGCCTATGCAGGACGATCCTATCCACCTAAGGTGTGACAGTGCCTTAGCAACAAACGAATACAGCTACACTGGTTTCTTCCTTTATGAAATGTGAAAGAAGAGAGATCAATAGACTTACCGGTGTCTTCCGTTTGTCCCTCGATCCAATCTCCCTTCTCTTTGGGTGTTCACAGCTACTTGCCTTCTTGCTTATCCAGCTACAACTTCCTGCAAGATCACAAGAGAACAGCTACTTGCGACAAGAGAAGAACACTACACAAAGACAAATTTCACATTCATAACTAGTTTAGGATTAGAAATAAACCAAATACACTAATACATTTATACATCAAAATACATTAGCATATAGGAGAAACCAAGATAGCTTTATTGACGAATAACAAGGTTCAGGAAGAGATACAACCCAGAGGGCTCCAATCCAGCATCTCCTTCCCAGCAAATGGAATTCCTATCTTCAGCCCCTTCAAAGCATTAAGCATTCAATGATTGCAGTCTCAAACCAACAGCAATTCTTTGCAAGAACAAAATTCCAGCCTCTAGATCTCATGGAGGAGAGATCCATATATAGATGTTTGGAGAGAGGATGAGTCAGCTTGAGATCTGACTAGTGTCCTCTCCCTCTGTCAGTTCTTGCGTCCACTTGGAGGTTCTTGCTTCCACTTGGAGATTTGGAACCTCTTACTCATCACCAGTCGAATTCCCTGAGGCAAGTGTCATTTTGGAAGCTTCCTGGGTTCTGACACCTTGAGGAATGAGTCTGCCACTTGTCCAATCTCGCTCAGTGCAGGTAGCCAGTGTTGGAGTTGACATTCAGCGCAGGTAGCCAGTGGATCCATTGACATTCAGCGCAGATGGTCAGTGGAGCAGTTGACATGATCCTGAATTGACTTGTTTTTGAGCAGTTTCAGGTGGAGAACTTTTGTGAATTGCTGTGGTTTGTTAGCCTTGTTCCTCTAGGGGTAGGAACAACATGTTTAGGGACTTTGGACCCCTTAGATTATGGACATTTCATGCTCAATGCTGTAAGGCACAAAAATGTCTATAACAGTTGCCCCCTAAAGTATGAGGCTGTTTATCGGGCGAAATGCTTTATTAGGGGGATCCGAAGTTCATCCAATGCTGGGAGGAGACCTGTAATACAATACAATACAATACATTATTTTTCATATGCTTTCATGATCTAGCTGAGGCGGGCATTCCCATGCTCAGCTTTATAAATTCATTTTTCTGTACATAGAACAGACAATCGTCTGATGGTAGACGGATAATTTTGATGAAATTATCATCCTTTGAGTAGGATGATCATCTGCTGCAATGATGTACATGTCAATGTCTTTATCTTTCCTGAATATATATCGCAACCCGGAAGGATGAAACTAGATCCGGGGTCTTCAAACTCGTTCGATCTTCACTCCAAGTACAAGTCGATCCATGTGAGAATTGTTCTGAAGTCGAACATGGAAAGACATCGCTTGATTACCGGTCAATGATGTAAACCGTTAACAAGCGCGAGAGGAATCACCGATAATGATAATGACCCTCAAGGTAGTGCAGTACAATTCACGTGGTGTGAATAAAGGACTTGGCGTCGAACACCACGCAAAATCTTTCGGTCGAAGGTCATTGATGTATACCTGTCGCCGGAAGTGAGAAACTTGCCATTGTGGCATGCAAGCTTCAAAGTACTGAAGGGGTTGTTCCTAGATCAACTTCTTGGATAATGAGCTGATGTCGACAAGAAGCAATCCGTCACAGGAGGGCCTTAATGAATCCCACATCAGTGACACGGAACGAAGCTAATGATTTTAATGGAGGTGAAAACGATCTGTGACATATGATTCAGGGTGGCGGTCATGAATGGATGAAGGATAATGTATGGCAGTGGATGGGACCCGGTTGACTCTTTCTAAACGACTTCTCTTGAACATATGGCGACACTGATGCGATGGATCGGTAGAATTACCCCAAATATGGATGGTATGGCGAGACCATGGTGATGTGACCGGTGAATGAAACAACCCAACCCGATTGTGGTACGGAGGAAAAGTGTCATGTTCAAGAGCGACTTGCTACCATCAAAGTTTTCTTTAGTTTCTCCCAATTTTTCCCCAGTCATTGCTGACCAGTACCTCTTTATTTTTGTCAAGCTTGAGGAGGATAACATATGCTTGTTCTATAACCTGCCCTTCGGGCAAGCCCATCGCTATGTTTTAACGAGCCTAGCGATAGTGAAACTCGTTCTCGTCTAAAGACAAGCTTGTCGCTATTTAATAATTTTAACGAGTCTAACGACAAGGATAACTCGGTCCTTTTCATTTTTAGAGAGTCTGAAAAGGTACATAAAGTCAACTCCAAAATTCCTTTTTCGTCATCTAATCCCTTAAGTCTGAAAAAGTATAAAACAATACAGAAGGGATGAGTTTTCGATAGTTTTAACGAGCCGAATAAAACAAGCGCTCGATCTTTTTGTGCAATAATCCCTCAGGTCCAAAAAGATTAAAAAATAGAGGAGGGATAGCTCTTCCGGTCGCTTTAACGAGCTGGAAGGCCAAAACTCGGCAATCTTTTCATATTTTACGAGTCAGTTGAAAAGAGCTTAAAGAAGACTCGTCTTTTGAGGAACGAGTGATAAACAGGGATAGCAGCTGATTCCAAGTACAGGTTGGAATTTTCCAATCACGACAGTGTCACAAGGATGGCTAGGTGAAATCACTCTTCGCAACTGTTCCTCAAAATGGGTAAACAATCATATGGAGGTGAACGATCAGCCAATGGAAAAGTGGAGGTGATGGTGCAAACACGACCAAGGCTTTAATGGCTGATAAGGTTACATTCACGGTGGTTATTTACCAGGTAGGTTCATTTTTTATTTTAAAATGAGCTTAAACGCTGGTGGAAACACTTGCTCATTGCTTATGTTTATTTTTTAACGAGCATGAAGCCCGCGTTAAAACTGCTCGGATCTTACGTTTATTTTTTAACGAGCATGAACTTTATGCTAAAACTGCTCGATTATATAGTCAAATTTTGATTTTTTACCATAACTAGCTTTTCTCTTTTCAAGGATAGTACTGCATTCTCAATTGCTGCATCAAACTTAGTTAGAAATGAATAAAATTTGCTTGAAAATGAGATTAAAACCCTAATATTTCGCTTTGAACTACGTAAAAAGCAATTAAAAAGTGTTTTTACCTCTCATTTTACCATTTCATTTGAACTTGGTTTGTTGGAGTTTTGGAGGTGTCTCTTCCCCCTTGATTTTCACCAGCTGATTTCGGGAGATTCTGTGGACGATTCTCGGCGCCGTCTGGACCAGGTAGGAGCTAAACCCTAGCTCTTTCTTTTCATGGTTTCATTTTTCCATTCTGTGCTTGTTTCCTTGTCTTTCTGAGCACCTGGGGTTTTGTCAGGGCGCCCTGCCATCAACGCAGGTGGTCCATTCGAAACCTGCGTTGAATGTCAATCTGCCTTAAGGCAGTTTGACCTTCAACGCAGGTGGGACACTGGTTACCTGCGTTGGACACAAAAACTGGTCTTCTTGCACAGTTTTTTGATGAAATTTTGCCAGTTTCTCATCAAATCCAGGAACTTACTCTCTCTCTTGTTTGTTTTGCAGGGATCTTTGAGCAAAATGTCCCTTACATGGCGAGAACGAGGACATGAAGAAGAAGATATGATCGCTCTCCATGACCTTGTCACGGTGAACGCACTGTGGAACTGTGGCCTGCTGAAGTTTTTCCGTATCTCTAGCATGAGAGCACAAATCTCTTTACTGCAGTATATGCTTGATGCTTGGGATCCCATCGACCAAGTATTCCAGATTAGGGGAAAATCCATCCCCTTGACCATAGTGGACATTTACTTCTTGACTGGGTTGTCAAGGCAGGGTGCCCCCATTTCTTTGTCAGGTTCGGCCCGGGGGAATGACTCCGTGAGAGATTATGTCCGCCAGTATTGCAGGGAAGGTTCCCAGCCGAGCAGAGACGGCAAGGTTGTTATCCGTGAGATTACTGACAGGTCTCCGGGGTCCATTCTGTATACTATTGGTAGGATGGCCGGTAGCGCATCTCTTCATGTTGCCAACAGGTCTTATGTACAGCACGCCTTGGAGTGTCTCCAACCGAAAGTATTCAACTGGTGTGATGCAGTACTTGTTCAGATGAAAAGTCAATTGACTAAGGTAAAGGACGGGAAGCTGAAGAACTTTGGATTTGGTTCTGTTTTGACTGCCTTTGCCTTGGAGAAAATACCACTGATGCAGCCTCAGTATATTGCACTCGACCTGCCTTCTCCTACCGAGCCACGCATGCAGAGATGGGTTGACCACATGTCTAGGCATGCCAGTCAATCTCAGATTACTTTCACTAATACCTTCTTCAGGTGGTTCGAGCGTCAGGAGATGGTCTATTCCGAGTACCCATATGTCGGCATGGATTTCCGAGGTGATTCGGATTTGGTGTTACCGGATGGTGAACAGTGGGGCGCTATTGGTAAAATCTTCGACCATATTACTGTTTACTGCTCTTATTTATAATGTCCTTGTGCTTTATTCTATCAATACTTTAATCAAACTCATGTGTGCATGCAGATGTTGGTCCTGTTCGTCCAGCAGTTCGCCCGAGAGCGCCAGTTGCTGCCCCGGCAAGGGAGACTGCTGGGAGAGTTATTCTCCGCGACCTTGATGTAGCCGAGACCCTTACAGCTATGCAGGAGCAGGTTGAGAGCCTTACTCTTGGCATTCCCGATGTGAGGATTGATGAGCTACCTTTACAGTTGCAACGGCATACTACTGGCGTGCCTAGACGATGGACTCGTCTCTTGCGCATGATTGCACAGGCCATGACGTGCTATCATGAGCATCACTAGACTAGGGTGCCCCCTAGCACTTTTGAGTTTTTGGGTCATATGACCGATTTTGTCTTGGTTACAGAACATTATGTATGAACGATAAACAACTTATATATATATATATTTTGATTTTCGAGGTTTATTCTGGTTGAGTTATATATGATCCACTTGTACAACATTGATGATGCATTTCTTTTTATAAATGTCGCAAATGTCTATCTAACACATAGTTTGCTAATGAGTCAGTTAATGTGTTTAAGTTTCTGGAAATATGCTGGTATTGAATTGAATCAAATTGTCTTTCCAAAATATCAACCCTTAGGAACATGCGATAAATAGCTGGATTGCGAACGGAATATATACCATTGAGTTGTAGTATTACGAGCTGTGAGTCTAGCCTAACGATTAGTCGGCGTATACGACGAGTGATGGTGTCAGAGATTAGTTCTATCAACGCGCTATACTCAGCCATGTTGTTCGTTGATTTCCCAATACACACACCTCTGAAACTTACTAACTCACCGCTTGGATCAAAAATGGCCCAGGCTGCGGAGGATAGGTTCCGCGAACTACGACTTGCTCCGTCGGCATATCCAACACATGTCTCCAGAAGGTTTGACATCTGCAATAAATGTAAAAAGGTGGATCACTCGACCAAACAAACACTTTAGCAAAAACAAAATACAACAAAAGCATACAGGTTACTATTTAAGCATAGTAACGCTTGAGGTACAACCCGTTGCGGGGTTGCGCCAGTGGAATTCCGTCATAATCCATTAACTCGTAGGCTCCTTTTGCTAACACTCATTTAACAATATAGGGGCCCATCCATAAGGAATTAAATTTACCTACTCCCAATTTATCGGATTCTTGGTCGTAAAGCAAGACCAAGTCACCTTCTGAGAAGACACGGGGTTTGACATTTTTGTCGAATTGTGCCTTGACTCATTTCTTATGGGCTTCGTTAGCCAAAGTGGTGTCACGACGGGTTTCATCCAATTGGATTAATTCCAAGAAACGTGCCTCTTCTTCTGAAGTTCCGGGGAGGAGATCAATTGTGAGTTTAAGAGACGAAATTTCACACTGGACTGGTAAGACTGCCTCCAGGCCATACACCAGTTGAAAAGGTGTGAACCCAGTCGCATTCTTTACTGATGTTCGGTAAGCGCACAAGGCTGAGTACAGGATTAGGTGCCACCTTCTTTTATGAACCCCGATCATCCTTTGCAACATACGCTTCAGGACTTTGTTGATTGCTTCAACTTGTTCGTTGGCTTGCGGATAATACGGGGTAGAGCTGTCGTGAGATAGCCCTAGCTTGGCAGCTAATTCAACCATCATGTGATTGTGAAAATGCGATCCATGATCTGTCACTATAGCCTGTGGTACGCCGAACCTGGCGACTACATGATTGAAAAAGAAAAGGGCAGCTGTTTCACCAGTGTTATCCAATGTAGGCATCGCCTCGCCCCATTTGGTAAAATAGTCAACGGCGACTATAATATACCCATGCCCCCCGGTCGAGGTGGGGTTACATTGCATGAAATCGATGCCCCATTTGGCGAAAGGCCCAACAGCAACTATTGGCTGTAAAGGTGCGGGTGGTCTTCTGGTTTTTCTATCAAAAATTTGACAAGCATGGCAACTTCTGACTGCGATTATGCAATCTTTGAACATGGTTGGCCAGAAGTATCCTGCTCGTAAGATTTTTTGTGCTATTGCATATCCAGATTGATGCCCCCCACACGCGCCTGAATGACACTCATTCAGGGCTTTTTCGGCCTCCTCATGGGTAAGGCACCTCCTCAGGACTGTATCGATACCACGACGGTAAAGCGTATCACCGACGATCATGTAGTCTTTAGCTTGGTATCGTATACGTTTCTGTTCAGAGTGAGAGGTGTTAGGCCTGAACTTTTGGGTTTGGAGATAAATTATGATATCTCCATACCACTCATTTCTTGTAGATATCAGAAACAAATTCTCGTCCATGATTGATTCTTCGGAGGTTTCATCGTTGGACGATGATGGGAGATCGCACAGTAATTCTGCGAAAACTAGAGCTTTCTTTGATTTGGATTTTACAAATTCCAGATCAAACTCTTGAAGGATCGCTATCCATTTTGAATATTTGCCCCCCAGCAACTGTCGCGACAATATGTAAGTCATGGGGTTGCAATCTGATAGAATGGTAGTTTTCCGAAAGAGGACATAATGTCGAAATCTTTGAATCGCTTGAACAGCTGCAAGCGCTAGTTTTTCAACATAAGAATATTTACTTTCTGTATCATTTAAGTTTTTACTTAAATAATATATAGGATGTTCAATTCCATCGACTTCTTGAACTAAAACCATCGCAATGGTCGTATCCGCTGCAGCCAGATATAGGTTAAAATCTCTTTGATAGTCTGGGGCATACATTAATGATGCTTTTACTAGAGAATCTTTCAGAGCATCAAAGGAAGCTTGCGCCACCTGATCCCAAACAAAAGGTACATCCTTTTTCAAAAGACGAGTATAACCTTTAGCAAGTTCTGCGTAATTTGGAATGAACCTCCTCAGAAAATTTGCTTTCCCTTGGAGTTTCTAAATCTGAAGCAAATTTGAAGGTGGAGGCAAATTAATGATTGCCTGAACCTTGCAAGGATCGAGACGAATCCCATCCTTAGAGACTACAAAGCCAAGTAAACGACCAGAACCGACGCAAAACACACATTTGTGTGGATCGAGTCTTATCTTGTAGTGTCGGCAACGTAGAAATATCGCTCTTAAATGCTGCGGATGATCAATCCGCTTTCGCGAATGAGCCGGGAGGTCGTCGAGATAAGGTTGAACGATGTTCTTGATGTCATGGAAGGCATAATTCATTGCCCTCTAAAACGTCGCCCCTGCGTTCTTTAAACCAAAGGGTAATTTTCGATAAGCGAATGTGCCCCATGGACAAATAAATGCAGTCTTTGACTGGTCCTGTGGGCGGATATTTATTTGATTATACCCGGAAAATCCATCCATAAATGAAAAGATTTCACATCCGGCGCATTCATCAATTATCTGGTCGATGAAGGGTGTAGGGTAGTTGTCCTTTGGACAAGCTTGGTTTACATCCCTATAGTCGACACACACTCTAATTGTCCCTTGTTTCTTCATAACAGGGACAATATTCGATACCCAATCGGTTAGAGGAAACGGGTAGATGAAATCAGCATGGAGGAGCTTTTCAACTTCTGCTTTAATGGCAGCGGCTTTCTTGGGGTGCACCTGCCGAAGCCGTTGTCTTACTGGTTTGACATCAGGATACATTTTAATTTCATGTTCAACGATACTCGAGTCAATGCCTGGCATTTCATCATATGACCAAGCAAAGACATCTCTGAATTCGCGAAAAAGAGCGTTATATATTTCCAGTTCTGAAGGGGAACAGCCTTTGCCGACATAAATATTCTCTACAACATTTGTTTTAGTCGAGATATTTATGGCTATAGTCTCTTCAATATTGGATAAGTTTCGCTCGGAATCCATCATATTTACAGTATTTGATAGGAATTCAAAAACTGAAGGGTGATAAAGGTCAAGTTGAGTATCTTCTTCATATTCCGGAAGAAGGGAACGATGGTGGCAATCATTCCATGGTGCCCCCTCAATCAACATTGATTGTAGAATTCCTTCGTCAGTCCCATGTACTTTTGACCAAGGATCTAATGGGGTACCATATTCTCTAGACCTATCTACCCAAACGCTTGATGAGCATTGACTTGGGTTCGCCTCCCATGCTTGAAACATTGATTGCTACAATATTTCTATAGGGCTTGGGGGCAAAACCATTGCATGATCCATTTCGACATCGTCTTCTGAGATCTTCGTAGAAGATATCATGTTGCAGGCTCTTACGAATGCTACTTCTCCTATATAGAATGGAGGTGGAAGTGCGAAAGTTCCCATTAATGTGGGGTCTTTGAGTAGGCCTACTCCGATGTCTTGAAGCGAATGGTTGCTTCCATGGATCATGGGAATGCTTCCTGTAACTTGTGAACCATTAGGGAGGAAGTTTTGTTGGTCGACGATCGTAATCCCTCCTTCAAACATGAATGCGATCTTCCTAAAATAAGTCGACACAACAGCTGCCATGGCATAGATCCATGGTCTTCCCAGTAGGATGTTGTAGTCAAGATTCCCATCGATGACTTCAACATCTATTTCTACTGTTTTTCCTCCCAGTTCAACCTTCAAGTTATTAAGGATACCGTACGGGGTATAAGTCCTTCCGTCGAAAGCTTTTAATGTCATCGAAGATCGCGACAAGGTTGGAGATCCTAAAGTTTTCCAGCAACTCATCGACATAATACATGTAGATGCCCCCTCATCAATAATTGTTCGGTGAACAGTTTTGTTGAGGGCTTTCACTTGAATAAGGAAAGCTAGTTGAGCTGGTAACTGAGGATCGTATCCTTTGTGATCAAAAGATACAAGATTGAAATCCTTAGGATCAACCCCACCAATAGCCGATAACAAAGCCTACCTTTGGGATGGGCAAATTTTGTAATACTTCAAGAGTCGACATAGCGGATGGCGATTGGGCCAAATCTTCCACTATGTTATAATGCTGCGCCGCTCTGGCGCGGGGATTAAATGTCGACTTGTGTACTACTCCCTTTGGCGGTTTTATTGTTAATTCAGGAATGATGGGTGGTACAACTTCTGTCGAAGTTGTTGTCGAACTACTTGGTTGATCTTTACCTTTGTCGTTCGACAACTGCGGATTCCCGTAATCTTTGTTCCTTGTCGAAATCAAAGCATCATTCTGCTGTTTTGAAACCGACAACATAAGCACTTGCGACGGGGAAGCATTTCCACTATCAACCAGATTTTGACCTGGATTGGGAAATGGATCAGTTAACACAGCTGAGGTTTGTGAACTTTTAAAGAATCTTCTAAGCTCAGCTTTGTATGGACAACCAGTTGTCCAATGATCCTCGTCACATATCATGCATGGACTTTTTGGTTTCCCTCTCCTAGGAGGGTTTGAAGAAGTTTTTCCGGGAGATGACTCACCCTGTTTCTTCTTTTTCCCTTTGTTTTGCTTCTTCTTGCTTCCTGGTTGATTGGTTTCTTTGCCTTTATCTGCTGATACGGCATTTACTTCCGAAGCAAGAATTTCTTCTTTTGCATTTTGATCTGAATTCTTACGGGCTTTCTTAGACGAAGCCTTTGTCGATTTCGCGTTTGCCGTGCCAATTGCGCCATCGCCGGCATGAGAGTCACAATTTGATTTAGGAGGAGGAGGAATTGAAAATTCCGGTCTAGGGGCGTCAGGTATTTTGTCGTAGAGCGTGTCAGACTGAGTATAAACTAAGTCTAAATATTGTGCACGAGCAATAACTTGCTCCTCTATTACGACTCCCCCCTTTGCCACATCTTCTGTTATAGCAGGAAGTAATGACTTTATAAACCATTCAGCTAACAGCTGATGGGGAACGTATGTTTTCACCATCCTACGACGACGACGCCACTCATGTATATGATCGGATATATGAGTGGCAGTTGTCTGCTTGAAGTTGGTTAAGATTTCGGTTCCCGTTTCATACCTTATCGGTAATTGAAAATGGGTTAAGAAAGTCGTGGCTAGGGAGCTAAAATTTTCGAACGAGGCTCTAGGTAATTCAATATACCATTTTGCTACTGGACCCGTTAACGTCCTCTGGAAAAGGCGAAGCCTTATCGAATCATCATTTAGGGTGTTTGATGAACACCACAGATGAAAAGTCATCACGTGATTCGATGGGTCTTCACCTGGATTTCCATTGAATTTAGGAATGTCAGATGGAAGTTTGTGAGGAATCGCTGGCCACCAAGGGGCGTAAGCAATTGGATCATTGGTTAACCGGTGTAAATTGGGTAACTCTAAAGTTGCCACGAATGGTAACTGTTGATTCAGGTTAGGTGAAGCATACCCGGGGTACGATGGGATCGCCTGAGCAATGGGCCTTTGCATACCAGCATAATGTAATTGATGTTGGTACAACTGATACGGTTGGTGGACTTGACCACTGTAAAGCGGTTGGTTTTGACCGTTTTGAATATACGGTTGTCCACTGTTCGCAAAGATCTGCTGCTCAGAACCTTGGTACACTTGCTGGAATTGTGGTTGTTGGTATTGCACTAGCCACGGTTGTGAAGCCATGTTCTGTTGTGCTATACTAACTGCTGGACCAAGGTGTGGGGTAATTGTACCCGTTTGGACCTGTGTCGCCCCACCAGTTGGCGATTGCGGTTGTGACCCAGGGTCAAGGGGCTGTTGCATTACAACCTGAGAAATCTGAGGTTGACATACAACAGGCATCGCTTGAACTTGTGACACTGTTACAATAGCCGGTGTGGTCGGGATGTTCGACATAGGTACACACTGTTGCATAGAATATACAACCCTTGGTTGTTGAGGTAGCATAGGTACCCAACCACTTGATGTAATTCCAGTATAACCTGAATACTTTTGTGAACTCCCTCATGGATACCCTCCCAGAGGGGGTAATGAAAGGGCATACTTCCCCCCATACGGTAGCAATCCGGAACTCAAGGGGATTGTTTGTCCTTGTGGACTGGATTGCCCAAATTGACCTCCAAATGGATCAATCTGGCGAGTCTCAACATAAGAGTTGCTGGATGTTATTCCGGATGAACAAACTGGAATAGACCACACTGTCGAAATAGTCCCTTGGTGGACTCCTTCTAGCAGTTGCGAGCTAGTCGGGACAGATGGTATTCCGACAAACATTGTCGGAGTGACGGCAGGGGCTTCTGCTGTCACTGTGTCGTTCGACACAGTCCCTCGATCCAATCTCCCTTCTCTTTGGGTGTTCATAGCTACTTGCCTTCTTGCTTATCCAGCTACAACTTCCTGCAAGATCACAAGAGAACAACTACTTGCGACAAGAGAAGAACACTACACAAAGACAGATGTTCACATTCATAACTAGTTTAGGATTAGAAATAAACCAAATACACTAATACATTTATACATCAAAATACATCAGCATATAGGAGAAACCAAGATAGCTTTATTGACGAATAACAAGGTTCAGGAAGAGATACAACCCAGAGGGCTCCAATCCAGCATCTCCTTCCCAGCAAATGGAATTCCTATCTTCAGCCCCTTCAAAGCATTAAGCATCCAATGATTCCAGTCTCAAACCAACAGCAATTCTTTGCAATAACAAAATTCCAGCCTCTAGATCTCATGGAGGAGAGATCCATATATAGATGTTTGGAGAGAGGATGAGTCAGCTTGAGATCTGACTAGTGTCCTCTCCCTCTGTCAGTTCTTGAGTCCACTTGGAGGTTCTTGCTTCCACTTGGAGATTTGGAACCTCTTACTCATCACCAGTCGAATTCCCTGAGGCAAGTGTCATTTTGGAAGCTTCCTGGGTTCTGACACCTTGAGGAATGAGTCTGCCACTTGTCCAATCTCGCTCAGCGCAGGTAGCCAGTGGAGCCATTGACATTCAGCGCATATGGTCAGTGGAGCAGTTGACATGATCCTGAATTGACTTGTTTTTGAGCAGTTTCAGGTGGAGAACTTTTTTGAATTGCTGTGGTTTGTTAGCCTTGTTCCTCTAGGGGTAGGAACAACATGTTTAGGGACTTTGGACCCCTTAGATTATGGACATTTCATGCTCAATGCTGTAAGGCACAAAAATGTCTATAACACAGGGATAAACTGAATGGTGTCATATTTTTCAGAATGGTCAGGAGTTTCCTCCTCTCATTCATCATTGATAATCACCATAGGTTGCTTTTGATTTTTTGAGGTTACTACCCTCCCTGATCTCAATTGGAGATCATTGACTCCAACTGGCATAGTCCGATATTTGGATGAAGAAAGTGGGTTCATAGAATGGATCATTTGTACCACTTTATTATTGGGGTTGGGTAAAGGTTGAGCAGGTAGCTGAGAAGGTTGAAACAATGGAGGTAAAGATAATGGTGGCATAGGTTGACTCAGCAAAGGTAATGATGGTTAAGGCATTGGGTAAGGTGCATATGTAGGAGGGTATGATTGCATAGGTGCATGATAAGATGATGTGAATGATGTGAATGGTTTGGCCCTCTCCATCCTTGTTGCCAAGATTGGGGGGGTTGTTCATACTGATATTGATTCCCATGCTACCAATGTTGAGAGTGACCAGTGTTAGGATAGGAATATGAGTGTGCATTGTAACCAAAAAAATGTGGTGGAGGTTCAGGAACCATACCGACACTTACCTGAGGCCAATTTCTTCTTGCTCCCATAGCATGTAGTGATTCAGCTTCAGGTTGTCCCCCTTCAAGTACAGCTTTCAGCCCAGGTATGGAGGGACATTTTTCTGTAGCATGGTTTGTTGAAAATGGTAACAAGAAATTGCTAAAAGTAGAAGTGCTAAAAATAACAGTGTGGGTACTAGTGCTGGATTGGGCAACAAGGAATGAAAAATGGAAGTGCTGAAAATAGAAGTTATATTTTTACCAGTTCAGTTTGGATTCCTATTTTAGTCAGTCCCTAGACTAAAAATAGGAAGTAAAATTCAAATTTGATATTAACATCAGTTTGAAAATTAATTAATTAATTCATCTTGAGTTAATTAGTTAAGGAAAATCAAACTTGATGTCTATGTGAGGAAATGCAACAGTTTATCTATTAATTGAGGAATTTATCCATCAGTTAAAGGGATAAGGATGAGTTCTATATTGAGTAGTAATTAGTTGGCTCAGTTAACTGAGTCAAGTCTAGTTATATATGATTTAAACAATTTTTTTAAATTAAGTAAGTTCAGTTAGTTAATGCTTGCATGCATGTAATTGCTGTACTTCAGATAACTGAAGATTCTTTCATGAATAACTCATGCATGTCAGTTCAGACAAAGACCCAGTTGAGATCAAAGAAGGGACAATGTACTATCAGTTGGATGGATTTTTCCTATAAAGGAAAATCATCCAAGTAGAAGGATTAGGGTTCCTTGAGGATTGTGCAGTTTTACAGGGTGTGAGATCAGAGTGAGAGATTAGTGTTACACTTGGTAACAGAAGGATCACCTAGTAAAAACTGTGCAAAGAAATAGGAGGCTTGGAGGGCAGAGGAGAAGGCTTAGGAGAAGTCTTGATTCCCTGTAAGCATCCTCGGGATAAATTCTTCTGTGTTATGTGTGATTGATTTCTCCATATCAGTTATATGTGTTCTTATTGATGTTGTTGATGTTCGATTAAGCTTCCGCTAAATTGGTTGTAGAAGTAGATCAATTATTTTGCTTTAGTATATTGCATTACCAAGTGATCTACAGGTGGGAAATTTCTACATGATATCAGAGCTAGTTGATTTGTAGAAAAAGTTCTACATGGTATCAGAGCTAGCTGATTTGTAGGAAAATTCTACAAAATTCTACATGGTATCAGAGCACAGGTGATCAAGGAGAGAACAATATATTGAGAGGAGATTTCAAAGTTTTGAGCTTTGGGCCGAGAGTTTGTAAAGCAGATCTAAAAATTTTTGTACAAAATTTTCAGAAACAAATAGAAGATTTGGATTCCTTGTGGAAAAAGACCCAAAAAAAAAAAAAAAAAATCGGCTGAATCAGAGTTCGGATGAGGGAGATATCGTTGATTTAAAATCAGCTCTTTTTCCAAAAAAAAATTGTGACGATGGGAAAGTGGAAACAGATTGGTGTGCTAGCCAAGAACCTATATGCACTTGAGGTACAAGATGCATGCAAAGCCTTGAGGAGCAAGGCAAAGGCTAGATACTTGGTGGTTGAGAGGGAGAGTAAATTACCTCTCAACATGCAACACCAGAAAAAGTCTCAAACAATTGTGGAGGATGTTGTGTGTGGAGCATGATTGTTCAGAGGTCTTTGTTTCAGCCGGATGTATACCCCAGGAAGTTTGTACACCCCTCCACGCGGGGGGGTGCGGGGGGGACTTTTCCCCCCCACAGGGGTCCGGGGGGGCCGATCCCCCCGGCTGGGGGGTCCGGGGGCCAACGGTCCCCCGGCGGGGGCTCGGGGGCAGCGCCCCCGAAGCTAAAAACAAATGTAAAATTTCCTTGTAAAAGTATAGTAATTTCTAGTCAATCTGGGTCGTTCATTAGGCGGATGATCTGACGGTAGAACTTATGTTTAGTTTAGGGTTTTTTGCCCTAGAAGGCAACCCCTCTCTTTGTATGAGGGTATTGTATTTGAGGCTGTGAAATAGATGTGTATTATGTGAGCGAAATACAGAGAGGTGAGACTGTGAGAGAAAACAAAGGATATTACAGTAGATTTGCTGTAGGTTGTATCTCTTCATTTTGCTGGATAATAGAAAGGAAGGACTGGCTGTTCGGGGTGGACGTAGCCCAAACTGGGTGAACCACGTATATCTGTGTCTCTCTTGTTTTGTGCATTTTCTGTGTTTATATTTCTGCAATATTTTATGTGTTCCATTGCTCCGTAATATATAATTTTCTAACAACTGGTATCATAGCCGAAGGTCTATTTGGCTGATAAACTCGTAGGAAAGAAGGGTTCCTGGTTCGAGTGGGAGCAATGGCAGAAGATGGTAAGTTTAGGGTCGAGAAATTTAACGGCCAAGACTTCTCGCTATGGAAGATGCAGATGGAAGATTATCTGTATTAGAAAGATCTATAAATACCATTGGGCAGAAAAAAAAAGATGCCGATCGGTATGAAAACGAAGAATGGAACCTTCTCGATAGAAAGGCACTCGGAACAATACGGTTGTGTCTTGCTACGTCAATCGCCTTCAACATTTCGAAGGAAACCACGACCAAGGGTTTGATGCAGATGTTGTCAAAACTATATGAAAAACCCTCGGCCTCAAACAAGGTATTTCTTATGAAACAGTTATTTAATATGAATATGTCGGAAGGTGGATCTGTTGCAAACCATTTAAATGATTTTAATACAGTTACAAGTCAGTTAAGTTCTGTAGGGGTAAACTTTGATGATGAAGTTAGAGCTCTGTTATTCTTGTGCTCATTACCAGAAAGTTGGAATGGTTTGTTAATGGCCATTAGTAAATCCGTTTCTGGATCTAGTACTTTAAAGTTTGATGATGTTGTCGGTGCTATCCTTAGCGAGGAAATGCGACGGAAAAGCTCTGGTGAGACATCGGGAAATTCTTTGAGTGCAGAGTCTAGAGGAAGAAAAATGGAAAGAGGAAAGAGCTCAGGATATCGCAGTAAATCAAGGAAAGGTAGATCCAAGTCCAGATCGGGGATAGTGTGCTGGAAATGTGGAAAGAAAGGACACCTAAAGAAAGACTATAGATCTCGGAAGGGAAAAGAAGGAGATGCACAACAAGAAAACAATCATGAAGCAAATGTGACAGGTGAGGTGTTACAAGCTGCTTTGATTCTTTCTTTCGAAAATATTACTAATTCTTGGGTGGTAGATTCAAGGGCTTCATTCCATGCCACACCTGATAAGAAATACTTTCATGACTATGTTCAACGAGATTTTGGACAAGTTCTTCTGGGTGATGATAAACCCTGTAAAATCGTTGGAATGGGTAAGGTTCTTGTCAAACAGCAGAATGGAAACCAATGGCTATTAAAGGAGGTAAGGCATGTTCCAGATCTAAAGAAAAATCTGATTTCAACAGGGCAGTTAGGCGGTGAAGGTTGTGTGACAACTTTCACAGATAAAGCTTGGAAGGTCACCAAAGGAGCCCTGGTAATAGCAAAAGGCGAAAAGGTTGGTACATTGTATTTATGCAATGGTATTTCTAACTCTGTTAATGCTTTAACTTCCAAAGGAGCAGATGCAGCATTATGGCATCATAGGCTCGGACACATGAGTGAAAAGGGGATGAAGATTCTTCACTCAAGGAATTTGTTGCCGGGTTTGAAGAATGTTGATTTGGACTTCTGTGAGAATTGCATTTATGGAAAACAGAAGAGAGTCAGATTTCTCAGAGTTGGGAAAGAAAAGAAGAATGAAAAATTAGAGCTTGTGCATACAGATGTATGGGGACCTTCTCAGGTATCATCTCTCGGTGGCTCTCGTTATTATGTTACTTTTATTGATGATGCAACTAGAAAAACTTGGATTTATTGTATTAAGAATAAATCTGATGTATTTGATACTTTCAAGAAATGGAAAGCTTTGGTTGAGATTGAGACAGGAAAGAAATTGAAGTGTCTTAGATCAGACAATGGAGGTGAATATTGCAGCAAAGAGTTTGATAGGTATTGTTCAGAGCATGGAATTCGCAGAGAGAAGACAGTTCCAAGAACACCACAAGAAAATGGTGTGTCAGAAAGGATGAACAGAACAATCATGGAGCGTGCAAGGTGCATGAGATTGCATGCAGGATTGCCTTTACAGTTTTGGGCAGATGCTGTAGATACTGCTATTTATCTAATAAACAGAGGGCCTTCAAGTTCCTTGGATGGTGGTGTTCTGGAGGAAGCATGGACAGGTAAAAAGGTAAACTACTCTTTTTTAAAGCCTTTTGGTTGTGGGGCCTTTGTCCATATTGATAAAGAAAATAGAACAAAGCTTGAGGCAAAGTCAAAGAAATGTACCTTTATTGGATATGGTGTTAATGATTTTGGTTATCGCTTATATGATTACGAAAATCACAAAATCATTAGGAGCAAAGATGTAATATTCAATGAAAAGGTCTTGTATAAGAATCAGTTGCAGGAAAAGAAACAGGAAAAAGAAAACAAGGAATACGCAGTTCTTGATGAAATCACTGAAAAGGTAAAGGTGCCTGAAAATAATAATAATCAACAACAACAACCACCACAACAGCAACAGGCACCCCAAACACCTAAGAGTGGTGTTAGAAGATCTACCAGGATAAGTAGACCCCCTGAACGATACTCTCCTTCATTATATTATTTATTGTTGACTGATTCTGGTGAACCCGAATGTTATGAAGAAGCAATGTAGGTTGAAAGTAGGAAGAAGTGGGAGGTAGCCATGGAAGAAGAGATGGACTCCTTAATGCATAACCAGACTTGGGATTTAGTCAGGTTGCCTGTAGGAAAAACTACATTGAAGAATAAATGGGTTTATAGGCTGAAGGAAGAAGATGGAGGAAAACAGAGGTACAAAGCTAGACTTGTGGTGAAGGGGTTTGCACAGAAGAAAGGTATTGATTTTGATGAAATATTTTCTCCTGTTGTTAAAATGACTTCAATCAGAACTATTTTAAGTCTTGTAGCAGCTGAAGATTTGCATCTTGAGCAGTTAGATGTAAAGACAACCTTTCTCCATGGGGATTTGGAGGAAGAGATATATATGCAGCAGCCACCAGGATATGAGGTGAAAGGGAAGGAGAAACTAGTGTGCAGGTTGAAGAAGAGCTTGTATGGCTTAAAACAGGCTCCAAGGCAATGGTATCTAAAATTTGACAAGTTTATGTCTGAACAAGGTTATACTAGATGTCACTCTGATCATTGTGTTTATTTGAAAAAGCAAAACGATGGCAGCTATATTATATTGTTATTGTATGTAGATGACATGCTTGTTGCAGGATCTAACATGCAAGAAATAAATGTGCTCAAAAGAAAATTGGCAAATTCATTTGCAATGAGGGATTTGGGAGCTGCAAAACAAATCCTTGGTATGAGAATAACTAGAGACAGGAGAAATCGTAAATTAACATTGTCTCAGAATGAGTACATACAAAAGGTGTTGAAAAGATCTAACATGCACAATGCAAAACTAGTTAGTGCACCTTTTGCTAGCCATTTCAAACTTAGCAAGGAAATGTGCCCAAAGACCCAAGAAGACATGGATTATATGTCTAAAGTTCCATATGCATCAGTAGTTGGAAGCTTAATGTATGCAATGGTATGCACAAGGCCTGATATTGCACATGCAGTGGGAGTTGTAAGCAGGTACATGAACAATCCAGGAAAGGAACATTGGATGTCAGTGAAATGGATTCTCAGATATTTGAAAGGCACCACAAATCAAGCATTAGGCTTTGGTGGTGCAAACATTTCTCTACAGGGATATGTTGATGCAGATATGGTAGGTGACAGAGATAACAGGAGGAGCACTACAGGATATGTATTTACTGTTTTAGGAACAACTGTCAGTTGGGTTTCAAAAATCCAAAGTGTTGTTGCACTTTCAACAACAGAAGCAGAGTATGTTGCTGCTACAGAGGCTAGTAAAGAAATGATTTGGTTACAAAGGTTTATGGGTGAATTGGGTAAGGAGCATGATAAGGGAACGTTATACAGTGATAGCCAAAGTGCCATTCATCTTACAAAGAACTCATCATTTCATTCCAAGACTAAACACATACAGCTCAAGTACCATTTCATACGATCAGTGTTGGAAGATGGAGAGTTGAAGCTGGAAAAGATACACACTAGCCAGAATCCTGCAGATATGCTAACAAAAGTTGTAACCAGGGAGAAACTGGGAATATGCTCAGTTTCAATTGGTCTTCAAGGATGATGATGAAGATGAGGAAAAACCAGGTCCAAAGAGGAGTCATTGTCCAACAAATGAAGCAGCGGTGAAGTTTCTACAATCATTCTCCAAGTGGGAGATTGTTGTGTGTGGAGCATGATTGTTCAGAGGTCTTTGTTTCAGCCGGATGTATACCCCAGGAAGTTTGTACACCCCTCCACGTGGGGGGGTGCGGGGGGGACTTGTCCCCCCGCGGGGGTCCGGGGGGACCGATCCCCCCCGGCTGGGGGGTCCGGGGGCCAGCAGTCCCCAGCGGGGGCTCGGGGGCCGCACCCCAGAAGCTAAAAACAAATGTAAAATTGCCTTGTAAAAGTATAGTAATTTCTAGTCAATTTGGGTCGTTCATTAGGCGGATGATTTGATGGTAGAACTTATGTTTAGTTTATGGTTTTTTGCCCTAGAAGGAAACCCATCTCTTTGTATGAGGGTATTGTATTTGAGGTTGTGAAATAGATGTGTATTCTGTGAGCGAAAAACAGAGAGGTGAGACTGTGAGAGAAAACAGAGGATATTACAGTGGATTTGCTGTAGGTTGTATCTCTTCATTTTGCTGGATAATAGAAAGGAAGGACTGGCTGTTCGGGGTGGACGTAGCCAAAACTGGGTGAACCACGTATATCTGTGTCTCTCTTGTTTTGTGCGTTTTCTGTGTTTATATTTATGCAATATTTTATGTGTTCCATTGCTCCATAATATATAATTTTCTAACAAAGGAGCCATGATTGGTGCAACAGCTTCAAGAGGTTGTGGAGCAGCCACAACAGGAGAAGTTGAAAGGAGATCGAGTAGAGACATCTATTCATATAGAGACCTCCAGCAGGGGGAAACTTCGAGCCAGGTGGGTAGAGGGATCGCATGCAGCCAAACCTCCAGGTAGGAGGTGGGGCGATGTAGAGTGATTGTCCCAAGGAGGAGGGGTAGGATCCTTTAGGTACCCAACCTCTTGGATGAGACCTTGCTACAAGAGTCCCAATGTGGAGTAACGGGAACTGACTGATTGGGTAGAGACAGATGCGGATGGAGCGACAGAGAGAGCTACAATGCAGGGAATTCTAGCACATCGCAGAGCATGAAAGCTGCAGCAATGCGAGAGGCACAAGTGTGTTGCATAGTGCAGGGTAGCATAGAGAAGAGTGAAACGGTGCGAGATGCATGGAAATGTTGCAGTAGTGCAGACGTTAGAGAGGGAGCACTTGTCAGTAGCAGGTAGAGCTTCAGCATCAGAGTATGTTTCTAGCCCAACAGAGAGGTCAGTCGGGAGTTTTTTTTGTTCCGAGAGTTGTTGGAGCAAGCACACTTGGTAGAAGTGTTGCATGTAGAACATTCGGAAGGTACAAGATCGGGTTCGAGAGGAAGCCTTTCTTGTTGAGAGGAAGTGTTGAAAATGGAAACAATAAATTGCTAAAAATAGAAGTGCTAAAAATAACAGTTTGGGTACCAGTGTTGGATTGGGCAGCAAGGAATGAAAAATGGAAGTGATAAAAATAGAAGTTCTATTTTTAGCAGTTCAGTGTGGATTCCTATTTTAGTCAGTCCACGGACTAAAAATAGGAAGTAAAATTCGAATTTGATATTAACATCAGTTTGAAAATTAATTAATTAATTCATCTTCAGTTAATTAGTTAAGGAAAATCAAACTTGAAGTCTATGTGAGGACATGCAACAGTTTATCTATTAATTGAGGAATATATCCATCAGTTAAAGAGATAAGGATGAGTTCTATATTGAATAGTAATTAGTTGGCTCAGTTAACTGAGTCAAGTCGAGTTATATTTGATTTAAACAGTTTGTTTAACTTAAGTAAGTTCAGTTAGTTAATGCTTTCATGCATGTAACTGTTGTACTTCAGATGACTGAAGATTCTCTCATGAATAACTCATGCATGTCAGTTCAGACAGAGACCCAGTTGAGATCAGAGAAGGGACAATGTAATATCAGTTGGATGGATTTTTCCTATAAAAGAAAATCATCCAAGCAGAAGGATTAAGGTTCCTGGAGGATTGTGCAGTTTTACAGGGTGTGAGATCAATGTGAGAGATCAGTGTTACACTTGGTAACAGAAGGATCACCCAGGAAAAAATGTGCAAGGAAATAAGAGGCTTGGAGGGTAGAGGAGAAGGCTTAGGAGAAGTCTTGATTGCCTGTGAGCATCCAGGAGGATTGCACTAAGAGCTGGCTAGCTGTGAGAGCTAAGGCTTTGTGTAATCCTAATGTATTTCCACCTTCATCTGTGAGGATTGTACTAAGAGCTGGCTAGTTGTGTGAGAGATAAGGCTTTCTATAAATCCAATGTATGATAATATAGAGTTGGGGTTTTAGGCTGAGGCTTTCCTCGGGGTAAATTCTTCTGTGTTATGTGTGATTGATTTCTCCATATCAGTTATACGTGTTCTTATTGATGTTGTTGATGTTCGATTAAGCTTCCGCTAAATTGGTTGTAGAAGTAGATCAAATATTTTTCTTTAGTATATTTCATTATCAGGTGATCTACAGTGGGAATTTCTACATGGTATCAAAGCTAGCTGATTTGTAGAAAAATTCTACATGGTTATCTGCACAAATTGCACATTTATTAGTTTCTTTAATATCAAGAGGACATTCTCTTAAAGGATGCTTTCTTCTACATTTAGGGTAGAAAATAGACAATATCTCTTTCTCTTCTACAATTTTTTGCTGAAACTTCAAAGAGTCTATTTGTTTACTAACAGTGATCTAAAATCACCCGTAAATGACCTTAGAGAATTAATGAAGCTATTATAGACTCATGTACTGGGGTGTGCCTATGTTATTTTATGCAACGGATCAATAAGATTGTGAAATACATAGACACTGAAACAGTAAGAGAAACGTAGTAAGCAAACACATAAACACAACAAGTTTAATAAGGAGTTCACCCAATCCTCCTGGGCTACATCTCCCGGTCCAGCCTTCAATGGTGGCCTTTCTATTGTGTCTTAAAGCAGAGTTTTTACAATAAGGAGCTCAATTTGAGTCTCACTTAACAGACGATGATTAGTAGGATTGTACTTGGATTCCCCAAGTCTCTAGAGTACACAAACTCCCCTTACTAAATCTCGACCTCAACTAGTCTCAGTGGTATGAGTCCAATTTGGTACTCAATACCTAAAAGGTATACACAGAAGAGTTGCTTGAACCTCTCAAGCTTTCTCTGGAGTTTACAGACTCTTGGACTCTCTCTGTCTCTGTCTGCTTGATGTTGCCTTTGCTCTGCAAGTTAGCTTGGCTTCTCTGTTCTCTGCAATTTTCTTCTCTCACTTTTTGCTTCTATTTCTCTGCCTCCTCTTACTCTCTGTCTGTTCGTGGCTTAAAGCTAATCCACTTCCTGACTGTTCATTTCCGTTCCCTGGATCTCCTGCCTTTGTCCGCTTGAATTCCCCTGCTCTGCGTCATCATCGCTGTGTAACGCTTCACAGAGAGGTGGCCACCTGCTTCCTCATGAACTCAGTGTTAGTTCTCTTTGAACGATTGTTATTTTCGAATTGAGGCTTCTGTGATCCATAATAGTTGAAAGAATAACTTCGGCATAAGTCACATGTAGACAAACATTTGTCGACGTGTTTCGAACCAACTAGTGTGGTTCATCGTCAGGAAAAGTTGAAGAAACAGATCCAGCTTAGCATGATAAATAGTCCGAGAAGGGCCTCCAATGGCTAAATTGACTAACGGCTAATTTTGACCTTAGGGCTCAGGTCTAATTATTTTAATATTATTATTATTATTATTATTATTATGATTATTTTATTTTATTTATTTATTTTTAATATTATTTATAGAAATAAGTTAAATTAGGTAAAAATACATAACTAAATTAACATTAATGGTTGGTTTAAAAAGAAATTTAATTATTTATTTAAATTAATTAATTAATTATATATATATATATATATATAAATTAAAGTTATAATATTAGGTTAATAAGATAAAGGTTAGGATTAATAAGTAAAATAATATCAATGGTTAGTTAAAAAAAAATAAAAAAAAATAAAAATAAAATAATAATAATTATTTATTTATTTATTTAAATTAATCCATAATTATTATTATATATATATATATATATATATATATATATATATATATATATTAATTAAAATCATAATATTAGGTTGTTAAGTAACTTAAAGGTTAGTTTATTTTTAATTATTATTATTTACGGAAATTAGTTAAAAATATACAAAATAATTTTAATGGTTGGTTAAAGAAGTGATTTATTCTTATTTAAATTATATATATATATATTAAAATCATAATAATAGGTTGAGAATTTTCATTTATTAATTTAATAATAATTCATAATGGTTAGTTTAAAAAATAATTTAATAGTTATTTATTAATAATCAAATATATGTATATATAATTTATAATAAAAATTGTAAAGTAAGGATAAAATACTATATAACTAAATAGAATAATTCAAAGGTTAGCTTTAAAAAGGTAATTAATTTATTTAATTAAATTATTTATTAATTATTGTTAATGTTGCATATATACATATATATTCTAAAAAAAAAAAAAGGAGGGGGCAGAAAAACCGACTAAGAAGAGAGTGCTGGAATCCAGCACCTACTGATTTTCCAGCCATCATCTCTATTGAGATTGCTCGGCTTCTTTTCAATCTCAATAGCTTCCCTCAATTTACGATGGTGGAACTGAGCGACTTTGGCAACAACCTTGGCCTCCTCAATACACACCTGATGCTTGGTCTTTTCCACATGCTCAGCTAATGCTGAAGACTTGGATCTCCCATGTCTCAGGTCGGCCGCATGTTCGCAGATCCTTTGACGGATGGAGCGCCCTGTTTCCCCAATATAGGGGGTCCCACAAGAACACGGTAATGCTGAAGACTTGGATCTCCCATGTCTCAGGTCGGCCGCATGTTCGCAGATCGTTTGACGGATGGAGCGCCCTGTTTCCCCAATATAGGGGGTCCCACAAGAACACAGTAATGCTGAAGACTTGGATCTCCCATGTCTCAGGTCGGCCGCATGTTCGCAGATCCTTTGACGGATGGAGCGCCCTGTTTCCCCAATATAGGGGGTCCCACAAGAACAAGGTAATGCTGAAGACTTGGATCTCCCATGTCTCAGGTCGGCCGCATGTTCGCAGATCCTTTGACGGATGGAGCGCCCTGTTTCCCCAATATAGGGGGTCCCACAAGAACACGGTAATGCTGAAGACTTGGATCTCCCATGTCTCAGGTTGGCCGCATGTTCGCAGATCCTTTGACGGATGGAGCGCCCTGTTTCCCCAATATAGGGGGTCCCACAAGAACATGGTAATGCTGAAGAGGTCAATGGTTGCCTCCCTTTCCTGGATATTCTTTTATCTCGGAATAAAGATGGCTCTCTCTCCCACTCTGTGTTCCGGAAGAAAACGCATACTGAGCAGTATCTTCATGCCGATTCCCATCACTTCCCTACTCAAAAGTTTGGTGTTCTTAACACCCTCACTACTCGTGCCCTTAGGATCTCTGATCGTGAGAGCTTTGATAAGGAGAGATCCCATCTCCTTAATGTCTTTGTGGAGAATGGATATAGTAGACGCCTGGGTCAGAAGGCTTTCCATAAAGCCTCTAAAAATGCGTTGATTAAGAAAGAGCCAAAAGAGCGTCGTCCAGGTGTCCATCTTCCCTATGTTCAAGGAACCACAGACAAGATTGCTCGGATCCTTAAAAGGTATGATATTCCCTCTACCTTTAGGCCCGTCAACACCATTCGCAAATCCCTCCGATCGATGAAAGATCCCGTTAACCCTAAAGACATGAAGGGTGTCTACTTGATTCCGTGTTCTTGTGGGACCCCCTATATTGGGGAAGCAGGGCGCTCCATCCGTCAAAGGATCTGCGAACATGCGATTCAAGTCTTCAGCATTAGCTGAGCATGTGGAAAAGACCAAGCATCAGGTGTGTATTGAGGAGGCCAAGGTTGTTGCCAAAGTCGCTCAGTTCCACCATCGTAAATTGAGGGAAGCTATTGAGATTGAAAAGAAGTCGAGCAATCTCAATAGAGATGATGGCTGGAAAATCAGTAGGTGCTGGATTCTAGCACTCTCTTCTTAGTCGGTTTTTCTGCCCCCTCCTTTTTTTTTTTTTTAGAATATATATGTATATATGCAACATTAACAATAATTTAATTAAATTAATTAATTACCTTTTTAAAGCTAACCTTTGAATTATTCTATTTAGTTATATAGTATTTTATCCTTACTTTACAATTTTTATTATAAATTATATATACATATATTTGATTATTAATAAATAACTATTAAATTATTTTTTAAACTAACCATTATGAATTATTATTAAATTAATAAATGAAAATTCTCAACCTATTATTATGATTTTAATATATATATATATAATTTAAATAAGAATAAATTACTTCTTTAACCAACCATTAAAATTATTTTATATATTTTTAACTAATTTCCGTAAATAATAATAATTAAAAACAAACTAACCATTAAGTTACTTAACAACCTAATATTATGATATATATATATATATATATATATATATATATATATATATATATATATAATTATGAATTAATTTAAATAAATAAATAAATTATTATTATTATTTTATTTTTATTTATTTATTTATTTTTAACTAACCATTGATATTATTTTACTTATTAATCCTAACCTTTATCTTATTAACCTAATATTATAACTTTAATTAAAATATATATATATATAAATATATATAATATTAATAATTAATTTAAATAAATAATTAAATTTCTTTTTAAACCAACCATTAATGTTAATTTAGTTATGTATTTTTACCTAATTTAACTTATTTCCATAAATAATATTAAAAATAAATAAATAAATAAATAAAATAATAATAATAATATTAAAATAATTAGACCTGGGCCATAAGGTCAAAATTAGCCGTTAGTTAATTTAGCCGTTGGAGGCTCTGCTCGGACTATTTATCATGCTAAGCTGGATCTGTTTCTTCAACTTGTCCTGACGATGAACCACACTAGTTGGTTCGAAACGCGTCGACAAATGTTTGTCTACATGTGACTTATGCCGAAGTTATTCTTTCAACGATCGTTATTTTCGTTTCTCCAAGATTGCCCGCGAAACTGATTCCTCTGCCAACTCATCGGTCATGCCAGACCTCAAATCTCATATGACTTAGCCTATTTCTCCGTCGAATCCGATCACCCATCGGATCATTTTTTCGCTGTCGATCTAGAGCCTCCAGATCCTACGGTCTCCGTCCATATCAGGCAAGTAAGTAGCATGAATTTTACCCTTTCGATGTGAGTGTTTTTCTCTCTCATCTGCAATACGTGTGTCACCCAGTGTATGGCATCGGGCAAGACTCGGTAGAACTCGCTTACCTCTTCAAATATCCTATCGGTTTTAACACGGAACTCGCCTTCTGATGGAACTCGCCTTCTGATGGAATCGGCGATTTCCATATGGTTTTATGCTTACGGGCTTTCCTTCACTGAGGGGGACACCCTGCGATACGTGTATCAAAAATTGCCTCTGTTTTTGGATTTGACCTCTTGTTTGTCAATTTGTGCCAGTACGCGGTCACATGGGCCAACGGTTTGCTCGCTTTGACCGAGGGTCCTCATTGTTCCGTGCTGACCACAAATTGCCATTGTTTAGAGGTTATTTCTGATAAGATCAATATCCATAATACTTTTAAGCTTGACATAATTTGAAACAATCATGAAAACTTAGAGAATGTTTAAGGATCGAATTCGGATCACAGCCTTCCCATTGAAAAAGCTTTTGGTCCACCAAAATTTGGCTTTCAAGCATCGACTAAGTGAGGGTATAGCTGTCTCACTTGCCCAATCTCTATCCATTTTGCACTGCTTGGCTTTGAATCCTTGAGTCCGACCCTGAGGTACTCACCATCTCCTCTACGCGTCGTCCTCACCTTCTGGTCCAGAACTATGTCTTCTTGCAATTCATTGAGATATTCAGGTAACAGATCATTAATAGAAGGAAATTAACTCTGCTCTTTGGGATCTTCAATTAATGAAGGTTCAAATAGTCTCAAGATGTCTACATTAATGACTAAGTAGATGTGCATGTAAGCTGATAAATCAAGGCAAAAAGCATTCTCACCAATTTTCTCAAGTATCTTGAAAGGTCCACACCCTATTGGCTTTAGCTTTTTACCTTCACCTTGCATTCTATCTTTGCTGATATATAGCCAGACTTGATCACCAACCTGGAAACTATGCTCCATCCGATGTTTTTCATGCCTTGCCTTGTACTTGGCTTGGCTCTTTTCCAGCTGTTCCTGTACAGCCTGGTGAATCTCTTAAATTTGTTTAATGAGCTTGGTTGCCTTGTCCACATCATTGTGTCCATCAACTATGTCTTTACCAAAGACAAAATCCAAGGGAGACCTTGGTGTGAAACCAAAACAGGTCTCAAAAGGAGATCTCTATGTAGAAGTGTTATGAAACCAGCTCACAAAAAGATAGAAAAGAGAGATCCACGCCTTAGAATTCAGCCTCTTCGAGGGGGCAACCTCCTTTACATTACATAAATGAACAATTCTTGGATGATACAAATGAAAATACCTCCTTTCTATATATAGGAGTCTAAGTGGTCCCAATACAATCAAAGCCTACATAACAATAATATTGTAGGCACAACAATAACAATAGTGGGCTTCTATGTGGCACAATAGTAACAATATGGGCACTACATGGGTACATCAATATAAATAAGGGGTATAACTACAATAGTAATGGGGTAATCACTAGTATTATAGGGACCCAACATGCCCCTCTCCTTCAAAAAGTGTTGTCCTCAACGCTTGAGTAGTTCAGGATACTTCTGCATAAAATTCTCGTCCTCCCATGTGGAATCTTCAGCGGATAAGTTCTTCCACTTGATAAGGTACTCTGAAATTGATCGATTTCGTAGCTGTCGAGTTCTTGTTTCTATAACTGCTTCCGGTTCCAATATAATTTTTCCTTCTTCGTCAAGTTCTGGCAATATTGTTTGAACTGGGAGCTTGTCGCCTATAACCTTCTTTAAGCATGAAACATGGAAAACTGGGTGCAATCGAGAAGCTGCAGGAAGCTCCAATTTGTATGCCATAGTACCAATCTTTTGCAACACCTTGTACGGACCATAATACTTTGGTGATAATTTATTATCCTTCTTAGCTTGCTTGAGGGACATTTGCTTATATGGTTGTAGCCGTAGGAATACCCAATCACCTACATCAAAACTTCTTTCACTGCGATGTTGATCTGCCTGTTGTTTCATTCTATTCTGTGCCAACACAAGGTTATCCTTTAAGAGTTGGAGGACTTGTTGTTGATGTTCGATGTGATGTTCCACTGCCTGAACCTTAGAATTTTCTCTTAAATATGATGTGATGGATGGTGGTTGATACCCATAAAGTGCCATAAATGGGGTCATTTTTGTTGCTGTATGAAAGGAAGTGTTATACCACCATTCAGCCAGAGGCAACCATTTGACCCATTGTGTCTGTTTATCAGATACAAAGCAACGAAGATATCCTTCCAAACATTTGTTTACTATCTCAGTTTGCCCATCAGATTGAGGATGATAAGATGAGCTATGAGCTAACTGAGTACCAAGACAAGAAAATAATTCTGTCCAAAAATTTCCAGTGAAAATGGGATCTCTGTCACTTACAATAATCTTTGGGTTTCCATGTAGCTTTTGAATTGTTTCCATAAATGCAGTAGAAACTGTACTGGCTTTAAATGGATGTGATAATGCACAAAAGTGTGCATACTTGGTAAGTCTGTCAACTACCACCATGATGACACTCTTTCCCTCAGACTTGGGTAAACCTGTGATAAAATCCATTGAAACCTCCTCCCAACGTTGGCTTGGAATGGATAAAGGTTGTAATAGACCCGGTGTCTTAATTGTTTCAACTTTATTTTGCTGGCAAACCAAACATTCTGCCACAAACTTTTGAATATCTGATTTAAGGCCATCCCAAAAAAATTCCTTCTTAACCCTGTGGTAAGTTTTTAAAAATCCTGAGTGCCCTCCTAAGGGAGAAGTGTGCAATTCCATAAGAATCTTTTGTTTTAGCTGGGAATTCTTACAGAGGTATAAGCGATCTTTGTACCATAACGAATCATTTTTCCAGCTAAATGTATCAGACGTACTGGAATCTTGTTGTAGCTTTCGAATAAGTGCCCACACTTCTTCGTCATTCTTCCATTCCTCCCTTGCTTCATTTATCCAATCTGGTTGGATAATAGAAATGGCGCACAACAATGCTTCCACATCCTCATCCTTTCTTGAGAGTGCATCTGCCACCACATTTTGCTTCCCTTTTTGTAGATGATTTCAAAGTCATAACCCAACATCTTTGTGACCCACTTTTGTTGCTCTTCAGAGGATAATCTTTGTTCTAAAAAGTATTTAAGGCTATCATGATCTGTTTTTACCTTGAAGTGTCTTCCCATTAGGTAGGGTCGCCATTTCTTAAGTGCATGGAGTATTGCCAACATTTCCTTCTCATAAATAGCTTTTCTTAAAAACTTTCCCTTGATTGGACGACTTTCAAAAGCAATGGGTCTTTCATCTTGCATTAGAACAGCACCAATTCCATTTCCTGAAGCATCACATTCCACAATAAAGGTTTTTGTGAAGTCCGGTGTAGCTAAGACCGGTGCTTGGCACATTGCCTCTTTAAGATGTTCAAAGGCCTTTGTTGCTTCCGGAGTCCATGAAAATGCATCTTTCTTCAATAATGTTGTTAGAGGTGCTGCTATTCTCCCATAATTCTTAACAAACTTGTGATAATACCCTGTCAACCCAGGAAATCCTCACAATGCTTTATGGATGTGGGGATTTTCCATTCCTTAATGGCTTTAATTTTGCTAGGGTCTACCTTAACTCCTTCATGAGATACAATATGACCCAAATATTCCACCTCCTGGACTCCAAAGAAACATTTGGATCTTTTTGCATATAATTGTTTCTCCTCCAATAGTTGTAGCACCCTGTCAACATGTTCAACATGATCCTTCCAAGACTTGCTGTAGATTAGTATATCATCAAAAAATACTAACACAAATTTTCTAAGGAATGGTTTGAAAATTGAATTCATCAAACCTTGAAATGTTGAAGGTGCATTGGTAAGGCCAAAAGGCATGACCAAAAATTCATAATGACCCTCATGAGTTCTAAATGCCGTTTTCGGAATGTCTTCAATCTTCATTCTGATTTGATGATATCCTGAACGAAGATCCAACTTGGTGAAGTAAATTGATCCATGCAATTCATCCAGTAATTCATCAATGACAGGAATGGGGAACTTATCTTTAATAGTGAGCTTGTTGAGCTCCCTATAATCCGGACACATGCGCCATGATCCATCCTTCTTGTGCACCAATACTACTGGAGCAGAGAAAGAACTTTGACTCGGTTGAATTATACCAGCCTCTAGCATTTCTGCAACCATACGTTCAATTTCACTTTTTTGGACATAGGGATATCTGTACGGCCTGATGTTTGGAGGAACACTTCCTGGAATCAGATGAATAGCATGATCATGATCACGCATAGGTGGGAGACCTTTGGGAGTCTCAAATACCTTGGAATGATTGTCCAGGACTTTTTGGAGATCTGGAGAAATAGATGATTCTAATGTGGAAACATCTAGCGAACATAATTGTGCAATTACACCCCTTTGCTCCTTTTTTAGAAGCTTTGTCATACCATTAGAGCTGATTATCTTTCCTGGTTTCCCTGCAATACCCCTTAATTCAACTTCCTTTCCTTCCACAGAAAATTTCATGAAAAGTTCTTGAAAATTAAAAGCTATTGTACCCAAGGATTGTAGCCATTGGACTCCTAGTACAACATCAGCACCTCCCATTGGAATGGAAAGCATTGGGCTAGTCAATACATATTCTCCCATGGATAGCTTGATATTATGGCACTTTCCAGAGCAATTTATTGTTCCTCCATTTGCAATCATCACTTGACACTCTGGTGCTGGATATAGGAAGCAATTCAATTCTTTTGCTACCCTACAATGAATAAAATTGTGGGTGCTTCCTGAATCAATCAACACTATTACCTTTTTCTTCTTGATTTGTCCTTCTATCTTGATGGTTTGAGGAGTGGTAATTCCCGCCAATGCATTACAAGATATGGTCGGATTTATTTGTTCTTCATCTAGGCTTTGTTCCTGGAATATATCCTCTTCTTTTGACCTTTCTTGCTCCTTTTCTTCTTCCTCTTCACAATCTATGTAGAATAATTTCTTCTCAGCACACTTATGACCTTTTGTGTATTTGCTATCACAATTGTAACAAAGCCCTTTTGCTCTTTTTTCTTCCAATTGTTGTGGTGTCAACCTTGTAGGTTGTGGAAGACTATGGGCAACAACACTTCCATCTTTATAGTTGTGAATGGTATGCTTCCTAGTTGCCATAATTTTGCTTTCCATTTTTCTTGCTAACCTGAATGCCTTCTCTAATGAATCAGGTTCCCAAAGGCGCACATCATGTTGGATATTATCCTTTAAAGACCCTATGAACACATCAATCCTATGCTCCTCTGGAATATCTTTTACCCTTATGTTCAATTTTTGGAACTCCTCAATGTGCTCCATTATTGAACCCTTTTGTTTGAGACTTATCAATTGGCTAAAAAAAGTGTTGCTTTTTGTATCCTCATAATGTGCTATCAATTCTTCCGTAAAAATTGCCCAAGTGATAAATTGTTTACGAGAACAAAGCCATTGATACCATACAAACTGATTTGGTTCCAAATATAAAGTTGCCATACGTACCTTTTGTGTGTTTTGCACATTATTGAGATCGAAGAATTGCTCCATCTGTAATATCCATGTGGCGGGATCCTTGCCATCAAACTTCCTCATATCGATTTTTGGAACATGGTGAGTCTTCGATCCAACATTAGAGTCTATGGAATCATGATTAACATTTCTTTTATTCTCATCATGAGTTTCCTTTACTACCTTTTCACCATTAGTGACCCTTTCTTGTAGCAACTTCTTCAATTCATCCATCTTATCATCCATGCCATCAAATTTAGTGTCAATCTTAGCTTCCATGCCATCCATCTTAGCTTCCATTCCCTTTATCTTAGATTCCACGCCATTTACCTTAGATTCCACGCCACTTATCTTAGCTTCTGTTAGCTTTTGTGAGCGTGACATTTGTTGCACTTGTTCTTGTAATTTTGATATATCATGTAGCATTTCTTCCTCTTCTTCATGAGTCATGCTAGAGCTTTCAGGTTCCTTACTAGGTGTTTGCATTTTCTTTCCTCGGGGCATCAGTTACCGATAATAAAGTTTTACTATGCCCTTTGAATTCCGTTAAACCAAGCTTACACAAAAATTAAAAAAAAACTACACACCTTTTTTCACTTTATAGAAGCCTGATATTGAATCTGATGTATCTCTGTAATTTCGGATCATCCAATTCTGAAATTGCTACCTGTAGTAGCCTTCTGCGTCCTCTTTCCAATGCCACAAGTCTGAGCCAAATTGGATTCTCCAAGGAAGAGTTATGTGAAATCTCCCACAGTGACTTGCTTTTAGACTGGTTCAGTAGAGTGAACTTGTACGACGTGCCACGAGTCACTGTTTCAACCTTTGAATCTGAAACATACACAAAGGAAACTACAGTCTGTCCTCTTTCTGTACCTTTTTACGGAATTTTAATCTGATCCTCAGAGAGCGAGTTATGACGATTTTCCCCAGGTCACCTGTTTTGAATGTAATTCAGGAGTCTGCAAAAAAACCAACTTCCTCAGATCCTATCTCCGAAAATTTCGCGAGAAAAGCTCTGAAATTTGGACCCAAGCTTCAGCGCCAATTCTTCTCAAATGGGTTTTTTTTACGACTTCTGAAACGTCACAGAAAAAAAGTTATAGCGAAAATTCCACGATGACCTGTTTGGAGCAGCGAAACCCTAGAATCCAAAGCTCTGATACCAAATGTTATGAAACCAGCTCACAAAAAGATAGAAAAGAGAGATCCACGCCTTAGAATTCAGCCTCTTCGAGGGGGCAACCTCCTTTACATTCCATAAATGAACAATTCTTGGATGATACAAATGAAAATACCTCCTTTCTATATATAGGAGTCTAAGTGGTCCCAATACAATCAAAGCCTACATAACAATAATATTGTAGGGCAAAACAATAACAATAGTGGGCTTCTATGTGGCACAATAGTAACAATATGGGCACTACATGGGTACATCAATATAAATAAGGGGTATAACTACAATAGTAATGGGGTAATCACTAGTATTATAGGGACCCAACAAGAAGAATGTTTAGCTCGATTGTAAGCATGTTGCACATAACATAAATGTTCATCCCAAAGTTTGAGATGCTTGCTGCAATAGCCTCGGAGCAACTGGATCACTTTCTTGTTGACAACTTCTGTCTGGCCATCTGTCTGTGAATGAAAGGTTGTGCTTTTCTTCAGTTTTTTGTCCATCAGTTCCCACAGACTCGACCAAAACTTCCCAACAAATTGGGAATCTCGATCAAATACAATGGAAGTGGGTAATCCAAAATGAACCCATACATGCTGAAAGAACAACTTTGCAGTTTGTTCAGCTGTAATATATTTATTACAAGGTATCAAAATACACATTTTACTGAACCTATCCACAACAACATATAAATAGTGATGACCTTTCCTAGATTTAGGCAGTCCTCTAACAAAGTCCATGGAAACACTTTCCCAAGGATGAGAAGGAACTGGTAGTGGAGTGTACAAGCCTAGTTTTCTATTGTTGGGCTTGATTTTAGCACACATGGTACACCCTCTTACATATCTAGAAACTGTCTCATTCATTTTAAGCCAATAACAAAATCTTTGCAGCTATGCAACTGTTTTACTTACACCAAAGTGACATGATATTAGAGAAGTGTTTGCTTCTCGAATTATATTTACTCTTTCAGTTTGTGGAATGCATAGCTTCCCACAATGATACAAGAGTCGGTCCTTAATATGATAATCCAATCCTTTTACTCGTTTGCCTTGACTTAAAGTTGCATATACATCTTTAAAATCTATATCTTGAGCATATTGTTCAATGTCGTTCTCATGTAATACTGAATTATGCTTAAGTATAGTAGATGCATTTATAATTGGTCTAGATAACATATCTGCAACTTTATTGTGTATGCCCTTTTTATATCTGATGACTAAATGAAACTATTGTAGAAACCCCATCCATCTATAGTGTCTTGATTGCTGCAACTTAGTTTGGGAGTGTAGGTATTGAAGTGGTTGATGATCAATATGTATAACTGTCTCTTAGCCCATTAAGTAATGTTTCCACTTTTTCACACTCTGTACTAATGCATACAATTATTTATCATATGTGGGATAGTTAACTACTACAGAATTAAATGTCTCAGAATGATAACATATGGGTTTACTGTGTTGTATCAACATTGCTCCCATAGCATAGTCACTGGCATCCGTTTGGATCTCAAATGGTCTTTGAAGATAGGGCAGTGCTAGTACTGGTGTTGTACTAATATTTTCTTTCAAGGTGTCGAAGGATTTCTACTGTTTGCCTCCCCACTGAAACACCTTGTTCAATCCTGTTAAAGCATGTAAGGGAGCTGCAATTAAGGAAAAATTAGAAATTAACTTTCTTCAATATTGTGTTGCTCCTAAGAAGCTTCTAACTTCTGTAGCAGTTTTGGGTTTAGGCCAGTTTGCATTGATTGCACCCTTAGAGGGATCTATCTTCAATTCACCACCCCTACTAAATGTCCCAAATAATTCAAAGATGTTTTGCCAAATTCACATTTTGAGAGTTTAACATAAAGTTTTTCTCTTTTCAAAACATCTAGTGTCTACTTAACATGCTTTAAATGGTTGTTACACAAAAATATCGTCACTATGATTATTTACAGTCAGTATGGGTCTATCATCACTTGTACTATCCTCCTAAGCAAGTCTAAGACCTTAGCTCTTCAAATCAAGCTTTGGAAATGGGAGAAGGACATTAAAAATCAATGTAACTCTGGTTCCGCACTTTCTCTCATGGTCACCTGCGGTCCCGCACCTTCTATGTACAAAAGCTGCATACCTACCCGCTCTGTCCCTAACGGTGTAGGTGTAGACCCCTGTGAAAGTCAAAAGGCGCAAGTTTTATCTTAAAAAACTCACTTTGGGTTAATTCTAGAGTTTTCTAGAAGGAATTTTGACGTGGATTGTTCGCTCTGAGGTGGTTCATGCATCCCAAAAGAGAAGGAGCTAATCCCTTGACTAAAGGAGCTATCCCTTTGAAGGAGGGCTTTATCCCTTTGAAGGAGGACCTAGTAACTTCCCTCCATTGCACTATAAATACAGGCATTGGGGTGAGGGCTAGGGAGGTTAGAAGCTGAACATTTTGAGGGTAAATGCTGGTGAAATTAAGACTCTTTGGTTGAGCTTGAGAGGAGAGATCACATACCTCTTGGTTCCATTGGAGAGTGAGTGAAACTTGTCAAAGTAGAGGAGACATCTTGTTGGACCCTGGGAGGAGCTTGTATAGCGTCAAGGCAAAGGTTGTAAAGTTCTTCTTCTTTTGAATTAATACAATCAAACTCATTTTTCTCAACAAGTATCTTATGTTATTTGTTTCATGGACTCCTTGACTTTCATGTTAAATATGTTTTATGCAATTGGCTTTTCAGGTGCTATTTAATTTGTTTGCCTTGTTTGTGTTTGCAGATTCGCGAAAAGGAGCTCATTTGGATCAAAGGAGCGAGGGCATCCACAAGCTTGCGTTGGACCAAAGGTAGGCCCTAAAAACACTTGTTTGCTATTGTTTATCAAAGCATATTTAGAGAAAGATAGTGTCTGGTTGGTTTGCTTGTCATTAGGTCTTCTTTAGATTCTAGGAAGGTCTATCTTATCCGCAAGATCGACTCATTCTGTGTGACAAAATGGCGACCATACTGGGGACTTGATTGTTTTCCTTGTTTATACTTTGACCTGAGAAACTGTATTTTCTGTTTCTGTTTTTGACTTGATGATTGTGGGATTGGGTGAATTTAGTTAATTTTGAGTCAATTTTTATTTTTCATAGTTTTGGGAGAGGTACGCACCCTCTAAGTTAGGCACAGTGCGTACCTGTACGCACTTTTCCTTTGTACACAGAGCGTGAACGCACCTGTGTAAACAGGTTGCCTGCGTACCCTATCAAAAATTTGAAAATTTTTAAATTTTTCTCTTTTTTATCAGTTTAGAATTTGTTTATAGGTTTTAGCCATTGCCCAGACTTGCTTGTTCCCTGTCAAAAACTTTCCTTGGTTTAATTTCATTAGTGTTAGGGTTTTAGGTGGAATTCCTAGGAATTTTGCTTGTTGGGTTTGTTTTTCGTTTTGGTTGTGTAGTGGCTCTGAGCTTAGAAGCCGTAGGGACCTCATATTACCTTGGTGTCTACCAGTCTTCTTATGAGTCTGACCATTTATGAAATCTCCCCTTGTTGAGGAATCCGCTTTGTGTTTTCTCATTTCAAAATTTCGAAAAACTTGTATTTGAAAGTTGGAATTTTCATTTAAAAAAAAAAAAGAAAACGAGAGATTGGTTGTTTTTTGACTAATTGTGATTCTGCATAAATTAGTCCTTAGCTCACATTTAGCTAAGTAAAACATCCTCAAAAAGACTTTTAGTAGGCTTTGAATTCAAGTAGCTTTTTATAGTTTGTAGCTCTCAAAGTTAGTCATTTTCATTAGTTTTGAGTGTTTTATTTACAAAATATAAAAAAAAATCTCTTTTGGAAAAAGTTTGTTTTTGTAGTGGTTGAGTGCTTTGAAAAGAAAAGGGAAATTTTTGTGAAATAGCTAGTTGTCTCGTTTTGAGTGCTTTGGAAAGGAAAAGCTCTTCTTTTAATTTGTTTAATTGAGAAAGATTTGTGTTTACAAAGTATTTGCATTCTCAAACTCTTTCTTAGTTTAGAAGTTCATCGAAGAGAAAAGATTGTTTAAATCATCTTAGGTGCATCTTTTTAGTGATTTCGAGTCGAGTCTTTACACCACGAGTTTCATCTCCGCCACCTCTTGACTTAAGCAAAAACCACTAAAATTAACGCTTAAAGTAAAATTCATCTAGTAACATTTTATTTCTAGGGCTCTGATACACCAACTTAGCTTAGGCTAGTGTCTTGGAGTAGGAGAGTAATTAACTCTCCAAGACAGTAAAAACAAACAAGTAGCTGTATCTTGTGGTAGGAAGAAATCCAATTGTTGCATTTATGCTCTGGGAAAGCTCCTCTTAAAGGAGAAGCACGAGATCGTGTCCGAACCAGTGTGGGAATCAATCCTTCCTCATTGGGAACGACGCCAGATATTCACGTATTAAAAATGGTAAACCTCGGATTAACCATTGTCGAGGAGCCTGGGGTCACTTGTTGGTAAACCTTGGATTATGTCAAGGAGCCTTCAAGGGGATTGAGCTTGCTACTCTGCCCTTGCGTGCGTATCGGATCGTAGACTGTTCCCCCAGGTGTATTTGTCTCAGTTGGTAGCCCTAGTGACCATATTCTTTAGGATTCTTCCTAAAGTGACAGTGGTGGGAAGATCCCACTGTACCTGGAGCAGACATCGGCTAGACTCACTTGGATTTTCTGGGGGGTTCACTTCACTCGAGACGGTTAAGTGGAGGAACTTGGTCCAGTCTATTCATTAAGCAGGTTTCCGGGGTAACTATTCCAACCGCCATTTCTGTACTGAATTCCGTGACGTTGGATTTCATCACCAACTAGTGTTTTCGGTCCGGAAAGTTACTGTTTGTGTGTGTTTGATCTCTAGATTCTTTAGGCGTGTGATTCAAATTTGTTTGGTTCTTTAGAGGCTTTAGGTGGTTTTCATTGAGATTTTACTTTGTTTGCGTGTGAAGTAGTTAAAAGTTTTTAACTGTGGCTGAATTACCAAGACAGTCCCGTAGACTTCAGGGCCAGTCTCCTGAGTTTGTAACCGTGGTTGATTTACTGAGGAAGTCCCATAGACTTCAGGGCCAACCTCCTGAAGAAGTCCCGAGCCAACTTGAAGGCTTGAAAGTCCTCGTAACTCCTAGTGGTAGTAAAGTTGGGTCACCTGAAGAAGGAGAGTCTTCATTGGTTGTACATCCTGATTACCAAACTCTAGTAACAGGTTATAATCCTGAATCTATTTCGGTTTCCGAACTTGCTGGTAGCTTTTCATCTACTAGTGATATAGGTGAAGAACCTGAGATATCTGAACCTGTTACTCCAACATCGGGGTTTGTCTCTCCAACTTCTAGTGGTCCTAATTCACCTAGGGTAGAAAGAGTAATCACCGAAAATCTTCCTTCTGGTTTGATAGCTATTGAAGAACTTGTTCTGGAAGAAGGAGTAGGCATCCCTATCCCTGAAAATCAACCTGTTATTGATCTAAGGGAGCGTGAATCAATTTTTTACACTCCACCTAGAAGTACTACTTGGTATCTTTCTTTGACTAATTATTTGGAAAACTCAGCGTTAAGTTTTTCACCACCTCGTGCTCCTTATCATCCTAGAGGTTTTTATACTCCCGTAAATATGTCAGGTCAGTCGTCCATGTTTACTCAATCGCCTGAATCTTTTTTGTACGGCGGTCCTTCTGTTCCCTCTGGGTATCAGTCACTTTCTGGTACTTTTTCAGGAGCATCTCCTCAACCCATTGAACAAGGGTTATTCACTAGAAGCAATGGTGCAAAACCGTTGAGCATAGAAGACATTCTTATGATGTCAGGTTCTATTCCCAATTCTCAACCTCAAGGTGGCCAGTTACCGCCTGGGGGACAACCTCAATTAATGCCTAGGGGGCAACCTCAAGGTACACAATTTGCATCTGTGGGGCAACCTCAAGGACAGTACGTACCTACGGTACAATACGTTCCTCAAGGTCAACCCCAGACTCAATATGTACCCCAAGGTCAACCCCAGTATCAATTTATACCTCAAGGCCAACCCCAGTATCAGTACGTGCCTCAGGGGTATCTACCCCAAGGTCAGTACTCGAACCAAGATTTCCAACCACCCCAAGGTCAATCTTATGTTCAAGGAACGGGAAATGTAACTTTCAATTATCAATCCTACCCTCAACCCGGTTATGGTCCTCAATATTCTCAACCTGTTATGGGTCAGTACCCTGGAATGAACATAGTGTGGGATCCATCGCAAACTCAACAGGTGTTGCAGCCAAGTGTACAGTTGTCATCTCAAACTGGACAACCCTTAGTTTCTGGTTCACCCCAGCAACTAGTCCAGTCTAACATTCAAACTTCTGTACCTTCGGTAGTTTCTCAGTCTGGGCCTACTGCGCCTCGTACTCCATCTCAAACGACTGCTGCAACTACCGCAACATCTGTTCAATCTACCCCACCTACTTTTGGAGTATCGACAGCTCCGGTTTCTACTGTTCTTGTATCTACTCCTCAGACATCTTTACCACCGTCTGGATCCACGATTCAAACTACAGTTCAGATGCCTGTAGGACAACCTGGTTTAAGTACGGTTGTCACAAGTCAACCTCAATTCACCTATCAACCGTACCAGGGACAGTACCAATTCGGTCCTGCTGTTCAGCAGCCAGTCTATCAGTATCAACCGTACCCTGGGTACACTTATCAACAACCTCAACAACCCCAGTACGGTCCGGTTAATCCTGGTTTTCCGGGAGGATACAATATCCTGAACGCGATTCCTATTCCTAGTTATCCTGGATATCCTCCTCCTGGGGCTGGTCTCATGACCCTGAGTTTTAGGGATCCTAATCGACAGTTATCGTTTATCGCAACTTTGGACTTACCTGATTTGTCGCGCCTAACGAACGATCCAATTAATTATCTTTCGTTTTGGCCGCCAATGCTGAATAAGTTGCCCAGTGACATTCCCAAGTTCGAAGGTAAATCTGGAGAGGACCCTTCGAACCATGTGATGACTTACCACCTTTGGTGTGCGTCTAACTCCATCACAGATGATTCGATCCGTCTTAGACTTTTCCAGCGCACTCTAATTGGTCTCGCGGCCAAGTGGTACATTGAGTTACCGCGAGGCACTTTTTATAATTTTAGTCAGTTAGCTACCTCGTTTTTAACTCATTTTTAGTTGCCAGTCAGATATGACAATGGCACGGAATTATTAAATTCGCTAAAACAATCGACATCCACATACATTTCAGATCATATTCATGAGTGGAGACGTTGACGACGTTTAGTGAAGGTATTTATTCCGGATCAAATCTTGGCTGAGTGGTTTGTAAAATCCTTGTTGCCAAGGATCACTGAAGATGTTGCTAAAGCCGGAGTTGTTACTGAGGAGCAAGTGATTGCTCAAGCACAGTACCTTGACTTGGTCTATACTCAGTCAGGTACGTTACACGAAAAGATCCCCGATCTTCCCAAGTCAAATCAAATCACTTCAGCTCCTTCGGGATCTCATGCCGCTGACGGTATGATTGGTACGGTTAACACTAAAAGTAAGAAGAAGTCTTCCAAGAATTCTTCTCCTATCATAACCTTGCCTGATTCCCCGACAGGAGATTCTTCTGCAGAGGTTTCCGCCGATATTCACGTTGTAGAGTCATCTATGGCTAAATCAAAATCCGGTGGGAAGAAGAAAGGAAAGAAGAAGAATAAAACGGACAAAAGTTCAAAGGAGAAACCTGAAAAGGCGGAATCCAATGATGAAAAGCGCAAACCTCGTTATCCTTGTCTCATTTGTGACGAAGAACATTTTACAAGAGACTGCCCTCATCGTGCAGAGGTTGCGAAGATTGTCAAAGGTTCCCAAACTCCTGCTGTCTTGAAGGATCCATTTCCAAGTCAAGACAGTAAGATGATAGGTTCTTCCTCGAGTGCCAATGAAGAACCCATATTGATGATGTCCCATGTTAGGATTGCGACTCGATCGCAAGATTATGGTAGTAAAAGTCCTGTTGATGGCAAAGAAGCAGAATCTTCTCATTCTAATCCATCAACCTTAGCTCCCGGTTCCGATCGACTACAGATCGAGAAACCTAATCCAGACTTAGTAATCAAACCGCCCGCCAAGGGTATACTTTGAAAGTCAGATTTCAATCCACATGCGAGAGCGGCTCAGAATTATAACATTGTTGAGGATTTAGCTGTTTCACCCTCAGCAATGTCGGCTTTGGAAGTGCTGCAATCATGCCCAGCACAGCGTAAATTACTTTTGTCGGCTATAAGAGTTGTTGACGTTCAGGACCCGAACCTAATAATCTTTGATCTAGAAAATAGTACACCGCATTTGCCTCATCAAATGGCTTTCCAGATCCCAGTGATAGTAAAAAACAGGCCTATTCATCGGACTGTAATTGATGAGGGAGCCTCAACGTGTATTATGTCGATACAGTGTTGGATATCACTTGGTTCTCCTTCACTAAATAAATCCCCGACAATTCTTAAGGCCTTTGATGGCTGTGGGTTTCATCCTTTTGGCATTCTACAGGATTTGCCTATAGGGGTTGAAGGAAAAATCGTTAATCTAGATGTGGAGGTGGTTGATGCCCCCCTAGATTACAACCTTCTATTGGGTCGAAGTTGGTCTTACGCTATGACAGCGGTCGTTTCATCGGTCTTCCGAGAAATAAATTTTCCACATAATGGAAAGATCATAAAAATAGACCAGCTGGCTTATTTTTCATCCGACCCAGCCTCTTCGGAGAGTATTTAGCATGTCGGTAAATCGATTATCCCATATAAGGATGTTGGAGTAGGATTAGTTAAAGATGCCGGTTTACTGGGAACTTTTCCTTTTCCTCCAATCAACGCATCATCTTCATTTGCAACCATTCATATGATTACATCAGACACCATTTTTTATGATGATCCTTGGATCGTTCCTTCTGAATCTGAAATAGACTCATTTGGTAATTCCATGCCTTTGAGTCCATATGAAATTGCCTATGAAGCCGTGTAGTCTTTTGCCGACCCGTGTTCAACCGAAAATGACTTAATGAATGTGGTCCGTGAGGAATCACTTTTCACATCAACCTCGGATTTAACTATGTTTTCTGAACTTGTTCACTCTGATGAGCAAATTCGTGAAATCCTATGTGTAGATGATTTACCATGAGAAGATCTCCATCACAGATCTTCGTTTTTACCTGAGGATGATCGTTTTGAAAATGATTTCTCATCAATCTTTATGACTGAATATGTCAAGGAACCTCAGAATCCAATGAAACATCCCGATTCAGAGTTAAATTTGGGAAACATCTCTCGAACTATTCCCATTGACATTTCGGTTAAGCCCGAAATTGTTGAGAACATTCATATAGGTGCCTCGTGTACAGATGATGAAATTCAATTATATAAGGCCCTATTTCAAGAATTCCGCGACGTGTTTGCCTGGTCCTATGAGGAAATGCCAGGAATTGATCCCGCGATTGTTGTTCATGAGATCAAGACTTACCCGGACGCTAAACCCGTCCGACAACGTTTGCGTCAGATTCACCCACGAAAAGCTGCTGCAATTAAAGCAGAAGTTGAAAAACTGTTGAAAGCAGGTTTCATTTATCCGATCCCGCTAACGGATTGGGTATCGAATATTGTTCCGGTTAACAAAAAACAGGGGACAATAAGAATATGCATCGACTATAGGGACATTAATCGAGCCTGTCCAAAGGACAACTACCCAACTCCCTATATCGATCAAATCATTGATGATTGTGCCGGCAGAAAAATATTTTCCTTTATGGACGGTTTTTCCGGATACAATCAAATCAACATTCTATCTGCCGATCAACCAAAAACGGCTTTCATTTGTCCATGGGGGACATTTGCTTATTGCAAATTACCTTTTGGGCTTAAGAATGCCAGAGCAACTTTTCAGAGGGCGATGTCTTATGTGTTTCATGACGTCAAGCACATTGTGCAACCCTATCTCGATGACTTGCCTGCTCATTCATTACATCGAGCTGATCACCTCGTCCATTTACGAGCAATCTTTATGAGGTGTAGGCATTATCATATTCGGTTGAACCCACACAAATGTGTCTTCTGTATAGAAACGGGTCGATTGCTGGGATTTGTAGTTTCGAAAGCCGACATTCGTGTTGATCCCTCGAAGGTCAAAACTATCATCAATTTTCCTCCTCCTTCGAGTCTTCGCCAACTCCAAAGTTTACAGGGGAAAGCAAACTTTTTACGACGATTCATTCCTAACTACGCCGAGGTTACAAAGGGTTTTACACGGCTGTTGAAACAGAACACTCAATTCTCTTGGGATGAGATAGCTCAGAAATCTTTTGATGCACTCAAACACGTGTTGACCCATGCATCGTTGTTGCATCCTCCCAATTACAACCAGGATTACTTTTTGTATCTCACCGCCTCCCATTCCACCATTGGAATGGTCTTATTTCAGGAAGATGAATTCAGAACGGAACATGTGATATATTACCTTAGTCGAACGTTAAATCCAACTGAGCTAAAATACTCACATGTGGAGAAATTGGCATTGGCAGCCGTTCAAGCTGTCCAACGTTTTCGTCACTACATTTTACTACGTAAAACTACGGTAATTTCGGATTGCAACCCTATGATCTACATTTTGACCAAACAATTGCTAGGGGGCAAGTACTCTAAATGGATCGTTATCCTGCAGGAGTTCGACTTGGAATTTGAAAAATCTAAGTCTAAGAAATCTTTAGTTTTTGCAGAGTTAATGTGTGACTTCCCGCGTGCTGACACGGAAACTGTGGCAGAGGAGCCCATTGCGGACGAATCTTTGTTTCTAATCAGCACTTTAGATCCGTGGTATGGGGATATCATCGTCTATCTCCAGACCCAATCCTTTTGGCCAGAAATTTCAAGGTCGGAACGTCGGAAAATTCGGTTCCACTCCCAACAATTCAAAATTATTGGAGATACTCTTTATCGCCATGGGGCAGACTCTATTTTTCGACGTTGCTTAACTCACGAAGAGGCTGAAAGGGTTCTAAATGACTGTCACTTTGGAGCATGTGGCGGTCATATGTCTGGGTATGCCATAGCCCAAAAGATATTGCGCGCTGGCTATTTCTGGCTGTCCTTGTTTAAAGATTGTATTACCGCGGTCCGAAAATTCCACAACTGCCAGATTTTTTATCGTAAGATGCACGCTCCACCTGCTCCTCTCCACCCTATAATTGTCGTTGGTCCTTTTGCCAAATGGGGTATCGATTTTATTACATGTAACCCTCACTCGGCCGGGGGGCATGCGTATATCATCCTTGTAGTATATTATTTTACTAAGTGGGCCGAGGCGATGCCTACATTCGAGGCAGACGGCAAGACAGCTGCAATTTTCGTGTTCAATCATATAATTGCTAGGTTTGGTGTCCCACAAGTGATAATCACTGATCATGGGCGTCATTTTCGAAACGTTATGATGACCGAACTTACAGGCCAGCTTGGTTTACGTCACGATAGTTCAACTCCTTATTATCCACAAGCGAATGGTCTGGTTGAATCCATCAACAAAGTTTTAGTTATCATGATCCGACGAATCATTGGGATTCATCGGTCGAATTGGCACAACATGCTATTTTCAGCGCTTTGGGCGTACCGAACTTCAATAAAAACATCAACAGGGTTCACTCCTTTCCAACTAGTCTATGGTTTGGAAGCTGTGTTACCCATTGAGTGCGAAATCCCGTCACTGCAAATGGCCATCGAGTTACTTCTAGCTACTTCCGAAGAGGGAAATCGTTTGTTATACTTAGCTCAATTAGATGAAAATCGACGTGATGCTGCATTGGCGATCGAGACTCACGCAAAACGTATGAAAGCTCAGTATGATCGGAATGTGACCCCTCGAAATTTTTCGAAAGGAGACCTAGTGTTATTGTATGATCAAGCTAATGATAAATTAGGCGCTGGGAAATTCGTTCCTATGTGGCATGGTCCCTATATTGTTAAGCGAAAGCTAGCAAAAGGGGCCTATGAATTGGTATACTTTGATGGGGACTCTTTGGGTAAACCCAGAAATGGCCTTTACTTGAAGAGGTACTATGCTTAAAAGAATGGGTATGGAGATTTTTAGTTAGGATAGCTTTTTCTTTCTAGCTAGTGTGTTTTAGTTTAAAAAAGTGTGCTTAGCTTAGAGAGTGTTTTTTCGTCATTATTCCTACTTATCTTGGTTTTACTCTTGATATTGCAGATGTCGATGCCTCTCCAAACATGCATTGGATTTGCTGATGGTGCTTGTCATAATACACGGAACATCTCTTCTGCAGCTTGGGTTATCTATTCTCCCTCTGACGAGTTAGTTTCTATGCATGGGGTAAGCCTCGGTCAAACAACAAACAACATTGCAAAGTATAGTGCAGTGATTAAGTTATTATCTGAATCTATTTCATTTGGGATTTGGAGTTTGATAGTGAGGTTAGATTTTGAACTCGTTGTATTACAGCGTAATAGAGTGTATGCCATTAGAAATCCAGTGTTATTAAGATTATTTTTGAGAGTGCGTCTCTTGGAACGTGAGTTTGATTACATTGAATATTAGCATATTCCAAGGTCTTTAAATACATTAGCAGATGCAATTGCTTCTCGAATGTTAAATAGACATTTGCAATAATCATACATGTAAATTTAAAACCATTCCATAACATGATTTACAAGATAAGCCGGTAATAGTGATATATATATAGGAGTGTGTCAAAAAATACATCGTCTTCGATCATAGGTTGAAAAACACCTTATGATCGGCAAAAATGATAAGTACAAAAAGCAAAATGTCACATGTGCCCACAATAGGCGATCATCCTATCACTGGTGATGATCTCTATAAGAAACCACTGCACGGGCCACCTTGCAAAGGAACCTCCTAAAAGGTCCCGGGACTCCAATCACATAGCACTGAAGTCGACGAGGAATGTCGTCTACAGTGGTCTTAGGAATATCTCCTGTCAAGCACTCGAGATGACCCTCCAACTCAGCCAAAACCTCTGCCGATTCGTCCTGTGGGGCTGGCGCGGGTGCAACTGGTTGCCTCCTCTCGAAAGGCCGGAGAGCGGCTGGTCGCTGTGGACCCACATCTGCATTTGAAATTTTTACTATCAGTTTTGAGATGATGGAAAAATAAAAAAATTAAAATAGGAAAAGTTGAAAAGGATTTTACCTGACTCGTCCCACTGCTCTCCTGGTGGAAGAGCCATGTCTGGGTCACCACGAAAATCTATCCCAGCGTAAGGGAAGTCCTGAATGGAAAAGACCTGGTTTTCCAACCATTGGAAATACTCAGGTTTGAACCGAGCAACTTCTGTCCTCTCGTCTGGGTGACAGGCCATGACTGCGACCCATCGCATCAGTTTGGGCTCTCGAGGAAGCCCAGCTCCAACAGTAAGGTGCTGTGGGATCAGCATAGGAACCCTCTCCAGGCCAAAACTCACGACCAAAGCCCCATAACCAAAGGTCTTTAGTCGTCCGCTCTTGGCCGTGGTCAGTTGGCCTTTCACATTGGCCAGCACAGCATTGCACCAGTTGAAGATGGTGCCTCGAAAGAAATCAACTGCCATACACATCTGGGATCCGGTGGCAATATGTAATGCGGCAGCTCCGCAAAGTCTGGTGACAGTAAACGCAATCACCATGAGCTCAGGACGGGATATAGTCTTTATGTCTATCCCTTTGTCTCTAGCCTGGCTGTTGCAGTACTCTAGCCGGAGGCTATCGACAGACTGGCCACCTGGCCTAGTCCCGTGCAGAGTCAAGTCTTCGCCTCTCTTAGGGAAACCAGTCAAGAAATAAATGTCTGCCGACTTGATTTCGAGCCGGTGGCCGCCAATGAAAAAGCACTGGTCCTGTATGCTCCATCTGTCAACCAGCCACTGTAAGAAATCCACCTGAGCCCTCATGCCAGGAATGGTCCAGAATTTGTACAGTCCGCACGCCCTCAAAGCATCAAGTGAAGGCTGATGATTCCATGCGGCAGCATCCACGTCCTCATGCTCTCGTTCGCGCCAATCTAGCATGATGTACTCTCTGCATCAAGTATAAAGATTAATTAAATTGCTAGAAAATATTTTGATTGGTCCATTTTTGAGAATCTTTGGGTTCAAAACCCTTGCGGCGGGGTACGCACCCTCCGAGTTAGACACAGTGCGGGGGTCCGCACTTTGTCTACACGGAAGGTGCGGACCCCGAGCTTTTTCCCAATGGAGAAAAAGTTGGGGTTTGCGGGTCTGCAATGGTAAACCTGCGGACCCCCGCGCGCGGGTTTTGCGACTAAAAACCCTCCAAAAAATGAAATGAAAGACTAAATCAAAAAACTAAATGGTTGAAAATGAAGAGTATGATGATGTGGATTACCTGGAGAAGACGGCGCTCGATTCCGACGGTTGGATTTTCCACAATCTTCACGGGAAGTTTTCTAAGCAAAAGCACTATTTTCTCACCCAAACTCAAACGGTAAAAATGAATTGACAAAGGCCCTTTTTATAAGTTTTTTGAGTAAATGAATTGCAAATTTGTTTATGTTTCACTTTGAAAAGGTATTTTGCGACATTTTTATCCATTTCAAACAGGTATGAGTAATGTTTGTGTTTTTGTGTAGAATAAAGGATTATTCAGGCGAAATCTATCATTTTCAACGAAAAAACAAGTAGAGTCATCTTTAAGCCCTTTTCTGACTCCTAAAATATGAAAAGATTGCCGAGCGTTTCTTTTACACTTGTTAAAACGGAATTAAAAGACGGTCCACTTATAGCTCTTTTTCGACCGTAAAAATACGAAAAGATTGCCGGATCTTTGTCATTTCAAATTCGATATTGGTTATAAATTGACGTGTCGTTGATCGCTTTTTTACTTTTTCGGATCAGTGACACTAATAACGAAAAGTACTCCTTGGTCGTAAAAGATCAAGCGGTTCTCTCAAGTATTATTTTATAGTTTTTCGGGCTTGGGAGACACAAATTTACGAAAAAGGTCAACCCTGGAGTCTTCTTAAGTTTTTTCAGACTCTCTAAAATTGAAAAACGTCGAGTTTCTCCTATACTGGACTCGTTAAAATTTCACAGTAAAGGACCTGATCAATTACAAACAGGAGCGAACCACTCCTTCTTAGGGTTCGAATCTAAACTAAGTTGGACTCATCCGAAGGATGAGCTTATAATCAAGCAAATGTTATCCTCCTCAAGCTTGTCAAAAATAAAGAGGTACTTGCCAGAAATGGTGGGGGAAAGGGAGAAAAATGAGTCTGTTTGTCATACTTTGTAACCACTCTTGAACACGACACTTTCATTCACCTGGGTTGGGAAATCCTTTGCCTAACAGTTGGTCAAACCACATTGAAAGTCTTCAGCCGGTTTCTGGGTATTAACTTTGGGTCAATTGTTACCAAGCCATCTGTCGTGTCGTTATGTGTTCAAGAGGTCACTGCCAATAAGCCATTCATCTGCAAAATATCTGTCATCCATCTTGACCATCCCTGAGTCAGTCCTTGCAACTAAATTTCTTCAACTTGATCTATGATTTCGCGTTGTAGGCTTGCCTGTGATGGATCGCTTTCTATCAACATCAGCACATTATCTAGAAAGATGATCTAGGAATCATCAGTACCTTGATATCTGCATGCCTCAATGGCAGGTTTCTCGCCTTTGACGACAGTTTACATCATTGACTTCCGATCAAAGGATTCCGTGACATGTTCGACATCAACACATTTATTCACATCTCATGGATTGTACTGGGTACTTTGAGAGCCATTGACATCACTGGTGGTTTCTCTCACACTTGTTAGTAGTTTACATCATTGACTGGCAATCAAGTGGTTTCTACCATGTTCGAAATCAACACATTTATTCGCATGGATAGAATCGTACTATTTCGGGAAGTAGAAATGAAGACCCTGGATCTAGTTTCCACTATCCAGGCTGCGAGGAATTTTGTATTCATTGTGTTGTGGACTATTTATAAACAGATGGCTGCGTCCATACTGTGTTCACACGAGTCTATACTTGTGATGTCTTACAAAATAATTCCTATATCAGAGCAGTAGATAGTTTTCTAGTTAGTTTTGATCTGAGTATGGGAATGCCTACCTCAGCAATGATATGATCTCATATATATATCTTGCATTGAATGTTTTTACAAGTTCCGACCGGGCTCTCCACAAGATGATCCTCGAAATGATAAAGTGCTTCACTCTTCCTATATGATAAATGAAATCCTCATCTACTACAGACTTCGCACTTTAGGGGGCAATCTGTTACACAAAAATATCATCACTATGATTATTTACAATCAGTATGGGTCTATCATCACTTGTATTGTCCTCCTAAGCAAGTCTAAGACATTAAAAATCAATGTAACTCTGGTTCCGCACTTTCTCTCATGGTCACCTGCGGTCCCGCACCTTCTATGTACAAAAGCTGCGTACCTACCCGCTCTGTCCCTAACGGTGTAGGTGCGGACCCCTGTGAAAGTCAAAAGGCACAAGTTTTATCTTAAAAAACTCACTTTGGGTTAATTCTAGAGTTTTCTAGAAGGAATTTTGACGTGCATTGTTTGCTCTGAGGTGGTTCAGGCATCCCAAAAGAGAAGGAGCTAATCCCTTGACTAAAGGAGCTATCCCTTTGAAGGAGGGCTTTATCCCTTTGAAGGAGGACCTAGTAACTTCCCTCCATTGTACTATAAATACAGGCATTGGGGTGAGGACTAGGGAGGTTAGAAGCTGAACATTTTGAGGGTAAATGCTGGTGAAATTAAGACTCTTTGGTTGAGCTTGAGAGGAGAGATCACATACCTCTTGGTTCCATTAGAGAGTGAGTGAAACTTGTCAAAGTAGAGGAGACATCTTGTTGGACCCTGGGAGGAGCTTGTACAGCGTCAAGGCAAAGGTTGTAAAGTTCTTCTTCTTTTGAATTAATACAATCAAACTCATTTTTCTCAACAAGTATCTTATGTTATTTGTTTCATGGACTCCTTGACTTTCATGTTAAACATGTTTTATGCAATTGGATTTTCAGGTGCTATTTAATTTGTTTGCCTTGTTTGTGTTTGCAGATTCGCGAAAAGGAGCTCATTTGGATCAAAGGAGCGAGGGCATCCACAAGCTTGCGTTGGACCAAAGGTAGGCCCTAAAAACACTTGTTTGCTATTGTTTATCAAAGCATATTTAGAGAAAGATAGTGTCTGGTTGGTTTGCTTGTAATTAGGTCTTCTTTAGATTCTAGGAAGGTCTATCTTGTCCACAAGATCGACTCATTCCGTGTGACAATGGTCTTCCCACGTTTTGATAAATATAAGAATGTCATCCAAATATATAATAACAAAATCATCAAGAAAAGGTCTGAGTACATCATTCATTATTCTCATGAAAGTAGCAGGAGAATTAGTTAAGCCAAAAGGCATAACCAGCCACTCATGCAATCCTTGCTTTGTTTTGAAAGAAGTCTTCCATGCATCTCGTTCTACAACTCTGACCTGATGATAGCCACTATTCAAGTCTAATTTGGAAAAATAAACAGCTTCCTTTAACTGATCTAATAGATCATCTATACGAGGAAGGGGATAACGATTTTTTATCGTTATCTTATTTAGTCATCGGTAATAAATGCACATTCTCCACGAGCCATCTTTCTTTTTCACCAAAACGATTGGAGACTCACATGGTGATGTGCTAGGTCTGATGAACCCCTTCTCGAGCAGCTCTTGTACCTGCTTCTTGATTTTTGCATTCTCTAAGCGGACAACCTGTACATTTCGATGTTAGGCAATGGAGCATCTTGCTGCAAATTGATATCATGCACTATTTCCTTTTTGGGTGGTAGACCTTTAGGTTCTTAAAACAAGATATCATATTCTGAAACAACTTTTTCTAAATCAGCTTGCTGTTTAGCATCACAGCCCTCAAATACATTGGTTTTACCAGGGTTCTTTTCATTTACAACCATCAATAAAAATTGTTTGCATGAATTTACAATTTGTTTCATCTGCCCTGAGTTTATGAGAGTATAATTATTATTTAGCTTATAAGCTCTTACAATATATTCAATTCCATCTTTAACGAGTAGATACTTGTTCTTATCTCTATAGAAAATAGCTTTTCTATCATACAAGTAGGGACTTCCTAAAACAATTCCACATATATCCAAAGGAACTATATCTAACTCAACCTCATCTACAAATGCTGACCCAAAAGAAAATTTAAGTTTACATTGTCTAGTCATTTGTAGTTGTGCTTTATCACATAACCAACCTAATGGATATGGCTTCTTGTGAGTTGTAGTTAGTGATCCAAACTTCTTTACAATTGCTTCAGAAATTAAATTTACTTATGAGCCACTATCAAACAAAGTATCAATCTTTTGATGATTGGAAATAACTCGAATATGAAAAAGCTCATGTCTTTTCCTCTCATTTTCTTCATTATTAGTAGATTGTGCAAAATTATAAGTAGATGCTTCAGAGTCTGACCCTAAATATTTTTGAATAGCTGGAGCAGTCTTCTTCTTCTTACCCTCGAACTTCTTAGGTCTCGACTCCGGATGCAGAATAAAACAATGCTCATCATCATGCCAATCCTTCTTACAATGAGTGCATGAAGACTTGCTTTTCTGTACAGTGTTGGCCTTCCTCTCTTTCCATTTCTGTTTTCTTTTCTCCTTATTTTTACTTGCAGTGGGTTTGGATGATCCCCTAACTTTTGGGTTCCCATTCTTACCCCTAGCTTCTAGATGCGTATCTTGAACATATACCTCATCTATACTAGTGGGATTAAGCATGAGGATAGTGTGCCTCATGTAGCTGTGTAGACCACCTATGTACTTCAACAAAGTCTCAAGTGACTCTAATGAAATTCCCAGAACCAAAGCTCTTTTCATAAAATCTTGTATGTAACCTTTTACACTTTTCCCTTTCAGTTGGCGAAGAGTTTTCTAGCTCATCATGGCTTGTTGCATGTAAGCTAGTGGATAGAACTGCTTTTTGATTGCAGAAACAAATTCACTCCAGACAGAAAGAATCTTATCATGTTTCTTCATGTCAGCTTGTGTCCTGCCTTCCCACCATACCAAGGCAGTGCCTCCGAGGTGTACGCTGGCCAACTAAATCTTACTCTTGTCTGAGTCCATACTCTGCACTCTGCAATAAACATCAATCTGTCTGATCTAATTATCCAGCTTCTCTGCATTCAACTCTCCATCATATATGGGTAAGTCAAATTTAACATCTAATTTAATCAAAGATGTCTTCTTTTTATGTTCAGGGCTATTAGGAGGCGTGAGTAATTTTTCTTCTTTCCCTTTGCCTTTGGAGTGGTCATGGGGGAGAGACTCTTCTACTCCTCTGTCTTGTTTGGAGCTTGATGCATCTTCATCTCTATGTTTTATAGTCCCTATACATTTCCTCCACCATGAAATTCAGGGTCATAAAAATGTCCATGAACTGGGAGTCTGATTCCAAGGGATTTTCTTCTGACATTTTCCTCTTAGAATAGACTCTTCCAATTTTTGGGTTAGTTTCAGCCAATTCTCCTTCCCCTAATTTAAGCTTTGATCTAGTTAGCATTCAACAACAAAATCCAGCACAAGCTTGTTTAACCTTAACAACCTAGGAGCTCTGATACCACTTGATTTGAAATAACCCGTAAATGACCTCATAGAATTAATGAAGGTATTACAGACCCATGTGCTAGGGTGTGCCTATGTTATTTTATGCAATGGATCGATAAGATTCTGAAATACACAAACATTGAAACAGTAAGATAAACGCAGTAAGAAAACACATAAACACAACAAGTTTAATAAGGAGTTCACCCAATCCTTCTAGGCTACGTCTCCTGGTCCAGCCTTTAATGGTGGCCTTTCTATTGTGTCTTAAAGCAAAGTTTTTACAATAAGGAGCTCAATTTGAGTCTCACTTAACAGAGGATGATCAGTAGGATTGTACTTGGATTCCCCAAGTCTTTAGAGTACACAGACTCCCCTTACTGAATCTCGACCTCAACTAGTCTCAGTGGTATGAGTCCAATTTGGTACTCAATACTTGATTGGTATACACAGAAGAGTTGCTTGAACCTCTCAAGCCTTCTTTGGAGTTTATAGACTCTCGGACTCTCTCTGTCTTTGTATGCTCGATGTTGCCTTTGCTCTGTAGGTCAGCTCGGCTTCTCTGTTCTTTGAAATTTTCTTCTCTCATTTTCTGCTTCTCTTTCTCTGCCTCCCCTTACTCTCTATTTGTTCATGGCTTAAAGCCAATCCGCTTCCTCACTGTTCGTTTCCGCTCCCCGACTCCCTAGATCTCCTGCCTATGCTCGCTTGAATTCCCCTACTCTGTTTCATCATCGATGTGTAATGCTTCACAGAGAGGTGGCCACTTGTTTCCTCACGAACTGAGTGTCAATTCTCTTTGAACGGTTGTTATTTCCATTTCTCCAAGATTTCCCACGAAACTGAATCCTCTGCCAACTCATCGGTCATGCTGGAGCTCAAATCTCGTATGACTCAGCCTATTTCTTTGTCGAATCTGGTCACCCATCGGATCATTTCTTTGTCGTCGATCTGGAGCCTCCAGATCCTACGGTCTTTGTCCACATCAGGCGGGTAAGTAGCATGACTTTTACCCATCCCATGTGAGCGGTTTTCTCTCTCATCCACCGGACGTGTGTCACCTAGTGTATGGCATCAGGCGAGACTCGGTCGAACCCGCTTACCACCTGAAGCCCTTCCGATATCCTACTGTTTTTAGCATGGGACCCACCTTCTGACGGAATTGGCGATTTCCATATGGTTTTATGCTTTCCTCGTGACTGAGCGCTTGGGGGATTTCTGTTGGGCACTAGAGAAGGTATGTTATTTTTATTTACTTTGTTATCTTTTCTTCAAAATTCACAACCTTTTCACATCATGAGCTAGGCATATGACACAAGAATATGATAGAATATAGAAGATTTATATGTAATATGAAATAACTAATAATTACCCTTTTCTATGCAGAAAAAGGAGAAAACGAAAGACCGTCATCCCAAAAGAGAGAACAAGACCAAGTTAATTACTGTCCCTTCGGCAGGGAATCGCATTCAAACAAGGCGATCCAAATTGGAGCATAACAGCCAGAAAAAGGAAAAGGAGATCCCCAATCGCTGCAAAAGAATAGAAGGATAGCTGCAAATTAACAGCTTATCTTAACAATCCTTTGTATTGTTGGTATCACCGCTCGGACATTATAAGAAGGGGCATCACTACTAGCCCGGGGGGCGACTGGTTGTTATTTTTATGTAATTCTCCTTTGTATTTGAAACTTTGATCATCAACTCTCGTTGAAGATCGATCCACTGTAACTCTGTTTTGATGTTTTAATATAAATCTGGTTGCCGTTCCATCTTTGATTCTGGAGTAATCTCAAGCAGTGTGTCCCTGGAGGCTAAGGGCCCAGCCCTGGTGGATAACTCGCTCCTGTATCATATTTCTGATTCATGTGTGGTTTGATTTCTTTCATTTACTATGTTTAGTAATCTGATGTGCTTTACTGTTTTACATATCAACTCTGTTGTATATACTTGGTTAAATACTATTGTTATCTGCAACAAGAATGCTATGTTATCATTCGAAGGTTGTATTGCATTGTTGTTCCTTTTGAAAATTGATATAACATTGATGTTCCTTACAGATTTCCATTTGATTACAGTTCAATTGCGTTGTATGTTCCTAAATCGGTACTACTGTATGATTTATTCTTAAATTGTGACTGTTGTTCATTCGGAATTGTTGTTTCGTTACAACTGTCGTTCCGTTATAATTGCTGTTACTTTATAGCTGTGATTCATGCATATTGTATTGGAGCTCAGATTACTGTTCCTTTTGATGTTAAGTGTGTCGCGTGTTTAACTTGGGTTGTTGTACATTCAGATCTGAGTTTCTATTCTATACTTTATTTATAATTATCACTACATTTATTTTCATAGATTAAGGGTTTGCTGTTCAATCCTGTTAAATAGAGATAGTTGTTGTTCTATTTCCTGTCATTTGAAGATTATCATTACTTTGGTGTGTAGAAGGTCTGAGACTATAGTGAACATCGACATACGTTGTCTGGTTCCCAGTTTGATGATCCTTCCTTTGAGTGCCTTTTTGATTGCATCAGTTTATAGAGGGAAGAGTTACTGTTACTGTACCCTTGAATAATAAATTGTGGGAGCTTTCTGAATGCATGATTTGAGTCCTAGGTTTCTTTTTGCAAATAGATTTCATTTCAAGCATCCATTTACTCTTGTATTGAGAGCACTATACTACTAGCATTAATTTGACAAATGATCGCCTCAAACTGAGTACACTCTTTGAAAGAACAAATCGTTCCTGGATTGACAATTAATGTAGGGTAAATAGAGGTAAAAAAGACCCTTTTTACTGGTCGACATTTTGGCGCCATTGCTAGGGAAGAGTGTAGCCATTTGTTTCTTTTCTAGAGTGATGTAAGAATTTTCTAGGAGAGAACTGGGTTTTAAAAATGGAAGGTAAGAACCTACGTACAGAGCATGTAATAGCCCTGCTCCCCTGCTTGCTTTCCTGCAGATTTGTTGTTGTTTTCTTTGGGTAGAAATTAGCAGTTGATTTGTGTGCATGACTAAGCAGAAAAGGCCTGAAAAAATCCTAAACCTCTACCCAAGCTTGATAAAGCTAAGGGGCCAGTGACCCTTGGCCGATCGACCTTTATAGATGAAATCCTTAAGAAAGCAGAATCTCAGCCTTCAGTAGGACCTAGAAAAGTTGCTTCTAGACAACCTACTAGTTCCCTTCAGGCCACAGGATCACCATCTGTAGCCTTTGCTGAGGTGCATAGTCACACCGAAGAGCAAGATTTTCAAGAAATTGAGAATTCTAGCCCAAAATCATTGCAAGAAGGGAACCTTAGCAATCTCTGTGAAGGGAGAGGAGAAACCGGGGAAACTAAAGAACCAAGATCTCCTCTTGGGATAATTCCGCCATTAAGCAGCCTAGATAAGGGAAGTGCTACAAAAATCATTTATAATGAAGTTAAAGTAACTCAAGAACCAGAATCCCCCCTAGACATTAGGCACTCTCATCATCCCAGATAAAGGAAATGTTGTTAAGGCCATTCCTGTTAAGCCATTCCCCCTCGACAGCCTAGGAATACCCTCCTAGATATCCTAGAAGGTTATTGGCATATATTTGACCAAATGGCCCAGAACCAGCCAAACACCCAAACCTCTACACTGCAATACCCCAATGTGGATACTGCAGCTAATGCACCTATGAAAGAAATCCCTCTCCAGCATATCCCTACATTCCATGGCCTTACATCAGAAGATCCAGATGCATTCTTGTTTGAATTTGATGTGTTGTGTAGAGGATATGACTATACCACCGATTCCCAGAAACTGAAATTGTTCCCCTCTACATTAAAAGGGGCTGCTTTAAGATGGTTTATGGGATTGGGTGGTGGTGTTATAAATAACTGGGATCAAATGAAAGAGTTCTTTCAAAAAAAATATCAGGATTATTGCAGGTTTAGAGAGTTAAAAGATGAAATATTTCAGATGGTAGCTAGACCAAATGAAACATTAGAAGAATATGTTGAGCGTTTTCAGTGTAATCTTCAAAGATCTCCTTATGCATCATTACCCTTACCTGATAATGTATTAAAAACAACATTAATTAGAGGAATGCAGGAACAATGGATTGAAATGCTAAATATTATGGGAAAATGAGATATTTATCGGGAAAATTTTTCTGACATTATTGATTTATGTATCAGGAGCTCGAGAGGCAGCACAAGACTAAAACTAGCGGAACATGACAGATTTACAAGAGACAACAAGATCTCTACAGAGGGAGTAACTCGTGCAAAAATTAGAAATTTATTAGAAAATTTTAAAACTGACGTATTGGGGACACTGACAACGCATCTTGATATTATGTAGGCCAAGTAGAAACAAGTAGAGGCAGAACAAAATTTGGCAATCTTCTGTCCCAGATGCAGAAAGAAACACAGCCACAAGGAGTGTCCATTAGATGCAGTCCAAGTTTGCACCATTTGTACAAAAGACCATTCTACAGAGAGTTGTCCTTCACTTCTTGGATTGAAATTAGTCTACAAGGAAGTGGAAGAAGAGCCAAAACCGGTGTACCTACTCAATCAATGCCGTCAATGGTAGCCACGACAATCAGGTATGTTCTCTGATCTAGCTTCTTCTTTTCAGCCACCACAATATCATGCTTAGCAATATAATACTATGTGGCAAAATCAACCTCCATTCTCAAATTGGTCACAACAACCATTTCCTTCATCATCACCATGGTCGAATCAAGCAAGCCAACCCAATTGGCCAAATTTTCCCTATACCCCACCATATTGGCAAAACAATGTATATCCAGCACAATGGTGCCCTCCTACTTCACAGAATCAAGCCTGGCAGACAAACTGGCAAAGACCGATGAATCAAAAAGTAGGAACCATTCTGCTCCCTCAACCTACACTGCCAGCATTACAACAAAACCCCCACTCTAATTTAAGACCGCAACTCCCAGCCCAACCCAACCCTAATTCGAATAACAGACCGGTACAATCTATTCAAATAATTGAAACACCAAAGATAGGAACCGATCTAAGGGAGTGTAATGATCTTCAATTAAGATCCGGGCGCATCATTGAAACAGAGGGAGATAAAACTGCTCAAGTTGAAAATCAGTTACCTATAGAACAACCTATACAAGAAGAGGATGTGATCAGACAACAAACTCATAATCAAGTAATCACATCTTCCCCTCCATTCCCAGAGTGATTAACTATACCTCAACCTCTACAACATCCTGATTTTGACATTCTGGGAGAACTTAAAAATCTGTACATAAAAATTCCACTCGTCCAAGCCATCTAAGACATCTCAATATATGCAAAGACCATTAAAGAGCTATGTATAAAAAAGCCAAGGAGGAGAATAGAAAATAACCCAACAATCCAAGTAGTTCGTACCCTATCTGATCTATTATTAGGAAAAGAAACACCTGTTAAATATGAAGACCCAGGAAATCCAATAGTAACAGTACAAATCAATGGACAAACTTTTGCAAATGCCTTAGTTGATTTAGGGGTTGCAATCAATATCTTAACAACCACCACTTGTCAAAAACTGGGCATTACATCAGTAGAACTGACTTCCACTTTATTAGAACTGGCTGACCAATCCGTGGTTAGGCCAGAGGGCACATTACATGATGTCATGATATCCGTTGACTCCTGGGAGTATCCTACCAATTTTCTGATAATAAACCCCAAAAACCGACTTGATGGACATCCATTGATTTTAGGCAGACCTTGGCTTGCAACTGCTGACGCTTATATTGGCTACCGACAAGGCAGTATGACCATAACTAGGGGGGCCAATATCAAGAATCTAGCTTTATATCCTCCAGCCCAGCCAAGTGTCACAATAATAAAAACTAACAAACATCCTGTATCATACCTCACTGAAAATATTAGATCCCCATTAACCATAGAAGATGCCCTCGATTTTAAAGATCAAACAGAAGATGATGCCATTAACAATTTCATTAGCCAAGCTGAATCCAAATCCCACATACAATGTCACATGATAGAAGCAGAATTTGATAATGAATTAGAAGAAGTTCCTCTTAAAGATACTCACGACCAAACAATACCCACGACCTCTGTCTCAAATAGAAAAAATGTAGAAATTGAGCTAGGAAAGACTTTAAACATCAATGACAACCTGAATTCTGAACAAGAAGAGAAGCTGATCCAAGTACTAAGGAAATATAAAGAAGCATTTGCATGGGACTACCTTGACATGAAAGGAATTGATCCCCAGTTATCTACACACCACATTTACATAGAGAAGGATGCAAGACCCGTTCGCCAACCACAAAGGAGACTTAACCCTCATCTAAAAGATATTGTAAAAGTTGAACTTCAAAAACTTTTAGATGTGAACTTCATCTACCCCATCTCCGATAGTAAATGGGTCTCTCCACTTGTTGTGGTGCCAAAGAAGAATGGAAAGTGGAGGATTTGTGTAGATTATAGAGAGCTAAATAAAGCAACACAGAAATACCACTTTCCCCTTCCATTTATTGACCAAGTATTAGACACTTTGGCGAGAAAGAAATTATTTTCTTTCTTAGATGGATTCAATGGATACAATCAAATCTAGATTTCCCCTGAAGACCAAGACAAAACCACTTTTACTTGTCCTTGGGGAACATTTGCCTACACAGTTTTACCTTTTGGCCTATGCAATGCCCCTGACACATTTCAAAGGGCTATCCTTAGCATCTTTTCAAATTTAATAAATGAAGGGCTCGAAGTATATATGGATGATTTTACACCATATGAGGATGATTTCGACCCAGCGTTGGACACACTAGAAAAAGTGCTATAGTGATGCATTGCCACCAGGCTCTGTCTGAGCCATGAAAATTGCTATATGATGATGAGTGAAGGACTTATTCTAGGCCATTATATTTCAGCTGTTGGAATATAGGTAGATCTGGCCAAAATTCAAATAATTTTGTTAATACCCACTCCTACCACTTAGACAGAGGTACGCAGTTTTCTTGGATTCTCTGGTTATTATAGAAGATTTATAGAACATTTTTCTCATATTGCTACACCTTTATATGCACTGACAGGGAATGTTGACTTTGTTTGGACAGAAAAATGCGACCGTGCTTTCGAGAATCTAAAAAAACTTGTGTCAACAGCCCTATTCCTTAGAGGTCCAAATTGGGACTTGCCATTTCAAATTTCATCAGACACTTCAGATACAACTATTGGAGTAGTCCTTGGGCAGGAAGAAGATAAAAAACCATATGCAATTTATTATATTAGCAAAAAAATTTCACCTGCTAAATTGAACTATACTATGACTGAAAAGGAATTTTTAGCTGTAATACATGCCATCAACAAATTTAGGCATTATATCACTAGATATCCTGTCATTTTATATATAGATTACTCTACCATAAAATGTTTAGCAAATAAACCAATCACAAACGGTAGAGTAACCAGATGGCTGATTTTATTGCAGCAATTCGATCTCACAATAAAGGACCGACCGGGAAAAGAAAATACTATAGCTGATTTTCTCTCGCGAATGCCAAAACCAGAGGATGCAATAATGATCAAAGATCAATTCCGAGATGAACATTTGTTCGTTGTTACTGTTAAAACACCTTGGTATGCTGATGTTGCAAATTATTTAGCAGTAGGCAAATTACCAAAACATCTGACCCCCAATGAACAAAAGTAGATTGTCCAGCATAGTACTCGATTTTCTTAGATTGGGCGCTACCTGTTTCATATAGGGGCAAATATGCACATCAAGAGATGCATCCACGAAGACGAAATTTTTGACATTTTGAAAGCTTGTCATGACGGACCGTGTGGCAGACATTTCGCCAATTGAATAACTGAACACAACGTGCTGCAAACAGGGTATTATTGGCCCACGATCTTCAAAGATGCAAAGAAGTTCGTCCAAGCTTGTGACAGCTGCCAAAGAGCAGGACGCCCTGGACAGGCTGATAAAATGCCCCTGAACCCACAACTAGTTATTGAACCATTTGAATGATGGGCACTTGATTTTGTTGGTCCAATCAACCCATCGTCAAATCAGAAAACATACATTCTGGTAGCAACAGAATATGTCACCAAATGGGTTGAAGCAGAGGCATTTCCGAGAGCTACAGAGGATTCTATCATTCAGTTCCTATTCCACATATTTGTGCGATATGGCCTCCCAAGAGATATAATTACAGATGGTGGACCATAGTTTGCTAGTAACAAGATTGCTGCAACACTAAAAAACTATCATATCCAGCATAAAATTACTACTCCATACCACCCATAGGAAAATGGTCAAGTAGAAAGCACGAACAAAATAATAGAAGCAATACTGACAAAAACCATTGCATCACACAGACGCGATTGGGCTGCAAGACTACCAAAAGCATTGTGGGCATACAGAACAACATGGAGAAGTACTATCGATTATTCACCATACCAGCTAGTATTTGGAAAGGAACCCATCTTTCTGATAGAATTTGAAATACAGACATTACGAACAACACAAGATGTCGGTCTAGATTTAGACGAGGCTCAGATTAATATATTACAACATATCAATGAGCTAGATGAAATTAGGCTCTCTGCCCTTCAACATACTGCGTTAATACAACAATAACGAGCCAAATGGCATGACACCCTTATTAAAAATAAAGTCTTCTGCGAAGGAGATTGGGCGCTCCTATATGACTCTAGGTTCCAAGATTTTCCCAGGAAACTTCAGACTCGCTGGCTGGGACCATACAAAATCTAGAAGGTACATGATAATGGCACCATTACTCTAACCACCATTGATGGATCCAGACATGCATTTAAGGAAAACGACCACCGAGTTCAATTATACCGCAAAACACTTACTCGGGAATCCTTCTACTTGTAACTCCGTGAAGACTCTGACATGCAGATTCTGGTTGAGGAAGAGAAATCTTCCTCACCTTTGGTTAAGTAATTCGACTACTCTTACACACTGTACATAATTCTTTTGTTTTGTATATATTTTTTTCTTTTCTTGCAGTTGTATAACATTTGCACTTTGTTGTTCCTTCCGAAAGGAACAACGTTTTCACCATTTTGCTGTTCCATTTTCAAGGAACAACACTTCTGCACTTTGCTGTTCCTTCCGAAAGGAACAACATTTTCACCATTCTACTGTTCCTTTTTTAAGGAACAACGCTTTTTCACTACTGCTGTTCCTTTCAAAAGGAACAACATTTCCGCCGTTTTGTTGTTCCTCTTCGGAAGGAACGACACTTGCAATTTTCATTTTCTGCTGTTCTTTTTCCCGAAGGAACAACATTTTCATTTTTGATGTTCCTTTTCCTGAAGGAACGACACATTCTTGTTTCTGTTGTTCCTTTTTACGAAGGAACAACATTTTTGTTTCTGTTGTTCCTTTTCTCGAAGGAACGACACATTTTTGTCACTGATGTTCCTTTTTCCGAAGGAACAGCATTTTCGTTTTTGTTGTTCCCCTTTCCAAAGGAATGACACATTCTTGTTTTCTACTATTCCTTTTTATGAAGGAACAACATTCTCGTTTTCTGCTGTTCCTTTTCTCGAAAGAACAACATTTTTGTTTTTCAAAGCACATTTTTATTTCTGCTGTTCCTATTTCCGAACGAATGGCATATTTTTGTTTCTGTTGTTCCTTTTTCCCGAAGGAACAACATTCTCATTTTCTGTTGTTCCTTTTCCTGAAGGAACAACATTTATGTTCTGAACAACGTGTTTTGTTTTTTGCTCTTCCTTTTTGCGGAGGAACAACACTTGTGATTTCCATTGTTCCTTTTTTGAAAAACACAACATTTTTGCATTATTTCGCTTACGCTTGTTTTCTTTGATGATATTCTTCTTAGTGCACAACAGCTAAGAGTTTTTCTTCCTTTTTGCTTGTGATTTTGTACATAGCACTTGTTTTATCTTTTTCTTTTTTGTGTGTGTTCTATCATTCAGATCACTTCTGAAACACAACTATACACTTATGCAATGAATATGAGAACTAGAAGATGCTGAAATCACCAAATTACATAAAAAGTCGTTATCTTTACAAGAATTTTCTTTGAATTGATAAGAGAAAAGAGGAAAGGACACAACTATTGATTATCTTGTTGTCATTGTTCTACTAATACCGATATGGTTGGTTATCTTTATCATGATGGTTCCTTCTAAAATCTCATAATCCTCTTTTATCACTATTAAGAATAAGAATGAAGGGCATATTTTTCTATTGAGATGTTAAGACTTCTTCCACCATCCCTACTCTTAAGGAGTGTTGAACCACCCTTTGTGTATAAATAGGGAAAGTACTCTATAAAAAGAAAAAGTGAAAAAAAAGAGAAAAATGTTTATATAATTTGCTAACATGGTTTGTCAATGAAGGATATGGGGTCTCATTGGGAGCCAACCTACCATGATCATAAGGAAGAAAGTGAAGTGGCATTCCCACTATGGCCACCACACCAGGGATATGATCCAAGAGGCACATTAGGAAAAAAAAAAGTCCTTGGAACAGGAGGTCTCATCATGAGCCGGCCTGCCCACCTTTCACTCCTTCCTAGTGAATGGCATTATGATTTATCTGGTTACCAAGCCAGCATAATGGCCTCCATTCTGACATTCCACAACACTTTCCTAAGCATACACAAAGGATCATGGTTCCATGGGTGAAATAAACAACTCTGTCAAGGTTATGGACACCTGTGGGCAATAGAGCTCTGTTGATGGTATTGAGGTCACATTCTTTATACACCAATAACACTTATGAATCCCTTCTTCTACCTTTGTAATGGGTCAAATAAGATTATGAACATAATTCTTTCGAACCTCTAATACATGAAATCTATTATAATCAATCATGATGGAAAAAGTTGATCGTGACTGCACTGAAATTTTTGTGCACGTCAGCTGTCCTATCCTCCAAATCTCGCATCATATCACGGTATTCTCTTATTTATTAAGCGATTCTATGATATACCTCGATTTTGGCAATCCGCTCGTTCTTGTAAACATGGCATCTCGGTATACGCTACTCCTTTCTGACTCTGTATCATGTCAGTCCAGCACGTCGCTCCCTCATTTGACGGCCAAGGACGGCCTATCACATTGCAAGGGGGGAGTAGGTGACCTCATAATTCACTGGCATACGTGTCAGTTTTTCATTTGGAGAACTTTTACTTGGGAATAGCAAGGCTTAACGGTATATTGTTTTCCAATTTGCATGGCTTTCTGTTTCAAAATTATTTCTGTGTTATGATCTGCAACAATTAGCAATAATTTGAATGCTAAACAAGCTTGTTGTTCCATCATTTTCTATGTGGTTTCTAACAGCTTGAACAACCTGTTGTTCCATTGCCATCTCTGTGTTTTTACAGTTTTCTAAGCATGGTAGGAAGATCAATTCGTAGAGAACCACAAATGTTGACAGTCTCTGATGCCGCACAGGAAATTCTAACAAGGGTAAGACAGATAGTTTATCTCGATCGTCTGCAACAGTCCAACGAGACCGTGGCAATTGAATTTTTGCAGAACTTGCAATAATATCACTCCATAGTAAGGGGGAGATAGATAGCAGTCATTGATGACATAATTGCAGAAGTTTCGGGACTGCCAACCACTGGATCTGTGTGGACGCCTGCGAGACGCCATCAAAATCTTCCAAGATGAAGGTCAGAACTTGACTCAAAGTGGAAAGGGAGTTCTACCAGCAGCCTTGGGAGAACCATGGGTAGAATTGGCAAGAGTCATCCAGAGCTACATCACCTGTGAAGGGAGGCAAGATGTGGTAAGACCACGACGCCTTAAACTTTTAGCCGTATTAAAACATAAATGCTCTATGAATTTGCCTGTATTTTTAAATTCTCTACTACATGATGTTGCCCGAATCATGAAAAAATCACGACACATAGAATCAGTAGTAAGTCACCATGGGCTGATATGATTGATAGTTAGCTACAGTCTTGCTCAGAAATAGAGCAACTGGGAAGAACTAATTTTTACAATAGACGGGGGACTGGCTTTACCAGCCCCTAAACAAAAGCATACTGCAAGAACATCAAATAGACCATTGAAACAGAGAAAATCCATCAGATTGGCATGGATCAAAGGGAGGCTGGAAAATTCCCAAGGGAACACCACTCAACCAGTGGAAATAGTTGAATGATGAGGGAGAAACAGAGGAAGAGACCGAACAATCTAGTCAGGTTGAAGAAGAAACAGAGAAACGTGAGGAAAGCTCATTGCAAAATCCGCTGCGAGAGGATGAATTGGCCCAGATTTTGGCCAACATGGGAGAATATACTCAACCTCTCATCCCACTAAACCTCCACTCTAAGGAAGAGCCACAAGAGCACTCTGTTCGTGATAAGAGTGCATCCGAAGAGTTATGCGACGAGGAAGAAGAAGAAGAGAATCACTCCAGCCATGATGAAAGTGCATCTGGAGAGAAAATTGATGAAGATGAAGAAGAGGAACAATTTGTTCCAAGTTAGAATACACCGGAAGAAGTCTATGAAGAAGAGAGAGGGGAAGAAGAAGTTACCCAGGAAATTGCAGAGCAAGCTAGGGTTTCTACCCCCGAACGACCCGATCAACAGAATAATGAGGAAGTACTCCAAGAAAAAAATCAAGAAATTGGTCAAGAAGGAAGTCCAGGCCTGAGTGTGCGAATGGCCGTTCCTTCCAATAAAACAAAAGAAATAAAAAAATTATGGAAGGAACAAAAAAGACTGCTTAATTTAATTGCGCGACTTCAACAACAAATTAGGATTCTGAAGATGGGGAAGAGAGAAAAAAGGACTTTGGTGGTAAGGCATGCAACCACTCCAGTGAAACCCCTCAAGAAAAAGATCAGGAGGACTCAAGTCCAGCCTGTTGTTCAAAACAAAAAGGAACAACATTTAGCTGTTGCCCATGTTGAAGTACAAACAGGTGATATAATGGCCTGTGACAAAGAAATTCAGACAAAGGCACAATCCTCTGAGGAAATTCTAACCATAATTACGGAACGATGCAATAAGAAGATTCAAGTAAACCTTCCGCTTACAACTACCATGTGGGACAGTGATCTGATGACAGAAACCCTACGAGAGGGTTTGATGCAAGCCTAACAAGTAGTAGAAAAACTTACAGAACAAATTATCTCTTGAGAAAAGTATGAAGAATTACAATAGCAGCTAAGGAATGTCAATTTATCCGAAATTCGGGCTTTTGAACAATGGCGAAAGGAAGAAGAAAGAGTAGAAAAGGTAACTCATAGGTTAGATGTAGTTATCAAACAAATGGATACCTTATGCTCTTTTTACATTGACGTCCTAGCATGTAGAGTGCCTGCTAGGAATTATGCCTTGTTTTAATGGAACGATATTTGCAATTGAAAATTAAAGCTGTCAAAGCAGGAGCCCCGATAGAAATAAATACTATTGACGATTTCATAAATTGTTGTAAGCACTATGGGGTAAAGGTTCAAAGATTATTATGCGAGTTCTATTTGCACAACCTTGTGTTAGATCAAGAAACAGAGCAAAACCCCGACCCTTTCGTTGGGGATATCCAACTACAAGCACTTATTTCGTTTGGAGTTAATCAAATAAAATGGCTTAAAGCCTATAATGCCTTCCAAAGACAAGAAAATGGATTAGACTTATGGGTAAGAGTTGAGCCTAGAGATCCATTGCAGTTATGGAATAAACATAGAAACCTCATGAGGAATCTGGGCGTGATCGAAGCATTAGGACCCATTCATACAACAATCAATCGGCAAGGGATAGAATACTTTTTTACCATCAAAGACCTTGCCATTGCAGCTGCTAAATTTCGATATCGGACTTCTAATCCGAATATCCAACTCAGGGAACCGTTTAATTATGATAACTTTAAGTTAGCTGCTGATTGCTTGAGCCTCTACGGTGATCTTATTTTGAGGGAAGGGCCATCTTGGTTAGGTTATAGGTTCTAAATTTCGGTCATTTGGCATCTTGCACCAGGATACCAAGCCTTATACGAAATGCTTGAGGGCCAAACAGGACATCTTTTTGAGCACCTAGCTAGGCATCATGGCTGTAGACCTCCTCATGAGATCTCGTCTCTAGCCTACTCCCTCACCGCCTTGCATGTCAATTACAATGTTTTCATGAGGGCATGAAAAAGGGTAAGCAGGGGGGTGTGTTGGGCACTAGAGGTATGTTATTTTCATTTACTTTGTTATCTTTTCTTCAAAATTCACAACCTTTTCACATCATGAGCTAGGCATATAACACAAGAATATGATAGAATCTAGAAGATTTATATGTAATATGAAATAACTAATAATTACCCTTTTCTATGCAGAAAAAGGAGAAAACGGAAGACCGTCATCCCAAAAGAAAGAACAAGACCAAGTTACCTGTTGTCCCTTCAGTAGGGAATCACGTTCAAACAAGGCGATCCAAATTGGAGCGTAACAGCCAGAAAAAGTAAAATGAGATCTCCAATCAGCGCAAAAGAACAGACGGATAACTACAAATTAACAGCTTGGTGAATCCCTCAAGATCCTTTGATCCTGGGGGATTGCTATCTTAACAATCCTCTGTATTGTTGGTATCGCCACTCAACTGTTATAAGAAGGGGCAGCATTGCTAGCCCGGGGGACAACTAGTTGTTATTTTTATGTAATTCTCCTTTGTATTTGAAACTTTGATCATCGACACTTGTTGAAGATCGATCCATTGTAACTTTGTTTTGATGTTTTAATATAAATCTGGTTGTCGTTCCATCTTTGATTCTTGAGTAATCTCAAGCGATGTGTCCCTGGAGGCTAAGGGCTTGGCCCTGGTGGATCACTCGCTCCTGTATCATATTTTTGATTCATGTGTGGTTTGATTTCTTTCATTTACTATGTCCAGTAATCTGATGTAATTTACTATTTTACATATCAGCTCTATTATATATACTTGGTTAAATACTATTGTTATCTGCAACAGGAATGCTATGTTATCATTCTAACGTTGTATCACATTGTTGTTCCTTTTGAAAATTGATATAACATTGATGTTCCTTACAGATTGCCATTCGGTTACAGTTCAACTGCATTGTATGTTCCTAAATCGGTACTACTGTATGATTTATTCTTAAATTATGATTGTTGTTCATTCGGAATATCTATTCCATTACAACTGTCATTCCATTATAATCGTTGTTACTCTATAGCTATGATTCATGTGCATTGTATCGAAGATCAGATTACTGTTCCTTTTGATGTTAAGTGTGCCGCATGTTTAACTTGGTTTGTTGTACATTCAGATCTGAGTTGCTTTTCTATACTTTATTTCTAATAGTCTATTGTTCCATTTCTGTTTGCTATTCAATTCGAAAGCTGTTACTTCATTCTTGTAGATTATAATTATTGTTGCATTCATTTTCGTAGATTAAGGGTTTGTTGTTCAATCTTGTTAAATAGAGATATTTGTTGTTCTATTTCCTGTCATTTGAAGATTATCATTGCTTTGGTGTGCAGAAGGTCTGAGACTATAGTGAACATCGACATACGCTGTCTAGTTCCCAGTTTGATGATCCTTCCTTTGAGTGCCTTTTTGATTGCATCAGTTTAAAGAGGGAAGAGTTATTGTTACTGTACCCTTGACTGATAAATTGTTGGAGCTTTGTGAATGCATGATTTGAGTCTTAGGTTTCTTTTTGCAAATAGATTTCATTCCAAGCATCCGTTTACTCTTGTATTGAGAGCACTATATTACTGGCATTACTCTGACAAATGACCGCCTCAAACTGAGTACACTCTTTGAAAGAACAAATCGTTCCTGGATTGACAATTAATGTAGGGTAAATAGAGGTAAAAAAGACCCTTTTTATTGCTCGACAATTTCCTTCACTGAGGGGGACACCCTACGATACGTGTATCAGAAACTGCCTCTGTTTTTGGATTTGACCTCCCATTTGTCAATTTGTGCAAGTGCACGGTCACCATGATACCAATGGTCTGCGCACTTTGACCGAGGGTCCTCGTTGTTCCGTGCTGACCAAAAATTTCCATTTTTTAGAGGTTATTTCTGATAAGCTCGATATCCATAAGAGTTTGAAGCTTGACATAATTTGAAATAGTCATGAAAACATAGAGAATGTTTAAGGATCCAATTCGGATAAAACATTATTCATTATTTCAATTTTCATATTGTCCATTTTGTTTTCTAATCCAATAATCATAGCATCAGTGGATTCAGTTTTTCTGTTTCTATTTCGAATTCCTTTATTGGATCTATATTGGTTCCTCGAGAATTTCCTGCACAAGTCACATATCGAATCAAAAGGTTTTTGAGCAATATTACCTTGTCCTAACAGATTTAAATTATTTCTAGTGTCATCATTAAGCCCACGTACGAACAAGGTTCTAATGGTACTTAGATCAAATTTGTGCTTTGACCTTTGGAGGATGTACAAGAATCTCTCCAAGTAGTCCTCTAGCATTTCATCATCATTATGCACAATAGTAAATATTTCATCTTGAATATCTCTAGTTTTGCAATGTTCCTAATATTTTGATAAGAACACTCTCTTCATTTTCTCCCAAGAATTTATAGCGTTTCCTCCTTGTCCCATGAACCAGCGGAGTGCTGCATCCTTAAGAGTTGCAAGAAACAAATTTAACTTCTAGGCATTAGATGAGTAATCATAACTTCTATGAAAAATATCAAACTCAAATGAGAAAGATTCTGGATCTTCATGTACCTTACCATCGAAATGAGGAAGAGCTGATGGTGAAATATTTTTCATTTGTACTTGCATATTAGGATTCACAATCGGGAATCCAAAAGTGGATTGTTCCTCATTTACCTAATTTTCACCGCTTCCTTCTGCATGGTCTTCCATCTCTTCCATTATTGTTCTTCCACACAAACCGCTCTCAACAGGATGAGAAGGTTGACTATGGACTCCAACAGTCCCCTTCTTCCCCTATATGGGTTGTGTCACACCTGGACCACTTCTACCAGAGCGTAGGTGGATTTTTCCTGCGTGATGAGTCTGAGTTTGTTTGGAATTTCTGCCTGCAAAAGAACGCCCAATATGAGTTTTGGTTTTAAATTTGTCAGCATTTCTTTGGCCCCTAGTGGGCTTCGCAACCTTACCTCTTTTAGGCATTCATTTCAAAAAATGACAAAACTAAATTCAAATAAAAACTGCAATTTTCAAAAAAATAAATCAGCACCTATAAATTCCTTCAAACAATAGAAGCACACTGCAGGAAAAAATAATAGCAGACTTACCCCTATTGCAAAAAATGGAAAATTCTTACCAATTCAAATCACCTCCCTGGCAGCCCCACGGGGGTAAGCGAGTTGGTAATCACAATGTGGTGAAGTTCGTTAGAAAGGCGGGTTCCGTACTGAAGGTCACGAGTTCAAATCCCCCAAACTAACCCTGGAGTTGTATAGAGGGGCAAGCGTAGCTCCCAGTGGTTATAGAGGTAGTGGTTAGAATCGACCCCGTGTAACGCGAGTTGTGAGGTTGCCCCTGTTGATTATTCCACTGTATTAAAAAAAAAAAATCACCTCCCTGGCAATGACACCAAAATGTAACACGAGTTGCGAGGCTGCCCCTATTTCCGATTCCACTGTAAACCAAAAAAAAAATATTCACCTCCCTCACAATGGCGCCAAAATGTTGGGTGCAGGAATTGTGCTTAAGCAAAATCCTCAACACTTAATTGTCAACTCGGGGGTTTCATAAACTTAGAGACGAAGCAAAGACAATGCCAAAAGTGGTATGAAATTTTCCTGTTCCTAATCCTACTTCTTAAAGGAAATTCTTTCAGAATCAGACAGAAAACAATCGTAAAGGCAATTGACACCAAAGCAACTCTAGTGCTGGAATGTAAAAGAACAATTTTCAAGTAAATCAAGTAAAGGAGTTTTCACACAACTGAAAAAATCTTAAATGCCGGAATGAAATGATATGTTCATCTTCATATGGATGGCTAACAGTATGACAAGTGGGTCCTTGCAGAGATCTGTTTTCCTCTTGATCATCCTTCTACACAAACAACTTGTTCTTGCACTATTGCAATTTGCTTGCACTAGTGCAGGTATAGTGTCTTTGTGTAAAAGTATATTTGACCTCCCTTACTGAAGATTTATGTCTTAGTGAAGGTGATCTAAGCTTCAGGGCTTAGAGCACTCTGTTCTGTTACAAGAGACCAACTCTTGCACCTAGGTAGCTTTTCCTTCACCCAATTTCCAACTTACCTTCGAAAGGACTGAAAGATGTGCTAAAAAGAATCGCAATTGCAAATGAAATCCTGAAGTAAATTATCTGCGGAAAAGAAATGCTTTAATTAATTAAATCCTACAAAGGAAGTAAACTTCATGAAATGAAAGCAACTCAAAGGAATCAAAGCAGTGGTCTAAGTGATCTGCATGTGTCAACTAACTTTGGTAATCCACTCGAAGTGTTTATGTTCTTTGTTCATAAGACATAAAATGCAGGTATAACATGTTTATGATAAATTCATGCAACTGTTCTCAAATCTTCGGGAGATATACTTTTAATGATGAAGATAATTACTGAAGTTAACAGTTCATTCGCTTGCAAAATTGTTGAGATTACAACAAGATGATGGAGCTTAGTGAAAAGAGTCGCCTTCACTAAGTGGGCCCGCAGGCTATTTTTGGCGCAAGTCTATTTTTAGACTATGTCTATTTTTAGACATATGGATCATGTCTATGGATTGCAGGTTGTTGTTTATGGATGATTGGTCAAGTTGGAAAAAATAGATGGACTTCTATTTTTGATCAAAGTGTGAGTGATCACAGTGTGAGTGATCAAAGTCTATTTTCAGACTGGCTGTCAAAAATAGAAAAGTCAAATATTATTCTCATAATAATATTTGGACTATAAACTTGATCTTATTCTCTTGGAGCACTTTAGTTTGAGCTACAGAGGTGGCACATGCAGCTGTCAGAAGGAAATATGCTTTTCTTATGAGTCAGTTGAGTTGTTGCATGCATGACTTCAGTTAGAACTCAAGTGAGTTGAGTTTAGTGGACTGGAGGTGCAGTTGATGGAGTTGTGTTCAGTTTAGCTTTGTTAAACTGGTTGTATTTAGTCTAACTGGCAAATAGACTAGAGATGAGTTGGGTGAATTAGTTATTAATTAATTCACAAGTTATTAACTCATAATACAACTAATGAATACATCAGTTAACTCAGTTGCATGTCAGTGCATGTTCAGTTCAACAGGGACAGGTGGTAGAGAATCAGATTGCTATCAGTTGTGACTATAGTTGTGCACCAGATCTTGCACAATCTAGGGATTGAGTATGCCAATGAGTTTTCTCACGTATTTTCCCACATTATAGCTTGTGCTCACGTCCAAAAAAGTGTGAGTGACTATTTTGCAGGTGGAAAACGAGTTTGGTGAGCCATTCTCATCAGTTCTTGAGCAGGTATTGAGCAGTGGAGGCAGGCAAGCAGTGGAAGAGATTTGGAGATCAGATCTGAGTTGTATTGTGTGTAACAGAGGTGGAGATACTTGTGAGAAGTATTATGCTGTGTAATGTTACATGACTCAATCATTAATATACAGATAGTTGGGGTTTTTAGCGAGATGCTTTCCCCGGGATACATACTGTGTTAATGTGTGAATGCTCTTGATGTTTTATTGTTATTGATGCTGCTATATTGATGATCAACGTAGAGGAGCTTATGTATTGTGTATGTTTTCCGCAATAGTACATGATCAGGATAATCTCCATTGAATATGTGTTAAATTATTCAAAATTTCTACATGGTATCAGAGCTAGATGATTTGTAGAAAAATTTCTACATGGTATCGGAGCGAGATAGATAATTGTAGAAAACGTTTCTACATGGTATCGGAGCTGCTTGATTTGTAGAAGATATTTTTACAGGATATCAAGCGAGGATTGATCATCAGATCTACTATTCAGGAAGTGTTTACATTCTATTTCTTTAGGCAGAGTCTGTAATCGGGCCAGGTAGCCTCTGGATTCATCCTTCCTTTGGAAGGTGAGATATCTGGTGAATGCCCATACAGTCAATCTCTGTACGAGAAATATTGTGTTCTCACGAATTCTAGATCGGAAGCGGTTGAGTTGGAGCTGGTGGAAATTCGAATTTGCAGCAGTGTTGTTGAAAATGTCTTTCAACGGATTGCAAATGTTATTCCAAAGCAAGAGCGACCTGGCGCTCAAGGATAAACTCAGTAACAATAAAGGTGAGAATGGATCTTCATCAAAGGTATCTGATGAAGAGAATTGCGCTTTGGCTGCCAAAGCAAAGAAGGGGAAGAACAAGAAAGCTTCTCATTCCGGTGCGAAAGGCAAGAAGCAGGACATGTCCAAGGTGAAGTGTTTTCACTGTCACCAGCACGGACACTATGCCACAAATTGTCCGCAGAAGAAGAAGAACAAGCAAGCTGCTGGATCTACAGGGGGAGAGGCCTTAGCTTCACAGTTTGAGCTTGATTTTTCATTGATCGCATGCTTGGTTTCAAGTGTGATGGGATCAGTGTGGTTCTTGGACAGTGGTGCGTCTTTTCACATGACGGGAGATAGAGATTTGTTCTCTGATCTGGAGGACAAAGATCTTGGAGTGCACATCGAAATGGGCGATGATGGTAGATACAGTGCGACCGGTATCGGTACCATTTCCTTTGAGAGGGAGTCTGGTAAACCCTTTGTATTGAAGGAAGTCATGCATGTTCCAGGATTGAAGAAGAATCTCATCTCAGTGGCGATGTTAGAAGACAAGGGGTATGATGTTGTTTTCAGTGAGGGAAAGGCCTTCCTGCGCAGCAAGACAACTTGTGAGACCCGGAAGATAGGGGTTCGAGTGAGGAACCTTTATCAATTGCATGTAGATGGATGTGCAGCAATGGCAGGCAAGGCAGAAGGATTGGTGAGCCGGGATGATGGCGAGTTGTGGCACAGGAGATTGGGTCACCTTCACCGTGGAGCCTTGAAGATACTACAGCAGATCACTACAGGGCTTCCTAAAGGCACACTTGCGTAGTCAGATCAGTGCAAGGGGTGTACTTTGGGGAAGTTTGTGAAAGCCACCTTTCACGAGAAGGATAGTCGCGCCACGACGATCCTTGAGAGAATTCACACAGACGTGTGTGGACCTTTCTCAGTTGCTTCGACAGCAAAACATAGGTATTATGTGATTTTTGTTGATGATTTCTCTCGTAAGTGCTGGATCTTCTTCATGCAGAAGAAGAGCGAGACATATTCAAAGTTTTGTGAATTCAAAGCACTGGTCGAGAAGGAGTCGGGGAAGAAGGTGAAGGCTCTTAGGAGTGATAATGGTGGTGAATACATCTCGGACGAGTTCAAGGATTTCTGCAAGACAGAAGGGATTCGTAGAGAGATCATAGCTCCCCATAACCCACAGCAGAACGGGGTAGTTGAGCGGAAGAACAGAACGATTGTGGGTGCTGCACGGGCAATGTTGCATGATCAGGGCCTACCCCTTCACTTGTGGGCGGAAGCATGCAATACAACATTTTATGTGCAGAACCGTTGTCCTCATAGGATACTTGGCATGAGTACACCTGAGGAGACTTATTCTGGTAAGAAGCCTGATCTTTCTCATTTGAGGATTTTTGGTGCTAACGTTTACATGCATGTGACGAAGGATGCCAGGAAGAAGTTGGAGCCGACCGCAGAGGTTGGGATATTTGTGGGGTACACTGATACGCCCCACAACTATCATGTGTATTTGCCAGACAATGGTAAAACTGTTGTGTGACGGGATATAAAATTTCAGGAGGAGAAAGCCATGAAGTGTTCGCTTGAGAGGGAGCTACACTTGCATGTAGATGAGGAGCTATTAGTGCCTAAGGATGAGCTTCAGGATGTGGATCAGCCACAGGATGAGGTTCATGGAGTGGACGAGTCCACTCATGCAGCGCCAACCATCAGAGGGCGAAAGCGCTTGACAGAAGCTGAGCGACTGGCTCAAGATGCAGAGAAAGTTGTAGGACCACCTACAGCCCAACGCAGGCAGAGACAGTCACCTGATCGGTACACTGGATACATGGCTCTTATGATCAAGTGTGTCGTGACTGAGCCATCCTCTTTCGAGGAAGCTGTGGAGGATCCCGCATGGGTAGACGCCATGGTGGAAGAGTATGATTCTATTGTCAGAAACAGTGCATGGGAGATTGTTCCTAGACCGGAAGGGAAATCAGTGGTGGGTTCAAGATGGATCTACAAAGTTAAGCAGGCAGCTGACGGGAGTGTGGAGAAGTACAAGGCAAGATTTGTTGCCCGAGGCTTTTCACAGATTGAGGGGATCGATTATGAGGAGACCTTTGCACCTGTCGCAAGGTATTCTTCCATATGGATGATTCTTGCTCTCTCAGCGCAAATGGGATGGCACATTCATCAGATGGATGTGAAGACTGCGTTCCTCAACGGAGTCATTGAGGAGGAGGTGTACATTGAGCAACCCAAAGGCTTTGAAGTCTTCAGCAGCGAGTCGCATGTGTGCAGGCTCAAGAGAGCACTGTATGGGTTGAAGCAAGCACCACGTGCTTGGTACACACGGATAGACAGCTATTTCAGAGGACTTGGATTCTCCAAGAGCGAGGCGGATCCGAACCTATACCAGATTGTGGTGGAGGGTAAGTTGCTTATCATTGTACTGTATGTTGATGATTTGATTCTAACGGGTGATGAGCTGTTGATACTGTCATGAAAGAAGGATCTTGCTACAGAGTTTGAGATGAAGGATTTGGGCCTCCTTCACTATTTCCTGGGATTGGAAATATGGCAGCGCAGTGGTGGACTGTTTGTTTCTTAGGGCAAGTATGCTCGGGAGATACTGGAGAAGTTCAACATGCATGGCTACAAGCCTGTTGATACTCCTCTCCCTGGAGGTTGGAGGAAGGAGGATGCCACTTCAGGAGAAGAAGTGGATGCCACTGTTTATCGACAGTTGGTGGGGTCGCTGATGTATTTGGTCAATACACGACCTGATATATGCTATGCAGTTAACCAGCTTTCACAAGCTATGGTTAAGCCTACCAAGCTCTTCTGGAAGGTGGGCAAGCATGTATTGCGCTACTTGAGAGGCACATCGGGATATGGTTTGTGGTACAGATAGGAGGATGAGGTGAAGCTATGTGGCTTCACGGATGCAGATTGGGCAGGGTGCCCAACGGACAGAAAGAGCATATCAGGAGGGGTCTTCAGTATCGGATCGACAATAGTTTCTTGGTACAGCAGGAAGCAGAGATCTGTGTGGATGAGGATGATCCTGGTCGGGTTGTTCGGGTCCAAGCACATCAGGTACCATCATATCAGAGATTGTGTGCAGCGGAGGATCATGTTACTTCCGTACATTCCAACGGAGGATCAGGATGCTGATATTCTTACGAAGGCTCTCACCAGGAGCAAATTCGAGTACCACCGAGGCAAGATAGGGTTGCTGATAATCCATATCTTGTCGAGAGGGAGTGTTGAGATTGCAACAAGATGATGGAGCTTAGTGAAAAGAGTCGCCTTCACTAAGTGGGCCCGCAGGCTATTTTTGGCGCAAGTCTATTTTTAGACTATGTCTATTTTTAGACATATGGATCATGTCTATGGATTGCAGGTTGTTGTTTATGGATGATTGGTCAAATTGGGAAAAATAGATGGACTTCTATTTTTTATCAAAGTGTGAGTGATCAAAGTGTGAATGATCAAAGTCTATTTTTAGACTGGCTGTCAAAAATAGAAAAGTCAAATATTATTGTCTCATAATAATATTTGGACTATAAACTTGATCTTATTCTCTTGGAGCACTTCAGTTTGAGCTACAGAGGTGGCACATGCAGCTGTCAAAAGGAAATACGCTTTTCTTATGAGTCAGTTGAGTTGTTGCATGCATGACTTCAGTTAGAACTCAAGTGAGTTGAGTTTAGTGGACTAGAGGTGCAGTTGATGGAGTTGTGTTCAGTTTAGCTTTGTTAAACTGGTTGTATTTAGTCTAACTGGCAAATAGACTAGAGATGAGTTGGGTGAATTAGTTATTAATTAATTCACAAGTTATTAACTCATAATACAACTAATGAATACATCAGTTAACTCAGTTGCATGTCAGTGCATGTTTAGTTCAACAGGGACAGGTGGTAGAGAATCAGATTGCTATCAGTTGTGACTATAGTTGTGCACCAGATCTTGCACAATCAAGGGATTGAGTATGCCAATGAGTTTGCTCACGTATTTTCCCACATTATAGCTTGTGCTCACGTCCAACAAAGTGTGAGTGACTATTTTGCAGGTGAAAAACGAGTTTGGTGAGCCATTCTCATCAGTTCTTGAGCAGGTATTGAGCAGTGGAGGCAGGCAAGCAGTGGAAGAGATTTGGAGATCAGATCTGAGCTGTATTGTGTGTAACAGAGGTGGAGATACTTGTGAGAAGTATTATGCTGTGTAATGTTACATGACTGAATCATTAATATACATATAGTTGGGGTTTTTAGCGAGATGATTTCCCCGGGATACATATTGTGTTAATGTGTGAATGCTCTTGATGTTTTATTGTTATTGATGCTGCTATATTGATGATCAACGTAGAGGAGCTTATGTATTGTGTATGTTTTCCGCAATAGTACATGATCAGGATAATCTCCATTGAATATGTGTTAAATTATTCAAAATTTCTACAAAAATAACTGGAAATAATATACAGGAAAGTAATTCAATGTTTGCTGCAAAATGAAGAACTAAACCAAAGTGCAGGAAATCACATGCACTAGTGCATGAAAGAGCTTCCTACATGATCCGAACGAAAGCGAATTGAGACAAGGATTGAGAGTAAAGAAAATGCGAGAAAGGAATTTCATAAACGAAATAAACTCAGCTAACTCCCAAAGCCACGGATCTGTTTCACACTTTAACTACAAAAGAGATTTAAATCAGAATTTTAGAAATAAATATCAGAACTGTCACACCACGCAGCTGCAAAAGGAAATATTCACATTGTCTTTCTGAATAACAGAAGTACAAGGGGTAAACGAGTTGGGTTGGTTGGGCCCTAGCCAACCAGCTCGTTTCCTATTTAAGGAACGAAAAGGCTCAACACTCAAATATGCATCAAAGATAAATTAAACACTATGTATGAAAATGATGGTGGATTTCCTGTATTACTCGATTAAGCAAATGTACATAACAGTTCAAGTCTAGCCCCAGAGCTGAGGCGATACCCAAATTACATGAAAATGAAATTACAGTCGATGGTTCACTAGCTAGTCCTACCTATGATCTATATCTTATACATCCTTTCGGCCTTAGCTGTTTTCCATTAATTACATACTTTTTCTTATTCATTCCTTTCGATCGAATAGACTAACAACCGAAATTACAAAATCAGCCAGCAGTTATAATGGAACATGTATCTTTCTTGGCCGTAGAATAACTTTGGAAAAAATTCCTTGATTATGTGCTGTCGGTATCCTTCTTCAGTTCATCAGCAACTAAACTCAGATTCAAGGATCAAACCCATCCTCATGGAAATATTTGGCTCATGGAAATCTCGGACAGTCCTTGTGGCGGTGCAGGAATCTACCTGCACTAGTCATACTTACTCATAATTAATACTAAGTTCATCAATTACTTCTAGGAAATTAACATAAGTTACAACAGGTACGTAATAGGCATGAAATCCATATAAAAATTATTAATAAAGAACTTTAATAAATCTTAATGTAAAATATGAAGCATGTGTAGGAATAGGTAGTTATCTTGGACTAGTGTAGGAAAGAGAGGTTTATGTTGAGATAAAACAGAGGTTAAAATGGGGTAGAAAATAGGGCAATTTGGGACACCAACAGTAAGTATGCACTTGAGTGTTTGATGATGGATGAGACCTAATGATGGATCATGATCATAATGACTTATCATTATGTAATCTGAGAATGGATGGGCTAGATTTGATTGCTAACAAGTTTTACCCTTTATATGTGACGATTTGGGTATGCCTGAAGTCAGGAATTGCAGCGAAGTTATAAGTAAGTATTTGCAGATCTATACACTAGTTCACTTTGGTGAAGGTGTGTATACATGATGGTTCAACTCTTCCAAGTAGTGTATGCAAAGGAAAAGCTTGATGTTCAGGGATGACTGATCTATCAATTCAGTACTATTGTTTTGTTGTTGTTTTAATATTGTTTTTCAATGATGACTTCTTAGATTTGAAAGTAGAACTGAATGTATAAGGAAATTGAGTTTGATTGATTGATTGATTGAGAAATAAGGGTGATCCTTGTTGCTATCTGTTTAGAACTCTGTAATATGATGGTAGATCATCAGAATGTCACTGATTGGTACAATTTGTGGTTTAGAGGTTTTATAATTCAGTATCTTTAGAGGTATACATAGGTTGGGCTAAAGGAAGTAGTGTATACACGCATGTTGGATTCATTGAAGGAGTGTATACAGTCTAACACATGATTTTTGAGGTTATAGTTGGTTCTGGCTTTTGATGTAGTGTTCTGGGTTCAAATCTGTGTACTGGTTACAGTGATTTGTATGTTCCAGTTTATTGGTTGAATTTGATTAAGTTTGAATGAATGGTTGATTCAGTTGTATCAGAGGTTCAATGATTGTTTGATTCAGTATGTCAGAGGTTTCAGTGATTGATTGATTCAGTTATGGTTGATTTATAGATTGATGATTGGTTTCGGTGATGTCAGAGATTGAGTTTCAGTGATTGGTTTTGATGGTTGTATTGCAATGGTGATTAATTTTGAGCTTCAATGTTACTAATGGGTCCAGTGTGAAAATTTGATGAAACGTGGCCTTCATATTGTAGTGTTCTGTACCAGGAGTATCCAGTATGAAAATTATGAAACATGGTCCTTGGAGGATACTGAGGGTTGGAGCCTTTAGTGAGGAAGTCGAAGCTTCCTACCGATAATGACTGGCGATTTGATCAGGGGGTTGTAGCTCCCTTCCAATAGCAATTGGAGAATGAGTGAAGGTTGTAGCCTTCTGTAGGTCGGAGCCTACGTACTAGTAAACATATCAGCTAGTACAAGAATTAGGGGGTTGTAGCTCCCTTCCAATAGAAGTTGGAGAACGAGAGAAGGTTGTAGCCTTTTGCAGGTGTGTGCCTACGTACTGGTATGAGTCTGCATGGGTACAAGATTGTAAACATATTTTCTTATTATTAAAAGAAGATAGAGATGACAGCAGAAGGTGGTTTTCACCCACATTGGGTTTCCACCTTAAATCTTGGTGTTCAAGTGTGTTGCTTATGTGTGATGGTTTATTCTATTATTAATGCACATGGTTTTATTTTAATGTTTAATAAAGTACTAATGCACTGATTAAAGATCAACATATGATGAATTAACTAAATCGTAAGTTCACTGGATATACGCTAGTTTCCTTAAGAACAGTTGCGTGCACGCGCCAGTTCCCTTCACTGAAGTAGCTTATATAAATATGATTATGGAAATGAAAAAGTTATTTATTTGTAAATACTAATTCATAGCCCCCACTGTCTCAATATTATTTCCAACATCGAGGAGATGTCCAGGAACCCCATCTCATCTTGGATGTACTTGTGTAGGTAGCTACGATATTTGAGTACCAAATGCAGCTTAGAATCCTTGATACCAAACTTTGTGTGAAAGGTATGAGAAATATTGGTAAACTGTGGCACATCTTGGTCCCTTCCCTGCCGCAGTGTGGTCCACTTTATGTATTTATCCTCATAGCTTCTAACAGGGTAGTACTACTCCTTGATGGGCATTCCGAAATGAATTCCAAGTGGGTGCAACTAAAAATAGTGAGGCTGTACTTTCATCCTTCTGGTCGCAGTGGGTTTCCCACCAGTCCTTGACGTGGAGGGTGGCTTTGAGAAGAGCGAAAGTAATCTTTTCCCAGCCAAAGAAATACCCTTCTAGTAGATTTAACCATTTATCTATAGTGTCTGCATCTATGTAACCCTCAAATATGGGAATGTCAAAGTTAACTTGTACCTTAAAGGGTGTGGTGCTTCCAGAGTAGCTGTTTGAAGTAGATGTGTCGCCCCTGGGTAGCCGCTAAAGGATCTGGGAAAATTTGTCCATCATCGCATTCCTTTGTTGCTCGAGGGCCTCTTCGAGCAAGATTTTGATAGGATCTCCTGCCCCATCATCTTTATTTTCATCCGCCAAGGGAGGTCATCGGGATTTGTGAGGCTGTTCTTGCAAATGTTCGAATAGTTGAGAAACAATGGAAAACTCTAAACATCCAGAAACATAACCCTAGGAGATGAAGCGCCAAACTATGGGCCCTGTTTTGTGTAAATTGGTACATCAATTTCTCGGGGTCGTAATTTTGGAATACAATCTCCATTTCACATGCACAATACCTCATTAGAAAGATATATCTGAGGACTACAACTTTGGCATGTTGTAGAACCATGTTTCTCCCAGTTTTCCAAAAAATGTCGTTTAGGGCTTCAAAACAACTCCAGAAGTTCAGGACCCGAAAAACTGTTAAAAATAGTAAACTGTGATACAATTAAGGAAACTAAAAAATTGAAAGAAACAGTGGTGGGGTTCCAAGTGGAATTGGCAGGTGGCCACCAATATCCACCTGGATTAGAGGGAATTATGAATATCTCTACTACATTGAATAAGTTCCTAAAGAAGTGTTCAAAGGTCGAAAGCCATCTCAATAATGGTATCAAAGAAGCTTGGAATCTCCTATTTTCTCCAAAGAAGAAGTAACCAAAACAAAGGAAAAATGACTTTTCTCAGGACTCATTGGCACATTTCAAGATGAAAACATTTGGGTAATCGATAGTGGAGCATCAAGGAACATGACCGGGCATCACAAGCAACTAAAAATATTCTTAAAAGGAAAGTATTCTTACTCTGTAGAGCTTGGAGATAATAAGATCTATCATGTGAGAGGAATTGGATCAACCTCAATAAAGCTAGAGAATGGAGGCAATATTCATCTAAACAACATCCTATTTGTTCCGGGTTTGCATAAGAACTTACTCTCCATTTCAAGTCTATAAGATAAAGGTGATAGAATGGCTTTCATTGATGGAAAATTTGTATTATGGAGTAAGAACTCAAGCATAGAAAATGCTAGAGTAATTGGGATTCATGAAGGAAGACTCTACATGTTTCTATCCCCTCTTTCTCAATTTTTAGTTCACATTGAAATCATCCCATGTGAACTTTGGCATAGAATATTTGGTCATCTCCATTTAAAAATTCTTCCAACTCAAAGCTCTATAGTAGATGGAATCCCCAAACTAAAAGAAGATCACGAAGGGGTAAGAAAGGGATATGCATTGGGTAAGAACACCAAGATACCATTTGGAAGCAGTGCTTCACGGTCAAAATAAATATTGGATCTTATTCATTCTGATGTTTGTGGTACTATGACTCCTAAATCACTTGGAGGTTATATATATCATGTCAAATTCATATATGATCATTCAAGGAAGACTTGGGTTTACTTAATGAAATCCAAGGATGAAGTATTTACTAAATTTCAAGAATTCAAAATGGAAGTAGAGAACCTTACAGAAAGAAGAATCAAGATATTAAGATATGATAATGGAGGAGAATATACATCTAAGGAAATCATAGCTTTCTGTAGGGATTCTGAGATTAAGAGGGAGTTGATAGTCCCATATAATCTCAAACAAAATGGATTTGCAAAATGAAAGAATCGATCCACTGAAGAAAGTGCAAAAGCAATGTTACATGATTAAGGCTTACCGAAATTTTTGTGGGGTGAAGCTACAAAAACAACTATATATATACAAAATTGAAGTCCCCACGGGCATCTAGATAACAAGGCTCCCAAAGAGGTGTTCATTGGAAAGAAACAAACCATAGATCATATCCGAATTTTTGGTTTTCTTGTCTATATACATATACCTAAGGACAAAAGAAAGAAGTTGGATCCATATGGCATGAAGGGAACCTTTGTGGGCTACAATAACTCTTCTAAGGCCTATAGGATCTACATAAAGGAAGGACATCGAATAGAAGTCAGTCGAGATGTGATATTTGACAAAAGTATTGCATTCAAGAAATCAAAGGATCTCCCTATGGACTTTGATGATGAAGAACTTCTGGTATTCAAAAAAGAAGTTACTAGGGAAGAAGAAGAATCAAACCATGAAGATGAAGGTCCCTGTGAACCAATACAACCTATGGTAATTCCAGAAACCAAAAAAAGACCTAATTGGTTGAAGTCTACACTTCTAAATGCAGAAGGTCATGGAGCAGCTCAAGGTACATTCAGGGAAAGTAAGAAACCCAAACAATATTATGAGTATGCAGCCTACATGATGAAATCAATTGAAGTAGAGCCATCCACTTTTGAAGAAGTTTTCAATCACCAAGAATGGAAGGATTCCATGAATGAAGAATATCAATCTATAATGAAGGATGGAGTTTGGGAGATCATACCTATGCCTGAAGAAAAATCTGTTGTAACTTCCAAGTGGCTCTACAAGATCAAACATGCAGCAGATGGAAGTATTGATAAATATAAGGAAAGTTTTTTGGATAGGGGCTTCTCTCAACAAGAAGGCATCAATTATGAAGAGACATTTGCTCCAACAGTAATGTATAAAACTATCCATTCGTTGTCTCTTTGGAAATATCAATGGGATGAAACATCCACCAAATAGATGTCAAGACTGGATTCCTAAATGACACAATTGATGAGAAAGTATATATAGATAAACCCTATGGATTTGAAGTTGAATAAAAAAAGGCATATGTTTTCATATTGAAGAAGGAATTATATGACCTCAAGCAAGCACCACAGGCATGGTATGCTAGAATGGATGCATACTTACAAAGATTAGGCTTCTCAAAGAGTTTTGTCGATCCAAACCTTTCTATTAAGTTTGTGAAGGGAGAGCTAATAATCATTCTTTTGTATGTGGATGATCTTCTCTTGAAAGGTGTGGAAGGTCAAATTGAATAATGTAATAAGCATCTAGCAGTAGAATTTGACATGAAGAATCTAGGGATGATGCACTACTATTTGGGACTGGAAGCCTGGCAAGGACCTGAAGAAATCTATCTAGGTCAAGGAAAGTATGTGATCAAGACATTTAATAGGTTTGACATGATAGAAAATCACAAACTTGAAAAGACTAAAGAGTTTTGAATCAAGCCCTGTGGATCCTTCCAGATATAGGAAATTGATTGGCTCATTGATGTACTTGGTGAATACTTGACCATGCATATGTTTTGCAGTAAATATTCTCATTCAATTCCAAGTGGAGCGAAAGCATGATCATTGATATCAACAAAACACATTCTAAAATATCTGCAAGGAACAATCCATTTCTCCCTAAAATATGATAGGAGGAATGATGTCCACTTGATTGGATATACAGATTCTGACTAGGGAGGCAGTGAGAAGGATGGAAGGAGCACTACGGGAGGATGTTTTAGTTTGGGATCTTCCATGATCTCACGGATGAGAAAAAAGTAAGATATAGTTGCTTTGAGTAATGTTGAGGTTGAGTACATTGCACCATGTGAAGTAAGCAGAGAAGTTGTTTGGTTAAGGAAGTTGTTAGTGCACCTATTTGAAGGAAAAATGGACCCTACAATGATACATTATGATAACACCAATTGTATATGATTGTCTGAAGACACAGTATTTCATGGAAATAAAAAGCATATCAACAACCAGTATCACTACATTCAGAAGCTAGTACAAGATGGTGTGTTGCAGCTATAATATATCTCCATTGATGAGAAAGTAGCTAACATATAAAGAAAATCTCTTCCTAATAATAAGCTTGTATAACTAAGAGACAAAATTGGTTTGGTTGATGTATCTTCCCTGATTGAGAGGGCGAGATAGGCATATCATTCTTGTCTTCACTTAGGAAGACAAAATGGAGGATTGGGTAAACATTTGGTATTTGATTCTCTTTGAGGATTCGGTAGGGCATCCAAGATAACAGTTGTTGTGGACTGATATTCTTTGAGGACTAGCTATCTAAGATAATAATAGTCCAAAGAAGGTCATACTCAGTGAACACCCGGGTGGGGTATGTACTTGTTGATGGTGCTGGACCCGCCAACAAAGGGGATATCCCTGGTATGAGGTCTGAACTAGACCTCACACCATTTGATGATGGCCCAGTTTCCATTATCTTAAAGATCTTCCTTGGCTCTAGCTGTTAATACAAGAGAGTGTTATGCTAGTATCTTTAAACAACAAGGTATGTGTGCCATATGAGTGCGTAATGTAACTCGTGTCTAAGTTATTACTATAAAAGGGGAGAGTAAAGTGGCCCTCTTGATAAGAGGGAATAGTTCCAACCCAGGAAGCAACACACGCGAACAACAACAAGGGTCTATCCAGCATCTAGTGGAATAGTCCACAATGATGTGGTAGTCATCCAAACTATATTTTAAGGGAAAACACGTACACCGTACAAGGGAGTAGTCCAAACTAAAGTTTAAGGGAAAACATGTACACCATCCAGGGGAGTAGTCCACACGTGGGTGAAGGTTGTTGAAACTGAGAAAACACAAGGATGGTCTGTTTAATGTTTGACGTGTTGGTTGTGTGTTATATTCTTTCCATGACTATCCCACGCGCGGGGGGAGGGTGGTTTCCCCCATTGTTGGGGGGTATGTAGGGGGCGGTAGCCCCCCTATACAGGGTCCAGGGTAGCGCCCTGATAAATTTTGTTTTGGACCCTATATTAGGTGGGCATACCTACCTATGATTTTGTGCATGGATTTCACACATGGTTTTGGGCATGATGGTTTTTGTCCATGATATTTTGTAGATCTGGTCAAGGGAGCTATGATTATGTTGTAATGCAGGGTTAATGGATTGGGTTTTATGGATGTTTCGACATGTAAGTATATGTATTGTAACATTGAAAGGAATATAATGAAAAATCAATCTAGTAGTCTCAGTTTTGGGATCCAAGGGAAAATCTTTGTGTATATATGTTTTATGCTCTCGCCATTTTTTATTTTCTATTTTTAGAATTTGTATGCAGATAATTTTTGTACGGGGTTAAAACCTACATTTGGTATCATATTTGTTTCGGCTTCAAGGGGATGCCTTTACTGCTAAGGGGTTTTGTTCGAGCCTTTGGTATACCCTATTCAGTGGAAGATCTGCTCGATCAACACTTGTGGTGAAAGAAGATGGCGAGCAGTGGAAAGATAGAGATTGACAAATTTAATGGTCAAAGTTTTGAGTTGTGGAAACTCAAGATGGAGGATCTGCTGGTGGATAAAGATCAGTGGATCGCGGTAGATTTAAGTACTAGACCAACGACAATGTTAGCTGAAGACTGGGTGAAGTTGGATTGGAAGGCAAAGAGCAGAATACGATTGTGTGTCTTAGATTCAGTATTGTTGAATGTATCAGGGGAAGCTTCAGTAAAGGCTTTGTGGGACAAGTTAGGGACTTTGTACCAATATAAGTCTATGGGGAATAAAATGTTCCTCCGGAAAAAGTTTTATAACCAAAGGATGAAGAATGGAGACTCAGTGACAGAGCATATGAACGCCTTTAATATTGTGGTAAGCCAGTTATTATCTGTTGATATTAAAATTTTAGATGAAGATAGTGTTCTCTACTAGATTCATGGGATAGTCTCATTGTTGCAATAGGTAGCAATGCAAATGCCTTGTAGTTTGATGAAATAGTCTCATCCTTACCATCAAAGCAGATGAGATGGAAAAATATGGAAGGCCAAAATGGTGATGCCTTGTCTATACAAGGATGGTCCCAGAACAGAAACAAAAATAAGTCCTCGAGTGGGAGGTCTAAATCTCTAGGAAAACTTGTAAAGGTGTGCTGGAAATGTGGAAATGAAGGGCACTTCAGAAGGGACTGTAAATCTAAAGCTCCTGAGAAAGGAAAGGGATCTGAAGATAGTCCTTTTGTAGAGGCAAAAGCCACCTCAGATGAAAGTGGGGATGTATACTTGTCTTCTTCTTCAAGTACACATGTAGATCATGAGGCATGGTTGATTGACTCAAGTGCACCCTTTCACTTCACTCCCCATAGAGAGTGATTATGCAAGTATGAGAAATATGATGGTGGTGATGTATTATTAGGGGATGGAAGGAAGGCTAGAATCGTTGGTCGCAGAAAAGTCAAGTTGAATTTGTAAGGTGGAAGGATTAGAACACTTCCCGGTGTTTTGCATATTCCTACATTGGCCAAAAAATGATTTTTGTAAGCAAGCTGGATGATACATGTGTAAAAACAGTGTTCGAGAAAGATACCTGCAATATGGTTCAGGGAGCACTGGTATTGATGTAGGGAGTTTGGATTGGAACTCTATACAAGCTTCAGGGTAGAACTGTTATTAATGGGTGCAATAGTTATGTGTTTCCTGAAAGAGGAGCAGAAAATCTAGTGGTCTCTAGAGAAAAGACCATGCTATGGCATCAAAGGCTTGGACATACTGGAGAGAAGGGCCTTCGAATACTTCATGGTAATGGTATGGTAGAAGGTATGTCTAATTTCTCTCTATATTTTGATTTATGTGAATATTTTGTATATGGGAAGTAGAATCGGGTGAGTTTCCCCTGTGGTTCTAAGAGGGTGAAACATATATTAGAGCTTGTGCATAGTGATGTGTTTGGACCTGTGTCGGTTCCATCACTGGGTAAGTTTGTGTACTATGTATCATTTATAAATGACTTATTAAGGAATACATGGATATATTTACTTAGGAAGAAATCTGAAGTCTTTGACAGGATTAAAGAATTTAAGGCTCTAGTGGAAAACAAGACAGATAAGAAGATAAAGGTGTTGAGGATAGATAACGGTGGAGAGTTTTGCAAGAAGGAATTTGATGAGTTCTATAAGAAGTGTGGTATATCATGGTAGAAGACTACTCCATACACACCTCAGCAAAATGGAGTTGCAGAAAGAATTAATAGGACGTTGATGGAAAAATCAAGAAGCATGCTTAGTGGTGTTGGGTTAGGACATGAACTAGGAAAAGTCAGTGGAGATTGCATATGACCTAGTCAACAGACCACCTTCATCAGTGTTGGAGGATAAGACTCCAAAAGAGGTATGGACTGGTCAGAAACCTTCTCTTTCACATCTGAGGGTATTTGGATATGATGCATATGTACATGTTCCAAATGAGAAAAGAACAAAGTTGGATAGTAAATATGAAAGGTGCATATTTATTAGGTATAAGGATGGTTTAAAAGGTTATAAGCTTTGGAACCTAGAAACAAGGAAGGTTGTGTACAATCGAGATGTGGTGTTTTGAGAGGTGAAATATGTTATTAAACGTGAAGTCCTACCAAAGGAACCTAAGAAGATAGAGTTTGAGCTAAAGGAGGAAGAATAAGACTCTACAGCAGAAAAGGAATCAGAAGATGAAGTGCCACAAACTCCAACTGTGAGAAGATCAGTTCGAGAAAGAAGAAAGCCAGAAAGGTATAATCCATCTGCTTTTTATTCAAATTTTTCTTTATCTAATACTGATGATGACCCAAGAACTGCAAGGGAAGTAGCAGATTCAGAGGATGGCAAACTCTGGAAAGAGGCCATGGTTCATGAAATTGCATCTTTGCACAAACATGAGGCTTGGGATCTGGTGGAGTTATTGGCTACAAGAAAACCCATTGGCGGAAAATGGATGTTTAAGAGGAAGATGAATGCAGAAGGCAAGGTGGATAAATACAAAGCTCGGTTGGTAGAAAAAGGTTATTCCTAGGTGCTGGGAATTGATTTTGGTGATATTTTTTCTCCTGTTGCCAAAGTAGCTTCTATTAGATTACTTTTATCTATTGTTGCTACTTTTGACTTTGAGGCAGAATAGATGGATGTGGTGACAACTTTCTTCAAGGGGATCTAGAAGAACATATCTACATGAAGCAACCTGAAGGCTTTTCGGTGAAGGGTAAGAAAGAACTGGTATGCAAGTTTAAAAAGTATTTGTATGGGTTAAAACAGTCACCAAGGATGTGGTATTAGAAATTTGATACATTTATACAGGGATTGGGCTTCACCAGAAGCAAAGTAGATCACTGTGGGTATTTTAAATTAATTGGTGACCGTTTTATTTATCTAGTCTTGTATGTGGATGATATGTTGCTGGTTGGAAATGACAAAGAAATTATCCAGGATTTGAAGACCCAATTGTCCTCCAAATTCGAAATGAAAGATCTTGTTGCTACAAACTATATTTTGGGCATGGAAATTAAATGAGATTGGGCAAAGAGGAAGATTTGTTTAAACCATAGGAAGTATGTCGAGATGTCTCGTGTTCCATATGCAAGTATAATCGATAGCCTGATGTATGCAATGGTATGTACTAGACCAGACATTGCACATGCAGTGGGATTATTGAGCAGGTTTATGTCAAAACTAGGGAAGGAGCATTAGACATCATTGAAGTGGGTTTTCAGGTATTTGCATGGCACTAGTGATTATGGTTTGTGCTACCAAGGAAGATCGGGATTGGACAGAGTTTTGGGCATCCATGGTTTTGTTGATGCAGACTGGGTTGGAGATTTGAACTAGATAAGATCTACAAGTGGGTATGTGTTTAACCTATTTGGAGGTGTAGTCAGTTGGATGAGTAAGAGACAACCTGTAGTGACACTTTCAATTATAGAGGCAGAATACATGGAAGCCACTCATGCAAGCAAGGAAGCAGTTTGGTTACAAAGATTATGTTCAAGTATGGGGTTAGTACAGCGAGCTATAAGGATATACTGTGATAGCCAAAGTGCAATTTTCTTGGGAAAGAACCCTACTTATCATTAAACGACAAAGCACATTGATGTTCAATATCACTTTGTGAGGGATATGGTTGAGGACAAAAAGATGTTGCTGGTAAAGGTGGACACTTTTAAGAATATTGAAAATGCATTGACAAAGTCTATGAGCACTGAGAAGTTCTCTTGGTGTAGAGAAATAATGGGCATTGCAGGGTTGGATCAATGACTAAGCTCTCATGTGGTCCTGTTTGGAAAGAAAACAACAAGTGGGAGAATTTTGGGTGTGTTTTATATTATTTCCATGACTACCCCACCCGCAAGTGGTTGGGGGGGGGCCTTCCCCCCTTGTCAGGGGGTATGTAGGGGGGTAGTAGCTCCCCTGCATGGGGTCCAAGGAAGCACCCTGGGAAATTTTTTTTTGGATGCTATATTAGGTGGGCGGACCTACCTATGGTTTTGTGCATGGACTTCACACATGGTTTTGGGCATGATGGTTTTCTATCCATGGTATTCTGTAGATCCAGTTAAGGGAAATATGGTTATGTTCTAATCAAGGATTAATGGATTGGGGTTTATGGATGCTTTGGCATGTATATATATGTATTGTAACATTGAAAGGAATATAATGAAAAATCAATCTGGTAGTATCGGTTTTGGGATCTAGGGGGGAAATCTCTGTGTATATCTATTTTATGTTTTATGCTCTCGCCATTGTTTATTTTCTATTTTTAGAATTCGTATGTTGGTAATTTCTATATGGGGTTAAAAACTACACGGCGGAGTAATCCACACGAACGGGATAAAAATGATAAACAATACAACACATCTTCAACAATATGAGTACTAAAATAACCGAAGTAGTTCAAATATCTTAGTATAGGTTAAGAAAACATGCATTACAAACATTTAAAGAATAGTCTTACAAACGGATACAAAACATGTATGAAAACATGTTGTCCTGAGACAGGATTCTGAATTAAGAAAAAGATCCAAGACACATTTGTACACCATACATCACTAGTCCCAGTAGTAGGACATTGCAGCTACTGCTCACTCCCCAAAGAATAGACTACAAACTCTCAATGTTATGTGGAGGGAGCCAAGGTGAAAAGTGTCTTGCTCATACAATGAGGGGGTATATATAGCCAAGGGGGAATAACTGACCCTTGTGACTCTTCGACTTCCCTCATGACTGTTTGACTTCCTATAACTTTTCGAATTTACATGACTCTTCAACTTCATATGTGGGTCTCTTGGACTTCCACTTTATATTATATTGATTACAACAAGTATGGCCAATAGTAGTGATATGGCTGAGACAACTCATGACTCTGCTGACATATATTGGCTGACTGTGGTGTCCATGTCGAGATGTTGAGTTGCTGAATGATGGTATTCTCTTGGTGTAACATGTCTTCACCTCCGCATGGAAAAGTGTGCAGGGTGTTCAGTGGTCTTGGTCTTTGCTTGATGGTGCATGTGTATGTGTCTCTTTCACTCGCTGCTCGATGTGCTTCATGCATTCATTCGACTACGAGCAAGTCTTCTAGCATGCGCCTCTTCTCCATCTTATTCATTGTCACACCATGTTTCATCGATGCACCTATTCATGGAATCACTCATGACGGGACGACATCAAATTAGTGCATTGTTTTTCATTTCAATGCAGGTGACTGGGAGAGGGACATGGCGTTGAAACTGCGCAGAGCACAACTAAATTCAAGATGCGAGGCTCTGGATCACTCTCGGGAAAAACATCATATATGTCACTGGGAGGTAGATTTGCACAATCCGGGACAACAGTGACAACTGTGGGGAAAAAACCAGCTAGGATGCAGAATTGTGTAGTTTCTAGGAGGAAGACCAGGGAGGGTGTTGGGGAACTGCTCGGCCAATCTGCACAATTTTCAAAGGGAGAACTGGGCTGGTCATCCAGCTGGGATTTGTGCAATTTCTAAAAGGAAGACAAAGAAGGTAGAAAAAGGCACATGCAGAAAAATCTGCGCAGTTTTCCAGAGGAGGACAAGATCGGGCTATAGGAGTTGCTGGTCAAAATTGCGCAATTCTAGGAGACTCTCCAGGCGGGGGATCCCGAACATAAATGTGCAATTCATGGGTTGATTTCAAAGCAGGGAGAAGGGCAAGTGACAAAAAAATATGCATAATTTTCTGAGGGAGAATGAAGCAGGGTAGTAGGGAAGCCTGTCTGTCAGAACTACGTAATCTCCTAGGACATTCCAGTGACAGGAAACAGAGTTCTGTCCCAAATGTCTGCGTAGTTTCTGCAGGTAGTGCAAGGCAGTTAGGTTCGACAAGTTCTGCATAGTTATGGAGATCAGTGCAACCCTGGGTCCCAACTCAAGTGAGTTTTTTCTGGTTGACCAGGGGGAGGCTTGATGGGTGATCTTGTGGGAACTGTAGACTAGATCAAGTTCTGGGACAATTTTTGTGGAGTTCTGGGACATAGTCAACTGGCTCATTTCCAAAATTGCATAGTGCAGACTTCTTGGAGGACAACCTCAAGCTGTGCACAGTTTTGGGTAGTAGTGCAAGGTCACTAAGATTGGTGTGCGGTTGAAGGAGGATTTTCCAGTTGATATATTTTTAGGAAAAATGACTAAGTGTGAAAGCCAGTGAACTTGTGCATTCATGACATTGTGATCACACACTTAGCACAACTCGACTATAAGACACCTCAAACCAACAAGACAAGCATGTGCTCAGTGAGACTAACTCAAAGGTTAAGAGCGATAAGTGCCACAATTGAGATATGTCTTCGAACGACCATGATGAAACTTACGTGAAAATGTTTACACATTTGTGTGTGAGTGCATCTGATGTCAACAAAGTGAAAACAACTCATGCACACAAAGACAAACCTTCAAAATTGCTAGAACAAACTCAAAAGAAAGACATAAAAATCAACATGCGAAGAGACGACTGGTGGTCAATCAAGAAAAAGGGTGGGAAGACTTGACAAGAGCTCATGGGATGATCCTGAGTGTTCACAACAATCAAGGGGAAAAATCCAAGGATGTCTCTGAAATTTGGATGCAGACCAAAGTTTTGGAGGGTGTTGCAGCCGCTACAACACTTGGTGACACACTGGTTGAATATTGGCTTCTCTGTTTTGGTTCATTTTCAACACAAGGCCTTGATCTTCCAAGGAGTATTGATTCGTTGTGCAGGTTACTTTGGCTTCCCCACTTACCCCATGGATATACATGGTTCACCTTGTACCAACTCAATCAAATACAACGAAATTTTCAGCTAGATCACAATGTTTCAAAATCAAGAAGGGTAGTTTGGTTCGTGAGCTTAAGATTTGCAGAGTATAAGTTTTCATCTCTGGTGTTGCTCCACTGCCAGCAAGTCTGGACAGTACCTCGGTAGAGTCATGTAGGAATACAAGCATTGCTCCACTTCCAGTAAGCCTGGACAATAACTCGGTGGAGTTGCTTGCTTCACCTCTCTACGCAGGAAGCCATTCTCTTCTTTTTCCTTTGTATATTTTTTTTTTGGAAGAGGACTGTGCATAAGCACTTATTTATTTTTGGGAAAAAGAGGGATCCTGACTTATTGAGAGTAGAAGAGGTTGTTCCTTCAAAGAAGCATGTAAGACCTTTGATTTAGGTTTGCTCGTTTAGATTTTTCCCTTTCTCTATTTCTGCTAGTTGGATAAGCTTGGACACATAGAGCGGAAGACTAAGCCCATTCATGGGGTTTCCCAGTTTGGACACAGGTTCATGGTTTGACCAAATCTTCCCTTACAAATGGATTGTATTTTCCATCAAGACTTCATTGGCCAAATGTTACAACCAAGCACAGAGAAGATGGACATATTACTTTCCAAGCATTGTCGTATCACAAGACTCCTGTACTTCAGGCACATACTTATTCAAAAGCCAGAACACAGTATAGGCACAACACTTATGCGCATAGTGAAAAAAAAAAGGAAAACTCAACACGAAAGGAAAAAAAAAAGACAAGGAAAAGAGAACACAACAAGTAACAAAAACCAGAAGACAAGAAAGAAAAATGACTAAAACAAACATAATGAAAATAAGAAAACCATGATGGACTATGAGTGCAATATGAGTGCAAAGAAGGAAAACTAAGATGCATCTAATCCTACTCCTATCCTAATAGCTAAACAGTTAGGATTCTGTGACATGAAATTTCCAGTGAAGCCACCATAGTCATTCCCAACCTGCAACCATAAAGATACGAGCAATTAAAAAGATAACAAATAGGTTGCAATAGAAAATACAAAATCTTGAAAATCTTGCACATGGAAAGGAAGGTGGCGCTTGTGGGCAGAAAAATGTGTCACGACCACCCAATACACATGCTTACATTTTCGATGGATACTATTATTCAAAAAACCTTGGAAGCCTCTTGCGAGTGTGTGTTCATCTGCAACAAGCTTCTTAGCGAGCGTAAGGAAGGATTGAAGCTTGTTGCTTGCAACATGGCTTACCAAGTAAGATTGTTCCATCCATTGAGCAATTGGATTGTGAAATTCATAATGGTTGTTTGGAAGGTCTCGTGACCTGTGAAAATATGGCTTTCTAATTAGAGAGATGAGATCACAATGGGAATCTTGTACAGAAAAATAAATCTGATCATTCTCATTAGTCATGCCAAGACAGTGAGGACCTGCCATAACCATCAGCGCAGGCTGAAGTGCCTTACCCACTTGACAGAAATATGAGGATAAATATGCTAAACAATGAAGATCGGAGAGCACGAAGTAACTATCATTGAATGTACTATTAGGAAAATGATAAGTTGCATGACAGTCACCCTAGATGGGGAAATGATCAGATGAATTTGTTAAAATATCAGATTCCTAGTTTGAAATGAACAAAGACAAATTCATTTGAACAATCTTGCGAACACTCTAATTAATGGAACCAAGTTCACCGTGAGCTAGACATGATGGACCACCCCCTACAGCAGGTGAAAAATTGTGCAGGCATCATGGTCATCACAGGATTGTAAATGGATGTCAGCATTGTGAATACGTGAAACCAGTTGGGTCATGGTGAAATGAAAGGAACTTGATTCACATGATAAATTGTGCAATCATCACCACACAGGGGGATTGTTGGTGTGATGAGCAAGCATATTTGAAGTACAAGGTTTGCAAGGAGACCGAGGAACTAATCATGAGACTGAAAATTCGATAAGTATGATTGTGGGAGAAGATAGTCTGCGAGAAGATCAACCTCACAATTCCATGGTTTCATGAGAGATGGACACTCCCACCCGGAGTTTGATGCATGAATATGGATGTGCTATGATAGATTTATGAATTTGGCCATAAGTGCAATTTTGAAAATATAAGAGATCACATCCGGAATACCGAAATTTTTTTACATGTGAATTCACATCGAGTGAAACCATGCAAATATACAGATTGTGTGTGAGAAACCAAATCTGATTGGGTACTGGAGGCTTACCAAAGTCACGAGATCCTGATATAACCATCAATGGATGTTGAAGTGCCTCAAATCCCTGGCAGGTCTTGGAACCTTCCAGAATTGCAGAATCATATTTTGAAGTTTGGCCCAGATCATGCATGGCTTGAAGATGATTGTTGTTGTTGATTTCAAAATTTCTCTCAGGATGGCAGCCATCTCTGTCACAAGTTGCACTAGATTTTTTAGCTTCAGCAAGCTGACTTGAAGAGTTGTCTTCATGCAAGAGAAGAGATGACGAGGAATGGGAAGTACGCTCTGTGATTAAACTATTTTCAACTTCATCATGGAAAACCTCACTTCCTTGTGTCAATTAAGGAGATAACTCATCAGATGAAGAAGTAAGAGAACATGGAGTATCTTTGATGCATGTGGGTGCGTTGTGAATGGTAGGACACACGAGCGAGTGAGGTGAAGAGGAAGTTTCGATATGAACGTATTCTTTGACCAGAGGAAATTATAGATCTGAGTTAGAGTATTCATGATAAAACAGAAAATCACATGATGTGCTTGGGCATTCATCATGGTATATGGAAGCATGGGAGTGATCATTTCCCAAGATTGGAGGTTAATCAAAAGGATTAATTGTACAAGATATTTCACCGAGATTAGTAGATTGAGAATTGTTAGAGAATGGAAGCTCATTGTTTTGATGCAAACAATTTTGAATCAAAGAGGGGGAATTGATAGTGTCCTCACCTTTCTGCTCCTCTGTTAGTGTAATGTTGCGCCTGATCACAATTTGAGCCAATAGCTTGAGAATCGAGAGAATGTGCACATCTGACTAGTGAAATAGTTCGGTCAAGTGAGTCAACGTACAAGGAGTCATGGCTTGTGAATGATGGAGGATTGCAAAGATGCAGATAAGCTTCAATACTTGAGTTGTGAACAGTGATGTCCTCTTGCAGAATGGAGGAGTGAGTCTTAGCTATAGGCTTTTTGAGCCATTCTAGAACTTCCTCCATGGAAGCGGAAGACGGATGAGAAGATGGGTGGGGACATGCTACGCAGGTTCCTCAGCTTCGCAATCACCACAAGGGACACCCACATTGGGACCGAAAAAAGGAGGAGGACAAGAAATAAAGGGGGTGTTGGGTTCCTCCTCTACAATCTGAGGTGCTTCATGATCTACAAGAGTTGGGGAGGCAAAAAAATTGGGAGGTTCAGGTTCACTGTATGAAGAGACACAAACCAAGTTCTTGAACTCTTGTTTCAAGAAATCCTAGTTCAAATCTTCTTCCAGAATTTCATAGCAAAGGTGAAGAAATTGATCAAAGAATTTCTCAACTGATTCATTAGGCTCCATTCTTAATAGGTTGATTCTTCCACAAACATCTCAGTAGTTATACTTACCGAAGGCTTGATGGATCTCCTTGAGGAAAGGGAGAAGGGAATGGATGGAAGTAGGTGGCAAGGTATGACACCACCAATTAGCACGACCTTCAAGGGTAAGGAAGAAAATAACATAAGAAGACTCTTCATTATCGATTTCATAAGGTTGGAAAAATTGAAGAAAATCATAAATGTGCTTGGATATGGACGTTCCGTCCTCACCATCAAACTTTAACTAGGACAAGTGATTGAGAAGCTCATTGGGGAGTGAAATTTGATCAAGGGAAAATTTGGAGAAACCCCTTGGGAGCACGATTGGTGTAAGATCCATTTTAGATAAGTGATTCAAACCTGATGCAATAGGCTCATATTGTCATCTGGCCCTCCTTCTAACGCAATTTTGTTGATGGTGTTGGACCCGCCAACAAAGGGGATCTCCACGGTATGAGCTCCCAACTAGGCCTCACACTGTTTGGTGTAGGAGTTCCATCTGGTACAATGGCCTAGTTGCCATTATCTTAAAGATCTGCCTTGGCTCTAGCTATCACCACATGAGAGTGTTACGTTGGTATCTTCAAACAACAAGGTATGTGTTCCTGGTGAGTGCGTAATGTAACTTGTGTCTAGGTTATCTTATTGTAAAAGGGGAGAGTAAAGTGAGCCTCTTGATGAGAGGGAATAGTCCCAACCTAGGAAGAAACGCACAAAAGGGTCTGTCCAACATCTAGAGGAATAGTCCACAACGGATGTTGCAGTCTCGAAAACCAAAGTTCAAGGGAAAACATGTACACCGTTTAGCAGAGTAGTCCACACGAGGGTGACGGTTGTTAAAACCGAGAAAACACAAAGATAGTATGTCTAATGTTCGACGGAGTATTCCACACGGATGGGACAACAATGATAAACAATACAACACATATTCAACAATATGAGTACTAAAATAATCAAAGTAGTTCAACTATCTTAGTACAGGTTAATAAAACATGCATTACAAACGTTTAAAGAATAGTCTTACAAATAGATACAAAACATGTCAAAAAATGTGTTGGCCTGAGACAGGCTTCTGAATTAAGTAAAAGATCCAAGACACGTATGTACACAATACATCACTAGTCCCAGTAGTGGGATGTTGGATACATTGCTCGCTCCTCAAAGAAAAGACTACAAACTCTCAAGGCTATGCAGGAGGAGCCAAGGTGAAAAGTTCTTTGCTCATACAATGAGGGGGTATATATAGACAAGGGGTAATAACTGACCCTTGTGACTCTTTGACTTCCCTCATGACTGTTTGAATTCCTATGGCTTTTCAACTTTACATGACTCTTCAACTTCATATGTCGGTCTCTTGGACTTCCACTTTACATTACATTGATTACAACAAGTATGGCCCATAGTAGTGATGTGGCTGAGACAAATCATGACAAAACTTGACAAGACATTGCTAACATGTACTGGTTGATTGTGGTGTGCATGTCAAGTTGTTGTGTTGCTGAGTGATGGTATGCTCTCGGCGTAACATGTCTTCACCTCCATATGGAAAAGTGTGCGGGGTCTTCAATGGTTTTTGTCTTTTCTTGATGGTGTAGGTGTATGTGTCCCTTTCACTCGCTGCTCGATGTGCTTCGTGTGTTCTTTCAACTGCGAGAAAATCTTCTAACATGTGCCTCTTCTCCATCTCATTCATTGTTGCGCCATGTTTCATCAATGTACCTATTCCTACAATAACTCATGACGAGACGACATCAAATCCAGAAATATCTTAGTCTAACATGATGCATTGTTTTTCGTTTTGGTGTAGGTGACTGGGAGAGGGACATGGCACTGAAACTGGATAAAGCACAACTCAGGTCGGGATGCGAGGCTCCAGAGTACTATCAGGAAAAACAATGCAGATGTAACTAGGAGGCTAATTTGTGCAATCCAGGACATCAGTGACATTTGCGAGGGGGAAAACCCAACTGGGAGGCAGAATAGTGTAGTTTCTAGGAGGAAGACTAGGTAGGGTGTCGAGGAACTGTTGGGAAAATATGTGAAATTTTCAAGGGGAGCATTAGGTAGGTCATATAGCAGGGATCTGCACGGTTTCTACAGGGAAGACAGAGCAGGCTACAAGAGGCACTAGCAGAAAAATTTGCGTATTTTTCTAGAGGAGGACAGGATTGGGCCGTAGGAGCTGCTGGCCAAAATTGCGCAATTCTGGGAGACAGTCCAGGACAGGCAGCGGGAGCTCCTGGAAATAACTGCACAATTTATGGGTTGATTGTAGAGTGAGGAAGAAGGGAAGGTGATAGACAAATCTGCACAATTACAGAGCAAGCCAGCAGGGAAGCCTGCCTGTCAGAACTACGCAATTTCGCGGGACAATGTAGTGACAGGAAGCAGAGGTCTATCCCACATGTTTGCGTAGTCTTTATAGGTAGTGCAAGGTAGTTAGAATAGACACATTTTGTGCAATTTTGAAGATCAGTGTAGCCCTGGGTCCCAACTCAAGTCAGTTTTTTCCGGTTGACCAGAGGGAGGCTTGATGGGTGATCTTACGGGAAGCACAGAGTGGATTGGGTTCTAGGACAACTTCTACACACCTCTAGTAGATAGTCAGTTGGCTCATTTTCATAATTGCGTAGTGCAAACTGCCCAGAGGACAGCCTCAAGCTCTGTGCAGTTCTGGGTAGCAGTGCAAGGTCATTGAGATTGGGTTCGGTTAAAGGAGGGTTGTCCAGTCAACATATTTTCAAGAAAAATGACTAAGTGTAAAAGCAATTCAACTTGTGCATTCATGACATTGTGATCACACACTTAGCACGACTTGATGAGAAGACACCTCAAACCAACAAGGAAAACATGTGTTCAGTGAGAATAACTCAAAAGTTAAGAGTGACAAGTATGACAGTTGAGATATGTCTTTAGACGACCGTGACAACAATTGCGTGACAGTGTTTACACCTTTGTGTGTGAGTGAGAATGATGTTGACAGAGTGAAAACAACTCATGCACACAAAGACCAACCTTCAAAATCACCAGAACAAACTCGCAAGCAAGATATAACAATCAACATGCCAAGATATGACTGGTGGTTAATCAAGCAAAAGGGTGTAAAAACTTGACAAGAGTTCATGGGATGACCCTGAGTGTTCACAAAAATGAAGGGGAAAAACCAAGGAAGGCTCTGAAATTTGGATGCAGGCCAAAATTTTGGAGGGTCTTGCAACTACTACAACAGTACCTTGAGAGACAATGATGTGGTGTCTATAAATCATTGGTCTCGCCAACATTGTGCTCTGATCTTGTGGAGAGATAGAGCTATTAGTCAAGGCCTTGCTGTATGACAATGTTGGTTGTTATGATGCTAAACAAATGGGTTACCAATCTGACTCTTCTTATGATATCTCTTCATATTGAGAATGTCCATGTACCATTTATGAATACCTCCCTAGTTAAGAGGGAGTGTTGAAAAATGTGTAAGTAGGTTCGGTCTTCATAAATATGAAATGTACTTTTGATTCTTGTAAATTGTAAAATGAAAGAAAATTATTATTATTATTTTTGGAGCACGGGTTTCATGCTCAAGGTATTTTAATTTATAGGTCAAGCACCCATTGAGTGCTTCTAAGGTTGGTCCTAGGTTAAAAAGTCAAAAGCGTCATTGTCATAAGTTGAAGACCCCATTAGGCACATTATAACTTGTAAAGAATATTATATGTGTCCTTAAAAGTGTCATAAATACCCTTGAAGACCAAGTTGGTCTGGCAGCTGGCAAGTTAGCCTAATATGAGGGGCCATGTCCACCTTGAGAAGCCTATATAAAGGAGGAAACTCGACCTCCTTGAAGCACATTTATATCTCTCTCATCCAAGCAAAGGAGGTGTTGAAAAGTGTGCAACAAGAAATGCTTGTTGAGAATGCAACAAGATGATGGAGCTTAGTGAAAAGAGTCGCCTTCACTAAGTGGGCCCACAGGCAAATTATGGCACAAGTTCTATTTTTGATCCTAGCAGGGATGATCACAGTGTGGGTGATCACAGTGTGGGTGACCACAGTGTGAGTGATCATAGTGTGAGTGATCAAAGTCTATTTTTAGACTGGCTATCAAAAATAGAAAAGTCAAATATTATTGTCTCATAATAATATTTGGACTATAAACTTGATCTTATTCTCTTGGAGCACTTCAGGATGAGCTACGGATGTGGTACATGCAGATCCCAGAGGGAAATACGTGGTTACCTATGGGATGACTAATATTTGCATGCAGGACTTTAGTTAGAACTCAAGTAAGTTGAGTTTAGTGGACTGAAGGTGCAGTTGATGGAGTTGTGTTCAGTTTAGCCTTGTTAAACTAGTTGTATTTAGTCTAACTGATCAATAGACTAGAGATGAGTTTGGTGAATTAGTTATTAATTAATTCACAAGTTATTAACTCATAATGCAACTATAGAATACATCAGTTAACTCAGTTGCATGTCAGTGCATGTTCAGTTCAGCAGGGACAGGTGTTAGAGGATCAGATTGCTATCAGTTGTGACCATAGCTGTGCATGATGATTTGCACAATCAGAGGGATTGAGTATGCCAATGAATTGGCCAATACCAAGAATTGTAGCCTGTGCTAACGTCCAACATAGTGTGAGTGATTATTTGCAGGTCAAATACGAGTTTGGTAAGCCATTCTCATCAATTCTTGAGCAGGTATTGAGCTGGAGAGGCAGGCAAGTAGTGGAATAGATTTGGAGATCAGATCTGAGCTGTATTGTGTGTAACAGGTGGAGCTGGTACTGGATTTCGTGTGATAAGAATTGTACTTTGTAATGTTACATGATTCAATCAATATAATATACAGATAGTTGGGGTTTTTAGCGAGAAGCTTTCCCCGGGATACATACTGTGTTAATGAGTTTGATTGATGCTTCTATGTGCGCTTGTGAATGTTTCTGCTTCTGTAAATTGATGATCAACGTAGAGGAGGTTATGTATTATGCATGTTCCGCTTATAAGTGTATAATCAGGATAATCTCTGTGAATATGTGTCATATTATTCAAAATTTCTACATGGTATCGGAGCTGCTTGATTTGTAGAAGAGATTTTTACAGGATATCAAGTGAGGATTGATCATCGGATCTATTATTCAGAAAGTGTTTACATTTTATTTCTTCAGGCAGAGTCTGCAATCGAGCCAGGTAGCCTCTAGATTCATCCTTCTTTTGGAAGGTTAGATATCCAGTGAATGCCCATACAGTCGATCTTTGTACAAGAAATACTTTGTTCTCACGAATTCTAGATCAGAAGTGGTTGAGTTTTGAGCTGGTGGAATTCGAATTTAATTTCAAAGCAAGAGATAAAACTCAGAAACATTCAGTGTGAGAATGGAGACAGTATGCCCCAGTATCTCACGAAGTTCACCCAATTCCGGGATGAGCTGGGAAGTGTGGGGGTGACTGTCGGATGAGGATGGTGAGTTTAGCACTCCTTGACCTTCCTAAGAGTCAGCATAGCTACCAGGACTCGGTGAATGGAAGGGAGAAACTGCCAAGATGCGAGAGACTTTGGTCAGATCTTGTGCAGGAGGAGATTAGATGGAGCACCAGAGACAGTTCTTCATCTATGCATGATGAGAAGAACTGTTCCTTAGCGAGTAAGGTGAAGAAGGGGAAGAAGAAGGTTTCTCTTTCAGAATCCAATTCTTCCAGTGATGGGAAGAAAGTTGACAAATCGAAAGTGCGATGCTTTCGTTGTCATGAGATTGGTTCACGGGTCAGGAACCTGTATGTTCTTAAGGTCCAAGATTCATGCAAAGCCTTGAGTAGTGAGGCAACTGATGGAGACTTGGTGGTTGAGAGGGAGCGTATATTACCTTTCAACATGCAGAGCCAGAAGAAGTCTTAGACGATTGTGGAGGAGCCACGATTGGTGCAGCAGCTTCAGGAGGTTGTGGAGGAGCCACAACAGGGGAAGCTAAGAGGAGATCGAGTAGAGACATCTACTCATCCAGAGACCTGCAGTAGGGGGTAACTTCGAGCTAGGTGGGCTGAGGGATCGCATGCAGCCATACCTCCAGGTAGGAGGTGGGGTGATGTGGATTGATTGTCCCAAGGAGGAGGGGCAGGATCCTTGAGGTATCCAACCTCTTGGATGAGACCTTGCTACGGGAGCCCCGATGTGTAGTAGCAGGAACTGGTTGATTGGGTAGAGACAGATGCGGATGGAGCGGCAGAGAGAGCGAAAGTGCAGGGAATCCCAGGACAACGCATAGCTAGCAGGCTGCAGCAATGCGAGAGGCACAAGTGTTTTGAACAGTGCTAGGTGGCACAGAGAGGTGTGCAATGGTGCGAGATGCATGGAGATGTTGCAGTAGCGTAGATGTCAGAGAGGGAGCACTTGTCAACAGCAGGTAGAGCTTCAGCATCAGAGGATGTTTCTAGCCCAACAGGGAGGTCAGTTGGGGGGTGCAGTGCGGATGCAATGCTGGGAGATAGAACCAACAGCAGAACAGATGCAGTCAGAGATCAAAGTGACAGAGGCTAGAGTAGTCAGATGAAGAGCACAGAGATGCAGAGTCTTCAGTCAACAGAGGCAATAGTAGTCAGAGACTTTGATGACAGAGCAAGTGGACCGGCCAGATGTGTTGCATGGAGAACATTCCAGAGTTACAGGATCGGGTTTGAGAGGAAGCCTTTCTTGTTGAGAGGGAGTGTTGAAAAGTGTACAACAAGAAATGCTTGTTGAGAATGCAACAAGATGATGGAGCTTAGTGAAAAGAGTCGCCTTCACTAAGTGGGCCCGCAGGCAAATTATGGCGCAAGTTCTATTTTTTATCCCAGCAGGGATGATCACAGTGTGGGTGATCACAGTGTGGGTGACCACAGTGTGAGTGATCACAGTGTGAGTGATCAAAGTCTATTTTTAGACTGGCTATCAAAAATAGAAAAGTCAAATATTATTGTCTCATAATAATATTTGGACTATAAACTTGATCTTATTCTCTTGGAGCACTTCAGGATGAGCTACGGATGTGGTACATGCAGATCCCAGAGGGAAATACGTGGTTACCTATGGGATGACTAATATTTGCATGCAGGACTTCAGTTAGAACTCAAGTGAGTTGAGTTTAGTGGACTGGAGGTGCAGTTGATGGAGTTGTGTTCAGTTTAGCCTTGTTAAACTAGTTGTATTTAGTCTAACTGATCAATAGACTAGAGATGAGTTGGGTGAAATAGTTATTAATTAATTCACAAGTTATTAACTCATAATGCAACTATAGAATACATCAGTTAACTCAGTTGCATGTCAGTGCATGTTCAGTTCAGTAGGGACAGGTGTTAGAGGATCAAATTTCTATCAGTTGTGACTATAGCTGTGCATGATGATTTGCACAATCAGAGGGATTGAGTATGCCAATGAATTGGCCAATACCAAGAATTGTAGCCTGTGCTCACGTCCAACAGAGTGTGAGTGATTATTTGCAGGTCAAATACGAGTTTGGTAAGCCATTCTCATCAATTCTTGAGCAGGTATTGGGCTAGAGAGGCAGGCAAGCAGTGGAATAGATTTGGAGATCAAATCTGAGCTGTATTGTGTGTAACAGGTGGAGCTAGTACTAGATTGCTTGTGATAAGCATTATACTTTGTAATGTTACATGATTCAATCAATATAATATACAGATAGTTGGGGTTTTTAGCGAGAATCTTTTCTCGGGATACATACTGTGTTAATGAGTTTGATTGATGCTTCTATGTGCGCCTGTGAATGTTTCTGCTTCTGTAAATTGATGATCAACGTAGAGGAGGTTATGTATTATGCATGTTCCGCTTATAAGTGTATAATCAGGATAATCTCTGTGAATATGTGTCATATTATTCAAAATTTCTACAGGAGGAGCAAGAAGAAGGCAGCGAAGAAGGAAGAGGACAAATGATACTTGTTTTTGGGCTATTTCTCTCTCACACATGCAAAGGAAGGTTAGGGTTTCTGCAACAGATATGGGGTTTTCTTCTACAAGTTTGATCTTGAAGAAGAGAAGGAAAGAAGGTCAAGCAAAGGTCACAATAATCCATCTGTAAAGCTCCACAAGGAAGAGAAATCCAAGCGAATGTCTGAGGAACCTTTGAAAGGCTAAACAAGGCTCAACCGTGTGGCATCAACAACTACTACAAGGCCAAAAATTTCAGGTCTGCAGTGGAGACCAAAATTCTACAACTGGGGGTCGAAGTTGTGCTTCTAGAAGAGACTTGATTGGGTTCGACTTCTTCCAGGAAAGCACATCATCCGAAAAGGTTGGACTTGGTATTGTAGGGTATTGGTCTTGGTTTAGAGGTATTCAAATTTGTCAATTGAAGAATCTATAAGGAAGAGCAAAGATTTGCAAGTTTTCCTCTCAATTGGAGAAGTTTCGGCCCTAGCTTGTAGCTTATATTCTGTGTTCTTGTTCTTCTTGTTTTGGTAGTTTTTTTATGATATACAAACATGATAATAAGTAAAGAAGTTAATAAGTAAGAAAAAGTAAAAATACATCACAAGAAATTATCAAGGAAAGAGAAATCACTCTAATCATTACCCTATAGATTTTCCAACAAGGGCAAGCAAGAAAAGCGAGGATAAGGTTGGATCAAGAGCTTAAACAAGAATATTTTGGAGGTAACAAGTTGCTTGTGTGATTTCCTAGTTGATGTGTGAATGCATTGTAGATGAATTTCTTTATTCAATTCATTTGTTATCATTGGCATGGGTTTTGCCTAGTTTTGACAGTGGTTTCAGCCTTGCCTTGCCATTTCCTGGATATCCATGGTGTGATGGGATTCATTTATTTGGTTGAGCTTTGGATTGCTGGAAGGTTTTGGAACCGGGTGAGGTGGTCTCAGAAATATTACCGAGGGTTGATGGTGGAGGTGGTTTAATCTCCGATAATCCCTCAATTGGTGGGTGGAGATAAGCAAATTCCTCAAGGTAATGGTGAAGAAACTCTGAGGCATCCAGACTTTTTTGGGTTTTGTGATATCTTGACCGGTCTTGGTGAGATCAAGGTAGCCTAAGGGTGGAGGTGGTTTAATCTCTTGGAAGCCATGGTTGTTTATGTCTTGAGATCCCACATTTATGCTTGGAATATAACATGATGGTGATTGGATGAGAAAAATATTTGGTTCATCTCAATCTATGGTCAAGTGGTATGTGGAAATCCTTGACTTGGTTTGATTTTGCATCATGTTATGAAACCAGCTCACAAAAATATAGAAAATATATACCAACACCTTAGAAATAAGCCTCTTCGAGGGGGAAACCTCCTTTACATTACACAAACGAACAATTCTTAGATGATACAAATGAAAAGACTTCATTTCTATATATAGGAGTCTAAGGGGTCATAATATAGTCAGAGCCGGCATAAAAATAATAATGTAAGGGCACAATAATAACAATAGTGGGCTTTTATGGGGCACAATAATAAAAATATGGGGACTACATGGGCACAACGATATAATAAGGGGGTTGTACTAATAACAATAAGGGGTTACGCTAGTAGTATAGGGACCTAACATGCCCCTCTCCTTCAAAAAGTGTTGTCCTTAATGCTTGAGTAGTTCTTGATGCTCCTATATAAAATTCTTGTCCTCCCATGTGGAATCTTCAATGGGTAAGTTCTTCCACTTGATGAGATACTCTGAAATTGATCAATTTCGTAGTTGTCGGGTTCTTGATTCTGTGACTGCCAAATGTTATGAAACCAACTAACAAAAAGGTAGAAAAGATAGATCAATGCCTTAGAAATAAGCCTCTTCGAGGGGGCAACCTCCTTTACATTACACAAATAAATAATTCTTAGATGATACAAATGAAAAGACTTCCTTTCTATATATAGGAGTCTAAGGGGTCATAATATAATCAGAGTTGACATAAAAATAATAATGTAAGGGCACAATAATAACAATAGTAGGCTTCTATGGGGCACAATAATAACAATATGGGGACTACATGGGCACAATGATATAATAAGGGGGTTGTACTAATAACAATAAGGGGTTACACTAGTACTATAGGGACCTAACACATCAACTAATAAGAGATATTTTCTTATTGTATTCAATGAGAATTGGTACTTGTTATTATGATGATTTTATGGTTGTTATGTCATGGTTAATAATTTGGTTATATGTTGGTTATAAGCATGAATCTGTAATGTGCTCTAACTATGGCTTTTCTCAAGATTTGATAAGTATATCATGGTTAATGATTGCATGGGCTAACAAGTGTTATTGCAACTATTATGAGAGGGAATTATACCTTCTTGGTGATTCTCGGATAAGTTTTAGACTCCTATGCTCAGATATGAATTCATGACTTGTAGCTTACATGTTCATTATATGTTTGACGAAATCAATGTCATGGTTAGGCTTGGTTAGGTCAAGTTCTTGTTCAAGCTTTGTAAGTTTATCATCGTCCTTATGTCATTTATCATTCTGAGAAGTCTCAAGTAGTTCTGGGTAGCGGTGTGGAGACTGGCCTAGAATTGTGGCTCAGATCTCGGCACTGCGAACACTGAAATAAGAAATTTAGGTCACAACCACATGGAGAAAGGCTTGTGAGTGCAGTTGGAAGCCTTCAACTACTTGCATGCAATGGCAAGGGTGCAATTGGAAGTCTTGTTCACTAAAACAAAGTTCCAGCTCAGGGATTGACTACCTGGGGTGTTTCTTCAGCTCTTGGGTGATCTGTAGTCCTTGTAAGATGTCAGTTTTTGGTCAGTAAGTATCAGTTACAGCACCCACTTCCTTAACTGGAGCTACGAGGTTAGGTCATGTTATAGTGGCACTCAATTTCAGATTTACCCAGAGAGCTTGTAAAAGCAAGTAAATGTGGGAGGGGGCGTTACAAATCTCCTCCCCTAGCCCCAAATCTCTTTGATGTGCCACCCCCATCGAGGATGTTTTTAATATTTATTATAAGAATTAATTAAATTAATAAATTTTTATTTAAAATTTAGAGTTATAAAAAATTACCTTTTGAAAGCATATTAATTAATTCACTTCACATATTTAATCAATTGTTTTAACCAATTTAACTTTATCTATATTTTGAATTTATTATGTTTTGAGAATGATCAAATCTCTAAGGTGTAGAACTTAAAGAAAAGTTTATAAGTCGAGAGTTAAGATAGATCTATGTTGATTTTTATGTGTGTGCATGCACTCCAACAATTTATCAACTCTATGATGAACATGGAAGAAATTATACTTCTCCTTCATTTTCAATTTCTTTAAATAACATATACATAGTTGGCATAGAAATATTTTGTTGAACATGCATTGAAATATCTTATTTATGGCTCATATTGTCCACATTAATTTTTTATTATTATTAATATATTCTAATTACACATTTCCCTTGTTTTGGGAAGTGTCTCCATTTATATATGATCTTGAAATATTTTACTTAACCATATATATTGAAATATTTATTTATGGTCCATATTGAAATACCATATATCAATTTCATATTAAAAATTGAATGAATTCCACAGCTCCTATTATTAAGATTTGAATGAATTCTTTTACATTTAATTATTTTTTCCTCTTAATCTCCGTGTTATTACAAAGTTATATATATATAATTGGTATAAAATTATTTCATTCAAGGTGAGCATTGAAATATTTTATTTATTGTTGACATTAAAGAATATATTTTTTATAACTTTCCCAAAATATAAAAGAGATTAACATTGAATATATTAGTTAGCAGGCACATTCAAATATTTTATTTATGGAAAACAATGAAATACTTTTAAAAAATAAAAGAAAATACAAGATACTTTTACTTTCAATCATTTTATCTCTATATAAAGTTGATATAAATTTATGTTATTCAATATTTAAAATGGACATCAAAATATTTTATTTATGGTTGAGAGTGAGATGTTTCCTTTATTATTATTATTATTATTTTAAATATCATATGTTAACTCTATCTTTAACGGGGAAAGAATTACACATTTATAATATCAACAACTAACCAAGCAAGCATAGCGAGAGTGAAATTATTGATGTTCTATAATTGTTTTAATTAAAACTAACCTCATATATATATATATATATATATATATATATATATATAAAGTTATAGTTGACATTTGTTTTATTTAATGAATATTTTAATTTATTTAAAATTTAACCAATTACATATGTTTATTCCAAGTTCAGCATGAAAGAATTACACTCTCTATCATACTAGGTTGTAAAATGTACCTCTCTTCCCAAACAAAATAAGATAGTGATCTTAGTTGGTCAAATCTATAATAATAATTGATTTCCATCTAAGGTTATTGCTCATGCATTTGTCATAATCATGTGGTGCAAATTGAGTGTAAATTAGTGCCATTAATCAATTTCTTTTATTTACAAAAGGGAATAAATTTTCTATTAAATCTATGCCCAGTCACAATGTATACACAAGAAAAATTACAATAAGAGCATCATCCTGTAAGTCCATATGGCTAAATTATGTTGATGACAAGCTTACAAAATTACAAGCCATGTCAAAATTCAAATTGCTTATGAAGCTACATATATGACAATAACTACCTATCAAGAAGAAAAATTTACGTAACAACATAATTTAATGATAGTTATTGTCCTCCTCATTGGCAGGCCTGTTAAGGTCTAGGCTCTGTTCTTCTTGAGTCCAATTTGCATTGTCTCTATTGCTAAGCCTGGACTTCAGTAGGTTAAATTGGTCATGAAGCTCCATAGGATGGCTACAGAGGGCCTCTAATTCATCATCTTGTATGGCTAGTTTCTCTTTGTGTGACAAATTTTCCTCCAACACTTGTATTATAGACAAACTATAATACTTTAGTTTCAAGTTGAGTGTAAGAAAATACACTTGCATGACATATGCTTTCTGGTTCAATTGAGTGACAACTTCCATACAATCATTTCATTCTCCCCACATAATTCTTGCTACATGTCATTCCTGTGGAGCACCTCCACATTTTATCTCTAACCTATGACCTAACACCCAAAGTCTGCAGAATTTCCCATAGTCACTAGAGGTTATGTGCCCTGTTACACCAGGTGTAGGTGTACACAAAGGGGGTTCAAAGGCCTCTAAACTAAAAGGATTATGAATTTCCCAACTTAAAGAGAAGGGGAACATGGAATTACCAGCCGAAAGGAGCCAATGGTATTTGGAAATAATCAATAAGACAAATAGAACATACAAATTTAGGAGATGAAAATTCCTTTCCTTGTAGTTGTGTGGGTCCCTGTAAGTTTCTAAGATGCCAATGAATCCACACGGAAGTAACCAATGTTTGGACTTCTATCACCTTATCAATATTTCATACTACAACAAGTGTTGTATATTGAGCTCATGCCCAATTAGGAAATAGCTTCACTTGCCAGACTGTATGACTAGACTAATAGACCAACACAAACCAAATTATACAATTACCAATATCACTTGCAGTCCTAATTTCCGAAACCAGTGTAGAATATGCTTTGATGCTCAAAAGGATGGACAAAACTCCCTCGACATGGTCGAGCCATGGAAACAATGATGTTTTCTAGGGTCTGCATCTAGTTCCCTTTGTGAGGAAATTGGGAACAGATGAACCTCATTGTCTACAGGAGATTAAATGCATTATCTTAAATCTTAACCTTTTTAACCCACATGCAGGAGTAGTTATGGTCATAGTGCCCTTCATAATATCCTTACTACTAAGAGCAATCATGATTCCAAGCAGATGATATGTGTCCTCACATTGTAGTTTCCAATTGAGTGTCGAGCATGGCAAGGTCATTTGGTATAACTCAGTTGCATGCATGAAATAATGGCGGAATGCCACAATATAAGTCAGGCTCTCATCCAAATGTGAAGTTTGTTTCTCTTTGTTTGCTTTTTCCTTAGAGGTGAAATTTGAATCTGACCATTGATCATATGGTTTACTATTACCATGTTCATTGCAATAACATTATGGGATGTTGCACCAACCTATTTCACCATTAACATCAGGTTGCCTAACCTGTTGCTAGAAAACTTGATTAACGTTCCTATTTGTTTCAATGTTCTGATTTCTTCAGATATGATATAAATATTTATGAGGGAGTCCATACAATACCATTGTGATTCTATTTAGTTGATTTTTCAAGTGATTTTTTTGGCCAAGTTCCATTTTGAAGATGTTGAATAATAATAAGTGAGTCCACAAGGATAACATTCTTAGTGACTTGAATAACTTTAGCTATAAGCAAACCTTACAACAGGATGTGCATTTCGACATGGTTATTCGTCATATTTCCCAACCCCCATGCATACCTTGCAACCAATTTTCCTTCAGGGATATACAACATCGCTCCCCCTCCTACCACCCTTGTGGCATTAATCAATTTCAATGTATTTTTATATTAATAGTTTTTAATAAATTTAGGAAATTTAAATATTTTGTTGAGTGAGTTTAATGATTAAGAATGTCTTTTTAACCCTATGGGGTATCTTAATTGGGAACGATTATGAGATAAAGTTGTATATAAAGTTTGTGGTTTGAGGTTGAAAATTGAATCCCTATGCCAAAAAAGAAAAAACATATATATTTTTTTATAAGAGGTTATAAATTCAAATTTAGAAAGTGTAGGCTCTCTCTCTTTGAGAATCAAATCACTAGATAAAAGTATACATCATCACATACATACAAAAAATTCATACACTAATTTTGATATCTAATTTAATCCTAATTTTAAAATTAAATTTGTATTAGTAATAATTTAAAATTTTGTAAATTAAATAAAATTATTAATAAAATTAATATGATAATTCATTTGATTAAAAATCACTTAATTACAGTTACTGACTTTCATACATTGTAAACATAAGTAATATACATATATGGAAAAAATCATAAAAAAATGATATGGAAAAGTCGTAAAACATACAAATATTTTCAAATTATATATAATTTTTGTATTGGATTTTATTTATTTAAAAGTAGAAATAATAACATATAAAATAGAGGGCGTATTGCCTTTTTTTTTAAGTAAATTTCCATGCCTAGTATTTTAGATATATGGATTTAAGTAGATTTCATATGAGAGTACTTTTACTAGAGGATTTGAATTTGTGAGAAAGCTTTGTTAGGGTTTTAGGAATTGTCACAACCCAACTCTGAATGGTTCGATTTGCCCATGTAATCTCATCGTGTAAATTGAAAATGGGTTGAGTAAGGGACCTAGGTTCCAAGAGGTATGGGGAGTTTAGTTGCATGGGAATTTCAACTTATTTCTTGAAGGGAGGAAAAATCTGAAGTATATGACAATTATTAAAGGATCCTTGGTGAGCATTGATGCACAAGGATCCTTTATTGTTTAGAAGTGTGCAATGTGTCCTCCAAGAGCACAAAGCGCATTCCTTAATCCATCTTCACCCTTCCTTATTCTGAATTATGCCCTTCTAAAACCAAGCCTTCCTTTGAGCACACTCCTTTGACCTAAAGGAATGTGCCCTCCTTGACATCACTCCTTTGACCAAAGGAATGCACCCTCATGGAGTGCATGATTGCACCCCGAAGTCCTTAAGCTCCACCCTTCAACCTTCCACAATGTGACATGCACCTTCTTGACCCTTTCAGTGCATGAGCATACTTCAAAGGCATGAAGCTTCATTCTCCAGCCTTTGGACTTGCGCCATGCACCCTCTTTGGTCTCTTGTGTGCATGAGCACACTTCGAAGGCATGAAGCTTCATCCTTCAGCCTTCAAACTCGCGCCATGCACCCTCATTTGTTTCCTTTGAGTCCACTCCTTCCACCTAAAGGGATGCGCCCTCCTTAAGTGCACTCCTTCGACTTGAAGGAATGCACCCTCCTTGAGAGAACTCCTTCAACCCGAAGGAATGGGCCCTACTTGAGAGCACTCCTTTGACCCAAAGGGATTGCCCTCCTTCATTTCTTGAGCACATGAGCACACTCTGAAGGCATGATGATATGAAATGGGGGCTTAAAGGCTTCTTGTCAAACTTACAAGAACCTCTCCCACTCCAAAGCTTATATATTCCCAAGATCTAGCTTATGATTGATAATTTGTGGAATTAAAAGTGCTTGAAAGAGGTGTATGCTTGTGTTTGTTTTTAACTGTTAAGTGCTTTAAGTTGATTTACTTAAACTGATATAAAAACATATCACAGTAAATATAACGTAGCAATACGCAATCACACATAACAACAATATAATATGGAGTTCACCCAAACCTCTTGGGCTACATCTCCTTGAGCTCTAATCAACTCGATTAGACTCTTTGGGATTATGGCTGAATTCTTTTACAAGTTCCACACTCAACTCCAATAGGTTACGACTGAACCATTGGGCTTAGAATACCATTTTTATCCCTGGCCGTTTGGCTCTCTGGCTCTCAGCCCGTGGTTCTGGCTTTCAGCTCTGTCTCTGGCTCTAGCTCTGGCTCTCGGCTCTAGCTCTTGGCTCTGGCTCTGGCTCTGGCTCTAGCTCTAGCTCTGGCTCTGGCTCTGGCTCTGGCTCTAGCTCTTGGCTCTCGCTCTCGCTTTGGCTCTGGCTCTGGCTTTGGCTCTCGATCTGTGGCTCTTTGCCTAGCTGTGAGCTCCTTGAAGGGAGACTAACTTCTCTGCTACTACCTGTTTTTGAGCCCCCCTGTGAGAGTCATACTCTCTGGCTTTTGAGGAATCCTCTGACTCTGTGGTTCCCCAAGCTGTTCCTCTATCTCTCATCATGAGGAATCATTCCTTTCTGCGGCTCTGTGTCTCTTCGACTGACCCTCTGGCTCTCTAGCTTTGTGGCTCTACAATTGGCCATCTTGCTTGTTGGCTCTATGGCTTTGCATATTACATAATGCATCATTGTTACAGAAACACCCCATTACAACGTGGAACCAAATGTTGTAGGAATAGGGACCATTTCACAATGAAAAGGAACATGTGGCCTCTTTCCAGAACGAAATCCACAAAATAATGCATTCTTCATTTGGAACGAAAATACAAAGGAATACACATAAAAACCCATCATGGGCCTTAAGCCCAGATTTCAAATGGCCTTCAATCACATCTATATCCCTCTCGGGTGCGTCCTGTCATCGCAAGTCGCAATTGCACAAGCGGAATGCTTAAAACCCAAGAATTTGACAAATACACGGAAATACAAAGAAATCCCATAAATCTAGATTTCAAATATTATTCAATCGTGTTTATAACTCTATCGGGTCTGCGCCCTGATCCCAAATCGCAATCGCCTGTTGTGTATGTCAACGTCCCTTTGTATTGTGCAATCCAATCGTCGATTGCCGATCGCATCGGTGTATCGCTATCGCTTTATTGGCATATCGCAATCGCTGTGTTCATCGCATGCCACCTCTTGAACCTCTGAAATGAAATTAGCGATTAATTCCCGACTATTGATCTGCTCCTCGATCCTATGGTTGATATTCCATTGCAATCACTTTATTGTCCTGATCACAATCGCAAGTCGCAATGACCCAGGGTTCCAATATCGCATAAAGGCCTTCCTCTGATGCGATATATCAAAGATCGCTATCAGGGAGTCCTTCCATCTCTGCTTAAGTCCTCCCTTTAACCTCTTCTGATGCGATTTCCCTTAAAGAGCCTTTTAGTTCATTTTTATAAGAAATTGCCTCCTTTTCTAAGGATAATGGGTAATCTTCTTTTTGCAATAACTTCTTCATCTGAAGTCCATTCTAGTCCATTCATATTGTAGTAGATTCAGATTGAAAAGATCTACACAATGAGACTATTCCCAAGAGCATCCTTTTACTTTCATTTTCCTCATATTTACAAAGGATTTGTGCCATTTGGCACCTTTTACCTCTTATATGAAGTCTTTTAGACTTAGAGGTTTATCCAAGATCCATTTTGGATCACGCCTTTCCACTAAAAATCTTTTGGACTCCAAAAGATTGATATACTGATCTGAACAGTAAGTGAGAGTACGTCACCCTCTTCTTTCAGCCTCCATACACTTGCCTTGAATAGTGCCTCTGAACTAAAGCCTTTGAACACTTTCCTTCCTAGATGTGCTTGTCCTCCTGGGAAGAACTGTCTTCCTCCTTGACTTCCTATAGAACTCCTACTGAGAAGGTCATAGAAGGTAATTTGAACTTCTATGCCTTGATCATTGATCCAAGGTGGCTCAAACCAATGTGAAGTTACATTTGCTTCACAAAACTTTCATTTGTACATGTTTGACATACCGCCGACAACAACTGTTAACAACAACAGGATTACAGACAACAATTGGATGGCCTAAACTCCTGCTTCAACAAAAGAAACAAATTTCACATCTTGTGAACACCTCCATGTCTTTATATCTGCATACAAATGATTGACTAGATAACAAGCCAACAAAACATGCCTTTAAAATAATTGACCCTTCAAGTCAAGCATGTAGAAAAAGAATTCTAAAGTTCTTTTTCAAAGATGAAACACTTCACCATCATCTCCATCTTGGAGACCAAATCAACTTTTTTCAAGTCAACATTAACATTACATGCATGTTTACAACAAAGTAATCAATCCTTCAAGTTAATCACACATACATGTTTAAATACAAGGAAATCATCAACATCCATGTGTTCATGCATATCAAGCTTATGCATGCATTTCATCTTTCAACTTTCGCTTAAGCACACTGTACTTTCGAAGTTGAAATGAAATATAATGTTTCATCCTTCAACTTTTGCTTAAGTACATTGTACTTTCGAAGCTGAAATGAACATAATGTTGCAGCAATAAAGTGAGTCTTCTACTCAAATTTTCCATTCACCTTCTTGGTAGAATCATGCAACTTGTATCTCATTAACAAAGAAATGCAAATAGATGCATTATATCAATAGACATGCAATCTTAATTAGATAATAACTCTAACCATTTCTTACCGATCCAATTAAAAGGTCCTTCCTTTGTCTGCACATCAACAACAACATGTGAATCATCTTGAAACACATCATTTATGGAATCTTTCTTTCCATTCCTGCCATTCTCTCTTTCCACCTTCTTCAAGTTTCGTGGAAGCATTGTTGGATTCAGAGTCCAACATTTTACAGCAATATGTCCTTGCTTATGGCAGTAGGTGCAACACATGTGCACCTTCTTAACAATGATTTGCTTTTTCTAGTGGACCTTTGCCTCCTTGCTTCCTTTCCTTCAAAAGTTTCCTATATGTGGCCATTCTCTTCCAACATCTAGAAAAATTATTGTTAACCAAACCACAAAAGGAACATGCAATTATTTTCCCATGCTTATATGGAAATTTATCATGCTTTACATAATAAAAAAGAACATGACTAGAACCAGATTTATACCTTACTCTTTCACCTTTATTACCTTCATGAGGAGGTGAATTGAATGAAGAAGCAGCTCCCTTTGGAACACCATCAACCTCTTCAATGGTTTCTGAGTTTCCACAACTACCTGGTTCAAGTGTATGCTAATATACACCTTCTTTCTGCAATGTATGCTTCACAGTATTACATTCCCCAAGAATACAATCTTGAGGTAGAAGACTTGCAATGAAACTCCTTCTTGGAATTGTTGAAATTGTCTTCATGGCAGCTTTGAAACTTTCTCCATAAGCTTGTCCATAGCCAAGACCCAAATACTTAGGCCTTTCCTCAGCCATTATTGGCTCAACAATACCTTGTGCATGTTTTCCCAATCCTTTTCCTTCATAGCCCATCTTGGACATTAACTTGGAACCTATGCCTCTGGTATGTTTTTCAAAAGAACCAATATAAACATTCTTAGAAGAATTTGAAGACAAACAGGAATTGTTTACCTCTTCTTCAAGCTAATACTTGACCAACGATTCTTTGGAAACAAAGAGCTGTGTCTCCAACTCATGCATCCTTTTCAGGTTCATGTTTGCAATATGAAGTTGCCTCTCCATTTCCTACAATTTGTCAGAAAGCAACTGATTCTCTTCCTTCATGGAATTCCACTGCTCTTGAAGTATGATGCTCTTCCTTCCATCCTCATAAATTTCTTTCACCATATCCATCATGATGAACAAGTCTTGCTTCATGTCTTCATCAAAGAATCTTGTGAAGAAAGCAAAATTTGAGGACTCACTTGTAGAAGTTGTCATTATCAGAATGAACAAAAGAACTTCAAACAAGATTAACAAAGAGCTTATTCATGCAACCTTTTGCAACAAACCTCTTGTACTTCAAGGATTGCTTTGAGGTCCTATGGGATAAGAAGAATGCCTTCAACCCTTCTTCCTTATTGTCCTCTCTTGGACTTATCTATAAATAGCTTTCCCTTCACTTCTGCAAACTCAAACAATAGTCAGTTTACAAACAATCAAAAGTCAATCCTTGACTGTTTAAACACCTTTCAAGTAAAGCAAGAAAATAGATTGCTCTGTCAATCAAGCATTCTGATCCGATACTACTTGCATCATGATACCACCTGCTTCATGATATCGCATGCTCTAGTATAACTTAAGCTCTGATACCACCTTCTTTGAAGGTGGGGTTAATCAACCTGATGCTCTGATATAACTAGCTCTGATACCACCTGATCTGAAATGGGGGCTTAAAGGCTTTTTTTCAAACTTACAAGAACCTCTCCCACTCCAAAGCTTATATATTCCCAAGATCTATATTATGATTGATAAATTGTGGAATTAAAAGTGCTTGAAAGAGGTGTATGCTTGTGTTTGTTTTTAACTATTAAGTGCTTTAAGTTGATTTTCTTAAACTAATATAAAAACATATAACAGTAAATACAATGTAGCAATACGCAATCACACATAACAGCAATATAATATGGAGTTCACCCAAACCTCTTAGGCTACGTCTCCTTGAGTTCTAATCAACTTGATTAGACTCTTTGGGATTATGGCTGAATTCTTTTACAAGTTCCACACTCAACTCCAATAGGTTACGACTGAACCATTGGGCTTAGAATACCATTTTTATTCCTGGCCATTTGGCTCTTTGGCTCTCAGCCCTTGGCTCTAGCTCTCGGCTCTAGCTCTGGCTCTAGCTCTAGCTCTTGGCTCTAGCTCTGGCTCTTGGCTCTCACTCTGGCTCTAGCTCTCGCTCTAGCTATGGCTCTTGGCTCTCGCTCTGTGGCTCTTTTCCCAATTGTGAACTCCCTGAAGGGAGACTAACTTCTTTGTTGCTACCTGTTTGTGAGCCCCCCTGTGAGAGTCATACTTTCTAGCTTTTGAGGAATCCTCTGACTCTGCGATTCCCCGAGCCGTTCCTCTGTCTCTCATCATGAGGAAACATTCCTTTCTGTGGCTCTGCATCTCTTCAACTGGCCCTCTGGCTCTCTGGCCCTGTGGTTCTGTGACTGGCCATCTGGCTCATTGGCTCTATGGCTCTGCGTATTACATAATGCATCATTGTTACAGAAATGCCCCATTATAATGTGGAACCAATGCTATAAGAATAGGGACCGTTTCACAATGAAAAGAAACAGGCAACCTCTTTCCAGAACAAAATCCACAAAATAATGCATTCTTCGTTTGGAACGGAAATACAAAGGAATACACAGAAAAACCCATCATGGGCCTTAAGCCCAAACTTCAAATGGCCTTCAATAGCATCTATATCCCTCTCGGGTCCGTCCTGTCATCGCAAGTCGCAATCACATAGGTGAAATGCTTAAAACCCAAGAATTAGACAAATACACGGAAATACAAAGAAATCCTGCAAATTCGGATTTCAAATATTATTCAATCGCATTTATAACTCTATCGGGTCCGCACCTTGATCGCAAATCGCAATCGCCTGTCGCATATGTCAATGACCCTTTGTATTATGTGATTCGATCATCGATCACTGATCGCATTAGCGTATTGCTATCGCTTTATTGACATATCGCAATTGTTTTGTTCATCGCACACTGTCACTTGACCCTCCAAAATGCGATTAGCGACTAATTCCCAACCGTTGATCTGCTCCTCGATCCAACAGTCGATATTCCATCGCAATCACTTTATTGACCTGATCACAATCGCAAGTCGCAACGGCCCGAGGTTCCGATATCGCTTGAAGGCCTTCCTCCGATGTGAGATTGGAGATCGCTATCGGGGAGTCCTTTCATCTCCGCTTAAGTCCTCCCTTTAACCTCTTCCGATGCAATTTCCCTTAAAGAGCCTTTTAGTTCATTTTTATAAGAAATTGCCTCCTTTTCTAAGGATAATGAGCAATCTTCTTTTTGCAATAACTTCTTCATCCGAAGTCTATTCTGGTCCATTCAAATTGCAGTAGATTTAGATTGAAAATATCTACGCAATGAGACTATTCCCAAGAGCATCCTTTGATTTTAATTTTCCTCAGATTTACAAAGGATTTGTGCCATTTAACACCTTTTACCTCTTATATGAAGTCTTTTATACTTAGAGGTTTATCCAAGATCCATTTCGGATCACACGAAGCCTCATCCTTTAGCCTTCGGGAGTGCACTTTGCGCCCTATTTCTCTCTGTTGAGCACACAATGCACTTAGGAAGCTCGAAGGCTTCACCTTCGTCCTTCAGACTTGTGAGATGTGCCCTATCCTAACTATCTCTTTCTCTTGAGCATATGAGTGTGTACCGAAGCTCGAAAACCTTTCCTCTTCAGCCCTTCAGCCTTTCAAATTGTGCCTAGAAGCTCCTTTGACCCTTTTGAGCACACAAAAAAGGCATGAACAAAAAATCTGCATAAAACATGATATAATAGGAATTTTTCACGTTGATAGTTGCTCATCATGAGTGATTGCAGAATTAGGTAGTCCAGGAACCTCATGGAAAACACAAACAAGGAAGGATGGGAAAAGAGAACAAAAAAAGGAAGCATAGAAAGAACGAAGAACACACTTGATTCTTGATCACTGAGACACCCTAAAGACTCCAAGATTGAATACCCTTTGGAGGGTGAAAGTGCCATGAGCAGAAGATGAATGGATAATTAAGACAAAGTGGCAGCCATGTCACCACTGAAGAAAAGAACACGTCATCAAGTACTATTGGTCTGTTGTAGATCTAACCCGAAAATACTATAGATCTGATATAAAAATATAAGATAATGCAAGTAAACCCAAAGATAATATGAAATGATTCTTTATAGATCAAACCCTTAAGGTAGGGCAACACCATACATTCACTCCTTAAGGAAGGAGAACACTCCACAAGCCATATGCCTGTTCATACAAGAATACTTCTCTTCATATCTCTCCATGTGGAGTCTCTAGCCTCTATATAGGCCTCATACATACAATACCATGGGTCATTACCATGGTTCCCTCATACCATCAACTAATACCCTGGGCCCATTACATTATTATTAACTACTTGTGGTCCCTTACATGACATGGGTTAACCACCTTATTTATCACTATGGCCCATCCCATTATTACATTATTACCTTGGGTACCTCCCTTGGTACCCCATATTACCCCCCCTAGGTATATAACATTCCACCCCCCCAAGCATGTTTCATCCCCGAAACATGGGAAGAACACAAATAATAAGATCTACTCAAAAGAGTAGTCCACTGATACCATGCACGTGCATCTAGCCATCCAAGAGAAAGGTGAACCCTCGATCTCGCTGGTGCCTCACTCACTTGAGATGGAAGTTGACTGTGGCAGCTCTGCTGTGTTGATGTGTAGTAGGTGGATCGTCTCTCCTTTCTATCCGTCATGTGACTACTTGGTTTCCATCTTGCTGGTTGTCTTGCGGGGTGATGTGGGTGATGATATGTTGAAGTTTTAACCCACGATGGCTTTTTCTTGACTTCACCCTGTTGTGGTGCCTATTGTGGTGTCTTCTTTTTCAATATGACTTCAACCACTGAGCCCTCCTCTGATGTATCATCACTTGTAACCTTTTCTTCTGCAGCCTCTGTTTGTGTTTGATTGTCGGTCATCAAAGGCTCATCATCTGATATGTCAGTCCCTTGAACATCTTCTGCTTCAGCCTCCATGTGCTCTACCTGTTTATGGATGGAAATATCCTGTAATGTAATTTTCTTCTTTTTATACCATAGCTTCAGGAATTTCTGTTGCCCATTAATATTGATAGTACCCACGGATTCCATCCAAGGATATCCCAAAACAACATCCATATTATCCATCTCTGAAGCATAAAAATCACCATGCAACACATATTTATCTATAGAAATCTTCAAATCCTTGTACACTTGAACATCCTCATTATCAACCTGTGTATGTTCAATTTGTTTTGTTGGGACTTGCAATTTTTTTGCCAAATTAACACTGATAAAATTATGTTTACAACTAGGATTGATAGAAACAATGATCTTCTCTTTCTGAAGCAATCCATGAATCTGCAATAAGGATATACCTGTAGGAATTAACCCCTTATGTGTCTCATTCTCCTTTTTCCTAGCCCGAGACCATTTGTCCAAAAAGACTTTTTCAAATTCTGCATCTGAAATTTTGTTCAACTGCTCGTAGTCAAGTAATAACTTCCATTTTTGAGCCTCACCTCTAAAGTTAGACAGCATTTGAAACTTCCAAAATGTCCCACAACTTGGTGTCCCAAATTTGGACTTGTATCTTTGTATGAATTCTTCAATAGTAGGACCATCATCTTTTCCTGTAAAATATAGATCCTTGCTAGAAGCCATGAATGGTTTGGAAAAAATTCACTTACTTGGCGAAAATTTGTAATTGTCACAGTTTCGTCAATATTGCTCAGAATCCTTATTATGACCTATTTTTAGAAATGGAGCAATCATTCTGCATCTGCCCATGTGATAGAAATCCTGATCCAGGCACTAGAATTCCAAATCTGCGCTGCTACTCTCCCGCCGTCACCCAAAATTTCTGCAAAAAGAGCTGATTTTAAATCAGCGATATCTCCCTCATCCGGACTCCGATTCGACTGATTTTTTTTTTTGAAATCATGTGTTTTTTCACAAAGATTCCAGATATACAATTAGAGCTTGCAGATCTTGCACCAGGACTTCTAGATCTGCGCCGCAAAACTCGCTGCCCTGAAAATTGTCTGCAACCCCACTGATTTTTAAATCAGCGATATCTCCTTCATCCGGACTCCGATTCAACTGATTTTTTTTTTGAATTTGGGTATTTTTTCACAAGGAATACAGATCTAAAATTAGATTCTGTAGATCTAGCACCAAAACGTATATATCTGATCTGCAAATTCGCCACCCAAAAATCCCTGCAAAAAATTAAAAAAAAAATCTCCACGGTTTACCCAAGAAAGTGCTCTGATACCAATTGTTGTAGATCTAACCCGAAAATACTATAGATATGATATAAAAATATAAGATAATGCAAGTAAACCCAAAGATAATATGAAATGATTCTTTATAGATCAAACCCTTAAGGTAGGGCAACACCATACATTCACTCCTTAAGGAAGGAGAACACTCCACAAGCCATATGCCTGTTCATACAAGAATACTTCTCTTCATATCTCTCCATGTGGAGTCTCTAGCCTCTATATAGGCCTCATACATACAATACCATGGGTCATTACCATGGTTCCCTCATACCATCAACTAATACCATGGGCCCATTACATTATTATTAACTACTTGTGGTCCCTTACATGACATGGGTTAACCACCTTATTTATTACTATGGCCCATCCCATTATTACATTATTACCTTGGGTACCTCCCTTGGTACCCCATATTACCCCCCCTAGGTATATAACATGGTCACAGTCATCAAAGATAGTGACATGCCAAGTCTCATCATATCATGATGTGGAAGTCGAGATGCATTATTGTAATCATTGTAAAAGATAAATAAGTGGAATACCAAGAGTCATGTATGAACCAAATAGTCATCCAAAAGACGTGTAATACAAAAATTCATATGTAATTCCAAAATTCATTTGGAATTCCAAAGGTGGTAGAAGTCCAAAACTCACTAGAAGCTAGAAAGTCAAGAGTCATGAGGAGGTGAAAGGTCGTTCCTCAAGTCATAAATAGATCCTTATTTCTCATGTAAAGGACTTTAAACCTTGACTTCTCCCACAAGGCATTAGAGGGACAAAGTTAGTACTTTTGGGGAGAAATTAGTGGCTTTAACACTCCATTATTGGAGTTAGGGATGTTGATTGCATTTATGTATTTTGGGACATTTTCTTAATATTGAAGCCTTCCAGGCAAGTACATTTTCACATGGATTGTGAATGTTTCTAAGACTATTCTTTGAATATTTATGGTTCATGTTTGCTTTCATTAGTACTGGATTAGTGAATTATTTCGATTACTTCGATGCTCCTTGTTTGAAATGTCTTGTTATGCTATAATGATCGTCACATCCTTGTGAACTAATTCACTCAATGCTAGACGAACCTTTCTCTTTCACATGTGTCTCCATTAGGATAGTACTATTACTTCTCTCTTAGAGGCTCACTTAAATTCCTCCCCCAAAATAGAAGAACATTGATACATAGGAAATTGAACATTCATAAGGCATACTAGCTTGCTCATTCGAAATGAAAATTGCGCTTCTTCCTCATGCTGATAGCCAAATCCAATGCATATATTTAAGTAAAATGATAGTCGGGTCATATTCTGGATGGGACTCCTACACCAAATGGTGTGAGGTGTAGTTGGGACCTTAAATTGAGGAGATCCCCTATATGTTTGTGGTATCCAACACCATCAACATATTCTAAATGGTACAAGATGCAATGTCTATTATGTCCCCCTTTTGGATTAGAATGTTATGCTTAAGAAAGTCATGAATGTGCTGTGTTGTGACTGAATAAATAACATATATTGTATAGCCTTGAAAGCACTAAAAATATATACAAATATTTGAACCAAGAATATGAAAACGACTAGCATAAAAACATAATTTATTAATAAATAATGGTTACATAGAGGACGCTTGTTGACAGGGTTTGCATTTGTAGAAGTTTATGCACATATACAACAGTTTATAATAGTTTCTAGATTGTGAACCAACATGTGAGCTATCTATTGATGTTAATGATAAATCCCTCTCGCAACCTATAAGACTTCTACCCCTGTATTAGGGGCGCCTTAAACTTGCATTTTTAGTAGCCTCCATTCTTGTCCCATGGGCTCTAGTGATGACGATTGTAAGTCCCCGCCAATATAAAAATGCCCTGGAAACCCTTGAGATGTTCCATAGAGCCACTTGCAGGCTTGTTCTAAGACAGGAATCACCTGGTGTGTGGTAAGGGAGGTGGAGACTTTCCGGAGCTCATAGTAGGTCCTTAGCAGAGAGTGGTTGTAGGAGCACCTATGCCCACATGATTTGGATTCCCCTACTTCAATTCAGGGAACGTTTGAGAGCTAGGAACTCATTGGAGTGCATTTTTCCCAAGCTTAGGAAGGGTAGCACCTTAGGGCACCTTAATAATCCATAAATGTCGGTATTGAACACTTGTGCCGATTTAGAGGTCTGCAAGACCTTTGAGGCAGAATCATGGCTGAAATGACTAGCAAGAAGTGATAGTCGTAGAGTTGGAGAAAGATCTCATGACGAACTTTGAAATTTTGAATCAAATGCATCACATAAGGTTGGGAAAGGTTTCCCCTAGTCAGTCCATGGGAGATTTCAAGTGTAATCTCTAATGTGGAACAAAAAGGTTGACCCCTGAACTTATAAGATAACTTGAGCAATCATATCCATTACTATGCAGAACCCTAAACTTGGGGGCTTCCCATTGGTGCAGCCTAATTCCTCTCAGTTGTGTCTGGAAAAATAAACATTGACGTGGTCTAGTGGTGAGAGCTTGGAAGTCAATTTGTTATGAAACCAGCTCAAGAAAAGATAGAAAAGATAGATCAACGCCTTAGAATTCAGCCTCTTCGAGGGGGCAACCTCCTTTACATTACATAAATGAACAATTCTTGGATGATACAAATGAAAAACCTCCTTTCTATATATAGGAGTCTAAGGAGTCACAATATAATCCAGCCGACCTAACAATAATAATATAAAGCCACAAAAATAACAATAGAGGGATTCTATGGGGCACAGAAATAACAATATGGGGGTAATAGGGGCACAACAATATAAATAAGGGGTATAACTACAATAGTAATGGGGTAATCACTAGTATTATAGGGACCCAACATGCCCCTCTCCTTCAAAAAAGTGTTGTCCTCAACGCTTGAGTAGTTCTGGATACTTCTGCATAAAATTCTCATCCTCCCATGTGGAATCTTCAGCGGATAAGTTCTTCCACTTGATAAGATACTCTGAAATTGATCGATTTCGTAGCTGTCGAGTTCTTGTTTCTGTGACTGCTTCCGGTTCCAATATAATTTTTCCTTCCTCGTCAAGTTCTGGCAATATTGTTTGAATTGGGAGCTTGTCACCTATAACCTTCTTTAAACATGAAACATGGAAAACTGGGTGCAATCGAGAAGCTGCAGGAAGCTCCAATTTGTATGCCATAGTACCAATCTTTTGCAACACCTTGTACGGACCATAATACTTTGGTGATAATTTATTATCCTTCTTAGCTTGCTTTAGGGACATTTGCTTATATGGTTGTAGCCGTAGGAATACCCAATCACCTACATCAAAACTTCTTTCACTGCGATGTTGATCTGCCTGTTGTTTCATTCTATTTTGTGCCAACACGAGGTTATCCTTTAAGAGTTGGAGGACTTGTTGTTGATGTTCGATGTGATGTTCCACTGCCTGAACCTTAGAATTTTCTCTTAAATATGATGTGATGGATGGTGGTTGATACCCATAAAGTGCCATAAATGGGGTCATTTTTGTTGCTGTATGGAAGGAAGTGTTATACCACCATTCAGCCAGAGGCAACCATTTGACCCATTGTGTCTGTTTATCAGATACAAAGCAACGAAGATATCCTTCCAAACATTTGTTTACTATCTCAGTTTGCCCATCAGATTGAGGATGATAAGATGAGCTATGAGCTAACTGAGTACCAAGACAAGAAAATAATTCTGTCCAAAAATTTCCAGTGAAAATGGGATCTCTGTCACTTACAATAATCTTTGGGTTTCCATGTAGCTTTTGAACTGTTTCCATAAATGCAGTAGAAACTGTACTGGCTTTAAATGGATGTGATAATGCACAAAAGTGTGCATACTTGGTAAGTCTGTCAACTACCACCATGATGACACTCTTTCCCTCAGACTTGGGTAAACCTGTGATAAAATCCATTGAAACCTCCTCCCAACGTTGGCTTGGAATGGATAAAGGTTGTAATAGACCCGGTGTCTTAATTGTTTCAACTTTATTTTGTTGGCAAACCAAACATTCCGCCACAAACTTTTGAATATCTGATTTAAGGCCATCCCAAAAAAATTCCTTCTTAACCCTGTGGTAAGTTTTTAAAAATCCTGAGTGCCCTCCTAAGGGAGAAGTGTGCAATTCCATAAGAATCTTTTGTTTTAGCTGGGAATTCTTACAGAGGTATAAGCGATCTTTGTACCATAACGAATCATTTTTCCAGCTAAATGTATCAGAAGTACTGGAATCTTGTTGTAGCTTTCGAATAAGTGCCCACACTTCTTCGTCATTCTTCCATTCCTCCCTTGCTTCGTTTATCCAATCTGGTTGGATAATAGAAATGGCACACAACAATGCTTCCACATCCTCATCCTTTCTTGAGAGTGCATCTGCCACCACATTTTGCTTCCCTTTTTTGTAGATGATTTCAAAGTCATAACCCAACATCTTTGTGACCCACTTTTGTTGCTCTTCAGAGGATAATCTTTGTTCTAAAAAGTATTTAAGGCTATCATGATCCGTTTTTACCTTGAAGTGTCTTCCCATTAGGTAGGGTCGCCATTTCTTAAGTGCATGGAGTATTGCCAACATTTCCTTCTCATAAATAGCTTTGCTTAAAAACTTTCCCTTGATTGGACGACTTTCAAAAGCAATGGGTCTTTCATCTTGCATTAGAACAGCACCAATTCCATTTCCTGAAGCATCACATTCCACAATAAAGGTTTTTGTGAAGTCCGGTGTAGCTAAGACCGGTGCTTGGCACATTGCCTCTTTAAGATGTTCAAAGGCCTTTGTTGCTTCCGGAGTCCATGAAAATGAATCTTTCTTCAATAATGTTGTTAGAGGTGCTGCTATTCTCCCATAATTCTTAACAAACTTGCGATAATACCCTGTCAACCCAAGAAATCCTCGCAGATGCTTTATGGATGTGGGGATTTTCCATTCCTTAATGGCTTTAATTTTGCTAGGGTCTACCTTAACTCCTTCATGAGATACAATATGACCCAAATATTCCACCTCCTGGACTCCAAAGAAACATTTGGATCTTTTTGCATATAATTGTTTCTCCTCCAATAGTTGTAGCACCCTGTCAACATGTTCAACATGATCCTTCCAAGACTTGCTGTAGATTAGTATATCATCAAAAAATACTAACACAAATTTTCTAAGGAATGGTTTGAAAATTGAATTCATCAAACCTTGAAATGTTGAAGGTGCATTGGTAAGGCCAAAAGGCATGACCAAAAATTCATAATGACCCTCATGAGTTCTAAATGCTGTTTTCGGAATGTCTTCAATCTTCATTCTGATTTGATGATATCCCGAACGAAGATCCAACTTGGTGAAGTAAATTGATCCATGCAATTCATCCAGTAATTCATCAATGACAGGAATGGGGAACTTATCTTTAATAGTGAGCTTGTTGAGCTCCCTATAATCTGGACACATGCGCCATGATCCATCCTTCTTGTGCACCAATACTACTGGAGCTGAGAAAGAACTTTGACTCGGTTGAATTATACCAGCCTCTAGCATTTCTGCAACCATACGTTCAATTTCACTTTTTTGGACATAGGGATATCTGTACGGCCTGATGTTTGGAGGAACACTTCCTGGAATCAGATGAATAGCATGATCATGATCACGCATAGGTGGGAGACCTTTGGGAGTCTCAAATACCTTGGAATGATTGTCCAGGACTTTTTGGAGATCTGGAGAAATAGATGATTCCAATGTGGAAACATCTAGCGAACATAATTGTGCAATTACACCTCTTTGCTCCTTTTTTAGAAGCTTTGTCATACCATTAGAGCTGATTATCTTTCCTGGTTTCCCTGCAATACCCCTTAATTCAACTTCCTTTCCTTCCGTAGAAAATTTGATGAAAAGTTCTTGAAAATTAAAAGCTATTGTACCCAAGGATTGTAGCCATTGGACTCCTAGTACAACATCAGCACCTCCCATTGGAATGGAAAGCATTGGGCTAGTCAATACATATTCTCCCATGGATAGCTTGATATTATGGCACTTTCCAGAGCAATTTATTGTTCCTCCATTTGCAATCATCACTTGACACTCTGGTGCTGGATATAGGAAGCAATTCAATTCTTTTGCTACCCTACAATGAATAAAATTGTGGGTGCTTCCTGAATCAATCAACACTATTACCTTTTTCTTCTTGATTTGTCCTTCTATCTTGATGGTTTGAGGAGTGGTAATTCCCGCCAATGCATTACAAGATATGGTCGGATTTATTTGTTCTTCATCTAGGCTTTGTTCCTGGAGTATATCTCTTCTTTTGACCTTTCTTGCTCCTTTTCTTCTTCCTCTTCACAATCTATGTAGAATAATTTCTTCTCAGCACACTTATGACCTTTAGTGTATTTGCTATCACAACTGTAACAAAGCCCTTTTGCTCTTTTTTCTTCCAATTGTTGTGGTGTCAACCTTATAGGTTGTGGAAGACTAGGGGCAACAACACTTCCGTCTTTATAGTTGTGAGTGGTATGCTTCCTGGTTGCCATAATTTTGCTTTCCATTTTTCTTGCTAACCTGAATGCCTTCTCTAATGAATCAGGTTCCCAAAGGCGAACATCATGTTGGATATTATCCTTTAAAGACCCTATGAACACATCAATCCTATGCTCCTCTGGAATATCTTTTACCCTTATGTTCAATTTTTGGAACTCCTCAATGTGCTCCATTATTGAACCCTTTTGTTTGAGACTTATCAATTGGCTAAAAAAAGTGTTGCTTTTTGTATCCTCATAATGTGCTATCAATTCTTCCGTAAAAATTGCCCAAGTGATAAATTGTTTACGAGAGCAAAGCCATTGATACCATACAAACTGATTTGGTTCCAAATATACAGTTGCCATACGTACCTTTTGTGTGTTTTGCACATTATTGAGATCGAAGAATTGCTCCATCTGTAATATCCATGTGGCGGGATCCTTGCCATCAAACTTCCTCATATCGATTTTTGGAATATGGTGATTCTTCGATCCAACATTAGCGTCTATGGAATCATGATTAACATTTCTTTTGTTCTCATCATGAGTTTCCTTTACTACCTTTTCACCATTAGTGACCTTTCTTGTAGCAACTTCTTCAATTCTTCCATATTTGTCTTCAAATCTATCTTCAAATCTGCCATGTCTCTCTTCAAATCTGTCTTCGAATCATCCATCTTAGCTTCCATGCCCTTTATCTTAGATTCCACGCCACTTATCTTAGCTTCTGTTAGCTTTTGTGAGCGTGACATTTGTTGCACTTGTTCTTGTAATTTTGATATATCATGTAGCATTTCTTCCTCTTCTTCATGAGTCATGCTAGAGCTTTCAGGTTCCTTACTAGGTGTTTGCATTTTCTTTCCTCGGGGCATCAGTTACCGATAATAATGCTTTACTATGCCCTTTGAATTCCATTAAACCAAGCTTACACAAAAATTTAAAAAAAAACTACACACCTTTTTTCACTTTATAGAAGCCTGATATTGAATCTGATGTATCTCTGTAATTTCGGATCATCCAGTTCTGAAATTGCTACCTGTAGTAGCCTTCTGCGTCCTCTTTCCAATGCCACAAGTCTGAGCCAAATTGGATTCTCCAAGGAAGAGTTATGTGAAATCTCCCACAGTGACTTGCTTTTAGACTGGTTCAGTAGAGCGAACTTGTACGACGTGCCACGAGTCACTGTTTCAACCTTTGAATCTGAAACACACACACAAGAAACTACAGTCCGTCCTCTTTCTGTACCTTTTTACGAAATTTCAATCCGATCCTCAGAGAGAAAGTTATGACGATTTTCCCCAGGTCACCTGTTTTGAATGTAATTCAGGAGTCTGCAAAAAGACCAACTTCCTCAGATCATATCTCCGAAAATATCGCGCGAAAAGCTCTGAAATTTGGACCCAAGGTTCAGCGCAATTCTTCTCAAATGGGTTTTTTTTTGCGACTTCTGAAACGTCACAGAAAAAAAGTTATAGCGAAAATGCCACGATGACCTGTTTGGAGCAGCGAAACCCTAGAATCCAAAGCTCTGATACCAAATGTTATGAAACCAGCTCAAGAAAAGATAGAAAAGATAGATCAACGCCTTAGAATTCAGCCTCTTCGAGGGGGCAACCTCCTTTACATTACATAAATGAACAATTCTTGGATGATACAAATGACAAAACCTCCTTTCTATATATAGGAGTCTAAGGAGTCACAATATAATCCAGCCGACCTAACAATAATAATATAAAGCCACAAAAATAACAATAGAGGGATTCTATGGGGCACAGAAATAACAATATGGGGGTAATAGGGGCACAACAATATAAATAAGGGGTATAACTACAATAGTAATGGGGTAATCACTAGTATTATAGGGACCCAACATAATTATTTTCACCGATGGGATCTACCGAGATGATGTCAGTCAGGATGCACTGGATGACATGCCTACCCGATGGTCATATTATTGGCTGGAAGTGGTCCCCTTGACAAGTCATCTCATTAGGATCACCCCAAGACATTTGTGAGAGTGCAGGAGGAAGTGAGTGGGGAGAAAGGAGCAGGACGACGTGGTGGAATTACCATGCGTACCAACCGGGAGTGAGTCATGCATGAGGGAGCAACCCCACCCAGGTTAACAAAAGAAATGGTAGTCGAAAGTGCTGGGTTCGTGTGTCGGGATGACGGGGCAACAAGATGCATGCCTAGTCAGCTCATTGACCAAGACGGTGGACCACTAGCTAGGTGGCTTGGAAGCCCAATAATAGAAAAAAAGATGGGTGCATCGAGAGTAAGTGCTAGGATGCAAAGCGTGAGATGACATCATATGAAAACACCTTGAAAGTCTTGCCCCAGAGGTATTAAGGGCAAGGAAAGTGAAGGTGTAGGGAAGGGTCTAGTGGGGTGATGTATGCAGGTTGCAGTAGCGGGACACACAAGCCCAACGATATTTTCATTGACGGAAGAAGGACCCATAGCTAGGTTAGCCAACAAACGCTGGCCCAAAGCGACAAGCAGAGGAATGTCGGGATAATTGAATCAGGGTGATGTGGCATGGGTCGTAGTGCTAGACGATGGTGGAGTAGAAAACAAATAAAAGGAGGTCATGTGGCCCCACCTCACATGTAAGCCTGATGGTGAGGGCCTGACAGTTAACGAGATATGTTTCCTAAGAGTGTTGGGTAGGTGGGAGAGAGATGATGTAAATGGAGCATGTGACAATCCCTGCACCAGTGAAGGTAGCCTATTGGTAGAAGGAGGCCTTGCTTGATAGGTCAACCCATTGTCAGAAGCCTAGAAGAATAAAGAAATGTGATAAGAGATACATCAAGTGAGCAAGTAGGGGAATCGACTTGACTGGTTTAAGAGCTCGACTGGCCACACGAACCAGTGGTAAACTGCCACATGGAAAAAGGATGATGTGGAATGACTGGTTCTTAGAGAGGCCTTATGCTTCATCTGGAGGGCAGATGAAGAAGAATTTATATCACCGTAATTGAGGGAATGAAGTGAATACGATGGTGATGGTTATTCTAAGTTTAATGGAGTTGGAGAAAAATTGAAAATTGTTATACCCCATTTTCATAACAATACTTTGAAGATTGGGTATGCATAGTGACCACCTCCTACACTAGATATTGGTTAAGGGGTATTATTACAAAATGGTATCAGATCATCCAAGTTCAACAATGGCCTTGGATGGGCTTATCACAAGTAGAAAATCAAAGCCATTGTTGGACTCTGTCACGATCAAGTAGTAGTAGGGTTCCCCTAAGGGGTAGGGCTTCATAATGATTTTTAGAAAATTAATAAAACAAGATTTTATGTGTTAAAATCAAGTTGTAAATAATTATGACATGCATGATTGATGCATTTACATTGTGCTCTAGTTATGTGGCATGGTTGAATATATGATCACTTTAGTAAATCCTCACTATTGGTCATATGGTGAGCCTTTGCATGCTTGGCACAATAAGTATGTGACTATTAATGTGATGCAAGGAACTTTGGGAAAAGTCCATGCGTTGCTGAAATTTTGTATTTATGTGTATGTTAGCTAATTGAGACATGTGTACATGTGAATGTTTGAATGATCCTGTAATTGTTTGTGTTGCATGCTATGGTTACTACTATTGAGGAGATATATATATATATATATATATATATAGAGAGAGAGAGAGAGAGAGAGAGATACTATGGTTACTACTATTGAGGATATATATATATATATATATATATATATATATATATATATATATATATATATATATATATATATATATATATATATATGGATGGATGGGAACATCCAATGGCTCATATATGACATAGTGTCGGAAGGGATTAGAAGTATGACGTTGTGCAACTTTTAGGAAGTCAAGTGAATGATAAATACTTGGTTGCATGTATTTATTATTGATATGTTGTTGAATGTTAGTTTTGCTATGCTAATTTCAACTTCATAATTAAAAACAATTTCTTATCATTTGCTTCATGTGCATAGGTTTCCATTATGGTGTTTGTGAATGAACATGTAAATTTTGTCAAGTTTTATGTCAAATTCATGAGAAAAATAGCATGAAAGTAAAGTGCTGAACATTAGCAAACAAATATACAACAAACCATTTAAATGAACACTTAACACAGTGTTTTGATGAAGGAGTTCACCCCTCATGGGCTACATCTCCTTGGTCCAAATTCCATGGCTTGGGCCTCTGTATTAGCTCAAAATGGAAAAAGTGTTGTTTACAATGCTCTATTGCTCCTGAAACCGGATTCAATGTGATCATAACACTAAAATTATCTAGGAATGCCTTTTCTTGATCCCAATTTGGTTGAATTTTGCAAAATTTATGGCAAAATCAATTTCTCCTAGGAATTCTCCACTAAAACTGGAGGAAATCTAGTTAACTCTGCTAAAACTGGATTTAGTGTCGAATTTGGGGGCTCCGTCAAATACTCCACCAACTTGACTCGCAGTTTAATTAATGTTAAACCTGTAATTAGTGCTTAAATCGCATGGTTATACTAACTGTTATCCAAGGGTTATACAATAGTGGACACATGATGGTGGTAATTTCAATGGTTAAGCTAACAATTTATGGCTTGCGTTGTCCGGTAGTTATATGTTACTGGTCACATGGGAGGGGGTTGGCCCACGGGATGGCTCCCTCCTCCCCCTAACTGCCAATAGTTAACATAATCTATACAACTTACAACCATTATATGTTAAGACTCAAAGTGGTGGTGTAGTGGTAATACGTTGGAACTGTGTGGGTAAGGTTGCGGGTTTGACTCTGCCAACCTACCTATAAAATTTTTACATTGCGAGCCAATATGCCCAACCTTTGGGGAGGGACACGTGGCAGCCTCCAGGCTTGCCACATGTCCCCTCCTCATTGGTCCATCCTCTGACCAATGAAAACGAGCCAAATCACCAACCTGCAAACCAACCACAATGCGCCACTTGGCGAAACCTGGTTGGTTGTTGACCACCTTTGACCATGCCCATTCACCTGCCACATCAACAGTACGGACTGCTGACTGTGTAGGGTTTATACCTTTTTTTGCATAAATTCTTCTGTTTGGAAAAGTGGGCAGAACACAATATCTTCCTCATACGAGCTCCGTTTTGAGTGAAACAAATTGTGTTTAGGTTTTGAGAAATTCTGAGAACTTTGATTTTTGAGCTATATACTAATCACCTGATCATTCCTCCCCACTGGAAGCCTTTTGGATCCAAAAAGATACTATCATTTGTTCAACAGGTGAGGGTACAACTCCCTCACCTTCTCAATCTGCAACCATTTGTCCTTAGAAGGATTTTGTCCCTTCAGTCCCACTCAAAGGTATTCAACATTCCCTCTCTTCGAAGTTCTGGTTCTTCTGTCAAGTATTGGATCTTGTTGAATTTCATCAAGATATTTTGGCGAGAAATCATCTATTGATGGCAGCTGAATATGCTCTCCCTGATCATCAATCAAAGGAGGCTCAGACAATCTCAAATTTTCAACATTAACAACAAAGTATATTTGCATATAAGGAGGCAAATCTAGCTTAAATGCATTGTTACCAATATTTTCCAGAATTTTAAAAGGACCATAACAGATTGGCTTCAGCTTTTTACCTTCCCCTTGAAGTCTCTATTTTCTAATATATAACCAAGCGTCTCCAACTTGAAATTTATGATTGACATGGTGTTTGTCATGCATTGCCTTGTAGCTGCTCTGACTCTTTTCAAATTGTTCTTGCATTGTGTGATGTATCAACTGAATTTTCTCAATGAACTTCCTTGCCTTATCGATGTCGCTATGACCATCAATGGTGACATCTTTCTCAAAGATGAAGTCCAATATCGATCTTGGCAACTACCCAAAACATTCCTCAAATGGCGATGTGTTTGTGGAAGAATTCTTTGCCCTGTTGTATGCATGTTGTATGTAATGCAACTATTCATCCCACAACTTGGGATGTTTGCTGCAAATATCCTCTAAGAATATTTATTACTGTCCTATTGACCATCTTGGTTTTTCCATCTGTTTGTGGATGAAAGGTTGTACTCTTCTTCAACTTAGTGTCCATCATGTCCCACAAATTTGACCAAAAATTCCCAACAAATCGAGAATCTCGATCACTTACAATGGAAGTAGGAAGACCAAAATGAACCCAAATATTTTGAAAGAAAATATGAGTTGTTTGTTCAGCTGTAATTTTATTTTTACATGGCGTTAGAATACACATCTTTCTGAACCTGTCTACAACTACATACAAGTAATCATGACCTTTCCTTGACAATGGAAGACCTACTAAAAAATCCATTGAGATACTCTCCCATGGATATGAAGGTGATGGAAGTGGAGTGTACAATCCTAGTTTCCCATTGCTAGGCTTACTTGTTGCACACAATACCTTTGGATATTTGCTACTGTCTTGCCTACACCAAAGTTTCCATCAATCAATGAAGTGTGCACCTCCCTTATGATATTGTTTCTTTCTCCCCATGGAATACATAACTTGCCCAAGTGATACAACAAATGGTTATGTACATGGTAATCTAACTCTTCAATTTGGTTTCCTTGCCACAAGCTTGCATACACATCTTAAAAGTCATTATCATATGCATATTTCTCAATGTAACTTTCATGTAAACCATAATTGTGCTTGACTATAATAGATGAACTTACAATAGGCCTAGAAAGCATATCAACAACCTTATTGTAGATTCCATTTTTGTACTTGATAACCAAATGAAAGTGTTGTAGAAAACCCATCCATATGAAGTGTCGTGATTGCTTTAACTATGATTGTGACTATAAGTACTGCAATGGTTGATGGTCAGTATGGATAATGTTCTCCTTCCCCATCAAGTAGTGTTTCCATTTTTTAAGACTTTGTACTAATGTGTAAAGTTATTTTTCATAAGTGGGATAGTTAATCATAGCACCATTAAAAAATTCAGAATGAAATGAAATGGGCTTACCATGCTGCATAAGAACTGCTCCCATGGCGTAATCACTAGCATTTGTTTGAATCTCAAATGGTTGTCTAAGATCCCGAAGAGCCAATACTGGTGCTGAACTGATCTTTTGTTTTAAAGCATCAAATGCTTTTAGTTGTACATCTCCCCAGTGGAAGACTTTCTTGACACTAGTCAATGCATGTAGTGGTGTTGCAATGGAAGAAAAATTAGCAATAAATTTCCTCCAATATTGTGCTGCCCCTAGAAAGCTTCTTACCTCATCTATGGATTTGTTGAGTATGAGAATATCATCTAAGTAAACAATGACAAATTCATCTATAGATAGTCTCAATGCATCATTCATAACTCTAATGAAAGTAGCTTGAGCATTTGTAAAACCAAAAGGCATAACAAGCCACTCAAAAAATCCTTGTTTAGTTTTAAATGCAGTTTTCCAAATGTCCTCTTCAACTATTCTAACTTGATGATAACCACTTCATAAGTCTAACTTAGTGAAATACTTTGCATACCTCAATTGATCAAGAAAATAATCAATTCTTGGGAGTGTATAATGATTCTTTACCATTATTTTATTCAGTGCATGGAAATCCACACACATGCGCCAAGTCTCGTCTTTCTTTGGAACCAAGACAATGGGTGAACCACGTGGTGAAGTAGATGGGCATATGATACCTTTGTTCAACAATTTTTGAATTTTCTTCTTGATTTCCATGCTCTCCATGATTGACATGCGATACATGCCAATGTTTGGAAGTGGAACATCCTGTTGTAGCTGTATCTCATGTTGAATTCCCCTCTTGGGAGGTAACTCCTTTGGTTCCTAAAACATCTTGCCATGATTGCTTACCACATAAAACAAATCAGATTTTAACTTATCATCACAACCTTCAAAAGATTCATAATCAATATCATTCTTTTTCTTGATCATGAGAAGCACAATTTTTTTGCTTGCATTTACTAGTCTCTTCATCTGCCCTGCATAAACCAAAGAAATGTTTAACTTTTTGCGATGGGCTCTCACAATATACTCCACTCCATCCTTGAGAAATTGGTATTTTTTCTCATGGTGATAAAATACCGCTTTCCTATCATACAAATATGGACTCCCAAAATGTTTCCTGAGATGTCAAGTGGAACTAGATCTAACTCAACTTCATCAATGAATTTTTCAGTAATGGAAAACCTGAATAAGAATTTCCATGTAACCTCTAAATTTGCATTATTGACTATCCAACCCAAGGGATATGGCTTACGATGAGGTATAGTTTCAAGGTTAATATTTTTGACCAAGTCTTCAGAAATTAAGTTTGATTGTGACCCACTATCAAATAATGCATCAATCCTCTATCCTCGATTATTCATTTGGAGTGTTGTTGTGAGTATGTGAGGAACTAGTGCTACAATAGCTTCTTTTCCTTTTATGACGATGGCTGAAATCTTGGCCTCATCACTAGAATCGGATCCAACATCATGTTGTGTGGTAGTGGTCGTCTTTTGTTTCCCCTTATTTTTGGTTTCTTATGCCATAGTTCAGGATGTAATTTCCAATAGTGGATTTCATCATGTCCCACTTTGGAACAATGTTGGCATATAGTTTTCTCCCCTTCTTTTTTGACATTTGCATTCTTCTTTCCCTTCCATTTTCCACCCTTCTCTTTCTCCTTACCCTTGAATGGCTTCTTCTTACTACCCTCTTCCTAAATGTTCTTTCCTCTTGCTTCAAGGTGTGTGGCTTGCACACACACCTCATCTAAATTTCTTGGATTGAACATAAGGATAGTATGCTTTAAGTAGGAATGTAAACCCCCAATATATTTCAACAATGTATCTTGGGAATTCAAGTTTACTCCTAACAACAAAGCCCTTTTACTAAACTCCTAGGTATAGCCTTAAATCGTTTAACCCTTGAGTTGCCTAAAATTTTGCCAACACATAATGGATTTTTGCATATAGGCTAAGGATAAAACTATATTTTAATTGAAGAAACAAATTCAACCCAAGAAATGGATATCTTACCATGAATTCACATTTCCTCTTGAGTCTTTGCTTCCCACCAAAATAGTGCTGCTTCTTCTAGCCTCAATGAAGCCAACTGGATTTTTATGCCATCTTCTTGAAGGTTCTGAATTCTGCAATAAACCTCGAATTGTTGAATCCAATTGTCTAACTTTTCTGTATTGACCTCACCATTGTACATGGGAAGTTCAAACTTAATGTCTAATTTGAGTAAGGGAGTTTTTTCCTTTGGGGTTTTTGAATGAGTATGAACATTTTTTTGGTGGAAGTGGAAGATGATGTTGTTTGAGATGATGAGGATGAGGAATATGATGAGTAAGATGGATATGGTGGAGATGGAGGAGGCTTTCCTCCATTACCCTTTGAATCCTTCTTTTCATCATTTTTATCTCCTAAGCTTCCCTCTCCATGTGGGGACTTAGAACTCTCTCCAGCCATTCTAGTATTCCTCTCTTCATAGAGGACTCTAACCATGTCAGTTAAGTCATAGAAAGCTTTCTTGAATGCTTCCTCTTCTAAAAGACCTTCAGTCTCTCCTTCTCCAGACATGATGGCTTTGGATTCAAGCTTAGCTTCTGGTACTTCTTGTACCTCCTCAATCTCAATTGAAGGTAAAACTTGAGGTGTTTCAAGTGCAGCTAGGATTGGAACTTTGGGTGGAGATTGTGGCCTTGTGGCTCTCCTTCTTCTAGGAATTACCTCAGGAGTTGCAACCAATAGTTTCCCTTATCCTCTCTACAACTTTAACCTTGTAAGCATCACAAATTTTCAACCATTAAAACCCTACTAGCACAAAACTCAAGCAATCAAGCAAATAACCTTTGCTCTGATACCAACTTGATCTATTGTTGAATGTTAGTTTTGTTGTACTAATTTCAACTTCATAATTAAAAACAATTACTTATCATTTACTTCATGTGCATAGATTTCCTTTATGGTGTTTGTGAATGAACAAGTAAATTTTGTCAATTTTTATGTCAAATTTATGAGAAAAATAGTATGAAAGTAAAGGGTTGAACAACAGCAAACAAATGTACAACAAACCATCAAAATGAACACTTAACACAGGGTTTTGATGAAGGATTTCACCCCTCCTGAGCTACATCTCCTTGGTCTAGCTTCCATGGCTTGGGCCTCTGTATTAGCTAAAAATGGAAAAAAGTGTTGTTTACAATGCTCTACTACTCCTGAAACCTACTTCAATGTGCTCAAGACATCAAAATCATCTTGAAATGCCTTTTCCTGATCCCAATTTTGTCAAATATTGCAAAAGTTATGGCAAAATCAATTTCTCCTAGGAATTCTCCACTAAAACTGGAGGAACTCTAGTTAACTCTGTTAAAACTAGAGCTAGCACCGAATTTGGGGGCTCTGCCAAATACTCTTCCAACTTAACTCACAATTTAATTAAATTTTAAGTGTAATTTAATTAACATTAAACCTATAAGTAGCACTTAAACCGCACAGTTATGCAAACCATTACTTGACAATTACGCAATAGTGGACACATGATGGCATAATGTTAATGGTTAATCTAACAGTTTATGGCTTGCACTGGCCTGCGGTTATATGTTACTGGTCACATGGGAGGGGGTTGGCCCGTGGGTTGGCTCTCTCCTCTCCCCAACCGATAACGGTTAACATAATGTATACAACTTGCAATTGTTATATGTTAAGACTCAAAGCAGTAGTGTAGTGGTAATACGTTGGAACTGTGCGAGCGAGGTCATGGGTTCGACTCCACCGACCTGCCCATAAAAAAATTACACTGCACGCTAATATAACCGACCTTTGGGGAGGGACACGTGGTGGCCTCTAGGCTTGCTACATGTCCCCTCATTGGTCCATCCTCCGACCAATGAAAATGAGCCAAATCACCAACTTGTAGACCAACCACAACACACCACTTGGTGAAACCTGGTTGGACGTTGACCACCTTTGACCCTACTCAGTCACCTGCCACGTCAGTAGTACGAACTGCTAACTGTGCAATGACTGTACCTTTTTTGCAAAAATTCTTCTGTTTGGCAAAGCAGACAGAACACAATATCTTCCTCATATAGGCTCCGTTTTGAGTGAAATGAATTGCGTTGGGATCGTATCGCTGAGACGAACACGATCATTCAAGTTTTGAGCAATTATGAGAACATTATATTGAGCTAAATATTGATCACTTGATCAATTATTGCAATAAGAATAATGGTTAGTTATTATTTAATTGCATGAGCAGCGTGCATGTTGACTGGGATAGTGTTACAAAATGTGTTAACTTGAGTTGTATGTAGGCCTTGTAATGATTTTGAGTGAAGATTCTAATTATAGGTATGATAAATGTTATTATAACATGAGTTTTTTCTAATTGATCCTTTGAAGTTGCAGATGCCATGGCTGCCATTAACCTTAATAAGAAGGTAGAATTCTTCTTGTGTTTAAAAAGTTGACTAAGAATAGTAGTGCAGCCTTAGAAGAGAGGATGATATTAACAAATGTTGTTAGAATGGGTGAAATATTGAAATCTACTTTTTCTTCGGCATGATGATGATTTTGAACAATATCAATACACATGTATTGTTAAATTTTGAAAACAAGCTTACATATGTGATAACTGGTGTCCTGGTTTATGAAATGAATTTGATGATGGTCTTAAGGAGGTGTAACAGTTGCAGGATTCCATACTTGGCCTAACATGGTAAATATGGCAATTGGCATATGTGTTAATTTATTTTATGAGCTAATAGAAGAGTGTTTGTGGCAGAACATAACAAGACCTAGTGGTAGCGAAAGGAAACATGTATCAAGGAATTGTGTAACAAAATATAGACCAATCCCATTGAAAATTAAGGAGGGACATTCCTCCAAGAGAAGAGATCCTTCAGGAATTTTGAGGTTAACTCACCAGTAAACAACAAGAGCTGACTAAGTGGAATGATGAGTAGCAAAAGCAGTTGTGGTAAATGAAACACCACATTGAATCCTCCAAAAGGAAGGATGTTAATAGCAGGAAGAGGCCTCGTGAGGCTAAAAAGGAGAAGAGTATAATCTCCAGTTGGTGTTGTAGAGAAGAGAATTGGAAATGGGACTGCCCCTGCAAGAAGAGAAAGAAGGAAGAAAATATACCCCATGAGCCACAAGGATATGGATATGCACAAGAAAATGTCAAGGAAAAAATGGAGCAATCTCTCAACGCCCTTGAAAGACGAAGATATATATTGAAAAATATTCCCTGTGAACTTTTGGGAACATAAGACTTCAAGTTTGTTGCAACCTTGTAAAGGAGCCTTGAATTGATTATAGGTGTACATATGCACACTTGTATTATGGATGAAAATTCCATGAACGCTAGACTCATGGAGATTGAGTTGAATTTTGGATATTGCTTTATTTAATGCTTGTGAGTCATGGCTTTAAATTCTTGACTCAATGTATTGATATCATTTTGTTTTTTATACTTATGCATGGTCATGTTGGTTTTGGTTTTGTTATCATGTTGGTTTTGGTCTTGTTTATGATGTTTTATTGTGGTTTTGTGAATGAAAACTTTTGTGAAATTTGTGCCCTTTTGCAATGATTGCCTTTGTTTTTCCTCTTGCATTGGTTGCATATTCTTAAATTTCAAATAACATGGTTGAGTATCTTGGAATAAGGAGTTGGGAGTGGCAGGAAGGCCATGAAAACCTAAAAAGGGCGGTGCTTGATAAGCATGAAGGAGAACATGTCGAGTAAAGTTCCAGGTAAGATGGAATGCTATTGGGAAATGGAGATGATCATAATAACAAGTAAGAATGAAAACAATAGCAATATGAAAAGTTGTATGACGCAAACTTGGCTTCAACCAGGGAGCCATCTAAACCCTAGACCTATTTTGGCATAATCTAATGGCTATTGTGGCCTTGATTAAGTAATGTAACAAGCTAATGGGTTGGTTGAGACCATGAGAATAATGGACAGAGATATGTGCAAACAAGAAACCAACAAGAAGGGAGTTCTCTTAACCCTTGACTATATTTACAAACATACTTATATGTTTCATAAATGATTAAGCTGATGGATACCTGTATCTTGCATACCTGATTATGTTGATGGATAGTTATATATTGCCTATGTGGTTATGCCTATGAATAGTTGTAAGATTCATCCATGATTATGCTATGGATGGTGGTATATGGCATACATGCTCATGTTGATTGGTATATATGTTTATACCTATGAAAATGCCATTGTTTCTAATAGGGTTGTCAAAGGTCATTAAAATGAAAGGATGGTTGCTAAAAAATTATTCAAGGATATGAATGGCACAAGAAGATTCCCACTGTGATGAGGAATTTATTGGGTAGGAAATAAAATTCTGATAATTTATAATTATGTGAACACATCTCTCACATTATGCCCATGTCAAGGTTAAGAACACGAGAAAAACAAATGAGGCAGTATGGCCCAAATCACATGCATGGAGACATGGTGGTCTCTAGATTATTGTGATATTGTGTAATGTAATTGTTATGTGTAGATGCACTTCTGTTGTACCTATGCATGTGTTGTGGATGGGAATGGGGTAAAGTTGTATTACGTGCATTGCGTTGTACCATATGTATAATTGTGTGTTGTGCAATGTGTCCAATTCAGGAAGGTATGGGATTATCTAAGCCTCTGTGTTGTTTTTATGTGTTTAGGACAGACAGGTATGGGACTGTCTTGGCTTGTGTGTTATGTATGTGCAAAACTTTTCAGACATGTATGGGACTACCTGAGGCCTTATAATGTGTAGTGCCACACACAAGCATGTATGGGACTGCCTAGGCCTACACAAGTGTGAAGCACACCTATATTCATGTCGAAAATAGACTACCCGGTTTGGTAGTTCCCATAATCACTAGATAGAGATTGGGATTAAGTGCTTATCTTGAGTTCGATGAGTCACTTAGTAATTTTAAATCAAAGAGAAGAGAAGAGAAGTCACTAGACCAATATGGTGTGTGTACATGATCAAAGATCAAAGTTAAAGAGAAGGCATTTGATGATTGTCAATGAACAACCACTCTATTGTGTGTATGTGATCAAAGAGAAAAGGAAGAGAAGGATTACTAGATGCTATCTAGGATGGGAAACCAATCTAGTGTGTATGCAAAGCAAGCAACAAGAAGCAAATCAAGATAAGTATCATTGTTTCATGGATTTTGAGATTTTTTTTTATAAATCTAAATTCAGTGATATGATTTATGAGGGTTTGGGTTATGAACTAACCTGGTTCTACTGTGATAGGAGTTAAGTTAGGATTCCATGTTCACCTTATGAACGAACTGTTAATGAGGTATTCTTTAAAATTATAGCATCTCCTTAATGATGGAACTTATGGAGGCATACGTTCTATGATGTAGGAAAACATGAAATCACCCAATTAGGTGGATGGACTTGGCGGCAAGATAAGTAATTGCAGTTGAAAGATATCCAAATGTTTAGTGGCACATTACTTAAATATTTCAAGAATGGGACCATTGGGATACACTAACACCAATGACATAAATTGATTATTATGAAGCATGCTATGATCGTATGATAGTTTTGAAGGCAAGGATGTGCCTTAAATTTGAACTCCTTTCGATGTGAGGAAGCCTTGCCAAGGAATGGATCACCCGAGGGATTGAGAAGTAGAGAAGGGGACACTTGAACTTGGAAGGTGAGTGACTGCCCGAAACAAGAGTAGACAAATTTCTCTAGGGACTGAGAAGCAGAGAAGGCAAGGTCGAAATATAAATTTGGGTCTTTGGTCCTGTTAGCTCTGCTATGAATTGCAACGTTAATTGGTCAAATGCATGCCTGATCGGGTTTTCTATGATAAAAATAGGATTTGCAGCGGCCAGCCCGCCCTTTCCCCTTCACTCTGCTCACATTCTCATAACTCCTGCTACCTCCGTTTTCCTCCAAATTTCTCCATAAACCCAGTTTTCCCAGGTCCCCGGGCGCGAAGTCTAAACCCACATGACCATATTCATATAACCGCATGTGGTTACCGTAGCTGTCCCTGTCACATCAATCAAAACACGTGCTTTAAACTTTGGCCGTCCGATCATTTCCCACGAGATACGACGGTATTCGCAGCTCCCACTCCCGTAACCTACATGCTAATTAGTCAGCGGGGAAAGCGGTTTCCCGCGAGTCACATCTGCCATGCGTCGCAATTTTATTGCATCGTCCCCTCGTATACGGATACCGCCTACCCTCCCGAAGTGGTGCGGGGTATATCGCTTACCACCGTCCCATACGATCCTCGCGCATTATCTCCCACGCAGTTTCCGCTCCCAATTACTGTCGGATTTGCCCACGAAAGATCCGACGGCCCTCGATCTCCCGATCATCCATCTCTCCTATCAAATGATCTCGGTTGTCTGTCTGTTTCATCCAACGGCTCACATTTGTTGTTCTCGCTTCCTCCCGATAGCCATTACAAAGCGCTCTCTGCCTTAGATCCACGCTCTCTAATGGTAGATCTTCCTCCATGCTGCCCGTGTCCATAGCCTGTTCTCTGCTACCAAAGAATGAAGGCAATCAGCTACCCTGTACTTGGTGCAGTTATTCCTCAACCACTGCATTCAACAGAAAGGATGGCCAAAGAAGGAAAGGACAACCTCGAGCAATTACAAGCATTTATCAGTCATGGAATGTCTTTTATATCGTACTCCAGCTGCTCAAGAAGGACAATAGAGTACCAGAGAATGTCAAATTACTTTGATAAATCAACAGATTGTATCAGAGACCCATTTCAGATAGTTAATGTGGTTGGTGGTCCATTATGACCCCTCCACGCATAGGATAGCAAATATTTTTGTAATCAACCTCCATATATACTGAGAAAGGAGATGTAATGAGGGTTGATGGATGTTGTTTTGATGTAAAGTTCAACTTCTGGAGACTGTAACTACTAGGATACCTGCAGCGTCTGGTCTTCATTTTCAGCTAATGCAAGCTTCTTTTGCTGTTAATTGCTCACTTTCCACTTATTCTTTGTTCTAGGCTGTGCCTATTATGCATTTTTCATGTGCTATTGATGTTTAGCATTAGAGGGGCTGTCATCCCACCTCTGTGTTAAAATCTAGTATGTATCATTGAAGGTGTCTGCAGGTTTCTGTTTTCTTGGTGCCAGAGAGTTGTCATCCTGTCTGTGCATCAGGAAATAGATTTATAGACCTTTCTACTGGTTGCAGCTAGTCATCACATGGTCTTGTGCATCTACTAGTGTCGTCAGTATTCTCCATGTTCACCTATTCCTTAAATTATGAGTAATTGGCAGTCTAAAGCCTTGTAGTCTGGGGGTGTTCACCCATGTCTGGGGTTAAGCATAGTAGAAGTGGTTATCTGGCTTGAATATGCATCATTCCTTCCATTCATCCACCTATTTCCAGCATTTTTGTTGAGTTTGTAATGTTCCCGAGCATCTCTGAGATACAACCTAGGAGAGTTTCTTGGGGTGATAACATTAATTGGCGCCGTTGCCGGGGAGAGGAGATTGAAGCTCAGCTTCCTTGGGAGAACGACATAGTTCCAGATTTTGATGATAGACAAGGTCTGGGCACATTTCTGGTTGTAATGATCTATCTAGTGACTCCACTAGAGGAAGACCAACATTTGGCGGCTCCACATTGAAGTTTTGGCTCAGTTTGTGAGACATGCTCGAAGAAATCCTCAGAAATCACCAGCTGAACCAGCGCCTGACCCCGAGAGGACTGTCAAATCGAAGAAAGCGTCACAAAAAGGGGCATCGGGATCAGGTAAGCCTAAGAAATCTCATACATCTCTGAAAGATAAAGTTATAGTTGAAGATATACAGTTTGAAGATTTGGAGCCCAACACTGTTAATAAGGAAATTCCTTCAGAGATTAATACAACCCCTTGTCCATCTAGTCCCCCTTTGAATCTCAGTCCAAAGAAAGTTTCCTATACAGTCCAAAACATCATTTTGTCTCTATCATCCATTTCATTGTTTCAAATTGCTCAATCTGCCAGTATTCTTCCACATACCCCAGTCATGGCAGGCCAACAAGCACCCACGAAGATAGAAAGAATTGTTGCTGCTAGATATGGACCTTTGGTTTTCCATGTTCCTTTGAATCCCATGCCTGTGGGAGAATATCAAAAGTATATGCCCAAGTTTATTGGTACAGAGGAAGTGACAGCATAAGAACACCTTGAAGCTTTTTACAATTATGCTGATAATTTAGATATAAGTGAAAATGATGTGTGGATGGGAGTTTTTGTACAGAGCCTTGATGGAGAGGCCAGAAAGTGGTTCAGAGAATTACCCCAGAGATCTATAACAGATATTGAAGCCTTAGATGATGCATTTTTGAAGTAGTGGGGAGATAAAAAAGACTTGCTGTATTACCATACTGAGTTTGGTAACCTGAAGAGGGAAAATGGGGAATCATTGCCTGATTTTAATAAAAGATTCAATCGTATGTATAGTAAGATACTAGCTGAGGTAAAGCCTACCCCCACCTATGCCAAACTCACTTATGCCAATGCTTTTGACTTTGATTTCTGCCTGTTATTGAGAGAAAGAAGATGTGCTAATCTAGCAGACATGCAGGATGCAACCCTAGAAGTAGAGTCTAATATCATGGTTGCAGAAAAGCTCAAAGGTCAAGCTGACAAAAGGAGGCAGAGAGGTCAGGCTTCTACCTCCTCTACATCATCTTCAGAGCCTAAATTGGATAAAATGACTAAGATGATAGAGTCATTGGCTGCTGAAATTTCTAAGCTAAAGGTTGAGCAAAATTCAAGAAAAACAAGGCAGCAGAAAACATTTGCTCCAAGAAATTCAAATCCATTTAGAAGAGCAAATGAATAGTTACAAATAATTCAAAGGGGTGAAGAATCAAATGAAGAACAAAAATTCAAAGCTCCTTTCCAGAATGTAGTCATGGAGGAGGAACAATTTGAAGATGAGGATGGAATTCACTGCATGGAAGATAAAGGCAGCGCTGAATTCTTGACTTTGGCTACTTATGAAGAATCATTACTGCAGGAACAAAACAGTCAAGAATGGGACAGAGAAGTTTCTCTACAAAATGAGGAGCAGCGAAGATATAACCTGAAGTCGAACACAAAAAATGTCAAGGAGAATCCTGCCCAAAGTGATGTTGTCTAAACAAAGTCACAGAATATCAGACAGAAAAGACCAGCAGCTGATCCAGTCATTCTCAAAGCTCTAGTTCAAGAGGTAAGAGGTTCTGATAAGTTACCATCCTCTTGTAGCCTTGAGTCAGAAGTCTAGAAATTAAAAATATATGTGCCTCTGGTAGAGTTGGTAAATAGTGAAGTATTTAGAAAGCCTATCCTTGAAGCTCTTGAGCTGGATATCACACAAACCTCCATTGACTCTATCAATTTGCAAGATGACAAACCTGCCATTGTGCTTAGCCCTATGATTGAACCTGCTGATAATAATTCTCCATCTTTTTATGTCTCCTTGACCATTCATGAAAAAATCCTCCACAATTGCCTACTAGACACAGGGCCAACCACAATCTGATCCTAAAGCTATCATGGAAGAGTTAGGCCTTGACATCACCAGACCTTATCATGATTTATTCTCTTTTGATTCTAGGAAAGTGAAATGCCTAGGATTGATTAAAGATCTAGCCATTACCTTAACTCAGCTGCCCATGAAGAGTATGATGATGGATATTGTGGTAGCGGATGTCCCTCCTAAGTTTGGCATGCTGCTGCCCAGAGGATGGATTAAGAGACTAGGTGGGACATTACAGAATGATCTATCTTATGCTACTATCCCAGTTTTTGGAGGAGAAAGCAAGAGATTGTACAGAGAAGCACAGTTGGCATACATCATTAGTGATGAGAAAAATCCTATCAATCATCCCATAAATGCTGTGGATACTCCAAATAGAAGAATCTCAAAAGGCCTCAATGCAGATCAAGAAACCAGTTCAGGCCGAAGAAGAGCAAGGAAGTCAAGTTTGGGAGATGTTCTTTGAGGGAGCATGTTCTAGGGAGACTGCAGGAGCAGGGGTGGTGCTGATATCTCCAGAACCAAAAAGCACACAGCTGTCTTTCAAGTTGGCTTTTCAAGTCACAATCAATATAGCAGAGTATGAGACTCTGCTATTGGGCCTTAATGCAACAAAAGACAGAGGAATCAATAACATAAATGTGTTTGGAGACGCTGATCTGATCATTCAACAAGTAAATAAAACCTTTCAAGCAAAGCACCCAAGGCTAAAAGCATACAGAGATGAGGTATGGAGACTAAAAAATTCTTTTGATAATTTTTGTATTTCATATATCCCTAGAGCCAAAAATCAGCTTGCTGATTCCCTTGCTATGTTTGCTAGTCTATTTATCCCTCCCATGCCTCCCAGACTGGTATATGAAGTCCAAATGAAGTACAGACCATCCTTGCCTGATAATGTCCATCATTGGAAATTTTTTGATGATGATGATGAGTTAAATAGGTTCCTTCAATTCATTGATGAGTTTTCTGAAATGCAAATTGACTAAGAGAATGAAGCCTTGGAAGAAAGCCCTCAATCCCGGCTTAGGAACAAAATTGGCAAAGATAGCATTGTCCAGCTTCCCAGTAATCATATTCCAAAGGGTCTAATTCCACTTGAAAGACTGTTTGACCAAAATTAGGTGCCTTACAAGGCTACCCAAGAAGAAGATCAATATACAGTCTGTAAGCATGACATAGGGAGTCCAGGTCAGCCTAGATATATAAATATGTCTTCTCATTTGTCTGCTGGCCAAAGTTATGAATACTGCAGTTTAATGAGGCAATTTGTTGATGTGTTTTCCTACCAATATAGTGATCTGAAAACCTATGATAAAAATATTATTCAGCATAAAATCCCTCTAGAGAAAGATACCATACCTTTCAAACAAAAGCTGAGACCAATAAATCCTATGCTTATTCCTCTAATTGAAAAAGAAATTAAAAATTTATCGGCTGTCAAGATCATAGTCCCTCTCAGATATTCAAAATGGGTAGCCAATTTAGTGGTAGTGAGGAAGAAGAGTGGAGAAATCAGACTTTGTGTTGATTTCAGAAATTTAAACAAATGCTCAAAGAAAGACAATTACCCTCTACCCAAGATGGAGCATTTACTGCAAAAGGTCTCAGGAGCCAAAGTAATGTCTTTCCTGGATGGATTTTTAGGGTTTAATCAGATTGTTGTGCATCCAGATGATCAAGAGAAGACTGCATTCACCACTCCTTGGGGCACTTTTATGTATGCTAAGATGCCTTTTGGACTGATGAATGTTGGAGCCACCTTTTAGAGAGATATGGATATAGCATTTGTGGGAGAGAAGGATAAATTTGTTCTTATCTACCTTGATGACATATCAGTATACTCCAACAGCCATCAAAATCATTTGCAACATTTAAAAAAAGTGTTTCTGAAGTGCAGAAGGTTTGGGATTTCAGTCAATCCTAAAAAATCACAATTTGCTTTAGAAAAAGGCAAGCTGTTAGGACATGTTGTTTCTACTGTAGGTGTCTGAATTGACACAGAAAGAGTAAGAGCAATACAGAGTTTGTCGGTCACTGGATCAAAGAAAGATATCCAGTCCTTTCTGGGAAAAATTAATTTTGTGAGGAGGTGCATACCAAATTTTGCAGAACTGGTGAAGCATGTTACCTCCATGTTGAAGAAAGGGTCAGAGGTTAGATGGACTGATGCAGCAAGAAAATCATTTGAGTCTATTAAAAAAGCCATTATGGAGGCTCCCACTTTAATAAGTCCAGATTACAACAAGGAGTTCCATGTATTATCATTTGCCTCTGAAGACACCATTGCAACAGTTTTATTGCAAGCAGATGAAGAAGGTTCAGAGTATCCAGTGGCATTTTTTAGCAAAAACTTAAGGGACGCTGAACTGAGGTATGACATTATTGAAAAACAGGCATATGCTCTTATCAAATCCTTGAAAGCTTTCAGAGTTTACGTTCTGCATTCCAAGATAATTGCATATGTACCCTCTGCTGCAATAAAGGATGTCTTAACACAACCTGATGTTGATGGAAGAAGGGCTAAATGGATTACAAAGCTAATTGAATTTAATATAGAGCTGAAGCCCACCAAGTTGGTTAAAGGTTAGGGTCTTGCCAGATTGTTAGCTGAAGAAAATTGCAGATCATTAGACATAGATTTCCTGTGCACAATTGCAGAAATTGGTCAGGTAGGTGAAAAAGAGGAAGCAACTGAACCAGAGAGAAAGTAGTCAGTGGAAGAAAATCTAGCTTCTTGTGATTGGTATTCTGCAATAATTAATTTCTTGCTGAAGCTAGAAACCCCTTCAGGCTTAAGCACAAGTCAAGCCAGAACTTTAAAACTTAGGGCAGCAAAATATTGTATTCATGAAAATCTGCTCTACTGGAGGGATCCATCTAAAATGCTTTTAAGGTGTCTGGACAAAGAATAGTCAATAGAAGTCATGCAGCAGTTTCATTCCAGCATGTGTAGAGGGCACCATTATTGGAAAACCACTGCCCATAAGATTCTCAGAGCTGGGCACTATTGGCCCACTTTATTTTCTGATGTATTTTCATTTGTTAAATCTTGTGACAGGTGCCAAAGATTTGAAGGAAAGTATCAATTGAAGTCCCTACCCTTAAAACCAATACATGCAAAAGGACCTTTTCAACAGTGGAGCTTGGATTTTATTGGAGAAATCAATCCACATTCCAGTGGCCAGCATAGATGGATATTAGTAGCCACTGATTATCTTACCAAGTGGATTGAAGCAATCCATACTATGAAGGCTGATCATAATGTGGTCATGAAGTTTTTGACAGAGAATATCTTCAGCAGATTTGGTTGTCCACATAAACTGGTCACAGATAATGCAACAGCCTTCAGGGCAAAAGAAATGGTGGAAATGTGTGATTCAATGGGTTTAAACTGGTTCATTCCACCGCATATTATCCTCAAGGCAATGGTCTGGCAGAATCCTCTAATAAAAGCCTGATAAGGATAATTAAGAAGTTGTTAGAGGACAAGAAAAAGGATTGGGATTTTAAGCTCAAGTATGCACTATGGGCTGACAAAGTGATAATTAAGAAATCCACAGGGAATTCTCCTTTCAAGCTGGTATATGGCACTGAGGTTGTATTCCCAATTCAGTTAACTCTCCCTGTGGCAAAATTCCTTCAAGAAGAGCAAAATGAGGAAGAAGAAATGGCAAAGAGGATCACTGATTTACCAGAAGTACACCAGATTAGAGAATAGCTAGTTGAAAAGGCTGCAACACATCAAAAAAAGATCAAGGATACTTTTGATAGGAAGACAAAAACAGATAATTTTCAGGTTGGAGATTTGGTTTTGAAGTGGGATGCACTAAAAGAAAAGAAAGGCAATCATGGGAAATTTGATGCTTTTTGGACAGGGCCTTTCATCATTTCACAGATTTAAGGGAACAACACCTTCATACTGAAAAGTATGGGAGGAGAGGCAGTTTTTGATGGCCTATTTAATGGGCGTTTTCTTAAAATTTATGTGATTTATGGTCTTTTGGCCTTAAAGGTTGTAAATATTTGGTTTTATCAGTTTTAATCAGACTCCATGCCCAATGGAGCACTAGGAATATTGCTAATTTATTTTCATTAGGAAGACATTGATCTGCAAGCTCTTGAGACCTCACGGGGAGGATCTCATCCCCAGAAGGAGCCAGTGTTATCTCTGCTATGAATTGCAACATTAATTGGTCAAATGCATGCCTGATCAGGTTTTCTATGATAAAAATAGGATTTGCAGCGGCTAGCCCGCCCTTCCTCTTCACTCTGCTCACGTTCTCATAACTCCTGCTACCTCAAAATTTCTCCATAAACCTAGTTTTCCCAGGTCCCCGAGTGCGAAGTCTAAACCCACATGACCATATTCATATAATTGCGTGCAATTACCGTAGCTATCCCTGTCACATCAATCAAAACACGTGCTTTAAACTTTGGCCGTTCGATCATTTCCCGCGAGATCCAACGATATTCGTAGCTCCCGCTCCCGTAACTTGCACGCTTGTTAGTCAGCGGGGAAAGCGGTTTCCCATGAGTCACATCCACCACGTGTCGAAATTTTATTGCATCGCGCCCTCGCATACGGATACCGCCTACCCTCCAGAAGCGGTGCAGGGAATACCACTTACCACCATCTCGTACGATCCCCGCACGTTATCTCCTGCGCAGTTTCCACTCCCGATTACCGTCGAATCTGCTTGCGAAAGATCCGACGGCCCTCGATCTCCCGATCATCCATCTCTCCTATCAAATGATCTCGGTCGTCCATCTGTTTCATCCAACAACTCACATTTATTGTTCTTGCTTCCTCCCGATAGCCATTGCAAAGCGCTCTCCGCTGTAGATCCACGCTCTCCAATGGTAGATCTTCCTCCATGCTGCCCGTGTCCATAGCCTGTTCTCTGCTGCCGAAGAACAAAGGCGATCAGCTACCCTATACCTGGTGCAATTATTCCTCAACCATTGCATTCAACAGAAAGGATGGCCAAAGAAGGAAAGGACAACCTCAAGCAATTACAAGTATTTATCAGTCATGGAATGTCTTTTATATCATACTCCAACTGCTCAAGAAGGACAATAGAGTACCAGAGAATGTCAAATTACTTTAATAAAGTAGCAGATTGTATCAGAGACCCATTTCAGACAGTTAATGTGGTTGGTGGTCCATTATGACCCCTCCACGCATAGGATAGTAGATATTTTTGTAATCAACCTCCATATATACCGAGAAAGGAGATGTAATGAGGGTTGATGGATATTGTTTTGATGTAAAGTTCAACTTCTGGAGACTGTAACTACTATGATACCTACAGCGTCTGGTCTTCATTTTCAACTAATGCAAGCTTCTTTTGTTGTTAATTCCTCACTTTCCACTTCTTATTTGTTCTAGGTTGTGCCTGTTACGCATTTTTCATGTGATATTGATGTTTAGCATTAGAGGGGCTCTCATCCCACCTCTGTGTTAAAATCTAGTATGTATCATTGAAGGTGTATGCAGGTTTCTATTTTCTTGGTGCCAAAGAGTTTTCATCCTGTCTTTGCATCAGGAAATATATTTACATACCTTTCTAATGGTTGCAGCCGGCCATCACATGGTCTTGTGCATCTACTGGTGTGGTCAGTTTTCTCCATGTTCACCTATTCCTTAAATTGTGAGTAATTGGCGGTCTAAATCCTTGTAGTTTGGGGGTGTTCACCCTTGTCTGGGTTAAGCATAGTAGAAGTGGTTATTTGGCTTGAATATGCATCATTCCTTCCATTCATCCACCTATTTCCAACATTTTTGTTGAGTTTGTAATGTTCCCGAGCATCTCTGAGATACAAACTAGGAGAGTTTCTTGGGGTGATAACAGGTCCTAAGCATAGATGGTTGGAATCAGAAGCACATTGGAGTTGTATTGGGAAGCAATAATCCAGGAACTGTTCATTGATGGAGTAGGAGTGCAAGGAAGAGAAGTGTTGGATATTGGAGGCATACTACCCTCCATAACAAAGGAAAGAATCCAAGCTGAATTTGATGCATCAAAAGCACTAGGAAATTGAAAAGAGCCACATAAAGTGGTTGATCTGAAGAAATAATAATAATAATAATAATAATAAATTAAAAAAATAAAAATAAATAAATAAAATAAATAAATAACATGTTTCTTTGTGGGATAGAGAACACCGAGGATGGTGTTCCCCCAAGTGGGAGGGGTCTGTAATAGCCTAGCCATGAATGGTTCAATTTGAACATGTAATCTCATCATCTAAATTTAATTTAAAAATTAAATGGGTTGAGTAAGGGACACTAGTTCCAAGGGGTCTCAGGGGGTCAGTTGCTTGGGAATTTCAACTTACTTGCTGAAGGGAGGAAAAATCTGAAGTATATGACAACCATTAAAGGATGGTTTTTGAGCATTGAATGCATAAGTATGGTCTGTGGAATGGGATTTTTGTTGGAAATTAATTATGTTGCAACACTAGGGACAAGCCCGTGTTGGCTTGGAAACCAAAACAAGGCAAACATACAACAAAAGGACAAGAAAAATTAATGAGAGACGGAGTGTTGGTAGGGAACTAGGAAACAACATAAAAATAGAAGGAGAGGAGGAAGTTGGGAAACACGAAGACTCATTCTCATTCATTAGGGAAGGGGGATGCATTCACAAAGGAGAAACGAGTAGACAAAAAGAGAGAGAACTATATCTAATACTTGAGTGGGAAGAGAGAGCGTGAATTCTATAGGAAATGGGATCGAGCTCCAAAGGGAAGCGCATAAGAGAGGAGAGGTAGCAATCCTTTGGTTTTCTATGAGTATTATTTTTTCTTCATTAGATAGCTAGAGGGTAGAAGTGGTTGGCCTCTGGAACTCCCTGTGCATTGGTGAGTGGTTGAGTAGCTGGTGGGTGGAGTAAGATGAACCTCTGGAGTCCCTGTTTCAGCTGGTATATTGGTGTTTATTCCCTTAAGCAAGACCACCTCAGACCCTTGGGATGACAACTACAAGTAGCTTGGATGTAGCTTGTCTACGGTTGGGTGGAGAGTTGAAGTCCCAAACTCAGTTTCCCATCTTCAATATAATCCAAGATAAGCTCTCTTATGTGTAACCTTGTATGATTTTCATGTTGAAATATGGATGTTTGATATGCTAATGGCTTACATGAAAAGTATACTCACCTATGTTTGTCTTTTGAATGTTTAGTTATGACCCATGTAAGGATGTGTGAAGGAATGTGAGTGTTTCATGTTCTTAAGGACCAATGCTAAGTATTCATACTCTAATGTGATTCTATGTTATTCATGTTTAAACCATGCATTGAGTTTCATTACTTATATAGGATAATTGATGCATTGCTTGGACCTACTGAAGAGTTTTTGTGATCCAACAATAAAGTTATGATTCATGAGCTTGCACTATTTGTGATGATTAGCCAAATTTTCTCACAAATAGTATGTGTGTGTTGATTACTTTCTTGACAGTGAGTAGCATGGAGATCCATTCATGTTACAGTGGCATAATTCCTGTTGTTGTAGGCTCCTATAACCACTAACATTGTGCAAGGGACTAATTCACAAGCTCAAATGACATGGTTTGTGATCCTTGGATTTTTTCTAACAGTGCATCTTTCTTATGCGCATAAAGAGCTCATATTTCTCATAAATAAAAAAAATTCACATGTTCCTTGTTATTGTAACGGAACCTAGGTTGGTAATATTGATAGACAGACTCAGTTGCCCAAACATCACAAGATAAATTCTCTCATGTATCTACAATGCCCATAAATATATGTTTTCATTTCTAGATTGAAATCGTATGTGCAACTCAATTGAATGTTTGTTGAATTTCCTATTTTGGGCATGGTATTGCAAAGAACAGTATAGGACTACATTCTATCATTAAGATTCTAAATGGTACAAGATGCAATGTCTATTATGTCCCCTTTTTGGGTTAGAATGGTGTGCTTAAGAAATTCATAAATGTGATTTGTCGTGACTGAATAAATAACATATACATTAAAGCCTTGAAGGCACTAAAAATATCTACAAAGATTTGAACCAAGAATATGATAAATACTAGCATAAGAACCTCTTCTATTAATAAATAATGGTTACATAGAGACATTTGTTGACAATTTATGCATTTATATAAGTTTATGAACATATAAAACTTATAATAGTTGCTAAACTGTGCACCAACATGTGAGTTATGTGTTGATGTCGAGGAAAAATCCCTCTGCAAACCTTAAATACTTCTACCCTTGCATCAAGGGTGTCTCAATCTTGCATTTTAACAGCCTCCATTCTTGCCACAGGGGCTCTTGTGATGATGGCTGTAAGTCCCTACCAATATTGAAATGCCCTGGAAACCCTTGAGAGGTGCCATAGAGGCGCTTGCAGGCTTGATTTGAAACAAGAAGCCCTTGGTGTGTGGTAAGGGTGGTGGAGCCCTTTCGGAGCTCACAACAGATTCTCAGTAGAGAGTGGCTGTAGGAGTGCCTACCCCCACATGCCTGGGATTCCCTTGCTTTAATCCAGGGAATGTTTGAGGGCTATGAACTCATTGGAGTGGCTTTCACCCAAGCTCAGGAGGGGTAGCACATTAGGGCACCTTAATAATAGGTAAATGTCGGTTTTGAACACTAGTGTTGATTTGGAGGTTTGCAAAACCCCTGAGGCAGAATCATGGCCAAAATGACTAGCGAGAGGTGATAGGCACAGAGTTGGAGAAAGATCTCATGACAAAATTGAAATTTTGAATCAGATGCATTGCATAAGGCTAGGCAAGGTTTCCCCTAGTCCGACCATGGTAGAGTTCAAGTGTAAGAGTCCATAAATTATAAGATACCTCGAATAATATTATCCATTACTATGTGTAACCCTAAATGTGGGGCTTTCTCATTGGCGTGGCCTGATTCCTCTTCATCGTGATTGAAAAAAACAACGTCGACGTGGTTTGGAGGTGAGAGCCGAGAAGGAAAAACCCAAAATTTAGCTTTGTGCATTAATGGAATCTACCGGGATGATTTTGCTGACACACTAGCCCGGAGGTCATATTATTGGATGGTGGTGGTCCCCTTGATAGGTAATCCCGTTGGGCTCACCCTGAGACATTGGCGAGAGCACAGGTGGAAGTGAGTGCGGTGAAAGGAGCTAGATGATGTGGCATAATTGCCACATGTACCAACTAGGAGTAAGGAAGGCGTGAGGGAGCGATCCCACCCGGGCTAACAAAAGAAACAACAACCTAAGGCACCGGGTTGGTGCCTCGGGATGACGGGGTAGTAAGACGTGTGCCCAGTCATCACCTCATTAGCCAGAAGAGTGGCCAACTAGCTAGGTGACCCGAAATCCCCAACCCGAAAGAAAATATGGATGCACCGAGAGTAAGCGTATGGATTTAAAGTTCAAGATGACGTCATCTGACGGAATCCCAAAAGTCTCACCCCAGAGGTATTAAGGGTGAGGAAAATGAAGGCATTGGGAAGGGTCTTGCGAGGTGATGTATGCGGGTTGCGATTGCGGAACACACAAGCCCGAAGGTATTTTCATTAATGGATGAAGGACCCACAGCCAGGTCAACCTATACACATTGGCCTAGAGCAGCAGGTGGAGGAATGTCGAGATAATTGAGTCAGGGTGATGTGGCATGGGCTGCAGTGTCAGCCAACGGTGGAGCAGCAAAACAATAAGAAGATGTTGTGTGGCCCCACCTCACATGTAAGCCCAATGGTGAGGCCCCAACAATTAACGAGGTATGTTTCCTAAGAGTGTTAGGTGGGTGGGAGCAGGATGACGTAAAGGGAGTGTGTCGTAGGGCCCACACCATTGGAGGTAGCCTATTGGGTGAAAGAGGCCCCACTAGATAGGTCAACCCATTGTTGGAAGTCCAGAAGCACAAAACAATGTGATAAGAGATACATCGAGTGAGAAAGTAGGCGAACCGACTCGACTAGTTTAAGAGCTCGACCGACCATGTGAACCAGTTGTAAATTTCCACGTGGAAGAAGGATGATGTGGTAGGACTGGTTTTTCGAGAGGCCTTATCCTTCAATTCGAAGGACGAAATGAAGAAAACTTTATATCACTAGATTCGAGGCAATGAAGCAAATATGATGGTGAGGGTTATTATGAGTTTAGTGGAGATGGAGAAAAAAATAAAATTTTATACCCCATTTTCATAATGATACTTTGAAGATTGGGTATGCATAGTGACCACCTCCTAATCTGGATATTGGGTAAGGGGTGTTGTTATAGAAATAGTCGGTGCTGAAGGGTTTTAAAATGTAGGGATTGTAGTGACCTAGAACATAGATTTGGAGGGTTTCCCAATCCTGGCAAAACCAATCTCAGGGGAATCTTTTTGTTTGTAGGTTTCAGCTAGAGATCTTTTTCTCTCACTCGTGAAAAGGTTATGAGAGAATATGCACATTCCTCATGAATGCTTTCAGCTTATTCATGAAGGATGGTAGCTTTAGGATAAAAAACTCCTAAGTGAATACAACATTACCAAGGATGCCATGATTTACACGGTAGCACGAATTCAAGGTATAGCCAAATGGGGAGGTGCATCCACCTTAGCTCCACCAAGATCGCTTAAAGATGTTCTAAAACCATGGCCTCCTTTGCCAAACCCTAAAGACCTCTCTAGATCTACAATTTTGGTGGAGCAGTTAGCTGAAACCCCTTCTCTTGAGGTGAAAAATATTCCATGCAGTTTCACAGTTGCAAATTACGAACATAAAGTGATTATCTTCCATTTCAATGGTTTTTGGCCTTCTTCATCGGCTCTTGAGGGGTGGGTTCACCAGAATTGGTCTCCAAATGCTACAATACATTTTCGCTCAAAAGGATTTTTTATTCTTATTTTTCAAAAGATAGAGGACCAACATAAGGTTTTTGATCAAGGACCCTAATTTTGGGGCTGATTTGGTCTCTCTCCCTCAACCTTGGTTTCCAGATTTTAATCCTTTATCTGTGTTTCCCAATTTTCCCATCCATATGACACATCCATCTATCTTAGAAGATTTGAGAAATTTGTTAGGTCGCTTCATCAAAATTGACTTGAAAAGGATTATGAAAGGAATTCACACATTTATTCGCATTTGTGTTGAAGTGGACCTCAGTAAAGAATTTCCAGATAAAATCCTCCTTAAATGGGGAAATAAGGTTTATTCCCAATTAATGGATTATGAAAATGCATATTTTCGTTGTAGATCTTGCCAGCAACCCGTACACCTACATAATGTTTTCCCATATTCACAAGGCACCTCTTCGCACCCAGAAGCCAAGAAGAAAAATCATGGATGGAAAGATCCAAAAAGACCCAATGGTTCTAAGTCCATAATGGCTCACAAGTTGGGTAATTCTCAAAATCATAAGACTCTTGATGTCGGCATTTCTCCTATAGACCCAACTCAAAATCATGATATGCCATCTCAACCATTGGGGGAGGAAGCTCACCCATCAATTAGTATGATACGAAATCCAGCCATAATTTTGGCATTTGCAAAAAGTGTGAAAAAATGTATCGACGAATCAGATCATTGGCAGATAGTGAAAAGGAGCCAAAAAAAAGTTGGAGGTTTCAACAATAGAAACATCTCAAGGAAAAGAAGTGGTTGTTTCAAACAATCCCTCGAATTAGATATACATTCAAAAGACAAAAGGCAAGAAAAAAAGTTATTATATAATTTTAAAACATATATATATATATATATATAATATTGTGTAATGTGATTAAAAAATAATTAATGTATTATGATATGATATAATTTATAGGCTTTAAAAATATAAATTAGATTTAAAATATCAGAATTTATATTTTAAAAGTGATTTGATTCTATTTTTTTTAAACACAAATTTCAAATATTTTACCATATTTATGAATTTAAAAATGTAATTAGTTTGATTCTATTTTTAAGCATATTAAAAGTGAAAAGTTTGTTGGTTAATTGAAATGATTTCTTATTAAATCATTATTGAAAATGATATAAATGTATTCTTCCCTATATTAAATCAGCATTGAAAATGAGATAAATGTAATCTGCATTGTATTATTAAAATCAGTGTAACATTATTTTATAAGAAAGGTTGTTAAATCATTGCATTAGGTTTATTTTAAAATTATACAAACAAGCGTGAAGCCAACACTATGAGAGTCTACACATGATCTTTAGATGTGGATTTTCTTTTTCGAAAGGAGTTATATAACTGGGACAATAAACTGAATTTAGGTTCAAAGTGGTATATATCTATATATATAAAGTATTAACAAGATTGTGGATCCACTAAGGTCTAAATGAGTGTAGAAAACTCCATAGTTAATATAAGATGAATTGGCTCATGTGGAAAGAGAACCAACAAATGAGGATACGCTCTCATGGATTCTAAGTGTTAATTGAGGTTGTATAGTGGCTGACCGATGCTCATCACTGTATATTGTGGCTATTTATTGGCATTTTAATTGTTTTGGTAAAGTTATACTTTACAAAAATACAACTAGAGAGGACATGTTTTTCTCCCTACATCATATATAAATATAACCTGCCACTATGTATCAAAGGCTTAGATATATAAGCACATGGGCATCCTTCCAAAAGAAAGTTGTTATATTGGCAACAACAAGGAGCTCATCTAAGTGGAAACCATTAACTTTGATTGCTCCTTTGATGGATTTTTCTTATAATAGATTCATCCAATATTTGTACAAGAGGCAGTTGCTTCCAAATCGTAAAATACTTGCACAAATAGCTGTATTAGATAGTAATTGCTTTTCCACCATCTTTAACAACTTATCGTATGATGAAATAGGTTAGGTATAGATGAAATAAATAGGTAAAGATGGAATGGATAGAACAGATTCTCCCGGAGAATTCCCTCCGGGAAGGTTGAAATATTGAAAAGTTTTTTCATATTGGATTGGAAATGAACGAAAAGAATTCAATCCAATTCTTTTCCAAAAATGAAATCCTGTTGACTTTTTCAACAATAGACTCAAGATCTGCATCTTTATCGAACATATATTCCAGCTCCGATTTGATTAAGGAGTAGGCTTATTTCCCATGGATCAAATTAGTTTTCATTATAAAGTGGACTATTATTTCCCATTGACTCCATCCTCCCTAATGAATGACAAGTCTTTCTCAATTAACGACGAGATTTCTTATCGTTTCTTGCATGTCCCTGAAAAAGTAGGGTAGGTGCAAATTCCCCCAATTTGTGGTCTACCATACAATCTGTTACATAAATGGGTAAATGTTCCCTCCCATTATGAACATCAATTGTATGACCGATCATTGCGGGTACAATGACAGATGCCCGGGACCAAGTAACTATTATCTTCTTTTCTTCTTTTATGTTTAGATTTTTAATTTTCCTCAATGAATGATTAGCCACAAAAGGATTTTTTTCAGTGAACGTGCCATGATCAATTACCTTTCTTTCCTTTTTTTTTATGGATATCCAACCATTCTTACTCACGTCGACGAAGGATTGAAGCATCACTGTATCTATTTCTCTTCCGACTTTTCTTTCCAAGTGCACTATAGCCCCAGGGGGTCACAGGTTTTTTCCTGCCAATTGGGGTTCTTCCTTCCCCACCTCCATGAGGATGGTCTACAGGGTTCATAGCTACTCCTCTTACCTCAGAACGCTTACCCAACCAACGTTTAGCTCCGGCTTTACCGAAACTTCTATTGTTTGCAGTGATATTACCCACTTGTCCAATTGTGGCTGAGCAGTTCTCAGATATTAAACGAACTTCTCCAGATGGTAATCTTAATGTGGCCGATCGATCTTCTTTTTGCGATCAGTTCTGCTACAGCACCTGCCACTCTAGCCAATTGTCCACCCTTTCCAAGTGTTATTTCTATATTGTGTATAGCCGTGCCTAAGGGCATATTGGTTGAAGTAGACTCTTATTCCGATGAATAAAAATCCCTTCCCAAACTGTACAAGCCTCTCTCAGGGCATACAGCTTTCTGGATGTATATTATATTCACATATATTGAATAAATATAATCAAGATGAGAAGGAGCATCTATTGTATTCTCTATGTCCCGATTCTCTACATCCTAGGTCTCTCTATTCCATCATCTGGCTTATATTCTTTATGTAGCATTCAGAATGAATGACTTTATCAAATTACGCTAATACTTTCGTATGTTATGGATAACGTAGGAGGCATATTAAACATCTTTTTCTCTTCTCTCTCTTTTTACTTTTTTCCTCTCCCCATCTTTTTATTTTGGGAATTACTACCACTGTCCAGCTCTGAATCTGCCTCTGACCATCAGATCAAATGTGAGTAACTTGTCTTTTTAGAGGGTGCCTCTATCCCATTTTGTTCATGCTTCGGACAAACAATCAGGTCCTCTCCATATTATTATATCTTCGGAACCAATGATCTGATATGAACAATTTTTGAATCCAATCACCTGCTGTCATTTATCCTCAGTTTCCCTTTGGGGTTCATCCCGTAAAAGTGTCCTAGTTGGATCAGTGATAGATTTATAGGTTTCGCTGTAAACCCAATCGGTTGCTTCCTTTGATGGATTTTTCTATTATTTTATTTATTTTTATGTGTCATTTTTATATGTTTCAGTGTATTATAGACCATAGAGGCCTAATTACTTTTTCTAGATTTTTAGATATAGTTGATAGGGTTAGTTTTCTAAACTAAAACTCTTTTGAAAAGACTGGAATTTTGAATCTGATTAGAGCTATCTAGTAATGGTGGATGAGCATCAATTGATTTTTTTTTTTTTTCCAACTTAAGGTGGATGAGGATCCCTTGACTTTATTTTCTTAATTTACCACATAGATTGATTCTCAAGGGGCTCTAGTGGGTTACAGAGTTTTTTAAATTGCATTGACTTTTAATAAATTTTAAAAATTAAATTCATGCCATGTGGCTCCCCACCCACATCTCATCTCGAAATTCATGCTCACTCCATTGAGGATACAATTTTTACTTTATTATTTAATAATAAATATTTTATTTTATTATTTTGTTTATATTAGTTAGTTTAGTTTTTTTAATTAGTTTTAAAAAATTATTAAAAAAATAAAATAAGATTTTAAATTTTTTTTGAAGTAATTATTTAAATATATAAAAGTATAATATATAATAGAATAAGAATAAAAGGTTAATTTAAATATTTATAAGATAAATATACAAATATAATTTCATGTTAACTTTAGATCTTTAGAGAGATCCTCTATTTTTAGACATTTCTTTTATTTTAAGCAATATATTAATAAAAATATTTTAACCATCTCTTTAAGTATGGAAGGAATAATCATGAATTACATATCTCTTTACAGATTTTTTTTTGTTATTACTATATATAACTTTGTTAATGTAATTATTAGTTTAATATTTTTAAATGTAGGTTTACTAGACAACATTTTCATATTGGTTTGTAGAGCACCTCTCTGCACTTAGTATTTTTGGTCTATTTTAAGATTAGTCTAAATTTATTAACCTTATATTTATCAAATTTAGAAATAGATCAAATCTCTTGAGATGCAAAACCTCAAAAAAAAATTAATATATTTAGATTAACTTAAAAAAACTAATATCATTATAAAATCTTCCATAATAACTTTTATCTCTTTTTTAATAAATCTTATTTTATAGAGTTCAGGCTTCTGTGATCCAAATCCAGTTTGTGAGAGAGGTTCATCTTGTCCTGACGATGAACCACACTAGTTGGTTCGAAACGCGTCGACAAATGGTTTTTCATGTGATTTACGCCCAAAAATCTCTTACAAAATCTTTTTTTTTTTAAACAACTTATATCAATATTTCTATATTTTTTATTTTTTAAACTACATATGTCAACACAAAATCTACCATCTTTCATAAAATATAAATAAAATAACGTTTCTATACATGTTCCTAAATTTTATAAAATGTCTCATAAATATCTTCACTACTTAAATCTTCCTTCATCCCCTTACATATAGATCAAATAACCCTTTTACTCTTTTCCATGGATTTTGTGAAACCTCTAAATCTTCATTTAAATGTGTAATGACCCCGGTAACTTGTAATTCTAGATAATTACTGTGGTAAAAACAATATGAGTGATAACTTGTTATTATTAAAAGACATTGTTATTTTTTGAAAGTGAATATAATGGACTACTTTGCACATGTGTATTGATGAAATGCTGGCAGCCTCCAAAAGGAGGATTTTCTATTAAAAGAAAATAAATCAGTTATGAAACTGAAAAACAACTGCCTCTCACCCAAGGAAAAGTCCTGGGAGGAAAACCTCTGGGCTGTTGATGAACAGGCAGAGGAAAGATTCCAGAGGGAGAGAGCAGAGTGGAAAAAAGTGGGTTAAGTCTGGTTGTGATCAGATAACCCAGCACAGTGGTGCATGAGTCTTGTCGAGGGCTGCAGGCCTGCAAGACAGCTCGGGGGGAGAATCCAGTGCAGTGGATCTCAAGGTTGGGAGGTTAAGAGCAAAATCGTTGCAGGTGAACTTTTGGAATAGGAGCGACAGTAGCGGATTACCAGGTATGCATCCTTAATTAGTTTAAATTGAGGCTCAGGTAATGATAGCATACAGTTATATATATATACATGCAGTAGTCTGTGTTCTTTTATTTAACTAAGGGAATACAGTTAAATATACACACGCAGTGGTCTGGGTTTTTCTATTAAACTAAGGAGATATAGATATTTATGTGTGCAGTGCCTGTACTTTCCTTAAAGAGTTAATGAAATATAGTTGTATATATAGTTGACTGTGCTTTTCTTTAATAAGCGAATGAACTACAGATTTATAGATATATATATATGTCTGTGAAACTTTTATAGTAAAGAAAGATACAGAGGTTTGTGAAGTCATTCATTAAACAGGAAACAGAAAATAAACCGTAACTGTTATCAAGAAGTAAACCCGAAACTTCGTCTGCAGGGTAGAACTCAGTGATTAAATTCACTATATACAGACTCAGGTACTTAGTAAGGAAATGACAAAAACAAGAGTAAATCTGAAGCGATTACTAACTGTAGAATACAGCAAGAAGTAAGATATGCAGCAGTGCGTACAGAACTATAGATTACAGGACTCATCTGATTAAATAAACCGTTTCAACAAGTTTCAATCTTATTATCAATGCAGTCATGATATTGAGCTCAGAGCCGAGACATCATTGAGTAAAACGAAAGATTTATAAAGAAAACTGTATTGAAGAGCCGAGACCTTAACAAGTAAAGTGGAAAGACTTATAAAGAAAACTTTATTGAAGAGCCGAGGGTTTAAAATAAACCGTGATGCCGTGTAAGCTGGAGCAACAGAGATCATAACTAGCAGTGTTGGACTTGTTCATAGACAAACCCCACTCTATCATTAAACCATAAAGTACTTTATAAGGCCGTGCGAATTGTAAAGAACATCTCATAGCTGTGTGAATATAAAGAGCATTGTATGGCTGTGCGAATGGAGCGTTAACGCTACCCGCAAGCCAATAACCAGAGACAACACTATTTAGAACTGAACAAGACAATTTACCATTTAACAAACTCAGATAATGCTAACATGCAAAAACCCATATTCGTGTTTGCGAAGAGGGTGACTTGCCTTCATTATTTCGAAAGCAAGTCAAAAACCCTGTAACCGCAACAGTATAACCATAAACTGTGTGGTATCTACGAATATTGAAACGATTTAAATACAGACCCATAAAGACAGAAGAAACCACGCAATATAAGGAATCGAAAAACATGTTAAACAGATCAAAATGTCTTCATTACTGTAGTAAGCCCCGTAGGGTAAAATCCATGAGATTAACAAGGTTAAGCTGTAGCTACAGTCAGAGCGGGGTGTTACCGATAGGTAAACCCTGTAGCATATTAGCCGCATGCAAACAAAGAACAGAACTTTGCACTGTAATATCCATAACAGAATTCATTACATAGTCGATGGTGTAATATCATAACCAAATATTAAGAAAAAACCCTCAAATGGCCTGTAGCTGTAACAAGAGATTATATAATCCTCAGGGTTTTATGGAGTACAGTTTCGGTATGGAAATGTCGCCTGTAAACCACCCAGAGGTTGAATAAAGGGCAACCAAACCTGAGACATCATGAATAACCATATATGAGTCTCGTGCTGGCCACTGAAGATCGCCATACTTTCATCAGAGTCAACTCTACATGACAACGCATACGGCATCGATGACTTACCTGGATGAAACGCAAATCTGCAAACCCTCCTTCGGAAAGCAGGAACTGTTGAAGCCCAAACCCTCCTGCACAGAGCCGCCATCGTTATCAACTGTATAAGGGGTAAACGAGTAGAACAAGAACCGAAATAAGTTGTCAAGAGCAAGACTGTAAACTTTTGTTAACCTGCTATGGACGATGTGGTTCCATACCTGTGCGAATGGCAGAACCGGAGTGGTGGTGGAAGATGTCGGATGAGTTGTGGATGCATTGGACGCAAATGAACCGAGGCCGAAGAACCCGGGGGTTCATATAATGTCAACCAAACCCTCGAACCAACCTGCGCCGTCCGATCTAAAGGAGTGATCGCCATCGTTCATTTGAGCGGGATTGTGGCACGCAAACCCCAATGCAAACCTTCCGCTTATTCACATGGTATCACATGGCCTGTAGCCACCTGGCCACGGAACGGGTGAGGTGGATTAACACCCGCGCACCATATGGCCGTGATTAATAGCCCAGTACTCAATTCAATTAAAGAACTGTGCATAATGTTAAGTGGGTTGGTGAAATATGGTTAAACGTATGACAATTAAAGTGTGGAGGATAAACCATAAACCATTAACTGCAAGGTTGAAAACATAATACCGTGTTTATATTATAAAATATACCATAATGACCTGTAAGGGGTTGGTAACAATTAAAAAAAAATTTGGTTGGTATAAATTAGATTCGGATCGTGACAATGTGGTATCAGAGCAGAGGTTTCAAAACTGTGGCCTCTGGAACAGCAAGATCATTTTATAATGTATATATAGAAACAATGCAACTAATTGTCTTTCTTGTGTACCACCAGGAGAACCATACAGAGATAGCTACCTGTTAGCAGCTAATAGTACGATGGAGGAAATGCCGGGAGCTGGCGGCATCCCTCAAGAAAATGCTGGACTGTGGGTACAGCTTGGTGCTGAGACACGCAGTACCAATCAGGCAATACTGCAAACTGTTCAGGAGCTGAAAGGTGAAATGGCGCGTCTACGAGAGGACAATGCGCGATTAACAATGGAACAAGAAAGAATACTGAAAATCTTGTCAGATAAACAAAATCCACCCTTAGCCAGCCCTAGTGCAGAACAGCAAAGGGGCACTGAGGAACGGGATTACGCACCTGAGCTTTCTGAAGAACAGGAAGACCATTCTGATAATGTACAAGAGCAGCAAACCTTCAAGCAGCAGAAAGTGGAATTACAGGGGGAATTTCGAAAAATCAAACCTCCACTTTTCGATGGAGAGCAGGAAGAAGCAGCAGAAGCCTGGTTGATTAATATTAATAAATATTTTCAACTTTATGAATATGACCAAAATCTGAAGGCGCGGCTGGCTATTTTCCAGTTGCAGGGCAAAGCCACCTTGTGGTGGGAAGAGATTAAGATTGTGAAGGGAGTAAGTGAGCAAAGTATAACCTGGGAAAAATTTCAGAAATACTTCAAGGAAAGGTATTTAACTGAGCGCTTTTATGATGAAAAGGCGTGAGAATTCCATGACTTGCGGCTAGGACAGCAGTCCATGGACGAATTCATAAACCGCTTCACTTCTCTGCTTCGTTATGTGCCATACATAAAAGAAGAGAAGGCCAAGGTGCAGAGGTTCGTGAGTAGCCTACCAGCTTATATAAGGGAACGGATTGAGTTTGACAACCCCCGAACTATGGATGAGGCAATTCGGAAGGCTAGAATTTGTTACCAGCAGAACAAACAAAGAGGCGAAGTTCCGAACAAGAAATGGAATGAGAGGAAAGGCAGCAGAGTTGCTGGAAACAACAAAGGCAGCCGTGGAAATGGTGGTAAAGGAGCTGGAAAGGGGCAGTTTAACAGAAGCACCAATAAGGGCACCTTCCGGGCTAAGCCAAGCGAGAGCAGGATCAGCGAACCACCTGCTAGATCGGAGGTCGAGGGAACCAAACCTTCAGTTCAGTGCTGGGTATGTGAAGGACCACACTATGCTAGGAATTGCCCACAGCGTAAAAGAGCTGATCAAATATCTCAAATCCATGAAGCCTCAACTTTTGGGGATGTGGCGCGCAGCGTACCGAGAATCAATGCAGCCTTAGAGGACCGGCAAGCGGAATACCAACCTTCCATGGTGGAATTCGAAGGTAAGATTTCGAACCTTTCTGTAGCTGTACTTATTGATCCAGGAGCTACTTTAAGTTATGTTAGTCCAAAAGTAGTGGAACACTGTAAGCTACCACCAGAAAAGTTCAAAAACCCATGGTTGGTCCAGTTAGCTACGGGGGCCAAAAGGCGGGTTTTAGCTAAAGTTAATAACTGTTCTTTCAGTATAGCTGGACAGCGCGTAACGGCAGATCTGAATGTACTTCCGTTAGGCTCCTATGACATTCTTATTGGTATGGATTGGCTGGAAAAGCACTGGTCGTTGGTGAATTGCAAAACCAAGACCATATACTACAAAGATGATTTGGGGCAGCAGCAGGAATTGCAGGGAATTAAACATCCTGTTCAGATTCGACCTATCACTGCAACTCAGTTAGCTAAATGTATTAGAAAGAAATGTCAGATCTATGCCATACAAGTTGGCTACGCGAATCAGAAAGATAAGATGTCTGCATTAGACGATATTCCAGTGGTACAGGAATTTACAGATGTCTTCCCTGAAGAGGTACCGGGTTTGCCTCCAAGAAGGGACATAGACTTCACTATAGAGTTAATACCGGGGGCAGAACCAGTATCGCAGGCACCGTATCGGATGAGCATACTAGAGTTAACGGAGTTGAAAATGCAGCTCCAAGAGCTATTGGAGAAACACTACATTCGACCCAGTGTGTCACCCTGGGGAGCTCCAGTATTGTTCGTGAAGAAGAAGGATGGGACCCTTCGCATGTGCATAGATTACCGGCAGCTGAATAAGCTCACGGTCAAAAATAAGTACCCTCTACCCAGAATAGATGAACTCTTTGATCAAGTGAAAGGGGCAAAAGTGTTTTCCAAAATTGATCTGCGATCTGGTTAAATCAGATCAGGATTAAGGATGAGGACATTGCCAAAACTGCTTTTCGGACACGCTATGGGCACTACGAATTTGTAGTGCTACCTTTTGGTTTGACCAATGCACCTGCTACTTTTATGTGCATGATGAATAGCGTGTTTCACAGATTTTTGGACAAGTTTGTACTAATATTCATTGACGACATATTGATATATTCTCGTTCCCAACAGGAACATGAGGAGCACCTTAGATTGGTGTTACAAACTCTTCGGGAGCATCAGCTATATGCTAAGTTTAGCAAATGCGATTTCTTCAAAGAGGAAATTCAGTATTTGGGCCACGTGATTATGAAAGAGGGAATTGCAGTTGACCCCGAGAAGATAAAATCTATTATGGAATGGCCTATACCCAAAGACGTTGCTGATATCAGATCCTTTATGGGGTTAGCTGGCTATTACCGGAGGTTTGTGGAAGGCTTTTCTAGGATAGCCTATCCTATCACCTCATTGCAAAAGAAAGGAAAGATATTCAGATGGACAACAGAGTGTCAACAGAGTTTTGACCGCTTGAAGCACCTCCTCACCACTGCACCCATCCTGAGGATCGCTGATCCTAATAAGGATTATGTGGTGTGCACCGATGCAAGCAAGGAGGGCGTGGGAGGAGTATTAATGCAGGAAGGAAAAGTAATAGCATATGAATCAAGGAAACTAAAAGAGCATGAGCAGAGATACTCTGCTTACGATTTAGAGTTAACCGCTGTGATTCACGCACTAAAGATGTGGCGACATTACCTTCTTGGAAAGAAATTTCTGTTGTTAACAGATCATCACAGTTTGACGCATTATTTCAGCCAACCTACCTTGAATGCGAGGCAAGGCCGTTGGGCAGATTTTCTAAGTGGGTTTGACTTTGAAATAAAGCATTTAAAGGGCAAAGAAAATCGGGTGGCAGATGCCTTAAGTCGAAAGGTTCATTACTTATGTGAACTTTCAGCCAGCAGGTGGCGGAGTTCGCTGGTTGAACAAATAAAAACAGCAGCCAGTGACGACTCTGAATATCAGCATTTAAAACAGCAGGTACAGCAATCTGATAATGGAAAGTTACAGCAAGGGTACACATTAGATAATGCTGGATTGCTGTATTTTAATAAAAAAATGTATGTACCTAATTCAAATGACCTTAAGAGGCTGATTTTAGATGAGTTCCACATCAGCCACTACACTGGCCACCCAGGGTACCAAAAAATGGTCACGGCACTCAAGAAAGAGTATTACTGGCCAGGAATGAAGAAGCAGATAGTGGAATACTTGGCAAGGTGTTTGGAATGCCAGCAAATTAAGGCTGAACATCAACACCCAGCGGGACTGTTGCAGCCTTTGCCTATTCCGGAATGGAAATGGGAAACCATTTCCATGGATTTTGTAACCGGGTTACCACGAACAAAGAAGGGCAATGATTCTATTATGGTCGTGGTTGATAAATTGAGCAAAGCAGCGCACTTCATACCGGTGCAGTCTACTTACAAGGCGGTACAAATCGCACACCTCTTTATGCAAAATGTGTTCCGTTTGCATGGAATGCCAAAGGTAATCATATCAGACCGTGATGTGAAATTCACTTCCACCTTTTGGAGAACATTGTTTGCCGAGTTGGGCACTCGGTTGAATTTTAGCACAGCTTATCACCCACAGACCGATGGCCAAACTGAGCGAGTCAATCAGGTATTGGAAGACATGTTGAGGGCGAATGTAATGCTAAAGCCTAGTCAATGGGAAGAGTATTTGCATCTGGTCGAATTTGCCTACAATAATGGGTATCATACTTCAACCCAGCTAAGTCCCTTTGAGGTCCTGTATGGGCGAAAGTGCCGCACACCCTCAAGTTGGAGTGGATTGGAGGATAAGCTGAGTTTGGGTCCGGAAATGTTAAAAGACATGGAAGATATGGTGAAGAGAGTGCGAGCAAATTTAAAGGCTGCACAAGACAGACAGAAAAGTTTCGCAGACAGGAAAAGAAGATTCACAGAGTACAATGTTGGTGATCATGTGTTTGTAAGGATTCAAACCAGAAGGAGCACACTGCAGTGGAGTGGGTGCGCCAAGCTGGCTCCTCGATACTTTGGACCGTTTCAGATTTTAGCTAGAGTGGGGCCTGTGGCCTACCAACTCGCTTTGCCCAGTCATATTAAGATTCACAATGTGTTCCATGTTTCTGTCCTAAAGAAATATGTGGATGACCCTAAACATGTTATTCAATGGCAAGATGTGCGGGTAAGAATTGATCCGGTTGTTTCGATTATGCAGCTATATTCAATAGGAAATTGACTATGTGCTGGTTGTCTGCAGGTCGAACCAGAAGGCGAGGTCCTGGTCGAACCACAGAGCATTCTCGACCGGAGAGAAGTGCGGCTGCGGAAACGGGTTATTACCCAAATTAAGGTGCTGTGGCAGCACTATGGTCCTGAGGAGGCTACGTGGGAAGACGAGGAACCTTTCAGAAAGGCCTACCCGAATTTATTTAACGAGAATGGACATCGGGACGATGTCCAATCCCAGGGGGGGAAGATGTAATGACCCCGGTAACTTGTAATTCTAGATAATTACTGTGGTAAAAACAATATGAGTGATAACTTGTTATTATTAAAAGACATTGTTATTTTTTGAAAGTGAATATAATGGACTACTTTGCACATGTGTATTGATGAAATGCTGGCAGCCTCCAAAAGGAGGATTTTCTATTAAAAGAAAATAAATCAGTTATGAAACTGAAAAACAACTGCCTCTCACCCAAGGAAAAGTCCTGGGAGGAAAACCTCTGGGCTGTTGATGAACAGGCAGAGGAAAGATTCCAGAGGGAGAGAGCAGAGTGGAAAAAAGTGGGTTAAGTCTGGTTGTGATCAGATAACCCAGCACAGTGGTGCATGAGTCTTGTCGAGGGCTGCAGGCCTGCAAGACAGCTCGGGGGAGAATCCAGTGCAGTGGATCTCAAGGTTGGGAGGTTAAGAGCAAAATCGTTGCAGGTGAACTTTTGGAATAGGAGCGACAGTAGCGGATTACCAGGTATGCATCCTTAATTAGTTTAAATTGAGGCTCAGGTAATGATAGCATACAGTTATATATATATACATGCAGTAGTCTGTGTTCTTTTATTTAACTAAGGGAATACAGTTAAATATACACACGCAGTGGTCTGGGTTTTTCTATTAAACTAAGGAGATATAGATATTTATGTGTGCAGTGCCTGTACTTTCCTTAAAGAGTTAATGAAATATAGTTGTATATATAGTTGACTGTGCTTTTCTTTAATAAGCGAATGAACTACAGATTTATAGATATATATATCTGTCTGTGAAACTTTTATAGTAAAGAAAGATACAGAGGTTTGTGAAGTCATTCATTAAACAGGAAACAGAAAATAAACCGTAACTGTTATCAAGAAGTAAACCCGAAACTTCGTCTGCAGGGTAGAACTCAGTGATTAAATTCACTATATACAGACTCAGGTACTTAGTAAGGAAATGACAAAAACAAGAGTAAATCTGAAGCGATTACTAACTGTAGAATACAGCAAGAAGTAAGATATGCAGCAGTGCGTACAGAACTATAGATTACAGGACTCATCTGATTAAATAAACCGTTTCAACAAGTTTCAATCTTATTATCAATACAGTCATGATATTGAGCTCAGAGCCGAGACATCATTGAGTAAAACGAAAGATTTATAAAGAAAACTGTATTGAAGAGTCGAGACCTTAACAAGTAAAGTGGAAAGACTTATAAAGAAAACTTTATTGAAGAGCCGAGGGTTTAAAATAAACCGTGATGCCGTGTAAGCTGGAGCAACAGAGATCATAACTAGCAGTGTTGGACTTGTTCATAGACAAACCCCACTCTATCATTAAACCATAAAGTACTTTATAAGGCCGTGCGAATTGTAAAGAACATCTCATAGCTGTGTGAATATAAAGAGCATTGTATGGCTGTGCGAATGGAGCGTTAACGCTACCCGCAAGCCAATAACCAGAGACAACACTATTTAGAACTGAACAAGACAATTTACCATTTAACAAACTCAGATAATGCTAACATGCAAAAACCCATATTCGTGTTTGCGAAGAGGGTGACTTGCCTTCATTATTTCGAAAGCAAGTCAAAAACCCTGTAACCGCAACAGTATAACCATAAACTGTGTGGTATCTACGAATATTGAAACGATTTAAATACAGACCCATAAAGACAGAAGAAACCACGCAATATAAGGAATCGAAAAACATGTTAAACAGATCAAAATGTCTTCATTACTGTAGTAAGCCCCGTAGGGTAAAATCCATGAGATTAACAAGGTTAAGCTGTAGCTACAGTCAGAGCGGGGTGTTACCGATAGGTAAACCCTGTAGCATATTAGCCGCATGCAAACAAAGAACAGAACTTTGCACTGTAATATCCATAACATAATTCATTACATAGTCGATGGTGTAATATCATAACCAAATATTAAGAAAAAACCCTCAAATGGCCTGTAGCCGTAACAAGAGATTATATAATCCTCAGGGTTTTATGGAGTACAGTTTCGGTATGGAAATGCCGCCTGTAAACCACCCAGAGGTTGAATAAAGGGCAACCAAACTTGAGACATCATGAATAACCATATATGAGTCTCGTGCTGGCCACTGAAGATCGCCATACTTTCATCAGAGTCAACTCTACATGACAACGCATACGGCATCGATGACTTACCTGGATGAAACGCAAATCTGCAAACCCTCCTTCGGAAAGCAGGAACTGTTGAAGCCCAAACCCTCCTGCACAGAGCCGCCATCGTTATCAACTGTATAAGGGGTAAACGAGTAGAACAAGAACCGAAATAAGCTGTCAAGAGCAAGACTGTAAACTTTTGTTAACCTGCTATGGACGATGTGGTTCCATACCTGTGCGAATGGCAGAACCGGAGTGGTGGTGGAAGATGTCGGATGAGTTGCGGATGCATTGGACGCAAATGAACCGAGGCCGAAGAACCCGGGGGTTCATATAATGTCAACCAAACCCTCGAACCAACCTGCGCCGTCCGATCTAAAGGAGTGATCGCCATCGTTCATTTGAGCGGGATTGTGGCACGCAAACCCCAATGCAAACCTTCCGCTTATTCACATGGTATCACATGGCTCGTAGCCACCTGGCCACGGAACGGGTGAGGTGGATTAACACCCGCGCACCATATGGCCGTGATTAATAGCCCAGTACTCAACTCAATTAAAGAACTGTGCATAATGTTAAGTGGGTTGGTGAAATATGGTTAAACGTATGACAATTAAAGTGTGGAGGATAAACCATAAACCATTAACTGCAAGGTTGAAAACATAATACCGTGTTTATATTATAAAATATACCATAATGACCTGTAAGGGGTTGGTAACAATTAAAAAAAAAATTGGTTGGTATAAATTAGATTCGGATCGTGACAAAATGCAATAATTTTTATTAACTATATTTTAAGATTCTAGAAAGTCTGTAGTTATGGAAATAGGCATGTACTCTTTTCTATGGCTTTTGGGAAACTTCCTAATACTCATTTACATGTAATATTTATTTAACTCTCTTTTTTTATATAGGTTTTAGAAAGTATTTAGTTATGCAAATATATATGTTTATTTTAAAATAGTTTTTTTTAATGTTTTTTTTTTAAATTAAAAGAAAAAATAAAAAATAAAATTAAGTAAATAGGTGAGATTTAATAAAATGTATATATATTAGTTTGTGATCTTCGCACATAAAAAGATCAAATTGAACTCTAACTTTAATCTTAAATTTTCTTTTACTTTTAATTTTAGTAATTACTGAAATTTCTTTTTATTATTTTATTTTAACAATAACACATATATTCGTAATCATTGTTAAAGACACCAAAAAAACAAAACTGACCAAAAAAAAAGCTGGATACATCCGCTGCTCCGCAATATCCAATTTTTAATGTACAGAGAGGATATTTAATGTATAGAGATCGGTAACTGACTGAAATGTCATTGTCAACTGTCACCGTCAACTACTATTTTTTAAGCTGATCGTAATATTTACGGAGATTCGATTCCGATCTCTTTTAAAAAGTAGTAATATTTTTATATTTTTGAGATGTAACATTACGCAAATAAATACATGTATATCGTCTTAGAGTCGCTGTCGTTCCAGAATAGGTTACATGCGTTTGTTTGAATGAGACTACATGATACCATCGATGCACCTTACGCCTGATGTGATGGCGCAGCTTCCCTTCAACGAATGTTAGGGAAAGAGGAGCTTCCTGCAGGCAATGTTTAGACGTTGTGAAGATGGCAGCGGTGGAAGGGTTCTCGGCTTGGGGAGCGTGGTATGAATTGCCAGAGGATATCAGGGAACAGATATTGGCGGTGCTCCCAGTTGATTGCCTATGTAGATCTCGCAGCGTTTGTAAGGAGTGGAACACCCTGTTCTCATCCACTAAATTCATAACCACTAGATGGGGTCAAGTGCCTCCAAATAAAAAGCCATGGTTGTTTCTGTGCACACTCAATTCCCAAATGGATGGTTGTTCGATTGAATCTTCTGCATATTGTTTCTTCACACGGACATGGAATACCTGCATCTCCCTCTCCTTCCTTTCACAGGGAGACGAAAAGGCCAAGCGTGGAGCTTATTTCTCTGGATCGGCCCAAGGCCTGTTCTTACTGGATATTCCTGATGGAAAATATGTTGTCTGCAATCCTCTCACTGGCAAATTCTTGAAACTTCCGCCGATGTCATCAATAAAGATCCTTATGACCAAAGGCATTGTGGCCTGGAATGTGGACAATCAAGAAACCTACAAAGTTGTGGTTGTGGGGTTGTCCCGCCAGAGTAATGTGCGCATAGTGGAAATCTATGACTCGTTTCAGAAGTCCTGGGTAATCGCGGGACACTTGCCGGAAAATTTGGACGATTTTGGACTATCACGGGGAATTGTTTTCTCCAATGGTTTTTTCTACTACACAACCCTCCATCGCGCGGGCGGTATGGGCGTTTTGGGTTTCAGCATTGGAGAAGGTACTTCCATTTTCACAGCGTTGCCAGAGTTAGGTAATGGCAACACCATGTGGACTAAGCTGCTCACCTGCGGGTCGCGGATTCTACTTGCCGGTGGCAGAGGCCAAAAGAGGGGCTCCTCTCCGTACACTGTTAGGAAGATCATTGATCTCATTTTGTGGGAGTTTGACAACGACTCAAAGTCGTCGTCCTCTTGGAAGGAGATTGCGAGGATGCCTTCATCGTTGTGCCAAGTTTTTCAGAGGAATTCGTATTTTGATTCGTTTGAGTGCGTAGGTGTGGGGGATTGCATGTGCTTCACCTCTGGCAGATGTATGGATATAGCAGTTTACAGTTTAAGCGAGGAGACCTGGAGTTGGCTTCCAACGCCCACAACTATAGATAAATGTTATGGGTACCCGCGTATTATGACCTTTAAACCCAGGCCCGATATGAAGGTCGGGTGAAGCCTAACTGGCCCTTTAACATTCATTTTGTTTTGTCTGTTATTAATTTTGTAATCTGTTTGCATGTGGCGTTGCTGGCTGTTAATATGAACCAAACTGGTGTTAAATGGTGTCGTCATTTCAAAAGTATTTCCAATTTTGGTTCATTTGAATAATATGAATAGAGAATTGCACATGATTGCAGCACGTTGTCCGTTTATTAATTACATGGTATTTTCAACCTTAAATCCCCGGCGATTATGGAATACTTGGTGCAAGAGTACATTAGAGTAACAATGCATCAGGCTGTAAAGTGATATTTATTTATATTTACGTCTAAACTGATATTTACTATGTTGCTTGTTACTAGAAGAGGTTGCAATTATATTGGTATTTCGGATAGAGGGTTGGTTTTTTTTCCAGAAGAAAAAGCGATAGATTATATTATGTCAATATAAAGAACTACAATGTAAAACATATGAAAAAGATTTGAGTGAATATCCAGTCATATAGAGCTGGATCATGTTGATAGGATGTTAAATAGCAAAATTCTGAGTAAGATGGAAACTTATAATGGTTGCACATAAAGCTAGATTGCTGGAGATGAGCATGCTTTAGCAGTAAGTCAAATAGAGGGAAAAAAAAACATGATATGACAAAAGTATTATGCCTGATAACCTGAGATAGCAGCATAGCTAGAGCAAATACTATGCAGGATGGCAGAGAAAGGGGTCTTGGAATCTCTAAATAGAGTGTTGGTTTTACCTTGTAAGAAGTCCATAATTTGAAAACCAAAGAAGCTTGTTTTAATATTTGTTTTCTGTTTTTATTTTCATTTTTAAAATATAATTTTGATTTCTAAATATATTTTTTAATTGCATTTTAACATTAAAATTAATTATAAAATTTTATAATAAATATAATTAAAATACAAAATTTTATATTTAAATATAAGTTTTAATTTAAATAGCATAACATTTAAATTATTATTACTTAAATTCAAAATATAATTCTTAATATTTATAAAATAAGTTTTAAATTTATAATTTTTCCCATTTAAGAACCGTTTAGTTGAGTGTATTTCAGACTTAACATTTAAGTTATTATTCCTCAAACTCAAAAATATATTTTGAAGTTTATAATATTTTTTTTTTTTCATTTAATGAAAGTTTAATGTATTTATTTTTTCTTTAGAACTAAAGTTTAATTTTTCTATTAACAAAGAATATAAAAATAAATAAATATCCTTACTTTTAATAAAGAAATAACCTTACTTTTAATAAAGCGCCCAGTTTCAGTGTTTCTCAGAATATTATAAATTTGATTGGATTTGATTCGAAACAAACAGTCTTAGGCTGTCTAATGACTTCTGAAAAAGTGGTTGATATCCTGAGAACAAAAAATATTTGGAGTCATTGGAATGTCAGGGATACTTCTGCGTCCGATGAGGGAATCAATTCCAAAATACATTGGTGATTTAGTATTTTATAAAGGTTGGATTCTTTTGCGTTTCGAGATTATATATATATATATATATATATATATATATATATATATATATAATTTTAATTTAAATAAAAATTTTAATGTTTTACCGGGTTTTGAATTCAAATTCTTACTAATAACCACATATTTTTAAGATCCGTCAGCGTTATTTTTAATAACTAAATACTATTGGTAATTATAATTTAATTCTAAAAATAATAATAAAATTTAGTAAATAAATATAATTTCTAATTTCAATTAAAATATAAATTATATAAACTAAAATTATAATAATTTAACATATTTCTATTTCCTTAAATTTTTTATTAATAAAAAAATATAATAATAATAATAATAATATAAGATAACAATAATTTTAATTTTAAATTAAATAATAATGATAACACCAATTAAATAGGAGAGAAAATAATATATACCAACAGACCACCCATGCCACATAACATATGGAAGATAGATATCGTGGAAACCTTGATGTAGAGTCATTAATGGAAAATTCATTATATAGCTTACACTTTTTGTGTTTCACATAATTCAATAATTTTAAATATTTTGAATTTGTTATTTACAACCTTGTTTTTTGTATTAGTACTCCTCCAACTTCCTCTTTACATGTGTTGATATATACGGTAAATTCTTCTTCGGGATCAGCAATTTTTTGGTTTATGAATCCCTTGGGTTTATTGATCTAAGGGTTTATATTCTTAGGGTTTAATATTATTCCTTTAGGTTTATAGTTCCTTGGGTTTACCATGGTCAAATGTTACATTGCGACAAATATTATCTCAATATGTAAATCAACCATGGTCCAACATCACATTCTGACAAATATTGTCTCCATATGAAAATCAATCATGGTCAACGATGGTTTACCATGGTCCAACGTTGCATTGTGACAAGGGTTGTCTTAATATGGAAATCAACCATGGTCAACAATGTTTATTTTAGGGCTTATAGTATTTTAGTTTGGGTTTATAATTTTTATCCCTTGGGTTTATAATATCAATCTCTTGGTTTTATTAATCTAAGGGTTCACATTCCTAGGGTTTAATATTATTTCCTTAGGTTTAGGTCCCTTGGGTTTTTAGTATTAATCCCAAGGGTTTGTTATTCCCTTGGGCTTATAATATCAATTATGGTCAACCATGGTCCAACGTCACATTGTGACAAATATTGTCTCAATATGAAAATCAACCATGGTCAACCATGGTGCAATGTTGCATTGTGGCAAATATTCTCTCTATTTGAAAATCAATCATGGTAAAGCATGGTCAACCATGGGCCAACGTCACATTGTGACACAGATTATGTCAATATGAAAATCAACCATGGTCAATTATGTTTATTTTAGTGTTTATAATATTTATCTTAGGGTTTATATCCCTTGTCTTTGTAATATTAGTCCCTTGGGTTTAATATTATTCATCCATGGTCAAATTTTGCATTGTCATAAAGATTGTCTCAATATGGAAATCAACCATGGTCCAACGTCCCGTTTTGACAAAGATTGTCTCGATATGAAATTCAAACATGGTCGACCATGTTAAATTCCCTTGGGTTTATTAATCCCTTGAGTTTAAAATATTAATTCTTAGGGTTTATTAATATCTCTTGTGTTTTATATTACTTTGTTGGGTTTATTGATACCTCAGGTTTGTTAATATCTTGGATTTATTAATCCTTTGTATTTATAATATTAATATGTTGGGTTTACTATTTCCTTGGGTATATAATATTAAACGCTTGGGTTTATTTGTTCTTTAAGTTTATAATATTAATAATTCATTGGGTTTACCATTTAATCCATTGTGTTTATTAATGCCCAATATTAAGGGTTAAACAATAGTCCTAATGTTTAATATTAATCCCTTCAATTTATTAACATGTTGGGTTTATAATATTAACAATCCTTAGGGTTTATTGATCCATTGGGTTTATAATATTCATAGTCATGTGGGTTTATCAATACTTTGTATTTAAAATATTAATTCCTAGGCTTTATTAATCCCTTTTGTTTTTAATATCGATCCCTTAAGTTTCTAATATTTTTCCCTTCGGTTTACTAATTCCTTGGGTTTATAATACTAAATGCTTGGGTTTTTTCGTTCTTTAAGATTATAATATTAATAATTCATTTGGTTTGTCATTTAATCCCTTGGGTTTATTAATCCCGTGAGTTTAAAATATTAATTCCTAAGGTTTATTAATGGTTTGGGTTTTTAATATTACCTTGTTGGGTTTATTGATTGTTTGGGTTTATTAATCATTTGTTTTTATAATACTAATTCCTTGGGTTTATTGATCTCTTGTATTTATAATCCCTTGGTTTTATAAAACCCCAATATTAAGGGTTAAATATTAGTCGAACTATTTATGATTATGTCAATATCACAATAGATTAATCTAATATGGAAATCAACCATGGCCAACCATGGTCAAACATGTTTATTTTAGGGTTTATAATAGTCATGTTAGGGTTAATATACCTTGGGTTTATAACTTTTATCCCTTAGGTTTATTATTCCCTTGGGTTTATAATATCAATCCCTTGGGTTTATTGATATAAGGGTTCATATTCCTAGGGTTTAATATTATTCAACAATGGTCAACCATAATCAACCATGTTCAACCATGGTCAACCATGGTCCAATGTCGCATTATGATAAGGATAGTCTCAATATGGAAATCGATTGTGCTCAAACATGTTTATTTTAGTATTTTTAATATTCATCTTTGGGTTTTCATACCTTGGTTTTATAATATTAGTCCCTTGAGTTTAATATTATTCCCTTGGGTTCATAATCCCTTCGGGTTTTAGTATTAATGACTTGGGTTTATTATTCCTTTGGGTTTATAATATCAATCCCTTGGGTTTATTATTCCCTTAGGTTTATAATATCTATCATCGTCAACCATTGTGAACAATAGCCAACCATGGTTAAATGTCGCGTTGTGACAACGTTTGCCTCACCATGAAAATAAACCATGTTTATTTTAGTGTTTGTAATATTTATATTAGGGTTTATCAATTTTGGGTTTATAATATTAGTCCATTGAATTTAATATTATTCCCTTGGGTTCATAATCCCTTGGGGTTTTAGTATTAATCCCTTGGGTTTATTTTTCCCTTGGGTTCATAATATCAATCCCTTGGGTTTATTATTAACTTGGGTTTATAATATCAATCATGCTCAACCATGGTCAACCATAACCAACCATGGTCAATCATGGTCGGATCTCGCATTATGACAAAAATTGTCTCCATATAAAAATCATGGACAATCATGGTCAACCATGGTCAACCATGGTTGATCATGGTTAACCATGTTTTATAGAATCAAACATGGTCAACCATGGTCAAACATGTTCGAATGTCACAGTGTGACAAAGATTGTCTTGATATGAAAATCAATCATGATGAACCATCGTCCTACGTAGCATTGTGACAAAAATTGTCTTGAAATGAAAATCAACCATGGTCAACCATGGTCCATAATGACATTGTGATAAGGAATCTCAATATGAAAATCAACCATGGTCAATCATGTTTATTTTAGTGTTTATAATATTTATCTTAGGGTTTATATAAATTGGTTTTATAATATTAGTCCCTTTGGTTTAATATTAATCTCTCGGTTTCATAATCCTTTGGGGTTTTAGTATTAATCCCTTGGGTTTATTATTCCCTTGAGTTTATAATATCAATCCATTGGGTTTATAATATTAATCATGGTTAACCATGGTCAATCATAGCCGACCATGTTCAAACATGGTCAAACCATATGGATATGGAAATCAACCATGGTCAACCATGGTTTAATGTTGTGTTTTGACAAAGATTTTCTTGATATGAAAATCAATCATGGTCCAACGTTGCATTGTGAAAAGGATTGCCTCTATATGGAAATCAACCATTGTCAACCATGTTTATTTTAGTGTTTATAATATTCATGTTAGGGTTTATATACCTTGGGTTTATAATTTTTATCTCTTAGGTTTATTATTCCCTTGGGTTTATAATATCAATAACTTGGGTTTATTGATCTAAGAGTTCATATTCCTAGGGTTTAATATTATTTAACAATGGTCAACCATAATCAACCATGTTCAACCATGGTCCAATGTCACATTGTGACAAGGATTGTCTCGATATGAAAATCAACCGTGCTCAACCATGTTTATTTTAGTATTTTTAATAATTATCTTTGGGCTTTTATACCTTGGGTTTATAATATTAGTCCCCTGGGTTTAATATTATATTATTCCCTTGGGTTCATAATCCCTTGGGGTTTTAGTATTAATCCCTTGGGTTTATTATTCCTTTGGGTTTATAATATCAATCCATTGGGCTTATTATTCCCTTAGGTTTATAATATCAATCATGGTCAACCATTGTCAACCATGATCAATCATGGGGTTTTAGTATTAATCCCTTGGGTTCATAATCTCAATCCCTTGGGTCTATTATTAACTTGGGTTTATAATATCATTCATGGTCAACCATGGTCAATCATGGTCAGATATCACATTGTGAAAAAAATCGCCTCCATATAAAAATCATGGACAATCATGGTCAACCATGGTCAGCCATGGTTGATCATGGTCAACCATGTTTTATAGAATCAAACATGGTCAACCATAGTCAATCATCATCAACCATGGTCAAATGTCACATTGTGATGAAGATTATCTCGATATGAAAATCAACCATGATCAACCATGGTCCAACGTCGCATTGTGACAAAGATTGTCTCGATATGAAAATCAACCATGGTCAACCATGGTCCAACATGGCATTGTGATACGGATTGTCTCAATATGAAAATGAGCCATGGTCAACCATGTTTATTTTAGTGTTTATATTATTTATCTTAGGGTTAATATACGTTGGGTTTATAATACTAGTCACTTGGGTTTAATATTATTCCCTAAGGTTCATAATCCCTTGGGGTTTTAGTATTAATCCCTTGGGTTTATAATATTAATAATGGTCAATCATGGTCAATCATAGCTAACCATCTTCAACCATGGTCAAACCATATGGATGTGGAAATCAACCATGGTCCAACATCGTGTTCTGACAAATATTGTCTCAATATGAAAATCAATCATGGTCAACCATGGTCCAACATTGCATTGTGATAAGGATTGTCTCTATATGGAAATCAACCATGGTCAACCATGCTCAAATGTCGCTTTCTGACAAAGATTGTCTAAATATGAAAATCAACCATGGCCAACCACAGTCAATCATAGTCCAACGTCACAATGTGACAAAAAATTAATTATTATTATCTAAAAATGAATTCATTATTATTATTATTTAATAATATTTAATTAAAAAATATTATTATTGTTTAACAATAATTAATTAATTAACTATTATTTGTAAATTATTATTATTAATATTATTATAACTTATAAAATAAATTTATTTATATTTCTTGTAAAAGCAATATTAAAATTTAATTTCCTGGTAATAAAATAAGTAATTGTTTATTTACATTTTATAAAAAATGAATAATTTATTATTATTATTACTATTATTATTATTATTATTATTATTATTATTAATGGTTTGTGCCATAGATAGAAATGAAGCCTTGTAGGTATGTCAATCACATTTACTAAAATAATTATTGTTATTAATATTTTTATTTTTTATTATTATCAATTAATAATATTATTAAATATTTAAATTACATTATATAATTTAAAATTAAATAATATTAAACACATTATACAATAACTTAATATTATTTTAATATATAATATAATAATCATAAATATATAAGAATATAGTTGTTATTATTTATATGGTTATTAATAATCATATATAGACGGTCTTTAAAAAAATACACATTATAATTATTAATGTGGTTTATATAGGCTTATCGGCGTATATCAACCACGTTGGTAAATGTGGTTGTATATATGCTTCATATACGCCTATCGACGTATATCAACCACATTGGTAAATGTGGTTGTGCTAGTTTTAAATATTTTGAATATGTTACTTACAACCTTCCCTTCTCGCATTAGTACTCCTCCAACCCCCTCCTCACATACATCGATACATACGGTAAATTCCTTTTCAGGATCAACAACCTTTAACACCGGGGTAGGTGTAAGTAATTATTTCAATTTGTCAAAACTAAATTGACAGTCAGTGGACCATTTAAATGCTTTTCATTTCTTCTGCAATGAGGTTATAGGATAGACAATCTGGGAAAAACCATCAATAAATCACCGATAATAACTAGCTATCCCCATGGATAATCGAATGACCACCACGTTCTTAGGAACATGCAATTGCATGATTGTGTTGATCTTTTGAGGGGCAATGATATATCTTACGCTGAAATAACATGTCCTGGGTATTGGATCTGATCTTTGTAAAAGTCACATTTACTGTATTTTGCATAATGTTTGTTCTCTCTCAACACTTTGTAGCACCAATTGCAAGTGCTCTTGGTGTTCCTTCATATTTTTTCAGTAGGTCAATATATCATCAATAAAAATTAGTACAAACTTATCTAGATAAGGGTGGAAAATTCCATGCATCAAACTCATAAAAGTTGCAGGCACATTACTAAGCCCAAATGGTAAAAATACAAACTCGTAGTGACCATAACGAGTTTTGAATGTGGTTTTATGTATATCCTCATCCTTTATCCTTATTTGATGATACCCTGATTACAAATCAATTTTAGAAAACATCGTGGCCCCTTGACTTGATCGAACAGATCATCAATCCTAGGTAGCGGGTATCTATTCTTGATTGTTAATTTATTCAGTTGTCGTTAATCAATACATAACCTCAAGGTGTCATCATATTTCCTTACGAATAGTACCAAAGCCCCCCAAGGCGACACACTTTGGAAGATGTACCATTTTTCCATTAATTCCTGCAATTGCATTTTGAGTTCGGTTAGTTGCAATATGCTCATTCGATAGGGAGTTTTAGAAACTGGAACAACACACAAAAATAATTCTATTGTAAAATAAATATCTCCTTTTAAGGGCAAACCAGGAATCTCTCCTGGAATAACATTTTCAAATTCCTGAACTACTAGTGCATATTACAATGTGCACAACTTATCCTTGGAATTGTTGTGACTGACCTGTACTGCATAAATTTGGCAACCCATATGTACACATTTACCTAGCTGATTTTTTATAATGGGTTGCAATTTAATATCCCTTTTAATACCCCAAATTTCTTGTGTTATGCCTTCTTCATTAAGGAAACTGATGGTTTTTTCCCTATAGTTTACTAAATACTAGCGGCTCTCCAACTAGTTCATCCCAATCAATACTTCATACGACCCTAAGGGAAGTATATTTAAATTCACTTTAACTTGCTGCCTCACAATATTCATAAGACAATCATTCATCTTTGCAATGACTTTCAGTTTTGTTCCCATGGCCAGCTGTACCAGCCATGGGTTGCTGAAATTAACAACTGATGATCAACTAAATTCAACAGTTTTAGGACTTATGTAACTCAAACTTGCTCCTAGGTCTATCAAAATAGAAAAAGAGTGATCAACAATCTTACCTTCAAACTCCACCATCATGGGTTGGTACTCAGCCTGATGATCATCTAGAGCTACATTAATTTTTGGTATGCTCCTCGCCACATCACTCACTGTGGAAAGCCTCTTGAATATGAGTTGTTGTCTCTACACAAGTACGACGGGGGAAATGTTTGTAGAAGTGGGGTTCCCCATAGCCCCAACATTGTAATGGAAGCTCCTGTAGTTGTATTGGTTTAGGTTTATTGGATGCTTCACCTTGTATCTTCGGTTTCTGATGATTTCTCCCTGAGCGGCATTTTGTTTCCTTCGAAAGGTGTTTTTCCCCCAGTCATTTTCATATTTCTGTTTGACAACCCTTTATGTTCCTTTTTCTCATCCAATTCTTGTAACATTGATAGCAAAGCCGAGCTTTGCGAATAGCCTCATCCATAGTACTTGGGTTGTTGAATTCCAATATTTCCTTAAAAAAATCTGGAAGGTTACTAACAAACCTTTGTACGTTAGGCTGGGTGGCTTCGTTGTGGAGTTCATTCTTAAATATTTAATTGAGTGCAAGATGATGGTCCTAGTCTGACTTGCCAGTTGAGAGAGAGGATCAAGTTAGGATGTCTCATGAAGGAGAGAACAAAATTTCAACTAACTACCCAGATCCCAACTACTGTGTCGTGCTGACCCTGACCCTAGAAATCAAATTTTTGTTGAATAGCCTTTCTCTTATCACCCTTGGGGCTAATGCATGTAGATTTAGCATTAACATTATAGGGTAATCGGGTCGTCAATGAAAGTGTCTGCTTATTGATTTTGACATCGTAATTTTAATGCTTTATGAAATAATGTTTTCCTTGCTGTTGCTAATTTAAGGTTGATAAATTTATCAAGTTGTCCAGGCGCTTCCATGTGTGATTCCAAGTAGTTATAGTTGCATGAGTCAACATTATTTTCTTATTATGTTCTATTTATATTGGTAGGTTCATTTCTTTATGGACGTTAGAATAATTTTCTTAATGTGGACTAGTTTTTACTTTTTTAAACTACATATATCAACACAAAATCTTTCCTCTTTCATAAAATATAGATGAAATAACATTTTTACACTTTTTCCTAAATTTTTCAAAGTGCCTCATAAATACCTTCTTTACCTAAATCTTCCCTCATCCCCCAACTTAGATCAAATAAAACTTTTATTCTTTTCCATGGATTTTGTGAAACCTCTAAATCCTCATTTACATACAATAATTTTTTTTTCACTCTTTTTTTATACATTCTAGAAAGTCTATAGTTATGGAAATAGGCATGTACTCTTTTCTATGGATTTTGGGAAACCTCTAAATCTTCATTTACATGTAATATTTATTTAACTCTTTTTTTTACAGATTATAGAAAATATTTAGTTAAGTAGACATGTTTATTTTGAAATAAGTTTCTAAAATTTTTATTTTTAAATAAAAAATTAAATGAATTAGTGAAATTTAATAAAGTGTATATATATATATTCACAGATAAAAAAATCAGATTAAACTCTAATTTTAATCTTAGTAATTAATCAAAATATATATATATATATAATCAGATTAAACTCTAATTTTAATCTTAGTAATTAATTAAATTTTCTTTTATTATTTTATTTTAATAATAATACATATATTCTTCATAATTATAAATCATTTTATTATTTTATTTTAACCATAACACATGTATTCTTCATAACCATGATTACAAAACGAACAATAGTAAATAGTAAATTATATATTAAAACAAAAAAACTGTTCTTCATAACCATTGTTACAAAACGAATAAAATTAAATATTAGGACGAAAAAACTGAATAGAAAATTTTAATTTTCATAAAATTTATTTCTGGAGACATTAAATAACAATATAAATTCGTTTTTATGAAATTTCCACAATATCCTATTTTTAATGCATAGAGATCTGTAAACGACTCAAATGTCATTGTCACCGGTCATCGTCAACTATTTTTTAAGCTTATTTTAATATTTACGGAGATTCGACTCCGATGTCTTTTAAAAAGCAGTAATATTTTTTTATTTTTAAGATGTAACATTAGACAAATAAATACATTTATATCGTTTTAGAGTCGCTATCGTTCCAGAATAGGTTACATTCGTTTGTTTTACTTCACATTCTAAATGAGAGTAAGCTGAGATTTGGAGGGTTTCCTAATTTTGATGAAACTAATTCGGTGTGAATTTTTCTGTTTGTAGGATTCAATCTCAGATTTTTTTTTGCTTTTGAAAATGTTACGAGAGAAGATGCACATTTCTCATGAATATTTTTAGCTTATTCATAAAAGATGGTAGTTTTAGGATAAAAAACTCTTTAATGAATACAACATTACCAAGGATGCCATGATTTACACCATATCATGAATTTAAGGTGAAGCCAAAAGGGGAAGTGCATCCACCTTAGCCCCACCAAGATCGCTTAAAGATGTTCTAAAACCATGGTCTCTTTTGCCAAACCCTAAAGACTTCTCTAGATCTACATTTTTGGTGGAGCAGTTTGTTGAAACCCCTTCTCTTCAAGTGAAAAATACTCCATGGAGTTTCACAGCTGCAAATTACGAACATAAAGCGATTATCTTCCATTTCAATGGTTTTTGGCCTTAAGCATCAGATCTCGAGGGGTGGTTTCACCAAATTGGTCTCCAAATGCTACCATACATTTCCGCTCAAAAAGATTTTTTATTCTTATTTTTAGAGGACCAACATAAGGTTTTTGATCAAAGACCCTCGTTTTGGGGCTGATTTGGTCTCTCCCCTCAACTTTGGTTTCCAGATTTTAATTCTCTACCTTTGTTTCCCAATTTTCCCATCCATATGACACATCCATCTATCTTAGAAGATTTGAGAAATTTGCTAGGTAGCTTCATCAAAATTGACTAGAAAAATATTATGAAAGGAATTCACATGTTTATTTGCAATTGTGTTGAAGTGGACCTCAGTGAAGAATTTCAAAATAAAATCCTCATTAAATGGGGAAATAAGGTTTATTCCCAATTAATGGATTATGAAAATGGATATTTTCGTTGTAGATCTTGCCAGCAACCCATACACCTACACAATGTTTTCCCATATTCACAAGGCACCTCTTTGCACCTAGAAGCCAAGAAAAAAAATCGTGGATGGAAAGATCCAAAAGGACCCAATGGTTCTAAGTCCATAATGGCTCACGGATTGGGTAATTCTCATAATCATAAGACTCTTGATGTCGGCATTGCTCCTGTAAACCCAACTTAGAATCATGATATGCCATCTCAACCATCGAGGGAGGGAGCTCACCCTTCAATTAGTATGATACAAAATCCAGCCATAATTTTGGCATTTGCAAAGATTGTGAAAAAATGTTAACCGAGGGATCAAAGCATTGGTAGATAGTGAGAAGGAGCCAACAAATAAGTTGGAGCATTCGACAATGGAAACATCTCAAGGAAAAAATTAGTTCTCTCAAACAATCCCTCGAGTTAGATATACATTCAAAAGACAAACAAGAAAAAAATTAATATATAATCTTGAAACCAAATCTAATATATATATATAGTGTGTAATGTGGTTGGAAGAAAATTAATGTATTGTAATATGAGTTTATGGAGTTAAAAAAATATAAATTAGATTTAAAATATCAAAATTTACGATTTGCATTTAGAAAGTGATTTGATTCTATCAAATATTTTTACCATATTTATGAATTAAAAAATATAATTAGTGTGATTCTATTTTTAATCATATTGACTGTTAGGGAGAGGGTCGGTCATTCATGCATGCTTCCTAAGATTCCCAGCCTGACCTGACTGAAAGGTAGGTGCATTTTGCTCGCGGGATTGCGAGCTCCCTACGCTGCTATCGCTATGCCGAGGACCCCCTCCCCCTATATATTCTTTATGTTGGGGACCAACTACTTTATCTACATCTTTATGCTGAGGCCCTCCTACGTTTGGCTTATATGCCCTAGCGCTGGCTTCGCTTGGGTGCGCTGCTACCTCGTACCCTCGTACTTATTGCTTAGGCTGAAAAATATAATTAGTGTGATTCTATTTTTACTCATATTAAAAGTGAAAAGTTTTTGGTTAATTGAAATATTTTCTTATTAAATCATTATTGAAAATGATATACAATGTATTCGGCCCTGTATATTAAATCAACATTGAAAGTGAAATAAATGTAATCTGCATTGTATTATTAAAATCAAATTAATGTTAATTTATACAAAAGGATGTTAAATCATTGCATTAGGTTTATTTTAAAATTATACAAACAAGCGTGAAGCCAATACTATGAGAGTCTACACATGATCATGCTTTTAGATGTGGTTTTTCTTTTTCGAAATGAATTATATAATTGGGAAAATTTCAAAGTGGCGCATATATATATATATATATATATATATATATATATATGCATTATGTTTATTTTAAAATTATACAAACAAGTGTGAAGCGAATCTACACATGATCATGCTTTTAGATGTGGTTTTTCGTTTTTGAAATGAATTATATAATTGAGAAAATAAATTGAATTTAGGTTATATATATATAATTATAATTTAAATTAGTGATTGTTGTTTTATGAAGTATTAACAAGATTGTAGATACGTTAAGGTTTAAATGAATGTAAAAAATTTAATAGTTAAATTGAGAGAACTGATTCTATAGTTAATACAAGGAGCCACTGTTGTGGTGCTAGTCCCCGCCGGTTAATAGAACAGTTTGGTGAGTTATTATTATGAGATTTAATTGTGTTTAATTTGCATTATCATCAGAGCTGGTTTGCATTACTAGTGTGTTGTAGGCATGCTTACTTGTATTAAGATTTAGTGAATTGGATAGCGAATTGTTGTATGGACTTTTTGACTTTATGCAAAGAGTGAAATATAATGAACTTTGCGTTTGTTAAGTAAGAATTGTGATAAATGTAAGATTAGCTTTAGATGTAATTTTCCAATGTGTCATGATTTAGAAAATGTTTAGATTAATAATTAAAATGTAATAAAATTTAAGAGTGAATCATGGAAACCTTGACGGAAAGAAACTATAAAAGGTAATAATAATGCATTATAATGTATGAAGAATTAGAGAGTGTTAAGGTAAGTTATGTATTTTAATAAGCATGGGGTATAAAATATATTTAAATGCATAATAATGAATTCATGGTGCACAAAAGATAGAATTTTGTTATTTTTTTACATTTGAATATTATGGAAATATTCATAAAATGATAATGAGCAAATAAACATTATTATGAATATAAATTTGTTAATGAAATCCGTGGTGGAGAGTGTTCAATATTTAGATAAATGATTCTCGAAAGTCAAAGAAGAACTTAAGCATTTAAAAAATATGGAGTCTTGAACCCATGATTGAAAGATTAGATATCTAGTAACATGTTTGGACATAAGTGATACCATTCAGGTTAATGCCAATGATTGGGGAATTATTCCATGGTCAAAAGAACAAAAGATATATTTATTTAAAAATATTGTTTATCATAACTTTAGTGTGAACTTTAAATTTGTCCAATTACTAATTAGCAAAGAAAATAAACCCTGCATCTAATTTCTAATTAGTAATTTGTTGCATTTAATTAATAATTTGTTGTGATGCAAAAGGACATGACTTTTGGTCTTTTTTATAGTTTTGGGTTAGTAAATATAGGATCTAAGTACAATAGCAAAGTAATTTTGATAAGTTTATTTTATAAATTAAAAACTAAAATAAACATATTAAAATTAAAAAAACATTTAAACTCTACGAGTTGAAATGTAAATTGATCATGATCTGCAAGAAAAAATTCATTATCTTTTGGTGTTGTATACTCTTGCTTTCTGCAATATCTGTGTTCCATTTAAGTAAGTTAGTTTGTTATTGAAATTTTTTCGAAGTATAATGAAAGGACTTACATCACAGATAAACAGATGTCATTAAACATAGTTGTTTTTCTATTTTGTGATTATCTTAATTAGGGAGTATAGTTTAATATAATTCATTTATTTGGCATAACATAAGCATAGGAGGTATGATGACATATAGAATGATGAAAATTGGGATAATTGAGAATAATAAAAGAATGGAGATTGACTATACCACTTGAAATTACTCTATTTATTAGTTAGAAATAATGTTTTGACAGCTTGATTTTTTAAAAGTTATTATGTTATTAAACTTTATACCTGGTGACAAGAAAGGCTTACCTTGGCATAAGCTAATTATTGCAGGTTAATACAACTGGGAGAAATGATATTACATGTTATAAATTATGAAAGTCATATTCAATTAATACTGTTAAAAAAAATACATAAGAGTTCATTTCAATGTGGGAATCTTTTTATTCAAGAAATTTTATTTATTTGTGATTGGAAGTGTAATCTTTCCATTATGAATATTGAATAATAAAAATATTATAGGAAATTTATACTTAGTTAAAACTATAAATAATTTAATAGTTATAATTAAATATGAATGGATAAGCAATATTTAATATTATATGGGTAATTTAAATCATAAAATGCATTATTTATTTAAACATCAAATATAGAGTGTGATATTATAATTAAATAAAAATAAATAATAATAATATTTTTATATTGGATCAGAGATATTGAAATTTAATTATAATTGGCATGTTTATCATGATTAATAATAGTAAAAGTGTTTAATCATAATTAACATGGTTGTGATGCTAATGCATGGTCATCTCGCTAATCCATGGTCAAAATGGTCAATCATCATTAAAATGGTGAATGATGGTAAAGCATGCCCAATGTAGTTAACAAATATTAAAAATAAACAAACCCAACTATTAAATAAATGAGTTCAAGTAACTAAATATAGTAGATAGAAAATGGTGAATGATGGTAAAGCATGACCAACATGGCTATCAAATATTAGAAACAAACAAACCCAAATATTAGATAAATGATTTCAAGTAACTAAATATAGTAGATAGTAATTTATATTTATGAAACTTGTTCAAATTGAATTATAACATTGATTTTCTACATAAAATCAAATATATAACACATAAAGAGCCCAATTTATTAAACATTAGCATAATGAATCAAGAGCCATAGAGACAAAATAAAAACTGCCAATGCCAATTTTTATCAACTAATAATTAATGCATTAAACATTAACATAATGAATCAAGAGCCATAGGGACAAAATAAAAACTGCCAATGCCAATTTTTATCAACTAATAGTTAATGCAACATTCGACTAGATGAATGTTCAGATACAAGATGATCATTTAAGAACATGGGATTTGTGCTGTAACATTTTGTCATTCTGTCAATACAATGTCATTTTGTCAGCAATGATAGCACTTCATTCCAAGTCTGCATGTTTCAAAAATTTCAGTTGAAGGGGATCCCATGGAATTTGCAGAAATTTATGCTTCTTTATACTAGCTTAACTGCTGAATTTTAACAAGATCATTTCCAGACTTTCCTAGAATGGCTGCAACTGTGCGTTCAGATGTTACAACTTCAACTGTAGTTTTTGTGATAAGCTGACCAACTGTTGTCACACTGCCAAAGGTGATATACAATGCCAAGGACATTAGTACAGAAATACTGATCAGCAAAACCACTATGATAGCAGCAATTGACAAAATTTTGCAAATGTTGTGTACCTTTCAAATCTGGCAGAAGTCCGTTGACGAAGAATTGGGTCCTCAAACTCAGAGAAATTGCCAATACTGTTTATATTGCGATTTGACTGAATTTTGAAACAAAGCATATAGTTAGTACTTCGTGTTTGCAGACAGATTTATGGTTAATTATCTTAAATAGAAATTTAATTGAATCAAGGAATCTGCTTTTGTTCTAAGAAATCAAAATCAAAAAGTAGCAATAGAGGGATAGTAGACGAATTGTTGGCAAATGTTGGAAAATGTCGGAGGGAGATCAAGAACTGCATACAAAATTGGTGCACTTGTTTGCTGTGGATTGCCTGAAATTTCAATCAGTGATTCAGATTTTCCTGGTCTAACTTCAAGAAGATTAACTTTGGCATGAGAAATATGACCATACAAAGAAAACATGATCAGTAAATAAAGTGTGTTCATAGCAAGGCATCAACAATTGAGCTTGTTATTTGAGTGTGCAAGAGTCCATGGTTATTTGAGCATTATAAGTTAATGGCATTCTGGTTGAATACTGAGGGTTTGTCTTAGCTGTGGTCGGCATGCGCTGTGGTGGTCTAATCGGCGGCCAGCTGTTCCTCCTCGAGATGCTGGAAAGTTCGGCTTGGGTTTTACTGTCTTCGCGGCCTTTGGGTTTTACTGTCTTCGTGGCCTTTGGGTTGGTATTGTTACTTGCTTGTTTAGCTCTGCAGTCTGTGCATAGAACCATACATATGTAAAGATAGAATGGATATATACTAAGCATTAACATTCTAAATACAAATTGGCATGTTTGTATAGTTGTCATAGACATACCTTGCTGAACATTATTATTCTAAATACAAATTAGCATATTTGTATAGTTGTCATAGACATACCTTTGCAAAACAAGTGGTTGGCTTGCCCTTTCTAATTGCGTTATGGATTCTATTTCTTCAATTGTTTCTTTTCGTCTCTGAAGATTTAGGCTATGTTATAGAATAGTAACATATATTTAGTGCAAACTAGAAGTAAAAAGTGAACAAGAACATTAAAACCATAGAACCATACATATGTAAAAATAAAAATAGAATGCATATATAGTAGACATTAATATTCTAAATACAAATTACCATTTTTGTGTAGTTCTCATAGACATACCTTTGCAAAACAAGTGGTTGGTTTGCGCTTTCTAATTGGCTTATGCATTCTATTTCTTCAATTGTTTCATTTCCTTTTTCAAGATTTATGCTATGTTATAGAATAGTAAGACATATTTAGTACAAGTCAAAAGAACATATAAAAGTAAAACTTGAACAAGAAGAGAAGATCCATAGAAAAGGAAAGGCAAAAAGAATATACTCTGTTTGTTTATGTTGCATGTTGTTGTTCTTTTTTCTTGGTCGTTCTGTTCAATTGAAAAGGGTTTTACTAGCAGAATCTGCATGCATAAATAGATGAGGTCATATCTGCAAATTTATGATAGGATAGTTGTGTTGGTTAATTGAAAAGGCTGTCTTTGGCATAAGTTGCATTGATCAATACGGAACGCCATATATGTAAATGTAGAATAGAATGCATAGTATGTATGCTGTTATCACTTCGTTTACCACAAAAAGATATTGTAGTATGCTTTAGTAAAATAGATATGGTAAAACCAATGAGGTATTGCAAAAATGTCAAAATTTGGAATTTTGTAAACTGTTTCATGTGTATATCATAGGTCAAGGACAAGAGATATTATATCATGGTCAGACCAATACGCATCCAATACGAAAATTCTATACTTTATATTGCCTAGATTTGCCCAAACATGGTCAATCAATGATTTGTGCATGCTATTAGTTTTTTCAACTAGGAAATGAAGATTGTAGTTTTGCATGTAGGTTTCTAGCTGCTTTGTTTTTTGATTGCAATGCACCATATCAATATTGAAGTCCCCTAATATAACTATGATATTGTTTAGATCTAACTGGTATAAGGCTTTTGCAATGACGTTGAGGATATTGTTTAGGTTTGCATGTGGCGATGCATATATATTGAGTATTGCAATTTGTAATGTGTGAACTTTTATTTTTGCAAACAATGCTTCTACAAAGCAGTCTTCAAAATGGGTATGTTCAAGGATAATGATATTTTTCTTTATCAATATCATTACTCCATGCTTAATGCAACTTGAGATGCAATTGAAATTTTTGAAGTATTCATTTTGCATAGACAACAACATATGTGTTTCTTGTAAGCACAAGATATTAGATTGCATTGTGTCATAGTCATTGCATATGTCAGTAAGATGCGCATGAAGATTGCGAGTGTTCAATGAAAGAATAAAGATGGATCACAATGATTGTATTGATGAACAATCATATTCTAGTTGCCATTTTGCAGTGGTTTGCAAACGTTGCATTTCAGAATTTACTTTTTGCTTGACCTTGAAGTTACTATGTTTAAGAGGATTAAGCAAATACAATGACTCTATGTTTCTGACACGTGATAGTGCTGTGTATACTAGGCCATGCACTTGTACTCCAGTAGGGTCGAATGCAAGCCTATCCAAGGTTAAGCCTTGTGATCTATGTATTGTGCGTGCACATGCAAGTTGAATTGGAAATTGTTTTCGTATTTTCAATGGCGCCATCTTTGATGTCATAGGCATTGGTTTTGATATTCGCAATATTGGTGTCCAATCATGTGCTATCTCTGAAGTGTACAAATGACCTAGTTTTCTAGATTGTCGATGACCAATATTAGGGTCATGGAACTTAATCCATAGAACATCGACCTTATTTGTATGGGTATATGCTTTAACTATTCCATCTGCACCATTCACTAGCCCATCTGGTGCATCATAATTGAAAGCATACATTTCAACTAACATGTTCAACTTTATCAAAAGCTGCGGAGGCAAAATAGCCGTATGTTGATGAGCTGCGAAATTGTTGCTATTCTCCTCATTTTCGTTAATTGCATTAATCAAAATTTCTTTTCCAGGCATTAGCATCAACATTTTCTTGTTATGCATTGCAACATCTTTGTTTTTGTAAAATAAATAGGGAAATGTTGGATCATTTGGTACAGGGCGCATGCAACTTGTATTCATGTATGTTATATCGTCAGATGTTTGACAATTTGTTCGCATTCTATTTAACACTGATATGAATCTCTTATTTGTTTGTCGCATCGTCATATGCAATTGGAAGCACTTGACATTATCCTTCCAGAAATCATGTGTTATTGTTTGATTGTTGATTGTTGGTTGTTCAAAAATAAGAGAGTCTTGAATAGGTTGTGCTTGATAGAAATCACCACAAAATATGATGTCAATGTTCCCAAAGTATTTTGTTTGGACATGTTTTATGTTTCTGAGTCTATTGTCAATAGAATATAAGAACCGACTTCCAATCATCGAGATCTCATCTATGAAAGCTACTTGCAATTCTTGATATAGCTTTGATAAGTTGTCCAATACTTCTTTGCTCAGTGAGAACAGTTGAGACTTATTAAAAGGCATTAGCAATGCAGAATGGATTGTTGTTCCACCTGCATTATATGCAGCTTTTCCTGTGTATGCTAATATTAGACCTTTTGGTTTCATAGGATCAGTTGTGTTTTGTGAATCATAAATTCGTATAAGCATTTGGAAAATCGCTTTTGCTGTGAGCGTTTTACCTACACCTGCTCCACCTATAATAAAAAGGTAAATTGGTTCCTTGGGGTTTTTTTTTTTTTTAACTGCAATGTCTTTTACAATTGCTTGTTGTTCTTTGTTCAAGATTCTTCTAAGTTTGTAATATTCATTGTTCTCCATTAAAAATGGATGGGCAGTAATTTGAAATCCAAGATTGATTTTTTTCTTCATTTCAAATTGTTTTGGAAATTGCAAGTCCGATTGCAAATCATATTCCTCATAATGGGAATTGTTCTCTTGGTTTTGCATATTCATTTCGTTAGTATTCAAAGAACTAATTTTCTCATTTGTTGCAGTCTCTAAATCACCCCATGTTGGATTGATGTTATATGTAAATTTCGCTTCATTAACTTGAATTGTTTTTTCATGTAATGTATATGCAGAGAGCCATGTAGGTAATTCTTGTTTCAATGCATCTTCACAATTTTCAAATGGCATATATAACAATAATTTCTCTCGACAAAAGTTTTCAATATCATTGTGTTTGTTATATTTGACAAATCGTATAACATTTGGTTTTTTCCTTTTAGATATGGGTTTGCCATTTTTCTTGTAATTTGATACAAATTCTGCAAGGCAGATTTTGCTAATGGAACTTGGTCGTCCAATGTAGTAGTCAACAATGGAATGACACATAACATCTTCTGAATCATCAGGTTCTTGTTTCAAAAGAATAGGCGGTTTAAGCATAAACGTGCGTTCATCAACTGGGGACGTGTTCACAAATATACATTCCCTTGAACTAGAATTCAATGGCAATGAAAGTGCTATATGCACTGCTTGTTGAGCTGACATTTGCTGTAGATTGAGTAATGTATTTCCAAGTTTACGAATCATTTGCATAGCATCAATTTCATCTTTCTGATGCTCTTTCCGTATTCTTCTAAATGCATTTGTCATAGACTTGTCAATTTTGGTCATATATGAACTACAATATGATGCTGCAGCATATGCATTTAGCACAAATTGTGCATCTGTATTTGCATTCCATAAAGCAGGGATACCGTTTGCAAAACTGTTATTCCAAATGTGAGAAGGTTTTCGTTTCAGGAAAATTGTTGGTTGCTTTACTGTATGTTGTAATAGTTCTATGTACTCATTTTGTAGTAGGCCTATTTCTAGGAGGAAATCGTCATGTGTTGTTGAATCATTGTAGTTTGTTTGCTCCAAGAATGCAAAAAACGATATTGATTTCTCTACAATTTTTTTTATTTTTTGCATTGGTTGGTTCAATGATCAATGTTGATTTCATTGGTGGCATGGGGAAGTTGTATCTACAATTTGAATTTTTTCGCTTCTTACAACTTTTTGTATGGTGATGTTTATGCAATTTAGCAACATCTGGCTCCAAATGATCTGTATTACAAGTGATGTAATTGTCAAGAAACTTCTCAATTTCTGAGTTGCTTTCTTTTCCATATATTGGAGGATTCTCTATCCATAACAGTCCATGTTCATGTTCAGTTCCTCTATTTTGGAATTCTGTTACAAAATAGTAATCAGATATTTTTCCAAAGAATGTAGTATCTTGAGATATCAATCACTTTATAGCATTAATTCTATGTCTATAGTATTGGCTACATGTGACTGGATATTTTCTTATAAGGTAGTCAATGTCATCATCTTCTAATATATCAATAGCATTTTTATTTGCTTTATTTCTAAACAATGTGACAAGTGTATCTACTAATGGTTTCCATCGATGTTATGCACTTGTGAATGTCACAAAGAAAGTTAGAGGGCCCAGTTGTCGTAGCATTGCAAATATGTTTTTCCTAATTTGTTCCAAATGGTCAGAAGATATGGGAATGTTTTTGAAATCTATGTATCTAATGTCAGACTTCAATAACTTTTCCAAATTTGCTCGATACTTGACATCTTTTGCTAATATTTTCCTGCCTTTTAGTTGTCCTTTTCTTATTCGCACCCATATGCAAGAAAGCACTTTATCAATTATTATTCGCATTGTGTTGAAAAACAAATTTTTTGTATGATATTGGAAGTCACCACTTGCTTGTAACAATTCCCATTGTACAATTTTTTGGTAACTAAACCTATTAGTGATGTCATGATCACGTGCATCGCCATAAAATAATGTTGGAAAGTTCATTTCTTCTGCATATTTGTCCTTGAAGATGCCTAATGGTCGTTGTCCTTCAGCAGGGGCTACTTCAATAATCTTGTCTTGCAGATCGTAGATGCGTTGTGATTCTATTAATCCATGCACCAATGTTTCAGTAGGTGTTTCATTATTTGCATCACTATCTGTATCACTTTCATTGTCACTATTTGAATTTTGTACAATGTATTCATTATCCTCTTGTAAAACATGGGCCCAATTCTCATTTATACAAATGTTGCTAGCTTTATAAAGACTTCTAGAACATAGTTCGTTCAATGCCTTCATGACAATAATCAGACGTACTTTACCTGTTTGGTATGCATTTTTGTATTGCAATCGTCTTTTCAATGCAACTGCAATTGTCATTGTATCATTTAGATATTGTGGCAATGCTTTTTGCACAATGTCCATATGAACTGGTACATTGATAATTGATCCTGTTAAGCCAATTTGTGACCGTCTATGTCCCCATTGTCTGATTTGTGCAAATGCAATTCTCAATGACACAAGTCTTTCTTCTAGGTCTGAAAGTATATTTACAGTTGGCAATGAAATGTTACGTCTTATTTGTTCAAGTGCTGCAAATTGTGGTAGCTTTCCATTCTCGAGTGCTTTCTTGCAAGAAACACATATGTTTTCATTGCTAAAGGTCCTATTGTTCAACGTCAAATTCATATGCTTTTCTTGCAAATCTGTAGTGAAGAACCTAATATTTTTTGCAAAATGCAATTTGTTGCAAACTGCACATGTATTCCTAGGCGTGTCTTCAACTTTTTCCATATAAATTTGTATTGCATTTTTCTTTCTTGACTTCTTATTAGAAAATGGTTTTTTGCATTTGTCATTGCATTTGCGTTTTGTACGTATGAATTGCTTTAGCTTGTGATAATTCAGCCTACAATCCTTAGTTGGTTGCATTTGCTCTAAATGACATGCTATCTCAAATGCAATATTATTGCTAAAATGTACTTGAGATATACATTGCTCTTTTTCTAGTACATGCTCATGATGCAATTGATTACAAACATCATTTGCTTCCATGCACAATTGTTGAGAATTGTGAACATATTCTTGTATCATTGCATGATAGTGAATATGTGATGTATTTGTCATGAATGACAAGATGTTAACAATATCATTGCATCTCGAATAAGCGCAACTGTACTTGACAAAGCTATTAGTAACAGAGGACCATACTTGGATATTGACTTTGAATATGACAGATACCCATTGTAGACAAAATGGTCTGCCTTCCACTTGTCCTTTTTCATATGGCATTGCCATATTTATAAGATATTGTTGCCAGTTGCTATTCATTGTATAGTGTATCGCATCAACTACTAGGTATTGCTCTAAACAATGCAATGCCTCTTGATTCTTATGCATAACTGCATTGCAAAAAGATTGCACAATGTAAAGTCGCAAACACTCTGCATTGAATTCTGTTGCTACTAAATAGCAAATTGCATTAAAGAGACTGTCACCACAATTAGATGTCACTTGCTTTGCAATTGTTAGTCCATTTAAAAGCATATTATTTGCAATGTGCATCCAATTTCTTTCAATATCTTTGCAAATAGGTGATAGGTAGATATTAGACTGGTTGCAAATGAAAATTGGAAACTTTTGGTAAACCAATGGTTCATAATGACCACTAACAGGATTTGCATCGTGAAAGAGAATGCAATACAGAATTGCATTTTCATGTTGATTAAAGAGCAAATATCTCATTTTTATTGTCAATGACCAAACTGCAATTGATATATCTAGCCATTTAGCTAGCCAACGTATGCAAAAGGTATCACCCCATAAACCTCATTTAGACTCCTTTATATTTGTAGATGCAGAATAACGCATTTTATGAAGATATGTACCAATATCATTAACACCATGTAACTCGTATAGGAACTCAATTGCTAGTTCATATTGATATGACTGTATTGCTTCAACGTCATTGTTCTTTAAGCAAAAAAGAAAGTGGTCTATTAACCCATTTCGCAATTCATTTGAAGTATAACGAAAATGTAGAAGCATTTCGAACGAGTCAAATAGACAATCTCCTACAGTATATGAAAATGCATTTAGTCTAAAAAGACCATTTCTTTTTAATACAATATCAATGTTCTCAGGCAAAATGCATTGCAATCTGAATTTGTAATTGTCAACATCTATTATTTCTTCCATCATTTGCAATTGCTTACCAGAGTTGGCTTTTGCAATTGTCTTGTACAGCTTTGCAAAAAATATTAATGAAGTTAGCAAAAACTGAACATGATTGTTTTGAACAAAATGTATGTATATTAAAAAAATAGGCTATTGCATTATCTTGGTAAACAAATATCAAATTTCTAGCAACAAGCCATATTTATAAATAACAAAGAAATTGAAAATGGAAACAATGCAAAGACATAATGAAAAAAATGGAGCATAATTCTAAGAATATTTGTGCAAGTTAACAAAAGGGAACAATCGAAACACAAAATGAAGTTAACAAAAGGAAGCAATGGAAACACAAAATGAACAAATGCAACAGAACTTTAAGAATATTTCTGAAAGTTAACATCATTGTCAATTGCATTTGTCAAATAAAATAACCATGAGGCTATTTATGAGTTTTACATAAGTGGTGCACCAATTCAACTGTCAAAATATAAAAAGTATCGTCTCTGATTTGTGCTAGATTGCAACTCCAACATATTCCAAGGTAAAAAGTTTCCTGCTATTCGTTATCAGACTATGGTTATACTATATGGATCTAAACAGAATTCAAGGATCAAGGAACGCAAACAAGGCATTGAGAACCAGATATGAGTAGTGCATAAGCGTACTTCCATAACGCTTCTCAAGAAGATCCATCATTATGGGACGCTGCAGGTATGATCCATATAAATGATGAACATGTAATATGTTCAAAGGACAGCTTTGGCAAACACAGCAACAATCTGCCTAAGCAAATTGTCCCAAGACTGTTGGCAATTGTGGCATGTGAAAGAAGATGCCCAAAAATTACAGATCTTTGATGATTCACAAATTGTGGTGAATTGGATGAATGGAACAAATTCATTGGATAATTATAAACTTCAACCTATATTTCAGGAGATTCGACTTGCTTAAACAGAGTATTTAACACATTATGTTTGAACATGTTTACAAAGACAGGAACATGGAAACTGATGGACTGTCAAAAGCAAGATTACACTTGGTAGCATGAGCTTGGGTCATTCAACAGAGAGTGGAAGGAGAGCTGATGGAATGTCTTTTAAATGTCAATATCTATATGTATAATTTTTTATGGCACTGTTTATGAACATATCTAGGACCTAATTCTTTATGAGACAAAACTGGTTTCAAACCTGTGATGTATGTCAGAATGACCATGACAGGGCTGTCATATTGACATTTTTGAAAACTGGTTATGAAGCAACATATCTTCTCAGCCATACTTTTATCACTTCCTATGCTTAAGCATATCTCTATATCTATATTTTTTTATGGGACTGTTTATGGACATATCTAGGAGCTAATTTCTTATGAGATAAAACTGGCTTCAAAGCTCTGATATATGTTAGAATGACTATGATAGGGCTGTCATATTGACATTTTTGAAAACTGTTTATGAAGCAAGATATGTTCCCAGCAATACTTTTATCACTTCCTATGCTTAAGGATATCTGTGAAATGCAGAAACATATATAATAAATGTAATTTTGTTTTCATAATAAAATAATTTTTTCTCTCTGAGCAGAATAAGGTAGTTAAACATCATATCAGAAGCAATCTGGTTATAAGTAGCTAACATGAGATTTTAATCTAAGGTTTAAATAGACAAAATGTCTTGATACATCATTATACGGAGCTAGTTGCATGCATTACTCAACTTCTACTTGTTGGGATCATCTCAAATAATATTATTGTTATGATTATAACAATTGATAATATTAATATTAATATTAATGTAAACACAGAATAAACAATGACAATTTCAGATTTGAATTCCAATATAATTGAATGAGAGAAAAAATATAAATGACTGAATACAGCTTAAATATCTATATTTTTTAAAACAATCACAGAGTAACTCGACTATAAATCTAGAGTAACTGAACCATAAACCTACACAATGCAAAAATTAAAAGCCTAACAAATTCACAAAAAGCAATTAATAGAAAAATTGACAAAAAGCAATTAGTCGAATAACACCGTACCTGGAACAAAGCCGACCGTTCAAATTCCTTCTCGTCTAGACCATATTCATGCACAACAGAGCCTGTACCAAGAACCATAGCTTCACCTAGGTCATCTCGGCCCAAATGACAAGGAAGTCACATGGTGCTCGAAACTAACATTTACGGGAATTTCCATAAAACCCATGCAGGTAAGAGAAACCCTCAGTATCATGGAAAAGCTTATAATTTTCGCAAACGAAACATTTCATCCAATATATAAACAACAACAAACGAACAACATCTAGTACCAATATAGCAAACCTTCAATTCAGCACTTCTTAACAAAGCAAATGAACTTAACACTAACTAAATGAACTTAACAGAGTTGTTAACAAAGCAACCTTCCGTTCTAGGAGTAATATCAGAGTCGAATATTCATACATCCATAACAGAATTACAAACTTAAAGAAACATTATGGACCAAAGTAAACATACACATAAATTATACGAGCGAAAAACCTTGAATACACGCCTAAGATAGGAAACCGTGCAGTTACAAAACAGACTGCAATCTTCAATATTTTAACATTTCAAACAGTTCAAAAACCCCAATTTATTTAGATCTTCATGTGCAAAAACAGTTCAAACTACAAAAGACTACCACTCAATCTGTACCAAGAACCATAGCTTCACCCAGGTCGTCTCGACCCAAATGATAAGGAAGTCACATGGTGGTTGAAACCGACATTTACAGAAATTTCCATAAAACCCATGCAGGTAAGAGAAACCCAGAGTATCACGGCAGGCAGCAACCGCATTGTGTTTTCACCGCAGACAATACAACAAATACAAACGAAAAATCGCACAGATTGCAGAGCTAAACAACCAAGTAACAATAATAACCCAAAGGGCGCGAACAGGGTATAACCCAAGCCAAGTAACTTTCCAGGATCTCGAGCAGGGACAGTTGTCCGCCGATAAGACCACCACAGCACATGCTGTAACCCAAGTCAATTGTAAATCAATCTGAATTTATTGCCAAATCAATTGTATACTGTCCGATTCATACGAGCGTTACACATCCGCTTGGGAGTCACGGGACCACGTGCCCTTCACCTCGAACGATGCGAAGCGCGTAATAAGACCCCAAATCCTTTCCACCCCCAAAAACCTTGGTTCGACTTAGGTTATATCGCAAATATAATAAAAAATCGCGTCGGTCAACCCAAAGTCAGCGATCTATCGATCACATATAGTCCCCAGCAGGGATCATGGAGTAACTGGACTATAAACCTAGAGTAACTGGACCATAAACCTACACAATGCAAAAATTAAAACCCTAACAAATTGACAAAAAGCAAGTAATACAAAAATTGACAAAAAGCAATTAGTAGAATAACACCGTACCTGCAACGAAGCCGAGCGTTCGAATTCCTTCTCGTCTAGACCATATTCATGCACAACCCAGCCTGTGCCAGTACCATGAGAAAATGTGAAAATGACGAAATTGGTTAACGAAGTCTGCACACAAAACCCTCAGTATTCAACCAGAATGCCATTAACTTATAATGCTCAAATAACCATGGACTGTTGCATGCAGGTAACAGAAACCCTCAGTATTTAACCAGAATGCCATTAACTTATAATGCAGTAGCCGAACTTAACCTCTAAACAATACAACCAAGAATCACAGCTTCACGCAGACATTTACCCAAATTTCCATAAAACCCATGCAACTAAGACAAACCCTCAGTATTCAACCAGAATGCCATTAACTTATAATGCTCAAATAACCATGGACTCTTGCATGCAAGTAACAGAAACCCTCAGTATTTAACCAGAATGCCATTAACTTATAATGCAGTAGCCGAACTTAACCTCTAAACAATACAGTAGCCGAACTTACCAAAGCGACAGCACACAGTCGAGGGATACAAGCCGCACCTGGAACAACAGAACCGCAACCAAACGTTTGCGATAGAGTTAACCGAGCAGGCAGGAACCGCATTGTGTTTTCACCGCAGACAATACAACAAATACAAAGGAAAAATCGCAGAGACCGCAGAGCTAAACAACCAAGTAACAATAATAATCCAAATGCCATTAACTTATAATGCAGTAGCCGAACTTAACCTCTAAACAATACAACTAAGAATCACAGCTTCACGCAGACATTTACCGAAATTTCCATAAAACCCATGCAGCTAAGACAAACCCTCAGTATTCAACCAGAATGCCATTAACTTATAATGCTCAAATAACCATGGACTCTTGCATGCAGGTAACAGCAACCCTCAGAGCAGGCAGGAACCGCATTGTGTTTTCACCGCAGACAATACAACAAATAGAAAGGAAAAATCGCACAGACCGCAGAGCTAAACAACCAAGTAACAATAACAACCCAAAGGCCGCGAACAGGGTAAAACCCAAATAACCATGGACTCTTGCATGCAGGTAACAGAAACCCTCAGTATTTAACCAGAATGCCATACAGTAGCCGAACTTACCAAAGCCACACCCAGCAGGCAGGAACCCCACCGCAGACGAAAAATCGCACAGACTGCAGAGCTAAACAAGCAAGTAACAATACCCGAGCAAGCAGGAACTCCACCGCAGACGAAAAATCGCACAGACTGCAGAGCTAAACAAGCAAGTAACAATACCAACACAAAGGCCGCGAAGACAGTAAAACCCAAAGGCCGCGAAGACACTAAAACCCAAGCCGAACTTTCCAGCATCTCGAGGAGCAATAGTTGGCCACCGATGAGACCACCACAGCGCATGCCGACCACAGCTAAGACAAACCCTCAGTATTCAACCAGAATGCCATTAACTTATAATGCTCAAATAACCATGGACTCTTGCATGCAGGTAAGAGAAAACCTCAGTATTTAACCAGAAGACAAACCCTCAGTATTCACAATAATAATCCAAATGTCATTAACTTATAATGCAGTAGCTGAACTTAACCTCTAAACAATAAAACTAAGAATCATAGCTTCACGCAGACATTTACCGAAATTTGCATAAAACCCATGCAGCTAAGACAAACCCTCAGTATTCAACCAGAATGCCATTAACTTATAATGCTCAAATAACCATGGACTCTTGCATGCAGGTAACAGAGCAGGGAGGAACCGCATTGTGTTTTCACCGCAGACAATAGAACAAATAGAAAGGAAAAATCACACAGACCGCAGAGCTAAACAACCAAGTAACCATAATAACCCAAAGGCCGCGAACAATGTAAAACCCAAATAGCAATGGACTCTTGCATGCAGGTAACAGAAACCCTCAGTATTTAACCAGAATGCCATACAGTAGCCGAACTTACCAAAGCCACACCGAGCAGACAGGAACCCCACCGCAGACGAAAAATCGCACAGACTGCAGAGCTAAACAAGCAAGTAACAATACCCGAGCAGGCAGGAACTCCACCGCAGACGAAAAATCGCACAGACTGCAGAGCTAAACAAGCAAGTAACAATACCAACCCAAAGGCCGCGAAGACAGTAAAACCCAAAGGCCGCGAAGACAGTAAAACCCAAGCCGAACTTTCCAGCATCTCGAGGAGGAACAGCTGGCCGCCGATGAGACCACCACAGCGCATGCCGACCACAGCTAAGACAAACCCCCAGTATTCAACCAGAATGCCATTAACTTATAATGCTCAAATAACCATGGACTCTTGCATGCAGGTAAGAGAAACCCTCAGTATTTAACCAGAAGACAAACCCTCAGTATTCAACCAGAATGCCATTAACTTATAATGCTCAAATAACCATCGACTCTTGCATGCAGGCCACACAGTAGCCGAACTTACCAAAGCCACACCGAGCAGGCAGGAACTCCACCGCAGACGAAAAATCGCACAGACTGCAGAGCTAAACAAGCAACTAACAATACCCGAGCAGGCAGGAACTCCACCGCAGACGAAAAATCGCACAGACTGCAGAGCTAAACAAGCAAGTAACAATACCAACCCAAATGCCGCGAAGACAGTAAAACCCAAGCCGAACTTTCCAGCATCTCGAGGAGGGACACCTGGCCGCCGATCAGACCACCAGAGCGCATGCAACCACGTGCCCTTCACGCGCGCCACGTGCCATTCACCTCGAACGATGCGAAGCGCGTAATAAGACCCCCAATCCTTTCCGCCCCCTAAACCTTGGTTCGACTTAGGATATATGGCAAATATATCCAAAAATCGCGTCGGTCAACCCAAAGTCAGCGATCTATCGATCGCTTATAGTCCCCGGCAGGGACTAATAAGACGGATTGGCTCACGGGAACTAGAACTAGCGAATGAGGGATACACACATATTGATTCTGAGGTGTTAATTGAGGTTGTAGAGTGGGTGATTGATGCTAGTCACAACCGAGGAAAATATAATCAATATATGTATACTGTGGACATTTATTGGCATCTCAATTTTTTCTTGGTAAGGTTTTACTCTACAAAAATACAATCAGAGAGGACATGCTTTTCTCCCTAGATCATATACAAATACAACTGGCCACTATGGATCAAAGACTTAGACACATTGAAAAGCACATGGGCATCCTTCCAAAAAGGTTTTCTTATCTTGGCAACAATAAGGAGCTCATCCAAGTGGAAACCACTGACTTTGATCACTCCTTTGATGGATTTTTCTATTATTTTATTTATTTTTATGTGTCATTTTTATATGTTTCAGTTTACTTATAGACCATAGAGGCCTAATTACTTTTTCTAAATTTAAATATAGTTGATAGGGTTAGTTTTCTAAAATTAAACTCTTTTGAAAAGACTGGAATTTTGAATATGATTAGAGCTATCCTCAAGGGCTGTAAGTGGCTGCCCGGCCCACATGCCATCTCAAACTTCATGCTCACTCCATTGAGGATATAGGTTTTACTTTATTATTTAATAAATAAATATTTGTTTATATTAGTTAGTTTAGTTTTTTAAAATTAATTTAAAAAAATATTAAAAAAATAAAATAATTTTTTCAAGTAATGATTTAAATATATAAAAAGTATGGTTGTATAATAGAATAAGAATAAAAAATTAATTTAAATACTTATAAGATAACTATACAAATATAAATTCATGTTAACTTTGGATCTATCAAATGTTTAGAGAGATCCTTTATTTTTATACATCTCTTTTATTTTAAACAATATATTAATAAAAATATTTTAATCATCTCTCACTAAGCATGGAAGGAATTCTCATACATCTGACATTGAAATATTTTACTCAACATGTTTATTGAAATATTTTATTTATGATCCACATTGTCCATATTATTATTTTTAATTATTAATATATTTTTAAATACACTTCCTTGTTGGGAAGTAGAAAGAATCATGAATTACATATCTCTTTATATATTTTTTTTGTTATTACTATTTATAACTTTGTTAGTAATTATTATTTTAATATTTTTAAATGTACGGTTACTACACAACATCTCTATATTGGCTTGTAGAGTACCTCTATGCACTTAGTTTTTTGGTCTATTTTAAGATTAGTCTAAATTTATTAACCTCATATTTATCAAATTTAGAAATCGATCAAATCTCTTGAGATGCAAAACCTCAAAAAGATATATATATATATATATATATATATAAATATATAATATATCTTATTTTTTTCAAATAGCTTATATCAATATTTCTATATTTTTTATTTTTTAAACTACATATATTAACACAAAATCTTCTCTTTCATAAAATATAGATGAAATAACATTTTTACACATATTCTTAAATTTTACAAAGTGTCTCATAAATACCTTCATTAAGTAAATTTTCCATCATTCCCTTACATATAGATCAAATAACTTTTTCACTCTTTTCCATAGATTTTGTGAAACCTCTAAATCCTCATTTAAATGCAATATTTTTTTGACTCTTTTTTTTAAGATTCTAACAAGTTTGTAGTTATGGAAATAGTGGTGTACACTTTTCTATGACTTTTGGAAAACTTCAAAACTTCATTTACATGTAATATTTATTAATTTTTTTTTTATATAGATTTTAGAAAATATTTAATTACATAAATATATATGTTTATTTTGAAATAGTTTTTTAAAATTTTTGTTTTGAATTAAAAAAATAAAAAATAAAATTAAGTAAATAAGTAAAATTTAATAAAGTGTATATATATTTTTTCCTGTCATAAAGAGATTAAATTGAATTCTTACTTTAATCTGAGTAGTTAATGAAATTTTCCTTAATGAAATTTTCTTTTATTTGAACAAATGTATTTTTAATCTTAGTAATTAATGAAATTTTCTTTTATTATTTTATTTTAACCATAACAGGTTCGTAATCAAAACACCCAAAAAATAAAAATAAAACAAAACTGACCAAAAAAACAAAACTGGATACAAAATTTTAATTTTCATAAAATATATTTCTGGAGAAATTAAATAACAATATAAATTTGTTTTTATGAAATTAAATAACAATATAAATTTGTTTTTATGAAATTTCCACAATGTCTAATTTTTAAGGAGTTGTCTTTTGGGGTGACGGAATCCGGCGAAAGAAATTAAGGTTAAATCTTGATTTGTTGCAGTTAAAATGTTTTTTTAACTGCATATTTGGATTCAGCACCCTGAAAAACCCCTCGGACACTTTCATTGTGCAGAAACTAGCTATCAAACTTGCGATTCCAATAAATTCCTGCCAGATTTCGACCGGAAAAACCCGCCAAATTTTTTTTCAAAAAATCGCGTTATAGACAACTGCAATTTTTAATGTATAGAGATCGATAACTGACTGAAATGTCATCGTCAACTGTCATCGTCAACTACTCTTGTTTAAGCAGATCGTAATATTTACGGAGATTCGATTCCGATCTCTTTTAAAAAGTAGTAATATTTTTATATTTTATATACATGTATATCGCTGTGTAGTCGCTATCGTTCCAGAATAGGTTACTTGCGTTTGTTTTACTTCACTAATGAGAGTACATGATACCATCGATGCACCATGTCATCCTCCACCTTACGCCTGCTGCGATGTGCATAACTTCCATACCTAGGTTAGCACGATTAATGATATCAGCCTAAGTGTTAATTACACGGCCTGTCAACTACAGATTGGTTGAAATTGAATCCATTTAGGTTGAAAGCCATAGTGTTTATGTTTAGAGTGGTAAACCAGATACCTGCTACGGGCCTAGAGCGGTGAACCAGATACCTGCTATGGGCGAAGCAGCTAAGAAGAGCCTAGAGCGGTGAACCAGATACCTGCTATGGGCGAAGCAGCTAAGAAGAAATGTAAAGAAGAAATGTAAAGAACAGGATTTGTTGAAACTAGCATATTGGAAGATCAATTGGCCGAAATAATCCTGAGCAGCCACAATATTGTAGATTTCTTCCTTCTGACCAAATTTGTAACCTATATTTGCGAACTGATTCTCAGTAGTTTCCCTGGTCAAACTGGAAGTTACCAAAGAACCCTGCATAGCACTGAATAGCACTGAATAGAGAGATTAGGTAATGGCAACACCATGTGGACTAAGCTGCTCACCTGCGGGTCGCGGATTCTACTTGCCCGGGGTAGAGGCCAAAAGAGGGGCTCCTCTCTGTACACTGTTAGGAAGATCATTGATCTCATTTTGTGGGAGTTTGACAGCGACTCAAAGTCGTCGTCCTCTTGGAAGGAGATTGCGAGGATGCCTTCATCGTTGTGCCAAGTTTTTCAGAGGAATTCATATTTTGATTCGTTTAAGTGCGTAGGTGTGGGGGATTGCATGTGCTTCACCTCTGACAGATGTATGGATAAAGCTGTTTACTATTTAAGCGAGGAGACCTGGAGTTGGCTTCCAATGCCCAAACCTATAGATAAACGGTATGGGTACCCTCGTGTTATGACCTTTAAACCTAGGCACGATATGCAGGTCGGGTGAGGCCTAGCCTGGCCCTTTATAATGGTTTTGTGCTACTTTAACATAGAACTTGTCTGTCAGTGATTTTGTATGAGTTTAATGGAGTATCATACTGTATGACGGTGCTTGGCCTCTGAGTTGGCATCTCGTATAAGGGTTTTTATTTCATTCTGGTTATTTAAATTATGGCCGTGCTGGATAAGCATAATGCCACTAAGTTAATGATTAGCTTAGTGGTCTCTTCTTATTTATGGAATATTATGTTTTTTAATCTAACAAAAAAAGTTTGATAAAAAATAATATAAATGAATGATTGATTTAAAGAGTTGTTTTTAGTGTAATTTTTTGGAGATTTTGGTGACGGAATTCGGCAGAAAAAATTGAGGTTAAATCTTAATTTGTATTATTTAAAATGGGTTTTTAACTGCATATTTGGATTCAGCACCCTGAAAAACCCTTGGGACGCTTTGATTGTGCAGAAATTAGCTATCAAACTTGCGATTTCATTAAATTGCTGCTGGATTTTGACCCGAAAAACCCACCGGAAAAGCTTCGAAAAAGTCTCTTTAAAGACAACTCCCAATTAAATTAGTAAACAAAATGCCATTAAAACTAGAAGATAAAGATAAAACACTTACATTATGCCAATTTGAGAGATTTTATAAGCTTTCCAACATAGATTACCTCTTAATATTTGAAAATGGCCTTTTATGGTGTAAGATGAATGTTGTTTTGGATTTTAATGGTTAGAAAACCGTAATCATAATTCTATAAATTTATTGCAAGAATATTCTATTAATTGTAATCATAATTTTATAAATGTATTGCATAAATATTATGCTCATTATTATAGAGTAGAGATGTTTGATATTTTGGAAAGTGAAAATCACTTACTATATATATTAATTGTTGTACCCTTTTATGAATTTCATTATAAATGCCAATCAATCAAGAGATAGTTGCACCCAATATGGAAATGAACATTCCTATCCGTAGAGTGATAAAAAACAAAATGATACAAATGTTTGAGTTTGAATTGGGGGAAGAATGTAAATGGATTTGAATGAGAACCAAGAGAGCTATATCAATTGCAAGAAATATTGAATCCCAAATAAAGTTGGCATATTCAAATAGGGTGTGGATAAATTCCAATCATTCAAGTAGGAAAATACCTCAAACACAAGTCTTACCAATACAAATACATATGCATGTTTAACCGAAAGACCAAATGAGGGTCTTCTGGTCAATAAGTGCCAAGGATAGAGATCTTTGCTATCTCCATAGTGCATTTTTTGGCAACTACACTAAATAACCAAAAAGAGAGAGTCTCATACTATGGATACTCTTGTCATGTCAATAATGCAATTTTTGAGACCCCTCTTTAAGTAAGACCCAAAATTCTACTTACACCCTTTGGCAACATCTGGTAACACTTTCACTGTTATCATGGAAGAGTAACAGTTTATTGCTACTCTTCCCTATGCAACATCTAATGAAATTGCTAATTTAACACTCTAAGAAAAATAAAAATAAACAAATTACTTATACATCATAAAAATACCACTTCCCATATATTTAGGGTATATTTATCACTACGACACCAGCTAAAACACTAGAATTATGTGTGAGAGATGTGACATTGCCTTGATTGTTAATTTTAAATCTTAATAGCTTAAGAAATCTCAGAAGTTCCTAAATTATATCTAAGTAATCAAATTAACAATTAACTTTGTTGACGGACATTATTTCAGTTTCATTAGAACTTTTAAGAGATTTGACATTGCCTTGATTGTTAATTTTAAAGCTTCATAGCTTAAGAAATCTCAAAAGTTCCTAAATTACATCTAAGTAATCGAAATAACGATTAATTTTGTTGCCGGACATTAATTCAGTTTCATAAAAACTTTTATTATGCATAAGCATATGTCACTCCTTATGCAGTGACATATATGATTCAATTTTTTATATTATTAACGTTAGCTTGTTTCATAGATTTTTTTGGCAAGACAACTTACATTTGCTGCAAAATCTGAAATGTGTAACATCAAATTCTTGGCTTAGCCTTGCCCCTGGTGCTTTTGGCTGGGGGTTAGAATTTCAAAATAGAACTAACCGTCAAATTTGAGGGTTTTGAGAACCCAAATGTGTAACATCAAATTCTTGGCTTAGCCTTGCCCCTGGTGCTTTTGGCTGGGGGTTAGAATTTCAAAATAGAACTAACCGTCAAATTTGAGGGTTTTGAGAACCCAACCCCTTTTCATTGTTGGTGTTAAACAATGAAATTGGATTTCAAAAACATAAACTTGATTCTATACGCAGCGCTGGAAGGAATGGAAGAAGGTTATATTGTAAAAAAAATAATGAAATTAGATTTCAGAAACATAATATTGATTCTCTATGAAATGGTCATCCGAATGATTTATCGTATTCATAACTCTTATATGACTGTAATGTTATGCATCTCTGAATTTAAGCATGAATTCTTCATTTTGGTTTACGTACTAATTTGATGTGCATATACGTGATATTTTAGAACTTCCAAATCGGACTGAATAAAACACATATTTTAAATAATTGAATGACTCAAAATTTAAGCTTATTATTTGGATTTTATAATTTATTTAGTGTAATATTATAAAATACAAAAGTGTTATAGATAAATAGTTTTGTTCATTGGAATTTCTTAAAATTTTGCAATACAATTTTAAGATATTTTGTTGTTTAAAATACATTTTTCAGTGCATAAATAGATTAAGCACCCTTAAAAACTATTAGGGCACTAGAATTATGCAGATTAAACAATTTAAACTCAAATTTTGATTAAAATTAACGAGAAAAATAATAGTAAAAAAAGTGAGTTAGTCTATAAATTAAACTACTGCATTAATAATAATAATAATAATGGTTGCCTCCCTTTCTTGGATATTCTTATATCTCAGAATATTACATAAAATAATATTTAATAATAATTTCGGACAAAATAAACTTAGGTGAAGAATGTGTTCAGGAATGGGTTTAGTGAGATTATAGAAAAACTTTACGGTAACGATTTTGGCTCAGGGTTAAAGGAGAAAGAATGCTCGTGTGTCTATCCTGTCAGATCTGGACAAACAGTTTCTTTAGGGGATTTTGATATGGTAAATATTTAATAATAATAATAATAATAATAATAATATGGTTGTCTCCCTTTCCTGGATATTCTTATATCTCGGAATAAAGATGGCTTTCTCTCCCACTCTGTGTTCCGAAAGAAAGCACATACTGAGCAGTATCTTCATGCCGATTCCCATCATTTCCCTGCTCAAAAGTTTGGTGTTCTTAACACCCTCGCTACTCGTGCCCTTAGGATCTCTGATTGTGAGAGCTTTGATAAGGAGAGATCACATATCCTTAATGTCTTTGTGGAGAATGGATATAGTAGACACCTGGGTCAGAAGGCTTTCCATAAGCCAAAAGAGCGTCGTCCAGGTGTCCATCTTCCCTATGTTCAAGGAACCACAGACAAGATTGCTCGGATCCTTAAAAGGTATGATATTCCCTCAACCTTTAGGCCCCTCAACACCATTCTCAAATCCCTCCGATCGGTGAAAGATCTCGTTAACCCTAAAGACATGAAGGGTGTCTACTTGATCCCTTGTTCTTGTGGGACCCCCTATATCGGGGAAATAGGGCGCTCCATCCGTCAAAGGATCTGTGAACATGCGGCCGACCTATGTGATAACCCCAGACTATGTAAATGTGAAAATCTACTGTGGTAAAAGACAGTAAAACAGTTGTTGTTATGTTTTTAAAAGAACAAAACCGTGACAAACTATTTTATTAAAGTAATTTAAATATTTTCTTGAAATGCTGGCAGCCTCTAGGAGGTGGATTTAAAAGAAAGTGATCAGTTATAATAACTGATGGGAACTACCTCCCAAAAATAGGAAAAGTCCTGGCTGTAGGGGGAAGCTCTGTGCTGTGTGGACAGGCAGAGGAGACCTTTTCCAAGAAGAGGAAAAAGGGAAAAAGACAAGGAAAAAGACTGGTTAAGTCTGGTTAGGACCAGATAACCAAGCACAGAGTGCAAAAAAAATCTTGCTGAGGGCTTGAGGTCTGCAAGATGGCTCGGGGGGAGACTTCCATCTGAGAGATGGATCTCATGGCTCGGTGGAAGAGCTTAAACAAAGAACAGGTGACCTGCTTGAGAAACTATTCCTGACTCGGGTGAATCAGGTACGGTTTCAAGTACTGAGTCCCTGATTGAATATAAATATACAGTGGAACTTATAGCAAGTAAATATGGATTATATTTCATTTTCCTAGATGCTGTTAATGTATATACAGTGAATTTACAGGTAGTAAATAAAGGATTATGTATCATAAATCTAGACACTGTTATTAGATACAACGCACCTACAGTAGGGTTTCATTACCCTAAACACTGTTACAAATTGCTTAAACGACTGCACAGGGTAGTTTTAAGCGAAAGGGCAGCCTATAACTCGAGAGGCATAGTCAGAGAAACTAGCCGTGTACTGGTCACAGAATGAGAAGGGCAGTGGCCCAAGTAAACCGACTAGTGAATAGTAAACCTGATAAATCAACCTCGTCCGAGAGACGGAGGCGCTGTGTAGTGTCGGAACAGCGATAATGGAATGAACAAGTGCGGAGTTCTTTAGAATAAACAAAACAGATATTAAACATGATTGACAGAACGAGTATGGAACGCTCGAGCCTGAGCAACGAGCGCCGACTATGGTCGGTATTACTCGTCAACGAAAAAGGAAATAACCTCAAAGCAATCATAGTATTGATTGTTAGCATGAATAGAAAACAAATAGGTTATTCCGGATTGGAAGATTAATGTAAATACTGGGTAAATATAGAATCAGAACTACATTTCATTCCTGTACCTTAGTAATATTAAACTGCAGATGTTTAATAATGCACAAGTAAAGAAAAACAGAATCGAAAACCCATTACAGAAAACTCTGTATATAATGCTTAAGAGGAGCAGCTCTGTATACACTTATATTTACGGCATTGTATAAAGGAAACAGATGCATGATACGTATGTTCTATTTAACCGAGGCATCTGGCCTGAGTCTAACAAGACGAGGACAAGCATAACAACACCAGATGGATGCCTCGAAACGGTAAACAAACCCTAAGCAAATTCATGAATCTGTTACCATTAAGTTGAGCGGAACCGTGGTAAATAAACAAACCATCAATCACTGTTCTGAGAAATTATAAACACACAGAGTATATTCATGGAGTGCGTGAATCATTTGTTACCCTGAAAACATAGGCAATGTAACAGTCTCGCAATTATACAACAAAATATAGCACCCAGGTGGTGAAATAATGCAAAAAGTAACCACTGTGCATTCATTAATACAAAGAACCTCCAATCAGAGTATAAATCCGACAGACCAGGTCTGTGCTTACGGCCGGACCCAATGTCTTGTAATATATATCAGAAAATATCAAAACCAAAGTTACGCATGCCACAAGGGCAGTATTATAAACTAATGAAACCGTAAGTGCGTGCTGTAGCACTCCACCATGAATAAAACTTAACAGTGTGGGTCACAGAACTCAACCAGACATTAAGAGGTACCGAATGCCACCGTGAGGGTTCTCTGTGGAGAAATACCTCGGCTTCGAAGCAAGGAAAACCTCGCTCGAACAGTGGTCTGCAATCAAGCCATAACAGAATCTGTTCAAAATCATGGACTTTGAACCCTCATTTGCAGAGCAAGACATGTTGAGGGTTGAGGACTTACCGTGTCCGCCAAGGAGGGTCAAACCTTCGAGCTTAGCCACCATGGCTCTGGCTGAGAGGGTTGCATAACCCAGTTGCACGCCCTGACCACAAAATAGAACAACATCATAAGAATTCATCACATTTGACCGAGAACCGTAATGATTTCTGTAAACCTCAAATAACAAGGGTCAATACCTGTAAGGGCGTGTTGATGTGCACTGTGCAGCCTTCGGAGAAGAGGAAGGAGGCAGACAAAACGCCGGTGATATCGAACCAGGAAAGAAACACAGAAGCAGAGCTGGAAGAGTCGAGAAACAAATGAACCCTGAGTCGGCCAAAAAGAATTTTATATGATGGCTTAAACCCTCGGAAGCTTTCCAACCCTCCGATCCAAGCGAGCCATCGTGACCGTCCATCCAAGGTGGGAAAGTATAGCGGGAACGCCGAGAAAGCTGTGACCGAGGAGTCACATGGCTGAAGGGATGGGTCATGCCACCTGCCATGGTGAGGGCCAAAGACATTAAGGCGACGGGTGAGTTGGCACCTGCAGAGACTGCGGTCGGACCAACAAACCCCGCGCCGCATTAAAACAAATTGCATAGTAGGTAAATCAACGGCTGGAAGCCGTTATGGTCCACGCATGTTTAAATCTCATATGACAGCGCAAAACATATAACATAACATGTGTATACAAGTTAAACGATGACAAGATGTGAGCCAGCTCACGGTACAAATCATGGTATAAATTATGTGTACAATATGTTTCCATACGCTATGTAGCTGGGGCATGTAGCCATGTATAGTACGTAAGTCATATTGGTAATAGATTATGTATATGGTTATACATTGGAATTTTTTTTTTTTTTTATGTGTATTGATAAAAGGGTGTGACAAATTGGTATCAGAGCCCAGCTTCAACACTGTGGCCTCAAGCAAAACATACTTCACTGTGCAGAAGCATACACCATGCATACATATGTAAGTTAATAATTACTTAACTGTTGTTCTGTCTATTTAGGGGTGAAATACAGACTTACAACAGCTAACAGTTAAGCCAGATAGGGGACGAAATGCAAGGACCCGACAGTAACCCTCGGGAGAACCCAGAACTGTGGGTACAGTTGGGTGAGGAAACACGAAGTACCAACCTTGCAATCCTGGAAACTGTTCAGGAGTTGAAAAATGAGATGGCACGGTTGCGAGAAGACAATGCACGTTTGACAGTTGAACAAGAAAGGATTCTGAAGAGTTTGTCGGACAGGCAAAATCCACCTCTATCTAACCCCAGTGCGGAACAGCAGAGGATGACAGAAGAACAAAACTATCAGATGGAACCTGAAAATTCAGAAGGCAAAGAGGATCATTCTGACAATGTACCAGAGCAGCAGACTTCAAAACGTCAGAGAATGGAGCTGCAGGGGGAATTTCAAAAAATTAAACCCCCACATTTTGATGGCGAACAGGAAGAAGCAGCTGAAGCTTGGTTAATAAATATGAATAAATATTTTCAGTTGTACGAATATGATCATAACTTGAAGGCGAGATTAGCTATCTTCCAGTTACAAGGTAAGGCAACCTTGTGGTGGGAGGAAATCAAGATTATCAAGGGGGTAAGTGAACGGACCATTACCTGGGAGAAGTTTCAGAAATACTTCAAAGAAAGGTATCTGACTGAACGCTTCTACGATGAAAAGGCAAGAGAATTCCATGATTTAAGATTGGGACAGCAGACAATGGACGAGTTCATTAATCGCTTTACTTCTCTGCTACGTTATGTGCCTTATATCAAGGAGGAGAAAGCCAAGGTCCAAAGGTTTGTGAGCAGTTTACCTTCATATATAAGGGAGAGGATTGAGTTTGACAATCCTAGGACCATGGATGAGGCTATTCGTAAAGCAAGGATCTGTTACCAGCAGAATAAACAGAAAGGAGATACTTCAAACAAAAAGTGGAATGAAAGAAAGAGTAGTCGGATGGTTGGAAACAGCAAGGGAGGTCGCAGCAGTGGAAGTAAGGGAGCTGGTAAAGGATTAAATAGTAGATCTGTTGCAAAGAATGCGCCCCGATCTAGGCCAATGAGTGAGTCTAGAGTAAGTGAGCAGCCTATTAGACCAGAAGGTGAGGGGATGACCAGACCCGCAGTTCAATGCTGGGGCTGTGGAGGACCTCACTATGTTAAAAACTGCCCACAGCGAAAGGGGACAGACCAGATATCCCAAATTCATGAAGCATCGACCGTTGGGGACGTGGCACGCAGTGTACCCAGAATTAATGCAGCCTTGGAGGACCGCCAAGCGGAGTACCAGCCATCTATGGTTGAATTTGAAGGTAAAATTTCAAACCTTTCTATAGCTGTTCTTATTGATCCAGGAGCTACTTTAAGTTATGTTAGCCCAAAGATAGTAGAACAATGTAAATTGCAATCTGAAAAGTTCAGGAATCCGTGGCTGGTCCAATTAGCTACAGGAGCCAAGAGACGAGTCTTGGCCAAGGTAAATAATTGTTCTTTAACTATAGCAGGACAGCCAATAGTAGCAGATTTAAATGTACTACCGTTGGGTTCATATGATATCCTGATTGGGATGGATTGGCTGGAAAAACACTGGTCCTTAGTGAATTGCAAGACAAAAACCATCTACTATAAGGATGACCATGGAGAGCAGCAGGAGTTACAAGGAATCAAACATCCTGTACAGATTCGACCCATTACAACATCTCAGTTAGCTAAATGCATCAAGAAGAAATGTCAAATCTATGCTATTCAGGTGGGTTACGCAAATCAGAAGGATAAAACTGCCATGCTGGGCAACATTCCGGTGGTACAAGAATTTGCAGATGTTTTTCCTGAGGAGGTACCGGGATTACCACCTAAAAGGGATGTGGACTTCACCATTGAATTGATTCCGGGAGCAGCACCCGTGTCACGGGCACCATACCGAATGAGCGTGCCAGAGCTAACAGAATTAAAAATGCAACTGCAGGAGCTGTTAGATAAAAATTACATCCGTCCCAGTGTATCACCTTGGGGAGCCCCAGTGTTATTCGTCAAAAAGAAAGATGGAACTTTCCGGATGTGTATTGATTATCGTCAGCTGAATAAGCTCACGATCAAAAATAAATATCCTTTGCCTCGGATCGACGAACTTTTTGATCAGGTGAAGGGAGCGACGGTATTCTCTAAGATCGATCTGCGATCTGGTTATCATCAGATCAGAATTAAAGAGGAGGATATCGCTAAGACAGCTTTCAGAACGCGGTATGGCCATTATGAATTCGTGGTGCTACCTTTTGGTCTGACCAATGCACCTGCTACCTTCATGTGTTTGATGAACAGTGTGTTTCACAGATTCTTAGACAAATTTGTGTTGATATTCATAGATGATATTCTGATTTATTCCCGATCAAGAAAGGAGCATGAGGAACACCTAAGATTGGTGTTGCAAACTTTGCGAGAACATCAATTGTATGCAAAGTTTAGTAAGTGTGATTTCTTCAAGGAGGAGATACAATACTTAGGCCATGTAATCACAAAGGAAGGAATTGCAGTAGACCCTGAGAAAATCAGAACTATAATGGAGTGGCCCATACCAAAGGACGTGGCAGATATTAGGTCCTTTATGGGGCTAGCGGGTTATTATAGAAGATTTTTTGAAGGCTTTTCTAGGGTAGCATACCCTATCACCTCCTTACAAAAGAAGGGAAAAGTATTTAAGTGGACCTCAGAATGTCAGAAGAGCTTTGAACAGCTCAAGCACTTACTTACCACCGCACCCATATTGAGTATAGCTGATCCTAATAAGGATTACGTGGTCTGCACTGACGCAAGTAAAGAAGGCGTGGGAGGAGTGTTGATGCAAGAAGGAAGAGTCATTGCATACGAATCAAGGAAGCTGAAGGAACATGAGCAGAAATACTCTGCTTACGACCTGGAGCTGGCAGCTGTTATCCATGCACTGAAAATGTGGCGACACTACCTTTTGGGAAGGAAGTTTCTGTTGTTAACAGACCACCACAGCTTAACAAACTATTTCAGTCAACCCACCTTGAATACGAGACAAGCTCGATGGGCTGATTTCTTAAGCGGGTTTGATTTTGAAATTAAGCATTTAAAAGGGAAGGAGAACCGGGTAGCTGATGCTTTGAGTCGAAAAGTACAATGCGTGTGCAAGATTTCGGTTAGTGAATGGCAGAGTACCCTACTTAAAAGGATAAAAACAACAGCTGATCAAGATGCTGTTTACCAGCAAATTAAACAGCAAGTACAGCAATTTTCTGGTAAGGAAACACAACAGGGGTATGAGCTGGATGATGCCGGAATGCTGTATTTTAACAAAAAGCTGTATGTACCCAATGAAGATAATCTTAAGAAGCTGATTCTGGATGAATTTCATATCAGCCATTATACCGGGCACCCGGGTTACCAGAAAATGGTTACCGCACTTCGGAAAGAATATTACTGGCCAAAAATGAAGAAGGAGGTAGCTGAGTACCTAGCGCGATGTCTAGAGTGTCAACAGATTAAGGCAGAACATTTGCATCCAGCAGGGTTGCTACAACCCTTACCCATTCCAGAATGGAAATGGGAGACTATCTCCATGGATTTTATAACCGGATTGCCTCGAACGAAGAAAAATAATGATTCCATTATGGTGGTAGTGGATAAGTTAAGTAAGGCAGCACACTTCATACCTGTGCAATCAACGTATAAGGCTGTGCAAATTGCTCATATTTTCATGCAAAATGTATTCAAATTGCATGGACTTCCGAAGGTAATTATCTCTGATCGTGATGTTAAGTTCACATCAACCTTTTGGAGGACATTGTTTGCTGAACTGGGAACACAGCTGAACTTTAGCACAGCTTATCATCCCCAAACAGATGGCCAAACGGAACGAGTGAATCAGGTTGTGGAGGACATGCTGAGAGCATGTGTTATGATGAAGCCAACCCAATGGGAGGAATATCTCCACCTGGTCGAATTCGCATATAACAATGGGTATCATTCCTCAACACAGTTGAGTCCTTTTGAGGTCATGTATGGGCGGAAGTGCCGCACACCCTCAAGTTGGGGTGGACCTGAGGATAGGTTACGAATTGGTCCTGAAATGCTCAAAGAAATGGAAGATACGGTAAAGAAAGTGCGTACCAACTTAAAAGCCGCTCAGGACAGACAGAAAAGTTTTGCTGATCGAAAGAGAAGGTTCAAAGAATTTCAAGTTGGGGACCATGTGTTTGTAAGAATTCAACCTAGAAGGAGTACCTTACAGTGGAGCGGATGTGCCAAGCTAGCACCTCGCTATTTTGGACCCTTTCAAGTCTTGGCAAGAGTGGGGCCAGTAGCTTATCAACTCGCTCTACCAAGCCATATTAAGATCCACAATGTTTTTCACGTATCCGTATTAAAACAATACGTTTACGATCCTAAACATGTGATTCAATGGCAGAATGTTCGGGTAAGAACTAATCTGATCATGTTAGGTAAGCTTTGTTCTTAAACAAGAAATAACTAAATCTGTTGTTGATTGCAGGTTGAGCCGGAAGGCGAGGTTCTGGTTGAACCACTGACCATTCTCGACCGGAGAGAAGTGCAGCTGCGGAAACGGGTTATTTCCCAAGCTAAGGTACAATGGCAGCATTATGGGCCTGAAGAGGCCACTTGGGAGGATGAGGAACTCCTTAGAGAAGCTTACCCGAATTTGTTTAAGGGAGACAGACATCGGGACGATGTCCAATCTCAGGAGGGGGAGATGTGATAACCCCAGACTATGTAAATGTGAAAATCTACTGTGGTAAAAGACAGTAAAACAGTTGTTGTTATGTTTTTAAAAGAACAAAACTGTGACAAACTATTTTATTAAAGTAATTTAAATATTTTCTTGAAATGCTGGCAACCTCTAGGAGGTGGATTTAAAAGAAAGTGATCAGTTATAATAACTGATGGGAACTACCTCCCAAAAACAGGAAAAGTCCTGGCTGTAGGGGGAAGCTCTGTGCTGTGTGGACAGGCAGAGGAGACCTTTTCCAAGAAGAGGAAAAAGGGAAAAAGACAAGGAAAAAGACTGGTTAAGTCTGGTTAGGACCAGATAACCAAGCACAGAGTGCAAAAAAAATCTTGCTGAGGGCTTGAGGTCTGCAAGATGGCTCGGGGGGAGACTTCCGTCTGAGAGATGGATCTCATGGCTGGGTGGAAGAGCTTAAACAAAGAACAGGTGACCTGCTTGAGAAACTATTCCTGACTCGGGTGAATCAGGTACAGTTTCAAGTATTGAGTCCCTGATTGAATATAAATATACAGTGGAACTTATAGCAAGTAAATATGGATTATACTTCATTTTCCTAGATGTTGTTAATGTATATAAAGTGAATTTACAGGTAGTAAATAAAGGATTATGTATCATAAATCTAGACACTGTTATTAGATACAGCGCACCTACAGTAGGGTTTCATTACCCTAAACACTGTTACAAATTTCTTAAACGACTGCACAGGGTAGTTTTAAGCGAAAGGGCAGCCTATAACTCGAGAGGCATAGTCAGAGAAACTAGCCGTGTACTGGTCACAGAATGAGAAGGGCAGTGGCCCAAGTAAACCGACTAGTGAATAGTAAACCTGATAAATCAACCTCGTCCGAGAGACGGAGGCGCTGTGTAGTGTCGGAAGAGCGATAATGGAATGAACAAGTGCGGAGTTCTTTAGAATAAACAAAACAGATATTAAACATGATTGACAGAACGAGTATGGAACGCTCGAGCCTGAGCAACGAGCGCCGACTATGGTCGGTATTACTCGTCAACGAAAAAGGAAATAACCTCAAAGCAATCATAGTATTGATTGTTAGCATGAATAGAAAACAAATAGGTTATTCCGGATTGGAAGATTAATGTAAATACTGGGTAAATATAGAATCAGAACTACATTTCATTCCTGTACCTTAGTAATATTAAACTGCAGATGTTTAATAATGCACAAGTAAAGAAAAACCGAATCGAAAACCCATTACAGAAAACTCTGTATATAATGCTTAAGAGGAGCAGCTCTGTATACACTTATATTTACGGCATTGTATAAAGGAAACAGATGCATGATACGTATGTTCTATTTAACCGAGGCATCTGGCCTGAGTCTAACAAGACGAGGACAAGCATAACAACACCAGATGGATGCCTCGAAACGGTAAACAAACCCTAAGCAAACTCATGAATCTGTTACCATTAGGTTGAGCGGAACCGTGGTAAATAAACAAACCATAAATCACTGTTCTGAGAAATTATAAACACACAGAGTATATTCATGGAGTGCGTGAATCATTTGTTACCATGAAAACATAGGAAATGTAACAGTCTCGCAATTATACAACAAAATATAGCACCCAGGTGGTGAAATAATGCAAAAATTAACCACTGTGCATTCATTAATACAAAGAACCTCCAATCAGAGTATAAATCCGACAGACCAGGTCTGTGCTTACGGCCGGACCCAATGTCTTGTAATATATATAAGAAAATATCAAAACCAAAGTTACGCATGCCACAAGGGCAGTATTATAAACTAATGAAACCGTAAGTGCGTGCTGTAGCACTCCACCATGAATAAAACTTAACAGTGTGGGTCACAAAACTCAACCAGACATTAAGAGGTACCGAATGCCACCGTGAGGGTTCTCTGTGGAGAAATACCTCGGCTTCGAAGCAAGGAAAACCTCGCTCAAACAGTGGTCTGCAATCAAGCCATAACATAATCTGTTCAAAATCACGGACCTTGAATCCTCATTTGCAGAGCAAGACATGTTGAGGGTTGAGGACTTACCGTGTCCGTCAAGGAGGGTCAAACCTTCGAGCTTAGCCACCATGGCTCTGGCTGAGAGGGTTGCATAACCCAGTTGCACGCCCTGACCACAAAATAGAACAACATCATAAGAATTCATCACATTTGACCGAGAACCGTAATGATTTCTGTAAACCTCAAATAACAAGGGTCAATACCTGTAAGGGCGTGTTGATGTGCACTGTGCAGCCTTCGGAGAAGAGGAAGGAGGCAGACAAAACGCCGGTGATATCGAACCAGGAAAGAAACACAGAAGCAGAGCTGGAAGAGCCGAGAAACAAATGAACCCTGAGTCGACCAAAAAGAATTTTATATGATGGCTTAAACCCTCGGAAGCTTTCCAACCCTCCGATCCAAGCGAGCCATCGTGACCGTCCATCCAAGGCGGGAAAGTATAGCGGGAACGCCGAGAAAGCTGTGACCGAGGAGTCACATGGCTGAAGGGATGGGTCATGCCACCTGCCGTGGTGAGGGCCAAAGACATTAAGGCGACGGGTGAGTTGGCACCTGCAGAGACTGTGGTCAGACCAACAAACCCCGCGCCGCATTAAAACAAACTGCATAGTAGGTAAATCAACGGCTGGAAGCCGCTATGGTCCACGCATGTTTAAATCTCATATGACAGCGCAAAACATATAACATAACATGTGTATACAAGTTAAACGATGACAAGATGTGAGCCAGCTCACGGTACAAATCATGGTATAAATTATGTGTACAATATGTTTCCATACGCTATGTAGTTGGGACATGTAGCCATGTATAGTACGTAAGTCATATTGGTAATAGATTATGTATATGGTTATACATTGGAATTTTTTTTTTTTTTTTATGTGTATTGATAAAAGGGTGTGACAACCTAAGACATGGGAGATCCAAGTCTTCAGCATTAGCTGAGCATGTGGAAAAGACCAAGCATCAGGTGTGTATTGAGGAGGCCAAGGTTGTTGCCAAAGTTGCTCAGTTCCACCATCGTAAATTGAGGGAAGCTATTGAGATTGAAAAGAAGCCGAGCAATCTCAATAGAGATGATGGCTGGAAAATGAGTAGGTGCTCGATTCCAGCATTCTCTTCTTAGTCGGTTTTTCTGCCCCCTCCTTTTTTTTTTCATCCTAATTTTATAATTTTAGTTAGAATATATATGTATATATGCAACATTAACAATATTTTATAAATAATTTAATTAAATAAATAAATTACCTTATTTAATCTAACCTTTGAATTATTCTATTTATTTATATAGTATTTTATCCTAACTTTATAATTTTTATTATAATATATATAAATTATATATATATATATATATATATATATATATATATATATATATATATATATATATATATATATTTGATTATTAATAAATAAACTATTAAATTACTTTTTTAAACTAACCATTATAAATTATTATTAAATTAATAAATGAAAATTTTCAACCTATTATTATGTGATATATATATATATATATATATATATATATATATATATATATATATATAATAATAATTATTAAATAATTTAAGTAAATAAATAAATTATCTTTTTAATCTAACCATTAAAATTATTTTATTAATCCTAACTTTGATCTTAATAACCTAATATTATAACTTTAATTAGAATATATATATATATATATATATATATATATATATATATATATATATATATATATAATAAATTAAATAAAAATAAATTACTTCTTTAACCAACCATTAAAATTATTTTATATATTTTTAACTAATTTTCATAAATAATAATAATTAAAAATAAACTAACCATTAAAATACTCGTCACTTAACAACCTAATATTATGATTTTAATTAATATATATAAAATAATTATGAATTAATTTAAATAAATAAATAAATTATTATTATTATTATTATTTTAACTAAGCATTGCAATTTTTTTTACTTATTAATCCTAACTTTTATCTTATTAATTAATTTAAATAAATAAATAATTTTTTTTTAAACCAACCATTAATATTAATTTATTTATGTATTTTTACCTAATTTAACTTATTTCCATAAATAATATTAAGATAAATAATAATAAAAATAATAATAATATTAAATTAATAAATAATAATTAGACCTGGGTCCTAAGGTCAAAATTAGCCGTTAGTCAATTTAGCCATTGGAGACTTTGCTCAGACTATTTATCATGCTAAGCTGGATCTGTTTCTTCAACTTGTCCTAACGATGAACCACACTAGTTGGTTCGAAACGCGTCGACAAATGTCTGTCTACATGTGATTTATGCCGAAGTTATTTTTTCAACCATTATGGATCACAAAAACCTCAATTCAACTAATGGTAGAATATCATGAGTTTTTAATTTTGTTTAAACCAGAAAATCTCTTTAAACAAAATTAAAAACTCATGATAGGCATAGCATTTATAAGGTTTATATTTATATGATGTTGCTAGCTTTCACGTCGCGGTGGATCACCTGCTGCTCACATTCCTCGTGGAGGTACAGAAGAGCCGAGGCGACGCCCGAGACAATGTTGTATCTCTTCTTCCAATCCAGAAATCGTACCGAATCATCACCATTAAAAATATGTTTGTCCAGGCTGCCGTTGGGCATGCATTCATAAACCATCATCAACCGCCCCTTTTCATGGCACCACCCCAGCAGCGGCACCAAGTTTTTGTGCCGAAGGCGATTGATAATGCTGATCTCTGATATAAATTCGTCTGTACCTCCTTTGGAGTCCTTGGCCATGTGTTTTATAGCCACCACAATTTTTAATTTTGTTTAAAGAGATTTGTTGGTGTATAAATATAATTTTATGAACATATGGCAAGAATCGCCACAAGGGTGGTGCCACCAGGGGTGAATCGGCCTGATGGCTCTGATGTTCATAAAATTATATTTATACACTAGCAAATCTCTTTAAAAAAAATTAAAAACTCATGATAGCCATAGTATTTATAAGGTCAATTTGAAGGGCGGATACGACATCCGGGCTTGGATTTTGTACGATGGAAAAAGGAAAAAACTGGATGTGCACGTCGCAAACGAGTCTGATCCGATGCCGTCGAAGCCGGTCATCTCCTCCATCATCGATCTGTGCAGCGACGTTCTTGAGGAGGAGGCTTATTTCGGCTTTAAGGCCTCCACTGGCAAAGAGACGAAGCTCAACTATGTGAAATCATGGAATTTCACAATCTGGGAATTTGAACCGTCACAAAATCAGTGGGCACTAATTATTGGGCTTACAGTCTTGTTCATCGCTTTGTTGACGATTACAGAGATTATAGTGCTCCTCAAGTGCTACAGTACGTCTCCTGTGGAAGTAGTGTTAAGCTCTATTTATTTCTTGAACAATTGCTGCCTACAATTATGGAATTTAAACTGCAGTCTTTCCTTAATTTATGGAAACCAACTGCAGTAATTTCCTTAAGTTAAGGAAATCAACTGCAGTTAATAAATTTATTGTTGGGAGCCACTGAAGTGGTCCATTACTCCATCTGGAGTTCTCTACCTTGATCTGTGGAACACCTGACACATAGCCATCAGAAGCTTGATGGAAGCTTTGGCTATAAATTTATCCGTTTGGTCCCCAAGCTAGCATCTCAATCCCCTTCAGTTTTTTACACCATCTAGCTGAGAGAGCATAGCTTGGAAGTGCCCTCAGATTTTCTGTATTCTTTTCTTTTGCTTGGATTGAAGCTGGAGTGCTGAAGAAAAGAAGCAAGTGGACTGTGGTTTGCATCAAGAACATCACCAATGGCTGGAGGTAATTTATTTTCTAGGCATTAAGTTTTAACGATTCTTTGAGTTTTCCGCATACATAATCGTTGCTAAAGACTATCATTTGGTATCAGAGCCTAGGTTTATTTATCTCTGCCTTGGTTGGATTCAAATACTTTGAAGTGATTTGATTTGAACCGTATACAGAAAATTATTTTCATTTATTCGACTGAATGTCTGAGCACTGTAACTGAATTTATTAAGAAAACAGTCATCCCGCAACACAAACATATCTCGCATTTGGCTATAGGGCGAAATGTTTTTGGAAGACCGATTGATTATTCATGCGATTTTAGTGGTTGTGTGAGACCGAAATTATGCTTTATACCCGAGATTTGAATTCGAATGAGGCGGGTTGTGCATTCGATTGATCTGTTTCACGACAAGGGTTTAGCCAATTTCCTCGCTCTCTTTGTAGATTAATGCCCATATATAGAAGTTAAGAGACATCCTTTCTGGAGGAAAATATTTCCATGGAAGAAAAACTGTCACAACTAAGGTACTTTCATATTAAAACTAAAAGTTAATTAAAGGAATTTTGTTAGCGACTCTGGATGGTAGACGTATAATTGAAATAGTCCTTTTCAGAAACCAACTATCGTAAAGTGTGGGGTAAATCTTTTCTTTCACTTGAGAGTAAAACCTGCTGTCAAATATGTACATATGGTATAAAATTTGAGGTCAATCTATCCACTGTGAGTCTTAATTATGATGAAACATCGAAGTTTATTAATTATTATTCTTGGGATCTGGAAAGGCAGAAAATAGCATTAACTTAGTCCAGGGTTCAATTCTTCTAATCTCAAACGGCAATAAGGAGTCTACGGCAGCTGAAGCGTATGATTGTACGCCAGGGTGCAGAATATTTACGCAGTGTAGGGTTATTGCCAGTTTTTTAGTCGCCATTAGTTCAGGGTTTGAATTTTTTAATCTTGATCGATAAAATCAATTAAACGACAGCTGAAGTGTATAATTATACTCAAGTGTGAATATATTGAAGATGTACTAATTATAGAGGCTATTGCCAGTCATTGCTCGCGCTTAGTCGAGGGTTCGATTCTCGTAATCTCATACAAAGCTTACCGCTCTTATCCAATGCAACTTTGGTTTTGGAATTACCTCTTCGTTTTTGTTTTAAAATTTTGAAATTCTGGTAAGGAAAATGATAAATTTATGTGGTTTCAGTTATGCTGTTATATTCTATAATATTATGCTATGTGTACGGCTTGCTTTTCTGTGCTACTCCCAGAAAAGTGCTAGACTGCCTTTATTAATAGAACTGTGTTACTTTTCTATGGTGCAGTACTAGCCTTCAGTTATCGCTACATATTTTTTTTTGGTTTATTATATGTATATTTCAATGTTATGTGTTGCATTGGGATTGAATTTGTTGTGCATGGTTATGTTGTTATTCTTTGTATGTATGGACTTTAAAAGCAACAATATGTAAGCGGAGGATGAGATATACTTGGATTCCCCTTCAGGACATCATGAGATGATGTCATTTAAGTGGCATTCAAGTTTTGGACGCTTGATGTATTAGCTGATTGTGTGTAGAAAAATGCTTCAGTGGATTAGATAAACTTGTTATGTGGTTATTTGGTTTTTGTTGTACTATTTTAATATAACAAAAAAAAAATGATTTGTTAGTATGATTTTTCTTTTTTGTAAAATAACTGTTCATCGCAGCTCATGAATATTTTATTACAGTTATATGGAGTTTATTTAAAATGTCATTTTGACTTACTCCTTTCAGTAAACCTTATTTTTCTCTATGGTTAAGTTTTGTTTATGCAACAAAATTAATGTCTAGTGATCCATATAATTTTAATTAATTAGAGAATGGCCACACAATCTTTAATTAGATAAAATTATATATTTGGATTGGTTAGATCACATAAAGATTATTTAGACATTAAATTGTAATTAATTAGACTAAATATAATAAATTTTATCCCACAGGAATTTTTATTATATTTATGTAATTAATTAGGATAAAATTTCATAACCTACCCACAGGAGTTATGAATTAATAAGTTTTATCATAAAGTTTTATTGAATCTGTTTGAATTGAAAATTTAGCCCACAGGCAATTTTTATGTCATTAGATTCAATTTTTGAGCATGATTTACATTGGTAAAACATGAAAGTTTATTAAGCCTCAATTTTAACATAAGCATGTGATTTTTTTTTTAATTTTGATGCAGTAGTACAACCTGCAAATTTCTCTGAAATTCGTTGTGACATTCCCGAACTTAAGGGAGATAACTATAAGATTTGGAAGGAGAGGATTCTCCTTCATTTAGGGTGGATGGACATAGATTATGCTATTAGGAAAGATGAACCATCGGCACTCACTAATACCAGCACTGCAGCGGACATCACGCTTTATGAACGATGGGAGCGATCCAATCGTCTAAGCATGATGTTCATTAAGACTAAAATTTCAGCTGGTATTCGTGGTTCCGTTGATCAGCATGAAAAGGTCCGAGACTTGTTGAAGGCCATTGATGATCAATTCGTCACTTCAGACAAGGCACTAGCAAGCACCCTAATCATGAAGTTCTCATCCCTAAGGCTCACCAGTGTGAAAGGTGTGCGCGAGCACATCATGCAGATGAGGGACACTGTGGCTCATATTTTTATATTTATTTTAAATTCTGATATTTGTTTGTTCTATTGACACGCTCTGTTGTGTTATCGACATTTCGTAATTATGTCAAAATTTAATTACCTGGCGCATACAATATATCTGGTCGTTTCTTAGTTGAGACAAAGCTTACCGCTCTTATCCAATGCAACTTTGGTTAATTTTCTTGATCTTCATGAAGTTTTTGTGGACTAAGAACAATATGTTTCCCCAAAATATCAACTATTTTAATTATATGGTTTTCATTAAAAATGAATTTAAGGTTTATTTATTTGAGAAAGAAATTCCTGGTGTCATTTGAAGTAATACTAATATTTATCGCAGTTTTTACTCATATAGTTTTCTTGTATGAAATTTATTAAAATGTCAATTTGACATATTCATTTTACCAAACATTATTTTTCTCTCTGGTTAAGTTTTGTTTATGCAACAAAAATAATGTCTAGTGATCACTTGGATTCCCCTTCAGGACATCATGAGATGATGTCATTTAAGTGGCATTCAAGTTTTGGACGCTTGATGTATTAGCTGATTGTGTGTAGAAAAATGCTTCAGTGGATTAGATAAACTTGTTATGTGGTTATTTGGTTTTTGTTGTACTATTTTAATATAACAAAAAAATAAAAGATTTGTTAGTATGATTTTTCTTTTTTGTAAAATAACTGTTCATTGCCGCTCATGAATATTTTATTAAAGTTATATGGAGTTTATTTAAAATGTCATTTTGACTTACTCCTTTCAGTAAACCTTATTTTTCTCTCTGGTAAAGTTTTGTTTATGAAACAAAATTAATGTCTAGTGATCCATATAATTTTAATTAATTAGAGAACAGCCGCAGCATCTTTAATTAAATAAAATTATATATTTTGATTGGTTAGATCACATAAAGATTATTTAGACATTAAATTGTAATTAATTAGACTAAATATAATAAATTTTATCCCACAGGAATTTTTATTATATTTATGTAATTAATTAGGATAAAATTTCATAACCTACCCACATGAGTTATGAATTAATAAGTTTTATCATAAAGTTTTATTGAATCTGTTTGAATTGAAAATTTAGCCCATAGGCAATTTTTATGTCATTAGATTCAATTTTTGAGCATGATTTACATTGGTAAAACATGAAAGTTTATTAAGCCTCAATTTTAACATAAGCATGTGATTTTTTTTTAATTTTGATGCAGTAGTACAACCTGCAAATTTCTCTGAAATTCGTTGTGACATTCCCAAACTTAAGGGAGATAACTATAAGATTTGGAAGGAGAGGATTCTCCTTCATTTAGGGTGGATGGACATAGATTATGCTATTAGGAAAGATGAACCATCGGCACTCACTAATACCAGCACTGCAGCGGACATCACGCTTTATGAACGATGGGAGCGATCCAATCGTCTAAGCATGATGTTCATTAAGACTAAAATTTCAGCTGGTATTCTTCGTTCCGTTGATCAGCATGAAAAGGTTCGAGACTTGTTGAAGGCCATTGATGATCAATTCGTCACTTTAGACAAGGCACTAGCAAGCACCCTAATCATGAAGTTCTCATCCCTAAGGCTCACCAGTGTGAAAGGTGTGCGCGAGCACATCATGCAGATGAGGGACACTGTGGCTCAATTGAAGAAACTCGAGGTTGATATATCAGAGTCCTTCCTAGTGCACTACATCCTGAACACTCTTCCGCACCAATATGGACCTTTCAAAATCTCATACAACACACATAAGGATAAATGGTCAATTAATGAACTCATGACCATGTGTGTTCAAGAGGAAGAGAGACTGGTGATGGAACTGGGAGAGAGTGCAATGCTGACAACGCGTGGAAAGGGAAAATCTCAAGCCAATCGGAAAGGGAAGGGTAAAGTACCTCCCCAAGCCGATATCAAGAAGGATTCCAAGTGTTTCTTCTGTAAAAAGAAGGGACACATGAAGAAGGAATGCGCCAAATTTCAGAAATGGCTTGCGGACAAAGGTAATTTAATCTCATTTGTTTGTTATGAATCTAATATGGTTAACGTTAATATTAAAACATGGTGGATTGATTCTGGATCAACAATTCACATTTCGAATTCCTTGCAGGGTTTGCAAAACCTAAGGAAGCCAGTGGGAAGTGAGCAAAGCATCTTATCAGGAAACAAGATGGGCTCGCATGTGGAAGCTATAGGAACATGTTATTTAACTTTAAGTAGTGGTTTTGTTTTGGAATTAGAAAGGACCTTTTATGTTCCAAGTTTTTCTAGAAACTTGATTTCAGTTTCAAGGCTTGTACCTTTTGGATATTCCTTAAACTTTTCAGAAAAATCTTTCAGTCTATTCTATAAATCTGATTATGTTGGGAATGGTATTTTGTCTAATGGTCTTTACTGCATTAATTTACAAAACAATGTCACTTATGATTCAATGCATGTTCACACTGGCACTAAAAGATGTGTTATTAATGAAGATTCCTCTAAATTATGGCACCGGAGACTAGGTCATATCTCCATAGATAGAATTAAAATATTGGTAAATGAAAGAATACTTAATACTCTAGATTTTACTGATTTTGAGACTTGTGTGGACTGCCTAAAGGGAAAGCAGACCAACAAGTCAAAGAAAGGTGCCAATAGGAGTTCAGATATATTAGAAATCATACATACTGATATATGTAGTCCATACATGGACTCACATGGTCAGAGATACTTCATCTCTTTTATAGATGATTACTCACGATATATGTATCTCTACATGCTTCATAAAAAGAGCGAAGCATTAGATGCCTTTAAGATCTTTAAGGCTGAAGTAGAGAAACAATGCGGCAAGCAAATTAAGATCGTGAGATCAGATAGAGGTGGAGAATATTATGGTAGATACATAGAAGATGGACAAGCACCTGGGCCATTTGCTAAATTTCTTCAAGAGCATGGGATCGTTGCCCAGTACACCATGCCTGGTTCACCCGACCAGAATGGTGTAGCAGAAAGAAGAAATCGAACATTATTGGACATGGTGCGGAGTATGCTTAGCAGCTCCAATCTTCCTAAATCCTTGTGGACTGAAGCACTTAAGACGTCAGTGTATATATTAAACCGAGTTCCAACCAAGGCGGTCCCTAAAACGCCATTTGAATTATGGAAAGGTTGGAAACCGAGTTTGCGACATATGCGCGTTTGGGGATGCTCGTCTGAAGTGAGAATTTATAATCCACAAGAGAAGAAGCTGGACCCAAGGACCATTAGTGGGTATTTCATTGGATATGCTGAAAGGTCCAAAGGTTACAGATTTTATTGTCCATCTCACAGCACTAGGATTGTGGAATCAAGAAATGCAAAGTTTCTTGAAAATGACTTGATCAGTGGGAGCGATCAAACCAGAAACATAGTTTCTGAGAAGGATCATTCAGAATATCAACCTTCCACTTCAAGTGATAGATTGGTTATTATTCATAGCACCCCTCAAGTACAAACTGGTGTTGAACAACCAATTGTTGAAGTTCCACAAGCTGCTGACAATATTCCAGTAGATCAAGGAGTTCAAGAGTTGCCAAGAACTTTTGAACAACAAGTTGAACCACATACTTCTCAGGAAGATTATGGTACAACATTAAGAAGATCTACTAGACCAAAGAGATCAACAATTCTTAATGATTATGTTGTGTATCTACAAGAATCTGACTACAACATTGGAGCCGAAAATGATCCCGAGTCATTTTCACAAGCCATGAGTTGCAAAGAATCAGAACTATGGTACAATGCCATGAAGGAAGAGATGAATTCCATAAAGAGTAACGAAGTCTGGGATCTTGTTGAGTTGCCTAATGGTGCAAAAGCCATTGGATGTAAATGGGTCTTTAAGAAAAAGAAAGACTCATTGGGCAACATTGAGAGATACAAGGCAAGAATTGTTGCTAAGGGATTCACTCAGAAAGAAGGAATCGACTACACGGAGACCTTTTCTCCTGTATCTAAGAAAGATTCCTTGCGTGTTATTATGGCATTAGTAGCCCATTTTGACTTAGAGTTACAACAAATGGATGTGAAAACAACTTTTCTTAATGGAGATCTAGAGGAGGAGGTTTACATGAAACAACCTGAAGGATTCCCCTTTAGTGATGGTGAGCAATTGATTTGCAAGCTCAAGAAGTCATTATATGGTTTAAAACAAGCATCCCGCCAATGGTATTTGAAATTCCATAATGTAATTTCTTCTTTTGGTTTTGTAGAAAACATTATGGATCAATGTATATACTTGAAAGTTAGTGGGAGTAAAATTTGTTTTCTTGTTTTATATGTGGATGACATTTTGCTAGCAACCAATGATAAGGGTTTGCTACATGAGGTGAAACAATTCCTCTCTAAAATTTTTGATATGAAGGATATGGGTGAGGCATCTTATGTCATTGGCATTAAGATCCATAGAGACAGATTTCGAGGCATCTTGGGTTTGTCACAGGAAACCTATATTAATAAAATTTTAGAGAGATTTCGGATGAAGGATTGTTCACCAAGTGTAGCTCCCATTGTGAAGGGTGATAGGTTCAATTTGAACCAATGCCCGAAGAACAACTTTGAAAGGGAACAAATGAAGAACATTCCATATGCTTCTGCTGTCGGAAGCCTAATGTATGCTCAAGTCTGCACAAGACCTGACATTGCATATGTTGTGGGAATGTTGGGACGATATCAGAGTGATCCAGGTTTAGACCACTGGAGAGCTGCAAAGAAAGTAATGAGGTACCTTCAAGGAACCAAAGACTACATGCTTATGTATAGACGGACGGACAACTTGGAAGTAATTGGCTACTCAAATTATGACTTTGCTGGATGTGTTGATTCACGCAAATCAACATCAGGTTACATTTTTATGATGGCCGGTGGAGCTGTATCATGGAGGAGTGCCAAGCAGACCTTGATTGCCACTTCCACTATGGAAGCCGAGTTCGTCTCCTGTTTTGAGGCTAGTTTACTTGGTGTATGGCTTAAGAGTTTCATTTCTGGGCTTAGAATTATGGATTCTATCTCTAAGCCATTGAGAATATATTGTGATAATTCAGCTGCTGTTTTTATGGCTAAAAACAACAAAAGTGGGAGTCAAAATAAACACATCGACATTAAGTATTTAGCTATAAGGGAACGTGTTAAAGAAAACAAATTGGTCATTGAGCACGTCAGCACTGAGTTGATGATCGCTGATCCTTTGACTAAGGGCATGCCACCATTTAAATTCAAGGATCATGTAATGAATATGGGACTTGGTTCCATTATGTAGTTTCTCATTGTATGGACAATGTTATTTTAATGAAATTCTTAATTATTGTGATGTTTTTTCTCATATTTATGTGCACTTTAAGTTGATTTCAGAAAATTCATTTAAGAAGGACCAAGAATAAACATAAGGTTTATTCATTAAGAAATTGTTGCCACATAAATTATAATAAGAATAAATACATAGTAATACATGGAAGATAATACTCGTTATTAGAGGACTTATCGCCATGATTCATGTATCTATTACTTAATACAGATTATCAATGGGTTTTAAGTTGAGACATTAATTTTGGGAGTATGGACCAAGTGGGAGAATGTTAAACTCTATTTATTTCTTGAACAATTGCTGCCTATAATTATTGAATTTAAACTGCAGCCTTTCCATAATTTATGGAAACCAACTGCAGTAATTTCCTTAAGTTAAGGAAATCAACTGCAGTTAATAAATTTATTGTTGGGAGCTACTGAAGTGGTCCATTACTCCATCTGGAGTTCTCTACCTTGATCTGTGGAACACCTGACACATAGCCATCAGAAGCTTGATGGAAGCTTGGCTATAAATTTATCTGTTTGGTCCCCAAGCTAGCATCTCAATCCCCTTCAGTTTTTTACACCATCTAGCTGAGAGAGCAGAGCTTGGAAGTGCCTTCAGATTTTCTGTATTCTTTTCTTTTGCTTGGATTGAAGCTGGAGTGCTGAAGTAAAGAAGCAAGTGGACTGTGGTTTGCATCAAGAACATCACCAATGGCTGGAGGTAATTTATTTTCTGGGCATTAAGTTTTAACGATTCTTTGAGTTTTCCGCATACATAATCGTTGCTAAAGACTATCAAGTAGCTCTCATATCGGGCGCCTTACAGAACATTCCGGGCCGGCTGCGAGAGTTCATATACAAAGACCTGAGGAAGGCCACTAATAACTTCAGTGCAGAAGTTGAGCTTTGCAAAGGCGGCTTCGTTTATTTTAGGAGTTAACGAAAGATCGTAACGATGAAAAACACCACAAAATACAGAAGATTGAAAGGCTTATTAGGGTAGACATGTGGCAGATGTGCTCAGCCTCTCAAAACCCATTTTTATGTAGCATTTCATCTCCCTAGCTGTTGCTGCCCTGATGTTAAAAAAATTAAGACCTTGATTCATCATTTTTCGTGGACTCTCTATCGAGGAGGGTCTTCCTTTGGATTCTAGCGTATATTGGATCAAGTTGGTATGCAGAGACTACAGACAATGCCTTTACAGATGGCCATGGCTGTCAGACTATAGTTCAGATCAGAGTCCAGTTGAATTATCAAAAGGGTCATTTATGCATTGAGAGTAGGGCTGTCTTGAGTTCAGTGTCTTGGAAACCATGTTATAATATAACGTCTGAAATATATTTTGTTACATAATACATTGCAATTTTATTTCATTTATATGTTATAGTAACCTACTTTTAGATTAAATATGTGTATGCATAGGATTTAACAGAATAGTATTTATGTAGCTATGGAATATTATACAGACAGTACCAAGAGTTGCCAGGAACTATGCAAGCCATATTGTAGTAGGTAGCTAATATAATTAATTGTATGTGGTAAAATATAGCCGATATGATTGTATGAATTAGAATTCGTCAGGAAATGATTTGTCCTAAAGCATGTTTTTTCTTAATTTCTGTTCTCTTTCTTTCGAGTACTTAATATTTTTTATTTTACGAGTGAACCAAAATAAGTTATAACTTTGGTGTGTAGATTTTGAGAGATAGCTCATAACTTTCCTTTGATAACTAAAACAATACTAGTGAGTAGATTTTGAGAGTTAGCTCATAATTAAATCGCGGGTATCGCTCGTCTTCCTGCTGTGCCCATCTCAACTTATCACATCTTCTCATTATTCCTGTTTAATTTTTCTGTCCACAAAGCTTAAAAAATTATTTAGTCGTCTTCTGCAACCATTCCAGGATCCTTTTTTCCTTTGATTGATGTTTGTCAGAATGCAATGAAAAGTCTATATCCAAGCACCTTTTGTCTGAGTTGGTACCCTTCAAACTTAGATTTGTTGCCATGGCTATTTTGCAAGTAAACATAGCCAACGGGGAGAAGTAAAAAAAGTCACTGCAACTGGATTGATCAAACACCCCACCTCATTTAGTGAGATACTGTTGGTGACTCCACTCCTAGTCAAATCACCACCATCTCTTCTACTGTGTTCACAGGTCATATTCTTTTATGTAGAATAAAACAGTGCTTATTTACAGAGTTTGAAAAGAGATAAATTAAACATTTTTAAGAAGCCTTAAAGCATAAGGACAATTAGTCTATATTTTGGCCATGCCAGTAGTTATCTTAACTTTCCTCTCTCGGTCTTCAAAAATCTCTATTGTATATACCTCAATTCGTTATTCCAAGTATGGGCGTTGGTTCAATTATTAAAAAATATTAGGAAATCAGTTCTATTTGATTTTTAAGTGATGGTTGTACTCTTTTTGACTCTGCTGTGATGATTGTAAATAGTCTTCAAATAGTAAATCTTTTTTATCATTATTTCAAGTAAGCGCTTTTCGTTCAATTAGGATGATTTTTTTTGTTGGAAAGGGGGGTTTTTGTGTGATAGGATTCCTTTTTAGATTTTGTTGTGTTTGCAGCTAGTCTTAAAATAAAAGGAATTTATCTTCTTGTAAGTAATCCAATGGATCAGAGCATGTCTTTATTGTAGAGGGTTCCAATTTTTTTATAAATTAATTTTTCTGAAGTATCAACATCTAAAAAGAAATGTTTGGTTTGGTAAATATGTTTGTATTCTCAAATATATTATCATAATTTGTAATCTTACAGGTGTGTTACATGTGTGTTATATATTGTGATCGTGAGTTATAATTGGAGTTTTTATATTACTATCTTTAGCTAATCAAATCCACTTTCTTAGAGCATGAATAGGCCTAATGGTTAAGAGCATGTGTTTCCTCCTAAGAGGTCACAGTTCAAAAACCAGAAGGGGTTAGAGTAGGTATGCCTTCATAGACATAATAATCAAATTGTTGCATGGAGGTGGGTCTCTTGTCCCACAAACAAGGGGGTCTCATACACCAATTTGGTGTCTTGCTTGGCTATGATGATAGAGATTCTGAAAGGGTTGTTACCAGAAGGAATAGTGTTGACATGGGAGTCTGTTGAAAACAATCATAGAGCTAGAAGAATTTTGAAACCTGAAATGGTGGGCATGCATGTGGACTCAGATGGGGCACTAGTTGATGAAAGAGAAGAATATGGAAAATTTTCGTCTGCATCCAGTCATTCATCTAAAGATGTGAATTTTGATGGTGTGCAAGAAAATATGAGTGATTTTGAATAGTTGTCTAAGACAATTTATATAAGTGATGTTTGCATCGTATCTTGAAATAAAATTTTTGATTTCCATATGGTGTTAAATCATAACTTATGAGTCATTTTTATGTTGTTTGATTATATGTCTTAATTATGAAAATTTTTATTGTTTAGAATATCTACAATGCAACATTAAATTAGAGATATAATGCATGTTTCATTCAATATATAAATAATGACATTTTGATTCATTTAGTCATGTAATTTGTTCATAATTTCATGGTTTTTTAATTTTATCGTTGAAAAAATTCCAATTTCTTTTGTATCTAGCATGTTATGGTTGAAAACATGTTAAATTTATACTTACGAAAGAAAAATGTTATTCTACCAAAAAAATTAGTGTGTTTTTTTCCTCATAAACAATTGTTTTTTTGCACAAAAAAAATTGGTTTTACTAGCATTTTTTAAAATGTTGAAAATTGACCCTAAAAAAAATCGTCATTATAGTATCAACACTTTTTCATTTTCAAGGTTTTTTTTGCACGAAAATTTTGTTTTCACTGCCATTTTTAAAACATGTTCAAAATTGACCCTAAAAAAAAAATCATCGTTCCAGTATACACACTTTTCGTTTTTGGCACTGTTTTGGTGTTTTTTCGGGGTTTTTGGTGAGAGTTCCCTTTTCAAAGTTTACATTGTTCTAAAACAATGTTTTTTTGGTTATTTCTGAAACTTGGCTTTCTGCATCTTGTCTCTTTCACTTAAATGAGCGGAAGATATCTTTTCTTGCGAGATTCGAAATTGTGTCAAGTTTGGAGGTCAAATTTTCTTATATATAGTGGTCAAATGAGTGTGATTTTGAGCAAGGGTCACCTCTAATGGTGGGCTTGAGTTATGTTTCTTGGAGTATACATAAACAAATAAGAAAACTGAATTTTCTTCTTAATATTTATAATTTGTTTTGTTGATTTTGAAGGATCCTAAGCATGCGAGATTACCTCTCGATGCTACAAAAGTCAACACTCCCTCTTAGCGAGTGAGGCATTCTCTTGCAACAAATTTTTCTTTAACAATAAATTCTCCTTCATAAGAAAATTTTAATGAGCTTGTCATAATGATGCATGTATTTAAATATCCCGGGTGGACCATGATCCTTTATGACTCTTTAGAAAAATATATAAAACTCTTTTGGTCATGACCTTAGCCTAGGCATTAAATATTTTTAACTTCTTAAGAGAATTTTCCTTTGGAATATTCACCTTTCTATGCAGATGAAGCATTTTGAAATGACTTTCTTCTTTTGATTTGATCTATTTGGAATTCTTTCATCAAATTTTACAATGTTCCTGTTGTCAAATTTTCCAAAGTTTCTCTTCTTAAATTTTCTATGGTTCCTCCCTTTCTTTTTGTGAGCACCAAGGGCTTGAGTCTCTTTGTTTTGAGGTTCATTTTTATCTCGCAACCTAATTTCTTCTTGAATACAATAATCCCATAGATCATCAAATGATGGTAGTTTTCCACGTGCATAAACTCCTTGAATGAATGGTTTCCATGGCAAAGGAAAGCCACATAGAGAAACTGTAACTAATTATGAATATTCAATTTTCTGATGAGTGGCTATAAGTTCATCTTTGATTTGAGTTATTTAAATAAGATAAGATGTGATAGAATCTGATTTAGTCATTTTAATATTGCAAAGACAATGCTTCAAGGCTAATTTCCTATTATTATTATTTCTCGCATATAACTTTGTTAGGGAATTGTACATTTATTTGCCACTCTTTATTACTTTAACATGAGGAATTACATGGCATTTTATTGATCCAACTAGGAACCTAGAAAACTCTTTAAGTTTTCATGAACTCTTTAAAAATCATGCCACTGATTCAAAGTCTTATAAAGATCAAGCTATTGGAGGGAATCCTTAGATAGTTGCAATCGCGATCAGCGCGGATCAACAAGGGCTGTCGATCTAGCACGCATAGCGGCAGACCAAGGTAACGCGCACTGACACCAAACAGCAAATGCAGGCACAAATTTAAGCAACGGAGGTAGTTTCCGATATGCAATTAGCGACAAGTCGCTAATCACATATCACATATCACAAGGCAAACCTCTCAGTGAAGAGAAGCCCTGAGCACCCAGACCGGAAATAAATATAAAACACGGAAAATATTGTTCCGGTTCCGTCGGAGTGGGATTCCACAAAATCGGTAGGATATCAGACGGGCTTCGAGCGGTAAGCGGTTTCAACCAAGTTCTACCCAATGCCATACAATGATTTCCACACGTCCCAGCGAAAGAGAGAGAGAACTGCTCACATCGGATGGGTAAACATTATGCTACTCAACCGCCCAATATGAACAACAACCGTACGATCTGGGGCCCCCAGATCAACGACGGAGACGGTTTCCGATGGATGACCAGATTTGAATAGATTATAAAGCAACATCACATAGGATTTGAAGTTCGATATGGACGATGTGTTGCCAGAAGGTCGTGTTTTGTGGGCATTCTTGGTGTTAACAAAAAAAAGCCATTTCAAATATGTCCAAGAGAACTGACACTCATCTGTTATGAAATAGGTGGCCACCTCCCTGTGAGGCATTATACAGTGACTAATTACCCAGGACAAAGGGATTCAAATTGACAGAGGCATGGGAACTGGAATTCCAGGAAGCGAAAACAAACAGTCAGGAAGCAGATTGGCTTTAAAGCCACAAACTGACAGAGAGAAGAAGCAAGTGAGGAGCTGACCTGAAGAAGCAAAGGCAACGCCGACCCAGAGTTAAGACAGAGACAAAGAGAGTCAGTGAGTCTGTGTACTCCAGAGAAGACTTGAGAAGTTCAAGTGAACTCCTCTGCACACCTGTCATGTATTGAGTCTCAGATTGGGCTCATACTATTGTAATCAACAGAGGTCGAGAGTCAGTGAGGAGAGTCTATGTACTCAAAAGAGACTTGGGTGATCCAAGTACAGTATTGCTGATTTGTATCTATTGTGTGAGACTCAAATTGATCTCACTGTTATAATAAAAAAAAAAACTCTACTATGAAGACATAATAGAGAGGCTACCATTGAAGGTTGGACTAGGAGACGTAACCCAGGAGTATTGGGTGAACTCCTTATTAAACTTGTTGTGTCTATATGTGTTGTCTATTATTTTTTCTTTTAATGCTTCATTGTCTGTGTATTTTGCAATCTTATCGATCTGTTGCACAAAATAACATGGGCATGTCCATGCACACGAGTCTGTAATACCTAATTAATTGTCTTAGATCAATTTCAGATTAAGTGGTATCAAAGCTCTAGGTTGCTAAGGTTAGACAAGCTTGTGCTATATTTTTTTGTTGAATGCTAACTAGGACAAGGTTAAAATTAGGAGAAGGAGAGTTGGTTGAAGCTATCCCAGAAATTGGAAGAGTCTATCCTAGGAGGAAAATGGCAGAAGAAATTCCCTTGGAATCAGACTCCCAGTTCATGGACACATTCATGACCATGAGAGCCATGGTAGAAGAAATGTATAGAGAATTTAAGAAAGGTAGAGGTGAATATTCTTCAACCTCCAAACAAGATAAAGGAGTAGAAGAACATATTCTAGTTGCCCACCCAGAAGGAAAAGAAAAATAAGAAAATCCCTCTCCACCATCTCCCCCATCATCACCTTCATCATCTTCTTCACTTAAAGAAAGCCTTGAAAAGAAAAAGAAGAAACCTTCTTTGATTAAATTAGATGTGAAGTTTGATTTGTCATTTTATGACGGAGAATTGAATGTAGAAAATCTAGATAACTGGATTAAACAGATTGATGTATATTGCAGCGTGCAAAAAATCGATTCGAAAAGGAGAAAATTCAGCTGGGTAGCCTATGCCTTGGGGGAACAACCCTAGTATGGTGGGAAGGAAGGACACAAGGTGATTTGAAAAAGCATGGTAAAATTCCTTCTACTTGGAATGAATTTGTTTCTGCCATTAAGAAACAATTCTATCCACTAGCTTATATGCAACAAGCTATGATGAGTTGGAAAACTCTTCGCCAATTAAAAGGGCAAAGTGTACAAAGCTACACCCAAGAATTTAGAAAAATAGCTTTGATTCCAGGCATTTCTTTAGACTCACCTGAAACTCTGCTGAAGTATATAGATGGTCTACACAACTATCTAAAGCACACCATTCTCATGTTTAATCCTACTAGCATAGATGAGGTATCTGTTCAGGCTACACATCTAGAGGCTAGAGGCAAGAATGTGAACCCAGATATCGGGGGATTATCAAAACCCACTGCAAGCAAGAACAAGGGAAAGAGAAAGTAGAAATGGAAAGAGAGGAAGGTAAATGCAGTACAGAAGACCAAACCTCCGTGCACTCACTGCAAGAAGGATGGGCATGATGATGAACACTGTTGGGTTTTGCATCCAAAGCTGAAAGCCAATAAATTTGGTGGAAAAAAGAAGAAGACTGCTGCAGCTATCCAAAAGGATTTGGGGTCAGACTCAAGGGATGAAACAACAATCATAGCCATAGGTATAAAAGGTAAAAATTCTAAATCATCTACTAGTAATTCTGCACAATCTACTGATGATGAAGAAAATGAGAGGAAAAGACATGAGATTTTTCATATTAGAGTTATTTCCAAGCATCAAAAGATTGATACTTTGTTTGATAGTGGCTCACAAGTAAACTTAACTTCAGAAGCAATTGTAAAGAAGCTGGGATTACTAACCACACCTCACAAGAAGCCATATCCATTGGGTTGGGTATGTGATAAAGCAAAGCTACAAGTGACTAGACAATCTAAACTTAGGTTTTCTTTTGGGTCAGCATTTGTAGATGAGGTTGAGTTAGATATCGTTCCCTTGGATATATGTGGAATTGTTTTAGGAAGTCCTTACTTGTATGATAGAAAAGCCATTTTCTATAGAGCTAAAAACAAGTATCAACTCGTTAAAGATGGAATCAAATATATTGTAAGAGCACATAAACTCAAGAATAATTATACTCTCATAAACTGAGGCTAGATGAAAAGAATTGTAAATTCATGCAAACAGCTTTTACTGATGGTTGTAAAGGAAAAGAAACCTGATAAAACCAATTTATTTGAAGGCTGTGATGCTAAACAATAAGCTAATTTAGAAAAAATTGTTTCAGAATATTATATGCTATTTCAAGAACCTAAAGGTCTGCCATGCAAAAAGGAAATAGTACATGATATTAATTTGTAGGAAGATGCTCCATTGCCGAAAATCGGAATGTATAAGTTTTCCGCTTTAAAGAATGCAGAAATCAAGAAGCAGGTCTAAGAGATGCTCGAGAAAGGGTTCGTAAGACCTAGCACATCACCATGTGGGTCTCCAATTATCTTGGTGAGAAAGAAATATGGCTCATGGAGAATGTGCATTGATTACCAAGCACTGAATAAGATAATGATAAAAAATCATTATCCCCTTCCTCGCATAGATGATCTATTAGATCAGTTGAAAGAAGTTGTTTACTTTTCCAAGTTAGACTTCCATAGTGGCTACCATCAGGTCAGAGTTGCAGAGAAAGATGCATGGAAGACTACTTTCAAAACAAAGCAAGGATTGTATGAGTTGTTAGTTATGGCTTTTGGCTTAACTAATGCTCCCGCTACTATCATGAGACAAATGAATGATGTACTCATGCCTTTTATTGATGATTTTTTCATTGCATATCTAGATAACATTATTGTATTTAGTAAAACATGGGAAGAACATTTGAAGCATGTAAAGCAGACTCTAGATGTTTTGAAAAGAGAAAATATTTATGTTAAGCTATCAAAATGTGAATTTGGCTAAACATCTCTGAATTATTTGGGTCATATTTTAGGGGGTGGTGAATTGAAGATAGATCCCTCTAAGGTTGCAGTCATTGTAAATTGGCCTAAACCCAAATCTACTACAGAGGTTAGAAACTTCCTAGGAGCAGCACATTATTGGAGAAAGTTTATTGCTAACATTTCCTTGATTGCAGCTCCCTTACATGCTTTAACATGATTGAACAAGGTGTTTCAGTGGGGAGGCAAATAGCAAAAAGCCTTCGACACCTTAAAAGAAAAGATTAGTACAACACTAATACTAGCACTTCCCGATCTTCAAAGACCCTTTGAGATTGGAACGAATGTCAGTGACTATGCCATGGGAGCAGTGTTGATGCAGCATGGTAAACCCATATGTTATCATTCTGAGACATTTAATTCTATAGTAGTTAGCTATCCCACATATGATAAAGAATTGTATGCATTAGTACAGAGTGTGAAAAAGTGGAAACATTATCTAATGGGAAAAGAGACAGTTATACATTCTGATCATCAACCACTTCAATATTTACACTCACAAACTAAGTTGTAGCAATCAAGACACTATAGGTGGATGGGTTTTCTACAACAGTTTCATCTTCTCATCAGATATAAAAAGGGCATACACAATAAAGTTGCAGATATGTTGTCCCGACCAATCATAAATGCATCTACTATACTTAAGCATAACTCAGTAATACATGAAAGCTACCTTGAACAATATGCTCAAGATATAGATTTTAAAGATGTATATGGAGCTTTAAGTAATGGCAGAAAGGTAGAAGATTTGGATTACTATATTAAGGACCGACTCTTGTATCATTTGGGAAAGCTATGCATCCCACAAACAAAGAGAATTAACATAATTAGGGAGGCACATAATTCCCTGATATCAGGTAATTTTGGTGTAAGTAAAACAGTGGCACAGCTGCAAAGATTTTGTTATTGGCCAAAAATGAATGAAACAGTTTCTAGATATGTAAGAGGGTGTACCATGTGTGCTAAAAGCAAGCCCAACTATAGAAAACTAGGGTTGTACACTCCACTGCCAGTTCCTTCTCATACTTGGGAAAGTGTTTCCATGGAATTTGTTGGGGGACTGCCTAAATCTAGAAAAGGTCATGACTATTTATATGTTATTGTGGATAGGTTCAACAAAATGTGTATTTTAATACCCTGTAACAAACAGATTACAGCTAAAAAAATAACAAAGTTTTTCTTTCAGCATGTATGGGTTCATTTTGGATTAACCACTTACATTGTATCTGATCGAGGTTCCCTATTTGTTGGGAAATTGTGGTCGAATCTGTGGGAATTGATGGACACCAGACTGAAGAAGAGCACAACTTTTCATCTGCAAACGGATGACCAAACAGAGGTGGTCAATAAGATATTGATCCAGTTGCTCAGGGGTTGTTGCAGCAAGCATCCCCAGTCTTGGGATGAACATTTATGTTATGTGCAACATGCTTACAACCATGCTAAACATTCTTCTACACAAAGATCTCCTTTTGAGACCTGTTTCGGTTTCATACCAAGGTCTCCCTTGGATTTTGTCTATAGTAAAGACATAACGGTTAATGGAAACAGTGATGTGGACAAAGCAACCAAGTTCATTGAACAAATCCAAGAAATTCACCAGGCAGTGGAGGAACAGCTAGAAAAGAGGCAAGCCAAGTACAAGGCAAGGCATGGTAAGCATCGGATTGAGCATACTTTCCAAGTTGGTGATAAATTTTGGCTGTATATGAGCAAAGACTGAATGCAAGGTGAAGGGAAGAAGCTGAAGCTAATAAGGTATGGACCTTTCAAAATACTTGAGAAAATCGGTGAGAATGCTTTCCGCCTTGATTTGCCAGCTTACATGCACATCTATTTAGTAGTTAATGCAGAAAGATTGAGACTGTTTTAACCTTCATTGATTGAAGATCCCGAAGAGCAGAGTCAATTGCCTTCTATTGATGATTTGTTTCCTGAATATCTTAATGAATTGCAGGAAGATACAGTTCTCGACAAGAAGGTGAGAACTATGCATAGAGGGGACGTTGAGTACCTTAAGATTGGACTCAAAGGTTCAAAACTATGCAGTGCAAGATGGATAAAAATTGGGCAAGCGAGGAATCTATATCCTCACTTGATTGATGCTTAAAAGCCAACTTTTGATGGTCCAAAAGCTTTTTCAGTGGGAAGGTGTGATCCAAATAGGATCCTAGAACACTCACTAAGTTTTCATGAACTCTTTAAAAATCATGCAAATATTCAAAGTCTTATAAAGATCAAGCTATTGGAGGGAATCCTAAGATAGTTGCAATGGAGATCAGCGCGGATCAAAGAGGGTCGTCGATCTAGCGTGCAAAGCGGCGGACCATGGTAACGCGTGCTGACACCAACCAGCAAATGTAGCGGAGGTAATTTCTGATTAGCGACAAGTCGCTAATTGCATATCACATATCGCAGGGCAAAGCTCTCAATGAGGAGAAGTGCCAAGCACCTAGATGAGAAATATTTATAAAACGTGAAAAATATTGTTTCAGTTCTGTCGGAGCGAGATTCCACAAAACCGGTAGGATATCAGACGGGCTTCAAGCTGTAAGCAGTTTCAACCGAGTTCTGCCTGATGCCATACAGTGATTTCCACTCGTCTCGGTGGAAGAGAGAGAGAACCGCTCACATAGGACGGGTAAACATCATGCTACTCAACTGCCCGATATGAACGACAACCGTAGGATCTGGGGCCCCCAGATCAACAGCAGAGATGCGTTACGATGGATGACCAGATTTTACAAGATTATAAAGCAATATCACATAGGATTTGAAGTCCAATATAGATGATGCATTGGCAGAAGGTCGTGTTTCGTGGGCATTCTTGGAGTTAATGGAAGAAACGACCATTTCAAATATGTCCAAGAGAACTGACACTCATTTGTTATGAAATAGGTGGCCACCTCCCTGTGAGGCGTTGTTACAGGGAAAAGTGTCTATTTAGAACTGCTCTATCCCACTAAGGTGTGACAACTGCCTTAGAAACAAACAGAGAAAAACTACTTTTGTATTTCCTTTATGAACTATAGATAGAGAGGAATAGAAAGAACCAACCTGTGTCTTGCGCTAATCCTTTGATCCAATCCCTCTCTTCTTTGATAGTCTCCAACTACCTGCTCCCTTACTTGCCCAACTTCACAAAGTACCTGGAAGATCATAGAAGAAGAACACTATACAAAGACATGGATCTATATTCATAAACAACTTAGGATCAGATTTAAGTTAACCATACAAATGTAACAAGCATCAATGATACAAAAGCAGGGAGGAAAAACTCAAATAGTTTTTATTGATAAACAAGAAAAGATCCAGGAGGAGTTACAACCGGTGGTTCCTGACCCAACATCAACCTCCCAGCAAAGAAGCCCCTCTTCACCTCAAAAAAAGCATAGATCACCCAATACTCTGATGTTTGTCTCAAAAATCAACATCGATTCCTTACAATATGCAAAATTCCAGCCTCTGGATCTCTGAGATGAGGGATCCATATATAGATATGTGTAAGGAGGATGAGTCAACTTGTGATTTGATTAGTGTCTTCTCTCTGTCAGTTTTTGCTTCCACTTGGAGACTGAAGGCCTCTTACTCATCCTTGGTCGAATTCAGTGAGGCAAGTGTCACAGGAGAAGATTCTAGAAGCTTCCATTGTCTCTCCACCTCGCAGAATGACACTGCCATTTGTCATTTCTCGCCCATCGCACCCCACAGAAGGGACTTTTGAAATGCAATGCACCCTCACAGTGTATTTAGGTGCGATGCAACACACCTAGCCAGTGGAGCAGCTGAAATGATCATGTTTTGACTTATTCTCAGCAGTTTCTGGTGGAGAACTTCTGGGAGAAGCTGTAATCTGTTGACCTTGTTCCTTTAGGGGTTAGAACAACACTTTTACAGACTTAGGAGCCCTTGGTTTATGGACATTTCATGCTTGGAGTTGTAAGGCACAAAAATGTCTATAACAGTTGCCCCCTAAAGTATGAGGCCGTTAACCTTTTGGTGTCGGGTGAAATGCTTTATTATGAGGATCCGAAGTTTTTTCAATGCTAGGAGGAGACCTGTAATAAGATACAATACAATACATTATCTTCATACTGTTTTCATGATCTAGCTGAGGCGGGCATTCCCATGCTCAGCTTTATAAATTCATTTTTATGTACATAGGACAGACAATCGTCTGAGTGTAGACTGATGATTATGATAGAGCCATCATCCTTTTGGTAGGATGATTATTTGTGCTGCAATGCTGTACATTCGATGTCTTTATTTCCCTGAATATATATCGCAGCCCGGATGGATGAAACTAGATCCGAGGTCTTCAATCTCGTTCGATCTTTACTCGAAGTACAAGTCGATCCATGTGAGAAATGTTTTGAAGTCGAACATGGAAAGACATCGCTTGATTACCAGTCGATGATGTAAACTGTTAACAAGCGCGAGAGGAAACACCGATAATGATAATGATCCTCAAGGTACTGCAGTACAATCCACATGGTGTGAATAAAGGAATTGGCGTCGAACACCACGCAAATTCTTTCGGTCGAAGGCCATTGATGTAAACCTATCGCCATAAGTGAGAAACTTGCCATTAAGGCATGCAAGCTTCAAAGTACTGAATGGGGTGTTCCTAGATCAACTTCTTGGATAATGAGCTGATGTCGACAAGAAGTGATCCGTCATAGGAGGGCCTTAATGAATCTCACATCAATGACACGGAACGGAGCAAATGATTTTGATGGAGGTGAAAAACGATCTGATGATATACGGTTCAGGGTGGCGGTCATGAAAGAATGGAGTATAATGTATGGTAGTGGGTGAGACATAGGTGGCTTCTCTGGATGACTTCTCTTGAACATGTCGGTGACACTAATGTGATGGATTGGTAGCATTAACCCCAAATGTGGATGGTATGGTGTGACCATGGCGATGTGACCGGTGAATGAAACAACCCAACCCGACTCGGACACGGAGTGGAAGTGTCATGTTCAAGAGCGACTTGCTACCAATAAAGATTCTTTGAGTTTTCTTCCCAATTTTTCCCCAGTCATTGCTGACTAGTACCTCTTTATTTTTTTCAATCTTGAGGAGGATAACATATGCTTGTTCTATAATTTTCCCTTTGGGCAAACCCATCACTATGTTTTAACGAGCCTAGCGATAGTGAAACTCGTAAAGACAAGTTTGTCGCTATTAATCTTTTTAACGAGTTTAACGACAAAGATAACTCGGTCCTTTTCAATTTTAGAGAGTCTGAAAAGGTACGTAAAGGTAACTCCAAAATTCCTTTTTCGTCATCTAATCCCTTAAGTCCGAAAAAGTATAAAACAATACAGAAGGGATGAATTTTTGATAGTTTTAATGAGCCGAACAAAATAAGCGCTCGATCTTTTTGTGTAATAATCCCTCAGGTCCAAAAAGATTAAAATATAAAGGAGGGATAGCGCTTCCTGTCCCTTTAACGAGCTGGAAGGCCAAGGACTCGGCAATCTTTTCATATTTTACGAGTCAGTTGAAAAGAGCTTAAAGAAGACTCGTCTTTTGAGGAACGAGTGATAAAACGGGTAGCAGCTGATTCCAGGTAAGGTTTGGAATTTTCCAATCATGGCAGTGTCACAAGGATGGCTAGTGAAATCACTCTTCGCAGCTGTTCCTCAAAATGGGTAAACAATCAAATGGAGGTGAATGATTGGCCAATGAAAAAGTGGAGGTGACGGTGCAAACACGACCAAGGCTTTAATGGCTGAAGTACTACATTCACGGTGGTTATTTACCGGGGAATAGTTCATTTTTTAACGAGCTTAAACGCGGGTGGAAACATTTGCTCATGTCTTATGTTTATTTTTTAACGAGCTTGAACTATGTGCTAAAACTGCTCGATGCGGGTTTATTTTTTAACGAGCTTGAACCTTGTGGTAACACTGCTCGATTAATCTAGTCGTATGATAAGAATGTCTCATATAAAACGGCAACTTTTAGAGTTTTGCCCCACATCCTTTCTTTATGCAAGTTAGGAAACGACTAATCCTACGAGTTTAAAGGGTTAGAGGTCCTACAAATTTAAAAAATAAATAGTCGCTCTTCGCTTGCACTCCAAAAGGTTTGCATGCCCCCAGGTATAAAACAGAGTTTCAAGGTTACCCCTTCTTTAGTCCATTAAAACATTTGTTTTACCGAGAGAGGCCTACCTCTTACAGGTTACCCAAATATTGTTCTATTCACAGCGCAAACAAAACACTTCTCCGGCGATGTCTACCGAGATAAACAAAGGTGAGTGAAGGAGGCTACTCCACTCACATAACTTTGACAAGAGAATCTTGTTCTAGAATAACCCCCTCTTCCAATCACGGACGGGGGTACAGACTAGTCATATTCTCTCGCGGAAACCTACCATATACCCGGAGTTTTCCTGCCAAAGCAGACCAGGGTGCATGCCCCCTGGGTTTCAGTCATGTCCCCCCGAATCACTCATGCTCATCGGGTGGACGGACTGGAGATTGAGACATTTCTTGCGAGAAAAGACCATTCAGGGATGGTATATGACTATTTTCTATGCGTGATCCAGGAAATGAAAGTTGGTCTACGAGCTTGACCACTCTTCCTTCGTGCGGAAAACACATTACTCTAAAGAGTGAGGAGACAATTGCTCCCATGCAATAAATATAGTCTCGTCCAAGGAGTAGATTGTAATCTAGGGGTCCTTGAACTACCATTACGTTCATGTGAACTGTTTTCCTTCTCAATGTTATGGGCACATCGGGAAGGATCCCTAACGGTCGACTGGTTCCTTTATCAAAGCCTGTCAGATTTCTCATCTCAGGCAAAAGCAATGGCGAACCAAGCGCTTTCTAAGCAGTCAAGGAAAGGATACTCACAGAAGCCCCCTCATCTATGATGGTACCAGCCATAACCATTCTATATATTTGAACAATAATTCGGAATGGTACGCTAGCTGGTAAACGGGGTCTGCCTAGTTGATTCCAGTCGAAGGAGACAACTAGGTTGCTTGGAGGTGGGACCGAATAAACGACCGGGTACAGCTTTGACAAACTTCCTTCCTGCGGTAAAGGAACGGGTAAATTTCCCCCATGTTCGTTGGAGTCTGTGTTTATGAAGAGAATTTCGACGGTGTCATCCTTGTTCTCTTCAGTGACTGTATCATCTAAAGATGGAACCTCTGAAGGCAAGACCGGGTCAACTTCCGCCTTGACCTTTTGACTTTCGTCTGGTATGGATTCAGATGGTTCATCTTCAATGACAGATGCTTCGGCCGACCACCTGAGCGGGTCAGCCGGATTTTCGACTAGTGACGGACTCAGCAAGAGTTTTTTATATCCAGGAGGAAGTCGTAACGGCGATATCGGACGATCATCCAAAACTCTTTTAGCTTCGTCTAAGAAGGGACAACGATGGACGGCATGATCGCCTTCGCACAGTTTACAAGGGAATCTACATTTCCCTTTTTGTCCTGGGGCTTCACTTTCAGTAGTCGACGGTGTGCTTTCAACATGATCATCAGAGGTTGACGACACCGGATTGTGCAAACGAGGAGACCAGTCCCTTAAGATCCGAGGGATGGAAGGACAATCTCTGTGAAAGTGGTCTCCTTTGCAAATGACACATGGTGATTTAGGCCTGGTCGGTGCAGTGTGTGGATTTTTTTTAGACGACACTCGTTTGCCCCCATTCGCTTTTAGCTCCTTCTTCTTCTTCTCTTTCTTCTTCTTTTCCTTCTTCTCCTTAGGAACTTGACTTTTGGCTTTACCAACCCCATCAAGCGAAGAGGAAGGAGGAGAGGAAGAATTAGAGGAAGTAGAAGGTTGGTGGGCTACTCTGGACTCGTCTAATTGCTGATTCGATTGTTCAGGAATAGTGGTGTTCTGAACGATAGAGGTTGAGAAGAGCCATACAGGTAAACCAATTGTCAGTCCTGGAAGCGACAATGTGGCCATATGGGGTGCACCAACATCTCCCCAAGAGGAGAAGGGACTAGGATTTCCTCCAAGGGGAATTCCTTGGTTGGTAGACTCCATTTTCTCAACCCAAGATCAACGTAGGAAAGGGGTAATGAATATTCCGTTTAAAATAAATTTTTATATGCTTTGACACAACTTGTTTTTTCGGTTTTTAAGAGTCGAGAAAAAACAAAAGATGACTCTAGTCGCCTTCGATTTTTAATGAGCCTAAAGTGACAAGTGCTCAGATGGACCTTTTCCGTTAAGGAGTCTGAAAAGGAACGAAAGGGACTGCTCCAGAGGTCTAGGTAGAGGGAGTACCAAACCAATCGCAAAACTGCAGCATACTTTTTACGGTACGACAGTCAATCTTCCCGAATACTGTGTTCAGTGCATTGCGATCGATAGGGCAGCAGACACGGCTTCCTAAGGATAAAGGATTTAAGCCTATAGGGGTCTCCCAAAATATACTCGACGATACGTGGGAGCACAAGTCCGTACTGGCACTTATCGTCTCAAAGTGGAGGAATCAACCAACCATCAGTGAGGACAACAGTTACCAGGATTTACGACGCTGGAATACGTCTCTAGCCTAGACCTCTAAATGTTGTGCGTTAAGTTCCAAAGCGTTGTTAGATTCATTGAATTTATTTTAAGTTGATCTTGCTTATGAAGTTTGCCTTTTGGGTTCACCATGAGATGTAGATGTAATTCCTAAAATGCAATCTAAAGATGATAAACAAAATTTTATCTCTTTTGTGCAATGAAAATCCTAGCTACTAGGGGAAAAGAAAGACACAATCTTTTCACAAAGAGCAAAGAGCACACCGTAAATGCACTTTCCTAAATCAAGCCAAACAGACTGTCTATATGCAAATGCACATGCATGTATTTGTTTTTGACTTTCTTAGTATTGATGCTAAAAAGAAAGTTGATGTACAAATATGAATTTCTTTTCAAGCGACAAATATAAACAAGCTCTTTTTCGAAATAAAAAACAGAGATGATTATGACACCTTGCGATTTTGAAATGAACACTTGTTCTTGACACTAGAAAATCACAAATTCAGACCAAAGGCAAAAGTAACAGTATAATCGACCATCAACAGCAATCAAACTTTCTCCTATGATCGAAATCGACACTTGCGACATATTCAAATCAAAGGACGACAGTACGACTATTCTACTTTTGCAATGGAAAACTGTAAACGACTCAACAAACACACAAAAACATCTACAGTTCTTTTGTACAAAGGAGGTGGAATAACAGCAAGGAAAAGGGGTTTTAAACAGACATATACTGATCACAGGCAGCAAAATTCAGAGATAGAACTGGAAAGAATGAAGCACAAGAACCACAGCTGCACAGGGCTAGTCTGATCAGCGCACCTGTAACACATAGAATCTGAAATGTAGCGCAGGTTGCCCTTTCGGGAAGTGCGCTGAAATTCAGGATCTCTTAACAATACCTGTGATGGGCCAGAAACGAGAATCTGTCCGGGTCCCGGGTCACAGTTTGCAGTTCAGTCTTTGGTTTTTGGCCGAGTAAAAGCAATCAGTAATGCACAATCAGGGGTAGATCTAAGGAGGGTCTAAGATCTATCACAAGGGCAATCAGATAGTTTGTGAATCAGTTGTTTAAATCATAAACAGATCCAGTGAATGGATTGAGGTAGCGGTTGTCTACTTTGCATTTGTTATGGCAAATGCAGTTCGAAAGCTACTTATAAGTTTATGAAACAAGCAACAAAGAGATACACAAACAAACTAATTAGACACAGTCCCCAGCGGAGTCGCCATTTTGTTACAGGGAAAAGTGTCTATTTAGAACTGCTCTATCACACTAAGGTGTGACAGCTGCCTTAGAAACAAACAGAGAAAAACTACTTCTGTATTTCCTTTATCAACTATAGATAGAGAGGAATAGAAAGAACCAACTTGTGTCTTGCGCTAATCCTTTGATCCAATCCCTCTCTTCTTTGATAGTCTCCAACTACCTACTCCCTTACTTGCCCAGCTTCACAAAGTACCTGGAAGATCACAGAAGAAGAACACTATACAAAGACATGGATCTATATTCATAAACAACTTAGGATCAGATTTAAGTTAACCATACAAATGTAACAAGCATCAATGATACAAAAGCATGGAGGAAAAACTCAAATAGTTTTTATTGATAAACAAGAAAAGATCCAGGAGGAGTTACAACTGGTGGTTCCTGACCCAGCATCAACCTCCTAGCACAGAAGCCCCTCTTCACCTCAAACAAAGCATAGATCACCCAATACTCTGATGTTTGTCTCAAAAACCAACAGCAATTCCTTACAATATGCAAAATTCCAGCCTCTGGATCTCTGAGATGAGGGATCCATATATAGATATGTGTAAGGAGGATGAATCAGCTTGTGATTTGATTAGTGTCTTCTCTCTATCAGTTCTTGCTTCCACTTGGAGACTGAAGGCCTCTTACTCATCCTTGGTCGAATTCAGTGAGGCAAGTGTCACAGGAGAAGATTCTGGAAGCTTCCATTGTCTCTCCACCTCGCGGAATGACACTGCCATTTGGCATTTCTCGCCCATCGCACCCCACAGAAGGGACTTTTGAAATGCAACGCACCCTCACAATGTATTTAGGTGCAATACAATGCACCTAGCTAGTGGAGCAGCTGAAATGATCCTGTTTTGACTTATTCTGAGCAGTTTCTGGTGGAGAACTTCTGGGAGAAGCTGTAATCTGTTGACCTTGTTCCTTTAGGGGTTAGAACAACACTTTTAGGGACTTAGGAGCCTTTGGTTTATGGACATTTCATGCTTGGAGTTGTAAGGCACAAAAATGTCTATAACAGGCGTTATATAGTGACTGATTACGTAGGACAAAGGGATTCAAAAGGACAGAGTTAGGGGAACTAGAAAGCCAGGAAGTGGAAACAAACAATTAGGAAGTAGATTGGCTTTAAAGCCACAAACTGACAGAGAGAAGAAGCAAGTGAGGAGCTGACTTGAAGAAGCAAAGGCAGCGCCAACCCAGAGTTACGACAGAGACAAAGAGTGTCAGAGAGTTCGTGTACTTCAAAGAAGGCTTGAGAGGTTCAAGCGAACTCCTCTGCACACCTGTCATGTATTGAGTCTTAGATTGGGCTCATACTATTGTAATCAATAGAGACCGAGAGTTAGTGAGGAGAGCCCATGTACTCAAAAGAGACTTGGGTGATCCAAGTACAGTCTTGTTGATTTGTATCTATTGTGTGAGACGCAAATTGATCTCACTGTTGTACAAAAAAAAAAACTCTGCTACGAAGACATAATAGAGAGGCCACCACTGAAGGCTAGACCAGGAGACGTAACCCAGGAGTATTGGATGAACTCCTTACTAAACTTGTTGTGTTTATATGTGTTGTCTATAATGTTTTCTTTTACTACTTCATTGTCTATGTATTTCGCAATATTATCAATCCATTGCACAAAATAACATGGGCACATCCATGCACATGACTCTGTAATACCTAATTAATTGTCTTAGATCAATTTCAAATCGAGTGATCCAAATAGGATCCTAGAACACTCTCTAAGTTTTCATGAATCCTTTAAAAATAATGCCAAAGATTCAAAGTCTTATAAAGGTCAATCTATGAGAGGGAATCCTTAGATAGTTGCAATGGCGATCAACGTGGATGAACAAGGGCCTTCGATCTAGCACATAGAGCGGCAGGCCATGGTAATGCGCGCTGACACCAACCAGCAAATGCAGGGACAAATTTAAGTAGTGGAGGTAGTTTCTGAAATGTGATTAGTGACAAGTCGCTAATCGCATATCGCATATCACAGAGAAAACCTCTCAGTGAAGAGAAGCCCCAAGCAACCAGACGCAAAATAATTATAAAACACAGAAAATATTGTTTCGGTTCCATCGAAGTGAGATTCAACAAAACTGGTAGGATATCAGACGAGCTTCGAGCGGTAAGCGGTTTCAACAGAGTTCTGTCCGATGCCATACAGTGATTGTCAAACGTCTTGGCAAAAGAGAGAGAGAATCGCTCACATCGGATGGGTAAACATCATGTTACTTAGCCGCCCGATAAGAACGACAACCGTAGGATCTAAGGCCCCCAGATCAATGATGGACACGCGTTCTGATCCATGACTATATTTGGAAATATTATAAAGCAAGATCACATAGGATTTGAAGTCCAATATGGATGATGCGTTGACAGAAGGTCGTGTTTCGTGGGAATTATTGGGGTTAACAGAAAAAACGACCTTTTCAAATAAGTCCAAGAGAACAGACACTCATCCATTATGAAATAGGTGGCCACCTCCCTGTGAGGCATTATACAGTGACTGATTACCCAGGACAGAGGGATTGAAAAAGACAGAAGCAGGGGAGCCAGAAAGTCGAGAAGCAGAAACAAACAGTCAGGAAGCAGAATGGCTTTAAAGCCACAAACTGAGAGAGAGAAGAAGCAAGTGAGGAGCTGACCTGAAGAAGCAAACGCAGTGTCGACCCAGAGTTAAGATAGACAGAGAGATTTAGAGAGTCTGTGTACTCCAGAGAAGGCCTGATAGGTTCAAGCGAACTTCTCTACACATCTGTCATGTATTGAGTCTCAGATTGGGCTCATACTATTGTGATCAACAGAGATCGAGAGTTAGTGAGGAGAGTCGGTGTAGTGAAAAGAGACTTGGGGGATCCAAGTACAGTCTTTCTGATTTTTATCTAGTGTGAGACTCAAATTGAGCTCACTATTGTAAAGAAAAAAAACCCTGCTACGAAGACATAATAGAGAGGCCACCACTGGAGGCTGGACTAGGAGATGTAACTGAGGAGTATTGGGTGAACTCCTTATTAAACTTGTTGTGTTTATATGTGTTGTCTATTATATTTTCTTTTACTGCTTCATTGTGTGTGTATTTCACAATATTATCGATCCGTTGCACAAAATAACGTGGGAACATCCATGCACATGAGTATATAATACCTAATTAATTGTCTTAGATCAATTTTAGATCAAGTGGTATCAGAGCTCTAGGTTGCTAAGGTTAGAGAAGCTTGTGCTGGATTTTTTTTGTTGAATGCTAACTAGGACAAGGCTCAGATTAGGAGAAGGAGAGTTGGTTAAAGCTAACCCAGAAATTGGAAAAGTATATCCTAGGAGGAAAATGGCAGAAGAAATTCCCTTGGAATCAAAATCCCAGTTCATGGACACTTTCATGACCATGACAGCCATCTTATAAGAAATGTATAGAGAATTTAAGAAAGGTAGAGGTGAAGATTCTTCAACCTCCAAACAAGATAAAGGAGTAGAAGAACCTCTTCTAGTTGCCCACCCAGAAGGCAAAGAAAAACAAGAAAATCCCTCCCCACCATCTCCCCCATCATCACCTTCATCATCATCACAATCTTCTTCACATAAAGAAAGCCCTGAAAAGAAAAAGAAGAAACCTTCTTTGATTAAATTAGATGTGAAGTTTGATTTGTTAGTTTATGACGGAGAATTGAATGCAAAAAAGCTAGATAACTGGATTGGACAGATTGATGTATATTTCAGAGTGAAGAACATCGATTCGAAAAGGAGAAAGATTCAACTGGCTAACCTACGCCTTGGGGGAACTGCCCTAGTATGGTGGGAAGGCAGGACACAAGATGATTTGAAAAAGCATAGTAAAATTCTTTCTACCTGGAATGAATTTGTTTTTTCCATTAAAAAACAATTCTATCCACTATCTTATATGTAGCAAGCTATGATGAGTTGGCAAACTCTTTGCCAATTAAAAGGGCAAAGTGTGCAAAGTTACACCCAAGAATTTAGAAAAAGACCTTTGATTCTAGGCATTTCTTTAGACTCACCTGAAACTCTGCTGAAGTATATAGGTGGTCTACATAGATATTTAAAGCACACCATTCTCATGTTTAATCCTACTAGCATAGATGAGGTATCTATTCAGGCTACACATCTAGAGGCTGGAGGCAAGAATGTGAACCCAGAGATCGAGGGATCGTCAAAACGCACTGGAAGCAACAACAAGGAAAAGTGAAAGTAGAAATGGAAAGAGAGGAAGGTAAATGTGGTACAAAAGACCAAACCTTCGTGCACTCACTGCAAGAAGGATGGGCATGATGATGAACACTATTGGATTCTGCATCTGGAGATAAAACCAAATAAATTCTATGGCAAAAAGAGGAAGACTGTTGCAGCTATTCAGAAGGATTTGGGGTTAGACTCAAGGGATGAAACAACAATCATAGCCACAGGTATAAAAGGTTGTCTGCTTTAGAGAATGCAGAAATCAAGAAGCAGGTTCGAGAGCTGCTCAAGAAAGGGTTCATAAGGCCTAGCACATCACCATGTGGGTCTCCAATTGTCTTGGTGAGAAAGAAAGATGGCTCATGGAGAATGTGCATTGATTATTGAGCACTGAATAATATAAAGATAAAAAATTGTTATCCCCTTCCTCGCATAGATAATCTATTAGATCAGTTGAAAGAAGCTGTTTACTTTTCCAAGTTGGACTTGCATAGTGGCTACCACTAGGTTAGAGTTGCAGAGCAAGATGCATGGAAAACTGCTTTCAAAACAAAGTAGGGATTGTATAAGTGGTTAGTTATGCCTTTTGGCTTAACTAATGCTCCTGCTACTTTCATGAGAGTAATGAATGATGTACGCAGGCCTTTTATTGATGATTTTGTCATTGTATATCTAGATGACATTCTTGTATTTAGTAAAACATCGTAATAACATTTGAAGCATGTAAAGTAGACTCTAGATGTTCTGAAAAGAGAAAATCTTTATGTTAAGCTATCAAAATGTGAATTTGGAAAAACATCTCTGAATTATTTGGGTCATATTGTAGGGGGTGGTGAATTGAAGATAGATCCCTCTAAGGTTGCAATCATCGTAAATTGGACTAAACCCAAATCTGCTACAGAAGTTAGAAGCTTCCTAGGAGCAGCACATTATTGGAGAAAGTTTATTGCTAAATTTTCCTTGATTTCAGCTCCGTTACATGATTTAACAAGATTGAACAAGGTGTTTTAGTGGGAAAGCAAATAGCAGAAAGCCTTCGACACCTTAAAACAAAAGATTAGTACAACACTAGTACTAGCACTGCCCGATCTTCAAAGACCCTTTGAGATTGAAACATATGCCAGTGACTTTGCCATTGGAGAAGTGTTGACGCAGCACGGTAAACCCATATGTTATCATTCTAAGACATTTTATTTTGCAGTAGTTAATTATCCCACATATGATAAAGAATTGTATGCATTAGTACAGAGTGTGAAAAATTGGAAACATTATCTAATGGGAAAAGAGATAGTTATACATATTGATCATCAACCACTTCAATATTTACACTCACAAACTAAGCTGCAAAAATCAAGACACTATAGGTGGATGGGTTTTCCACAACAGTTTCATCTTGTCATCAGATATAAAAATGGCATACACAATAAAGTGCAGATATGTTGTCCAGACCAATCATAAATGCATCTACTATACTTAAGCATAACTCAGTAATACATGAAATCTACTTTGAACAATATGCTCAAGATATAGACTTTAAAAATGTATATGCAGCTTTAAGTAATGGCAAATAGGTAGAAGAATTGGATTACTATATTAAGGACCGACTCTTGTATCATTTGGGAAAGCTATGCATCCCACAAACAGGCAGAATGAACACGAAACTGTGGATCATCCGGATCATGCCACTACAAAGAACTACCACAGAAGCCTAAAATCTAACAAAATTTACATAATTAGGGAGGCACAGACTTCCCTAATATCAGGTCATTTTGGTGTAAGTAAAACAGTTACACAGCTGCAAAGATTTTGTTATTGGCCAAAAATGAATGAAACAATTTCTGGATATGTAAGAGGGTGTACCATGTGTGCTAAAAGCAAGCCCAAAAATAGAAAACTAGGCTTGTACACTTCACTGCTAGTTCCTTCTCATCATTGGGAAAGTGTTTCCATGGAATTTGTTGGGGGACTACCTAAATCTAGAAAAGGTCATGACCATTTATATGTAATTGTGGATAGGTTCAGCAAAATGTGTATTTTAATACCCTGTAACAAACAGATTACAACTGAACAAATAGTAAAGTTGTTCTTTCAACATGTATGGGTTCATTTTGGATTACCCACTTCCATTGTATCTGATCGAGATTCCCAATTTGTTGGGAACTTTTGGTCAAGTCTGTGGGAATTGATGGAAACCATACTGAAGAGGAGCACAACTTTTCATCCGGAAATGGATGGCCAAAAAGAGGTGGTCAACAGGACAGTGATCCAGTTGCTTAGGGGCTATTGCACCAAGCATCCCAAGTCTTGGGATGAACATTTATGTTATGTGCAACATGCTTACAACCGTGCTAAACATTCTTCTACACAAAGATCTCCTTTTGAGACCTGTTTTGGTTTCATACCAAGGTCTCCCTTGGATTTTGTCTTTAGTAAAGACATAACGGTTGATGGACACAGTGATGTGGACAAAGCAACCAAGTTCATTGAACAAATACAAGAAATTCACCAGGCAGTGCAGGAACAACTGGAAAAGAGCCAAGTCAAGTACAAGGCAAGGCATGATAAGCATCGAATTGAGCATAGTTTCCAAGTTGGTGATCAAGACTGGCTGTATATCAGCAAAGACAGAATGCAAGGTGAAGGTAAGAAGCTAAATCCAATAAGGTATGGACCTTTCAAGATACTTGAGAAAATCAGTGAGAACGCTTTCCACCTTGATTTTCTAGCTTACATGCACATCTATTCAATAGTTAATGCAGAAAGCTTGAGATTATTTGAATCTTCATTGATTGAAGATCCCGAAGAGTAGAGTCAATTGCCTTCTATTGATGATCTGTTGCCTAAATATCTCAATGAATTGCAGTAAGATACAGTTCTGGACAAGAAGGTGAGAACTACGCGCAGAGGGGATGTTGAATACCTTAGGATTGGACTCAAAGGTTCAAAACGAAGCAGTGCAAGATGGATAGAAATTGGACAAGTGAGGAATCTATATCCTCACTTGATTGATGCTTAAAAACCAAATTTTGGTGGTCCAAAAGCTTTTTCAGTGGGAGGGTGTGATCCAAATAATATCCTAGAACACTCTCTAAGTTTTCATGAACTCTTTAAAAATCATGCCAAAGATTCAAAGTCTTATAAAGATCAAGCTATTGGAGGGAATCCTCAGACAGTTGCAATGGAGATCAGCGCAGATCAATGAGGGTCTTCGATCTAGGGCATAGAGTAGCAGACCATGGTAACGTGCACTGACACCAACCAGCAAATGCAGGGACAAATTTAAGTAGCGGAGGTAGTTTCCAATATGAAATTAGAGACAATTCGCTAATAACATATCACATATTGTAGGGAAAACCTCTAAGTGAAGAGAAGCCCCGAGAACCCGGACCTGAAATAATTATAAAACGTGGAAAATATTGTTTCGGTTCCGTCGGAGTAGGATTCCACAAAACCGGTTGGATATCTGATGGGCTTCGAGCGGTAAGCGATTTCAACGAAGACATAATAGAGAGGCCACCACTAAAGGCTGGCCTAGGAGATGTAACCCAGGAGTATTGGGTGAACTCCTTATTAAACTTGTTGTGTTTATATGTGTTGTCTATTATGTTTTCTTTTACTGCTTCATTGTCTGTGTATTTCACAATCTTATCGATCGATTGCACAAAATAACATGGGCACATCCATGCACATGAGTCTATAATACCTAATTAATTGTCTTAGATCAATTTCAGATCAAGAGCGTATAAAATAACCAGGTTTTCTTTTTCCTCACTCTTTTTGAACTTTTCCTTCTACTCAAATCCCTTTGGTTCTCGAATATATTTTTCCACCTAACCTAGAAAGTCATTTTCCTCCAAGATGAAAAGTACTTGAGTTTTCCAAGATAGTTGATTGCACCTTCCAATGTCTCTTCAATTCTGAGGTTTGGAGACATTATTCAAACTGCAAGGAATCAAATGTTTGATAACCCTCTTTCTCTAGGACTAATTTAAAATTATTCAATGCTTTGCTTCTTGTGGCTACTCCTTCACCTAGGTTCTGATACTATGTTGATTTTTTCTTATAGTAGAAACTGAATTTTCTAATCTGATAATTACTTCCAATGATTTTTATTCATAATTTGTTTTATGCCATTTATATCATTAAGTAATTATACATAGAAATATCTCAACTATAACGTAATAACCATACGATCATAAAGAGACAACCAAAGACAATAAGAGACACATGATTACATTGGAAATACCCAACCTTTGGAAAAACCAAACCAACTTTTCTACAAGGAAAATGCAATCTTCAACAAATTTTACAATATAATTTGCCTAGAAATATGTGCCAATTTTTCAATTACAAATACGAGTCAAACCTGGTCAAACTACCTACTGAGAAATTTGGCCTTCCCATAAAGGTCTTCCCAAAAACTCATATTTTTGCATCTTGTCTCCTTCACTTAAATGAACAAAAAATATCTTGTCTTGTGAGATTCGAATTCATGCCAAGTGGGGAGGTCAAATTGTCTTATATATAGTGGTCAAATGAGTGCCCTTGTGACCAAGGGTAACTTCTAATGGTGGGCCCAACTTAGGCTTCGTGGAGCCTACATAAATAAATATAAAAATTGAATTTTCCTTTTAATATTTATAATTTATTTTGTTGATTTTGAAGGATCCTTAGCATGCGAGAATACCTCCCAATGCTATAAAAATGAACACCATATACACAGGAAGGATGCATTCTACATGATTACATATGTTATCACATTAATCTATGTAGGTTTGATTTAGGTGGGCTTAGAAAGCACTTTGGGAAATCAACTTGGACCAAAATATTGGGGTGTCAGGTGCAACCAATTGCAGACCCCTTACAACAACATTTCCATTCAAGTGCAACAAACATTCAAAATTCTTTTACAATTGCAAAGTTACTTTATGAAAAGTGCATTCATATCTTATCACAATGTACAACTTCTTTGATGGTCACATAAAGGGTCTCAAGTTACCCTTGGACAAAACCTACCAATTTTTATCCTTCACAACTTGGATCCTTTTCCTCTCACCTTGGACACACCAAGACAATTGTCCATCTTTGCTCAATCACACCATTGTTTTCTCCCTTAACATATTTAACTAAATCTTTGACATCTCTATCTAGTTTTTATGTTGGATTTTTTGTGTTGGCATGCATTGAAACCATAGTGAAAGCATTGAGTCACAGTTCTTTGTCGCACGTAGTGAAAGAGAGTTGAAACCATAATGAAAGAGTTGAGTCACAATTCTCTGGGGCACACAGTGAAAGAGAGCTAGTGACAAGTCTCTATGTCTTACCCAGTGAATGCGGTGTGCGATAAACTAACCTGTGTCCTCTCTTTTAACCGTGGTAGTGCAACCTTCAACCGTGGTGGTGCAACCATGGCAGAGCATATTCTTTTTTAGGCCGATGAATTTGCTACAGTGTTATGAGGAAGAACCTCATAATAAAATGCCTATCGGTGAACAATGATCATATGCATCCTTCTTGATATTTTTGAAAGTTGATGCCTTCTATTTTGGTTTACTCGCAAGTGAAACATATCTCTGGTTTTCTCTCTTTTTCAAAATATCTTCAAAACAAATGGAACCATAAAGTGTTTTAGTCCAAAGAATCATTCACTTAAACACACTCTCATTGTTTTTCTTGTGCCTCAGATAACTTGTTTGACTGCAGAGCGTCATGGATAACAATAACCACTAGAGAAGCAAAGAACACAAAGAGAGTCGCTCGCTAGTTCGTAGTACACTCTCGAGTATTCCAGTATGGCTAGACCATTGATAGTAGTGGAGTCTTGATGGTTTCTAAATGGGTTGGCTTTGGCTTTAGATGAAGTCTCATGTTGGATCTTGCCACCTAGGCATCTATAAATTAGTCGTATGATTTGAACTCCTCACAAGACTAGAGGCCCCTTGGTTGAGCTTTGTAGCCCTAGCGGTGAATTCCCAGCCTAAGTGTTGTGGGGAAAAGTATCCGATGCGGATGACCCTATCCCTACTCTAAAGGTGACAGTCTTTAGCAACAACTGAAAGTAAAGTTTTGATGATTTCCTTTATGAAAGTACAGAGAGAATGAAGAAAGATTAACCAACCTGGTGTCTTTCGCTTAGTCGATCCTTGTCCTCTCTCTTTGTCTCTTGTTCCCAGCTCCTTGCTCTCTTTGCCGGTCCAGCTACACACAGATCCTGCACAAAACAAGAGGGCAAACTACAAGATACATGTACTCATAACTGAAGCATGGATTAGGATGAATCAAATATACATGTAAATACAATACATCAATGCAATACAAGTATATAGGAGAACATGCAAAACTTTATTGATAGAAGTAACAGGGTTCTGAGAAGGTTACAACCAATGATGGCTCCAATCCAGCAGCACCTCCCCAGCAGCAAGAACTCTCCTCTTCACCTCTAGTAAAACAATCACCCAATAGCTCTAACTGTAAACCAACAGCACCTCCTTGCTTTACACAAAATTCCAGCCTCATTAGACCTCATAGAAGAGCTCTATATATAGGAGAGAAGAAGAGAGGATGAGTCAGCTTGAGGCTGGCATAGAGCTGACTAGTGTCCTCTCCCTCTTCAGTTAATCTTCAGTTCTTGAGTCCACTTGGAGATCCTTGCTTACACATGGTGATCAAGTACCTCTTACTCATCACAGGGCGAATCTCATGAACCAAGTGTCAGTTTGGAAGCTTCCTGGGCAGTTGACACCTTGCAGAATGACTGTGCCACTTGGCCAATCTCGCCCAGCGCAGGTAGCCTTCATTAAATTTGACTTCTAGCGCAGGTACAAGGAGGGACAGTTGCATTCCAGCGCAGAAGCTCAGTGGAGCAGCTGACATGATCCAAAATAAGCCTGTTTTGAAGTGTTTTCAGGTGGAGAACTGATTGGAAGTGCTGTTGTTTGATGACCTTGCTCTTTTAGGGGTAAGAACAACATGTTTAGGGACTGAGGATCCCTGTGATTATTGACATTTCATGCTCCATGATGCGAGGCACAAAAATGTCTATAACAGTTGCCCCCTAAAGTATGAGGCCGTTTATCGGGTGAAATGCTTTATCTAGAGGGTCCGAAGTTCGTTCCAGTGCTGAGGAGGCGCCCTGTAATACAATACAATACAATATTTTTCATTCTTTTTTCATGATCTAGCTGAGGCGGGCATTCCCATGCTCAGCTTTTATAAATACATTTTGGTACATATGACAGACGATCGTCTGAAGGTAGACTGATAATTTTCTGCTGAAATTATCATCCTTTGAATAGGATGATCATCTGTTGCAATGATGTACATGTCAAATGCTTTTATATTTCCTGAATATATATCGCAGCCCGGATGGATGAAACTAGATCCGGGGTCTTCAAACTCGTTCGATCTTCACTCTAAGTACAAGTCGATCCATGTGAGAATTTCGTTGAAGTCGAACATGGAAAGACATCACTTGATTACCGGTCAATAATGAAAACCGTTAACAAGCGCGAGAGGAATCACCAATAATGACGATGACCCTCAAGGTACTGCAGTACAATTTACGTGGCGTGAATAAAGGACTTGGCGTCGAACGCCACGCAAAATCTTCTGGTCGAAGGTCATTGATGTATACCTGTCGCCGGAAGTGAGAAACTTGCCATTGAGGCATGCAAGCTTCAAAGTACTGATGGGGGTGTTCCTAGATCAACTTCTTGGATAATGAGCTGAAGTCGACAAGAAGCGATCCGTCAAAGGAGGGCCTTAATGAATCCCACAGCAATGACACGGAACGGAGCTAATGACTTTAGTGGAGGTGAAAACAAACTGTGACATATGATTCAGGGTGGCGATCATGAATGGATGAAGGATAATGTATGGTAGTGGATGGGACACGGTTGACACTTTCAGAATGACCCCTCTTGAACATATAACGACACTGATGCGATGGATCGGTAGCATTACCCCAAATGTGGATGGTTTGGCGAAGACCATGGCGATGAGACCGGTGAATGAAACAACCCAACCCGATGTGGTACGGAGGAAAAGTGTCATGTTCAAGAGTGACTTGCTACCATTAAACTTTGATGTTCTCCCAATTTTTCCCCAGTCATTTCTGACCAGTACCTCTTTATTTTTGTCAAGCTTGAGGAGGATAACATATGCTTGTTCTATAACCTGCCCTTCGGGCAAGCCCATCGCTATGATTTATCGAGCCTAGCGATAGGGAAACTCGTTCTCGTCTAAAGACAAGTTTGTCGCTATTTAATCATTTTAACGAGTCTAACGACAAGGAAAACTCGGTCCTTTTCATTTTTAGAGAGTCTGAAAAGGTACAGAAAGTTAACTCCATAATTCCTTTTTCGTCATCTAATCCCTTAAGTCCGAAAAAGTATAAAACAATACAGAAGGGATAAGTGTTCGGTACTTTTAACGAGCCGAACAAGACAAGCGCTCGATCTTTTTGTGTAATAATCCCTCAGGTCCAAAAAGATTAAAGTCTAAATGAGGGATAGCATTCCGGTCGTTTAACGAGCTGGAAGGCCAAAACTCGGCAAACTTTTCATATTTTACGAGTCAGTGAAAAGAGCTCAAAGAAGACTCGTCTTTTGAGGAACGAGTGATAAACAGGGATAGCAGCAGATTCCAGGTACAAATTGGAATTTTCCAATCACGGCAGTGTCACAAGGATGGCTAGGTGAAATCACTCTTCGCAGCTATTTCTCAAAAGAGGTAAACACACAAATGGAGGTGAATGATTGGCCAAATGAACAGTGGAGGTGACGGTGCACAAACACGACCAAGGCTTTTATGGCTGATGAATTTACGATCTCAAAAGGTTATTTACCGGTTCGTTTTTTCTGAATGAGCTTGAACTCTGAAGGGAAGCCTGCTCATAAACTTATGTTTATTTTTTAACGAGCATGAACTATGCGCTAAAACTGCTCGGATCTTGCGTTTATTTTTTAACGAGCATGAACTATGTGCTAAAACTGCTCGGATCTTTTGCATGCCCCCAGCATCATAATGACGCATGTCAAAGGAGGGTGCCCCCCAAGCTTCATTGCAATCAACTCGGTGATTGGAATGAAGGTTTACCTTTGAATTTTGAAAAAGGGGATTTGTTTTATTTTTTAATGAGGTTGACATAATAAAAGAACTATCCTCATGACTCCTTGTTTCATTTTTTAACGAGGTTGACACGAGATAAGAACCGTCCTCGGCGCCGACAAAATATCTAGGAATCTTCCGAATCCAACCAGAAGATTGGATTAGATTTCATTTTGTAGGTTTCCACTGTGGCCACTTCCGCCAGATTGCTTGTAGGCGGTAGGGCGAAAGTACCCATTAAGACAGGGTCTTTTAGGAAACCTACTCCGATATTTTTGAAAAAATGATTCCTTGCATGGATCATTGGAATGCTTCCTGTAACTTGTGAACTGTTGGGGAGAAAAGTTTGTTGGTCGACGATTGTAATTCCTTCTTGGGAGGGAAATGCAATCCTCCTGAAATAGGTCGACACAACCACGGCCATGGCATAGATCCAGGGCCTTCCTAGTAGGATGTTGTAATCGAGGTTTCCATCAATTACTTCAACATCAATTCCTACTGTTTTGCCCCCCAGTTCAACTTGCAAGTTACTTAAAATCCCGTATGGAGTGTATGATCGTCCATCGAATGCTTTTAACGTCGTTGACGATTTCGACAAGGGTGGTGAGCCTAATTCTTTCCAGCAACTCATCGACATAAGACATGTAGATGCCCCCTCATCAATAATTGTTCGATGAATAGTTTTGTTGAGGGCTTTCACTTGAATAAGGAAAGCTAGTTGAGCTGGTAACTGAGGGTCATATCCTTTATGATCAAAGGCCACAAGATTGGAATCCATTGGGCCAATCCCACCTATTGCTGGTAATAAAGCTTGCTCTTGGGAGGGGTAATTTTGTGGTTCCTCAAGTGTCGACATAGTGGACGGCGATTGGGCCAGGTCCTTTACTATATTATAATTCTGTGCTCCTTTGGCACGAGGATTAAATGTCGATTTGTGTACTGCTCCCTTTGGCGACTTTATTATTGGCTCAGGAACGATGGGTGGCACAACTTCGGTCAAAGTTGTTGTTGAACTACTAGGTCGTTCATTAACCTTGTTGTTCGACAGCTTCGGATTCCCGTAATCTTTACTCCTTGTCAAAGCATTATTCTGTTGCTTCGAGGTAGACAACATAAGCACTTGGGATCCGGAAGCATTTTGATTAGCAACCAGATTTTGACTTGGATTAGGAAACGGATCAGTCAGTACTGCTGGGGTTTTTGAACTCTTGAAGAGTTTCTTAACTTCAGCTATATGTGGACAATCTTTCGTCCAATGATCCTCATCGCATATATGACACCCTGTCGGGGGTCTCCCTTTCCTTTTCTTTATCTTCTTGCCCCCTGGTTGTTTCAGTTGTTTGCCCTTGTCGGTCGACATGGCATTTACTTCTGAGGTAAGAAGTCGCTCATTTGCATTTTGACTAGAAATTTTGCGTTTGCCAGTCACGCCATTACTGGTGTGAGAGTTAGTATTCGATCCAGGAGGGGGAGGAATTGAAAATTCAGGTCTAGGGGCGTCAGGTATTTTGTCGTAGAGCGTGCCCGACTGAGTATATACTAAGTCTAAATATTGAGCACGAGCAATGACTTGCTCCTCTGTTACGACTCCCCCTTTGGCCACATCTTCCGTTATAGCAGGAAGTAGCGACTTTATAAACCACTCAGCTAATAGCTGATCTGGAACATAAGTTTTCACCATTCTGCGACGACGACGCCACTCATGTATATGATCAGATATGTGAGTGGCTGTTGTCTGTTTGAAGTTGGTAAGGAGTTCTGTTCCTGTTTCATACCTTATCGGTAATTGAAAATGGGTTAAGAAAGTCGTGGCTAAGGAGCTGAAATTGTCGAAAGAGGCTCTTGGCAATTCAATGTACCATTTAGCCGCTGGACCTGTCAATGTCCTCTGGAAGAGGCGAAGTCTTATCGAATCATCATTCAGGGTGTTTGATGAACACCATAGATGGAATGTCATCACATGATTTGATGGATCTTCACCAGGATTTCCATTAAATTTAGGAATGTCTGATGGAAGTTTGTGTGGAATCGCTGGCCACCAAGGGGCATAAGCAATTGGATCATTCGTCAGCCGGTTTAGATCTGGTAATTCTAGAGTTGCTACAAAGGGCAACTGTTGGTTCAGGTTAGGCGAAGCATATCCAGGATAAGATGGTATCGCCTGAGCAATGGGTCTTTGCAGACCAGCATTATGCTGACAACTTTGACAAGGTTGATGGGTGTAACCATTATAGTATGGTTGCCCATTACTTACAAAGACTTGTCGCCCAGGTCCTTGATATGATTGCTGGAAAGGCGGTTGTTGAGATTGAAGCAGCTCTGGTTGTTGGACCATTTGCTGTTGATCAATACCGGATGATTAACCAGGATGAGGAGTCACAGTACTTGTTTGGGCCTGAGTCGCTCCAGATAAGGAGGCACTACCCTGAGATTGTGATTGAGTCGCTGAGCCAAGAGGTTGTTGTGTTACAACAGGTGACGCTTGTACTTGCGACACATTCGCCATAGCAGGTGTGGTGGTAATATTCGACACAGGGTGGACTGGTTGCATAGAATATACAACTCCTGGTTGTTGAGGTAGTATTGGTACCCAACTGTTGGATGTAATTCCAGTTTGACCTGAACTTTGTTGTGAACTCACGGATGGGCATCCTCCCGGAGGAGGTAATGAAAAGGCATACTGCCCCCCATATGGTATCAGTCCGGAACTCAAGGGGATCGATTGCCCAGGTTGACCTCCAAATGGATCAATTTGACGAGTTTCAACATAAGAAATACCAGATGATAATCCGGACAAAGAAATAGGAACTAACCATGTCATCGTCCCTGATGGGACTCCGGCTTGTTGTTGACAACTTGCCGGGACAGATGGTATACCAGCGAACATCGTTGGAGTAGCAGTAGAAGCCTCTGCTGCTGCTGTGTCGGACGACACAATCCTAGATGTCGACGGTTGTTCAGACATATCTAGTCTACCCAAAAGATTTCTTAGAGATTCTACAGGAACTTCCACTCGTGGTGGACTAACTTCGAAGATCAACGCGGGAAGGGTGATGATTATTCCGCTTAAAATAAATTTTATTAACGACGCTTTTAGACACAAACTTGCTTTTTCATGTTTTAAGAGTCGAGAAAAAGCTAAAGATGACTCTAGTCGCCTTCGATGTATTAACGAGCCCGAAGTGACAAATGCTCGGTTGGACTTTTTCAGTTATAGAGTTTGAAAAAGACCAAAAGAAACTGCTCTGGAGATCTAGGCAGAGGGTGTGCCAAAACCTTTCGCGAAACCACAGAATACGTTTTATGGTACGGGTGGTCGATCTTCGTGAATGCTGTGTTCACTGCATCGCGATCAGTAGGGCGGCCGACACGGTTTCCTAAGGATAAAGGATAAAAGCCTATAGGGGTCTCCCAATATACGCGATGGTACGCGGGAGCACAAGTCTGTGTTAGCGCCACCGACTCTCAGGAGGAATCACCCACCTTCATAGAGATCGACAGTCACTATGTTTAACGACGCTGGAACACGTCTCTACCTAGACCTCTAGATGTTTGCGTTATGTTACAAAGCGTTGTTATGTAAATTGGGTCTATTTTAATGTTGATCTTGCTTAACAGTTTGTCTTTCAGGATCACCACGAGTTGTATTGGTACAAATTCCTAAATGCAGCTAAAATGATAAGCAAGCTTTTACAATCTTTTTAGCTTTGAAAATCCTAACTACTGAGGGGAGAGAAAAACAATATCTTTCCACACAGAGCACAAAGCACAAACTAATGCACTTTCTCCTAGATCAGACACACAAACTTATCAAAAATGCAAATGCAAGATGCATGTATTTCTTTTCTTTTCCCTTAATGTTGATGTAGACAAAAGGAAATTGTTGTATAATTTTCGAATTCAATTTGAAGTGCAAACAAACAAGTTTCGTCTAACATGAAAAGACACCTTACAGGTACTTGTTTTAACACTAAAAATATACGAATTCAAACCATAAGATGAAAAACAAACAAACTCAAACAGCCATGAACAGTAATAAAACTAGCTCTTAAGATCACAAAGACACTTTTACAGTTCAGGATCTAAGAGGTCACAACTATACTGGTTCGCTTTTCACAATGGGAAACTGTAGCTGAAACAAGAAATACTGAAAGAACATTCACAGTTTCATCACACAACTGAGGTGGAATAATGTCAAGGAGAAGTGGTTTACAGCAAGTACAATGACCAGCAAGCAATCAGCAAAAATCAGTGAAAACTAGGCCAAGACACCAAGGGAAAGCTGAGCAAGACAATGGCTAACTGGACCAGCGCAGGTTCTAGTCTGCCAGTTTGACTCTCAGCGCAGTTCCCGAAGGGAGCACCTACGCTGTAATGCAGACTGCCTGTGGACAGCCTGCACTGACACACGAGAGTTGCGTCTGCAAAGAATTTCGGGTCATAAAAAGCTCAAAAATGCACTGTTTTTGCTGAAATAAAAAGCTATAGGTCAAGTACAGGCTAAGGGATGATCAAGAGGATGAAGATCTATCACAAAGAGTAAAGAGTCTTTTGTAGATAAGCTCTTTAAATCTTGAATTTGCTCAGCAAAGGAGCAAGAGTAGCAGTCCCTCTACTTCGCTTTTGATATAGTCAAAAGCTTTTCGATTTGGTACTCTTTTCTTCAAGAAATGAATAGCAAAATACTACAAACACCAACAAGATACTAGGCTCCCCAACGGAGTCGCCAGTTTGTTGTGGGGAAAAGTATCCGATGCGGATGACCCTATCCCTACTCTAAAGGTGACAGTCTTTAGCAACAACTGAAAGTAAAGTTTTGATGATTTCCTTTATGAAAGTACAGAGAGAATGAAGAAAGATTAACCAACCTGGTGTCTTTCGCTTAGTCGATCCTTGTCCTCTCTCTTTGTCTCTTGTTCCCAGCTCCTTGCTCTCTTTGCCGGTCCAGCTACACACAGATCCTGCACAAAACAAGAGGGCAAACTACAAGATACATGTACTCATAACTGAAGCATGGATTAGGATGAATCAAATATACATGTAAATACAATACATCAATGCAATACAAGTATATAGGAGAACATGCAAAACTTTATTGATAGAAGTAACAGGGTTCTGAGAAGGTTACAACCAATGATGGCTCCAATCCAGCAGCACCTCCCCAGCAGCAAGAACTCTCCTCTTCACCTCTAGTAAAACAATCACCCAATAGCTCTAACTGTAAACCAACAGCACCTCCTTGCTTTACACAAAATTCCAGCCTCCTTAGACCTCATAGAAGAGCTCTATATATAGGAGAGAAGAAGAGAGGATGAGTCAGCTTGAGGCTGGCATAGAGCTGACTAGTGTCCTCTCCCTCTTCAGTTAATCTTCAGTTCTTGAGTCCACTTGGAGATCCTTGCTTACACATGGTGATCAAGTACCTCTTACTCATCACAGGGCGAATCATGAACCAAGTGTCAGTTTGGAAGCTTCCTGGGCAGTTGACACCTTGCAGAATGACTGTGCCACTTGGCCAATCTCGCCCAGCGCAGGTAGCCTTCATTAAATTTGACTTCCAGCGCAGGTACAAGGAGGGACAGTTGCATTCCAGCGCAGAAGCTCAGTGGAGCAGCTGACATGATCCAAAATAAGCCTGTTTTGAAGTGTTTTCAGGTGGAGAACTGATTGGAAGTGCTGTTGTTTGATGACCTTGCTCTTTTAGGGGTAAGAACAACATGTTTAGGGACTGAGGATCCCTGTGATTATTGACATTTCATGCTCCATGATGCGAGGCACAAAAATGTCTATAACACTAAGCTAATTTCTTTTCTAAAAATATCATTAAACTTATAATTAACTTTGTAAAACATAAAATATTTCTCTAAATATTTTTATGTAGTATAAAATATTGCTCCAACAACGTCACTAAATATCACTGCTCAAAGAGAAGTAACATAATAAACCACTTAAGTGGTTGAATCTGGGGGATGTCGATGCGGTAGCAGAAATGAAAAGAAATATTTCCAAACCCCAAAGTAAATAGGGGGCAAAGTAGAAGTCGTATATAAGTTAAGATCCATTTTGGTGGCTCTGCAACTCTCTGACCTAGGGTTTTGGATCGTAGTGTGTGCATTGTTACCCACTCTGGCAGGGGGTAGTGCCCTTTTCACTGACCTAAGGTAGCGGGGGCTTACCCTGGCCCAAAGGATGAAGCAAGCGGGGGCCAATGGGGCCCCTTCCTACAAACAGATAATGATGGACAAAGGTAAACGCCCATTGGAAGGAGAGCAGATCACGGGTTCAAACACTACAACAAAAATGAGCTCAGCAAAAAGACAAAGCTGGATGGCAATACAAAGGAAACCTAGCATCCAAACAAGACAAAAGGAATCAAAGTTCTGGAAGGAAAAGACAAACCAGATCCCACTCGAGAGCAAGTACCTCGAGGAGCAGGAAAGAAAACCAAAGAAGCGGAGGCAGCTGAAACCTCCCCCTTGAACGGCTCTGATCTAGAAGGACTGGCCACTGAAGACAAACAACATAGAGACCAAGGGCGTTGCAAGCCAAAAACCACAGAAAGCCTGAGGGTTATCATTACCGACCCCGAACTGCAAGCCTATAGGGATCATATGGCTATTCATGCAGTGATCTGCAAGTTTATGGGCTTTTGGCCCACAGAAAAAGCCTTATGCCAATGGATCAAGAAAACTTGGAAGCTGAAAGGAGATGTGAAACTCCACCTGGGGGCCAAAGGTTTTTTCACGGTTGTCTTTGCAAACCTTGAAGACAGAGACTACAGATTTGATGGAGGCCCTTATTTCTATGCCTCTATAGGCCTTTACATGAGTCCCTAGAAACCAAAATTTGCACCAGAACAAGAAACATTCAAGCATGTTCCTATGTGGATTCACCTGTTTTCCCTCCCCATCGACTACTGGAGATCGGTGACATTGGAACAAATCGGCAACAAAATAGGCACCTTCATCCAAGCTTCCGAAGCTACCCTCCAAAAAAGGTACACCTCTTGCCCTAGGATCTGTGTTGAAATGGAAATTTCAGGTGCTCTTCATGAAGGTCTGTGGTTGGAATATAGAGACAAAGTATTTTTCCAAGCCATAGACTATGAAAAAATACCCTTCAGATGCAAAAAATTCCATGAACATGGCCATCTGATCCGGGAATGTCCCCTAAACAGACCTGTAGAGAAGGCTAAGGATCTCCCAAGCAAAAATCAGGATGGTTTCGTCCGACCCATGGGCAGACACCGAACCAACAGAAGGAACCAACCGAAGACAGGAAACACCAACAAAGGGTCTATGAACGCATTTGAGGTGCTTGGAGAGGAAACTGGTGCAGATGAGGATACCCAAATACCAGCATCTGAGCAGGAAACCCCGGAAATGACCAATCAAAACGCCCAGATGCTGACTCCAATCTCGACTGATGACTTTCTCCTAGATCTAGGATTGAGGAAAGATGCAGAAGGGGATGAGGAAATGACATTAAGTGAAGTGGGCACAGAGGATCAGGACCTAAATGACACTCTAGAAAAAGAAGGAATGGACCTTAATACCATAGTTGAGCAATGGAGACAAAAGGGAGTGGATCACATTCTAGAGGAAGAGATTGACAGAGTCAACTTCCTCTTCCTATCAAGGTGGTCTGCAGCCTTGAAAGGGTAGAAAAGGGGTCTAGGCGCGACAAAGGGACTGGGCATCAAGGCACAAAACCTACACCAAACACATTCTACTGTAAAACACAGGACGAAACGGGGTAGAAGAACAAACAATGAAGCACTCCATGAGCTCAGCCAAATGCTCATCAACTTGGGAAAGATGAAATCCCTTAAGGCTTTCCCATTCTCCTCATAATACCTATTTAAATATGAAGATACTCTCATGGAATGAAAGAGGGCTAAATATCCAAACCAAAAAATGATTATTGAAAAATAAAGTCACAAAGGAAAATCTGGACATTGTTTTCTTGCAAGAAACCAAATGCTCCAGGCTAAAGCTGGAAGGGATAGGCAGGAGCCTGGGAAAGAGAATGGAGCACACGGAGGTAGAAGGTAATGGTCTGGAAGCAGACTTAGCCATCTTCTGGAACCCCCACTCCCTACTCCTAAACGTCGAGGCCTCCAGATCTTTCATTTCCCTTGAAATGCAGATCCTGGGAGAAGCTGGCACATACTTATTCACAAATGTTTACAGCCCCCAAAGGCTGGAGGATAAGCTTCAGCTGTTGGATAACCTATCCAAGCTGCAACAAAGACACTCTAATGCTAAGGCCATATATGGTGGCGATTTCAACATGATTACCTCTCTGGAGGAAAAGAAGTGAGGGATTCGTACCCTAAACAGAGATGCTGAGGCCTTCATTTCTTTCATCAGAATAACTAACCTGGTGGACATCCAACCCAAAAATGGCATATTCACTTGGAATAATAAGAGAGGAGGGGACAGGCTTATCGCATCTAGGCTTGACCAGTTTATGATCTCAGATACCATTCTCCTTGAGGGAGTCACGGTGGAATCTGATATTATTGCATCTGGAGGATCAAATCATTTGCCCATCTCTTTGAATGCAACTATCTTTGGTATGCCTAGAAACAGACCTTTTCACTTTGAAAAATTCTGGCTCAGTCATCTGGCTTTCACCACCAACATCCAACTATGGTGGAATGAGCAGTTGGATTTTAGAGGTACCAAAATGTTTCGGCTCCAAGCCAGATTGAGCACCTAAAGGCAAAGCTACGAACATGGAACCAAGAGGTTTTTGACAACATTTTTAAGGACAAACAAGCCTTTGAGGATCAGATGGCTTTAATACACAACAACTGGATTAAGGGGGACATCTCCCAGAACTCCATTAAAACAGAGCGTGACCTCCTGCAAAAGTGGAATGAGAGATGTCACCAGGAAGAGACATTATGGAGACAAAAACCATGTATACAATGGCTGAAAGAATGGGAGAAAAACACCAATTTTTTCCATCGATTAGCCATGGATTATAGATGCACTAATAAGATAACCAAGCTTACAGATGAACAAGGGACCTCCTTTCAGTCTCATCAAGAGATTGCCTCCATCCTCAAGAACCACTTCAGTCTTATTGCTACAGAACCAGACATCAACAGATAAGAGGCTATCAATGCAGTCATAACCTCTATTCCCAAGCTGATCATAGAGGAGTAGAATAGATCCTTAGACCACCCGATTACCCTTCTGGAGGTAAAAGAGGCAGTCAAAGACATGGCCAATGGCAAGGCTTCGGGACGAGATGGTTTTACCATTGACATCTTCAAAGGGTGCTGGGACATTGTGAAGCAGGAAATATGGGCGGTGGTCGAGGACTCTGGAAGATTCTCCTCCATACTCAAATCCCTAAACTCCACTTTTATTGCCCTCAACCCCAAGTAAGAGGCTGCCTGCACACCTTCTAAATTTCAACCAATAGCTCTCTGCAATGTGCTGTACAAGATCATCTCCAAAGTCATCGCCAATAGGTTAAAGCCTATTCTCCCCTTAATTATCTTAGAAGAGCAGTCCGGTTATGTGGAAGGCCAGCAAATTATGGACAATGTCTTATTGGCAAAGGAAATGATCTACACCCTTCAATCTCAGAAAAAGGCTGGAATGATCATTCAACTAGACCTCTCAAAAGCTTATGATAAGGTCAGTTGGAATTATCTTGAAGCTATGTTGGAAGCTTTTGGTTTTGCCCAACGATGGATCAGATGGATTTTGGCCATGGTCAAATCTCCTAGCTTCTCCATCTTGGTCAATGGTGCCCCTTTGGACCCCTTCTTCCCATCCAGAGGCATTCGTCAGGGTGATCCTATCTCCCCTTTACTTTTTGTTATCTTAATGGAAGGCCTAAGTCGCATCATTAAAATGGCTAAGGAAAGGAATGTCATCAAAGGTCTCCAACCCCTGAATCATTATCCTACAACCACTCATCGGCAATTCGTGGATGACACCATGCTGCATGGTACCCCTTAAATCAAGGAAGCCCAAGGTTTCAAAGCCATTTTGAACCTTTTCAGCCAAGCATCTGGTATGGATCTTAACCTGGATAAATCCTCTGTTTTTTTCTTCCACACGCACTTGGCGGTCCAACGGCACCTCACTAATATCCTAGGGTTCAAAAGACACAGCCTTCCATCTAAATATCTTGGCATTCCTCTCACTGGCAAGCCTTAGCATAAACTTCCCTCAGAGCATTTTCTCTCCATGCTAGAGGACAAGGGAAATTATTGGACCAATAGAGCCTTGAACTTTGCAGGAAGACTTGTAATGACTAAGGCGGTTCTTCAAGCCATTCCACACTATATGCTTTATATTCTCCCAGCTCCAAAAATGGTGCTCCAGAAAATCAGGAATATTCAAAGGGCCTTCCTTTGGTCGGGCAAAGCAGATAAACACAAATGGGCTCTTGTAGCCTGGGCTAAGTTATGCAAACCCAAAAACCTGGGGGGTTTAGGGCTGCAAGAACCTGGACACTGTCAACAAAGCTTGTGGAGCCAACCTTTGGTGGTGTTGGATCAAGGAACCCCATACACCTTGGGAAAAAATGTGGAAGGCCAGATATGCCAAGAATTGGAGGACTGAGGATCTGATCAGAATAATAGATGCCCCTGAAGGTTCCCCTATTTGGAATTTGGCCAGAGCTAACAGAAACCTCATTCAGGATCACTGCTTTTGGGAAATTCGCAATGGAAACAAAGCTTTATTCTGGGAGGATGCATGGCAACAACTACCTAAACTGGAAAACCCCAATTATCTCACCCTACAGAGATGGTTTCAGGCAACAGGTAAGATAAAAGTCCATCAGTATTGGTCTGGCAACAACAAGAACCAACACTGGAGGAATTAGAACTTAGAGCCTCCCACCCTGAAGGATGACATGATAAACCTCCTCAACACCCTAATCTCCACTTTGGATAAGAGAATGATCTGGTAAACTCAGGAGGAGGATCAACTCAGGTGGGGAAAACTCGATGGGGGAACCTTCAACCTCAAGGAGGCCATAATGTATCTCGAGCACAGGGACCTCGAAGACAAAGTAGCTTGGTACTCTAATGTATGGGACAACACACTCTAGCCAAAAATAAAATATTTTCTATGGCTTCTCATGCATCGTAAAATCCTCACTTGGGAGAATTTAGTGAAAAGGGGCTTTATTGGGCCATCCAGATGCCCCCTCTGTGAAAAGGAGGAGGAAACAATGAACCATCTCCTTAACGACTGTGACTGGACCAATAATCTTTGGGATTGGATGAAGGAAATATTCAAACAAACAGACAGACACAGAGATTCTATTCAAGACTCCATTGTGAATTGGCGCACCAAGTATTCTAGTTGTAATATGGTTAACACCCTTTGGAGGCTCTACCCCGGTTTTATAGTCTGGACCACTTGGAAAGAGAGGAATAGACAATTTTTTCAAAAAGAGGCCAGGCAGCTTGAAACCATCAAAAGAGTAATAATGCAAAGTTTAAAAGAGACTGCCCTTACCAACTGCAAAGCTGAGCAGGAAAATTTGCTCACCCCTAATGATTCATGCATCTTGCTCTTTTTTGGCATGAATGGTCTGTCGGGTAACTGGGCTCAAGCAAACCACCCTCCGCCAGCTCCCTCCCCTTCGGCCTGGCTACCCCCCATCCCAGGGTTCTGCAAATTGAATTTCGACAGGACCTCCAGGGGAAACCCTAGTCCTGCAGGGCTTGGAGGCATCATCTGTAATGACAGAGGAGAAATCCTTCACATTTTCTACAGAGCATTTGGGTAGGCCTCCAACAATGAACCAGAATTCGCAGCCCTGGAACAGGGGTTGCATGTCCTCATCTGTCTGGGTAAAGGCTCTGTAATAGTGGAAGGAGAATGCAAAATGACACACAGCTGGAAAAATTCACAAAGCACTGGATATTAGCCATGGTCAAAGTGCTCATTGCCAAACATCTCTCCTCCCTCAGCAACATTGTTCTACAAGCAGTTAGGTGAAAGGCGAATGTCTTAGTGGATAGTGTTGACACCTAATCCTCTGCGATTGGGTGAATTTATGTAAATAGTTAAATTAGGAATGTGAACAGTCATCAGGAGATGAACTGAGCAGTCACACCCTTTGTATATAAAAATAGCATACCTAATGAAATAAATCGAATCATCTTTTCTGCCTAATGGAGTTACTGCCTGGCCTGACATGGTATTAGAGCCAACACCTTGTTTTAGCTATTATGCTCCTGCAACTCCTCTGTCATGTCCTGAGTTACCTTCCAGCACTGCTATGCCTCTGCCATATTCTCCTCTGTCCTGACATAACCTGCCTCTTCCATATTCTTTTCCAGTGCTACCTCATAACGCATCTGTCCATAATGTCTAGACAGAAGTGCTGTACATTAAAAAAAATAAAAAAATTTGTGAATAGCGCTATCATTTTGAAACGTTTGCGCTGTCTTTGTGAATGGCCTGACATGGCCTGATTGAACGCTGTTCATTCCTTACACTGTTCATTCCTGTTTTGTGTTTTTGAAATGGGGGCGACGTTTGGTTGTTCTTCTTCTTCAATGGAATGAATGTTTTTCCCTCTGCTTGTAGACAGCCATGCCCTCTTCATATTCATCCTGCATAGGCTCTCTCATTTGATCCTTGGATCGAAACGCATTGTGTGTTGTTGTGTAGGCCGAGGAATCGGGCGCTACAATATCCATGTCACGGAGATTCTTCAGTTGATCGACTCTTCACTCGCTGATTGTGAAGATTGTGCAGTGGCTCTCGCTACCTTTCACACCATTTTCATTTTAACAACCGACTCCTGCTCCCTATCAGTTGAGAGCGATTGGGTGTTGGTCTGCCTACTCTTCACAGATTTGGACACCTATTTTTGCTGCTGGAAGCTCAGAGAGAACGAGATCTCGAGTTGGCAATGCTGCGGTTTGAACCCGGGACCCACCGTCTACAAGCGCCATGTCTTACAGTTGCACAACGCAGCAATGCTTGAGCTGAGCTGCGAACAAGGGTGAAAGCAAGGCTTCCACGAGTGTGGATCGAGTTTTTGGATCCAAGCGACGGCAGGGAGTTGCAGTCTACGGGTCCATATTTGCTAGCCCGGTGGTTAGTACTGGTGACAGCCTCAGCTACGCCACAAGTTCGAATGGTCTGGCCTGAAATACGATGGTCTAGCCTGAAATATGGTGGTCTGGCCTGCAAAACTGAGACGAGTACTGTTACTGTTGACAAGTATTGAAATTTAAATTATGACAGCATATAATATTGAAATTTCGATAACATTTATTTGTATATAATGTTTAGTGAAGATCTTTGGCGCAACAAAGTTCTATTCACAGTATATGAATAGCGTTTGATGGTCTTAGTGCACTTTGTATGTAATGTCTAGTGAAGATCTTTAGCGCAGCGGAATTTTGTTGCCGGGATATATACGACGTTGTTAGGCTATCATAGTGGTGTTTATAAAGCTATTCCCAAAAGTGACTAACATAGTTAAGGCCAGAATACATTTTGATATCAGAATCAATTTTCTTTTAGCAGCAGAAGTTTTTTTTTCTCCACAAAAGCACATTTTTGCCAGCAAAAGTATTTTTACAGCTCTCGGATTTTTTACAGAATGCATTCAATCATATCCATGGTAGGAATAGTTCTCACTGGCAAGGAGAACTATCCTGAATGGTCCCGGATGATAAAACACACCCTCATCTTCAATGAGTTGTGGAAAGGGGTGTGTGTCGGAGAAGGAGACAAAGACCCAGTACAGCCTACCTCAGACAAAGAGCTCGTCATTTGGGAAAACAAGAACAGCAAAGCTTATGCATTAATTGCAGCATCTGTAAATGAAGAGGTGAGTCGCCATATTTCATCATATTCAATTGCCTTTGAAGCCCTACAAAATCTGAAAGAACTCTATGACTCACATTCTGCACTTGAAGTTGTTCAACTCATGATTAAACTCTTCACTCTTGAACTGAAAAATAATGATCCTCTTGCTCTTGCATCTGAAGTAAAGTCTATAATGCATGATATCAATTCCATTAAGGTTGAGCTGGATATCCCTCTTATTTCTTTTCTCAAGGCATTCTATCCTACTTACTCCAATTATCTTGTGTCTTTGCAAGCAAATGGAAATCTCAAAGATATAACCTTTGACTGTCTTGTGAAAATGTTTGCTGAAAGAGAGAAAGCTTTTGGAAAGAAGACAACCCTTGAATCTTCTGAAGAGACTGTGTGCCTTGCTCATAAAGAAAAGCATCCTGGCTCAAGATTCTACAAGAGGAAGAGGTGGACGAAGAGAAAGAGGAAGATATTTCAGAGGTGGGGGGGCAGACATTCTCAAGGAGAAAAGGCAGATTTACACTGCATTCGATGCAAAAGAAATGGTCACACGATGCCTCTACATGCAAGCTACCATGGGACAAAATTGAGCAGAAAAGAAACCAACAGAAAGGTAAAATTGATGATACAGACAAATGTAAAGCACCTGAATCCGCTCACTATATTGAGGCACAATGTAACATTGGAGTAAATGAAGATTTGTTTAATGCTTCACTTGCTTCATGGAAAAATGATTGGTTGCTTGATTCAGGAGCAACCTGTCACATGACTCATAGAAAAGATTTTTTTGAGGATTTCACTGACAATGTTGATGGAGCAGTATACTTTGCAGATCAATCAAAAATCAAGCCATCAGGGCTTGGCACAATCAGGCTTAAAATGCATGGTCTTCCAGATTTTCTTCTTGATCATGTTCTATATCTCCCACAGCTCAAGAGAAACTTGCTGTCCTTGGTCCACATCTGCCAGCAAGGTCACTCCATTCATATGTTTGATGGCAAGCTTGAGGTAAGAAAAGCATCTGACCACTCACTTGTCATGAGGGGAATAGAAGAAGAAAGGCTTCTCAAACTGCAAGGAGTCTCTGCTCATGCACAATATTTCTCATATATTTCTCATCATGAAGAAGGTACACTTCCATCAAGTTTATTATGGCATGCTAGATTTGGACATTTAAACTATGACATTTTCCGCTTATTGAAGAAAAATGGTGTTGCTAGTTTGCCTACAATTCCTAGGAAACTTAAGCAATGTGATGCTTGCATTCTAGGAAAGCATAGCAAACAGTCCTTTCATTATTCACATTCAAGAGCACATAGGAAGCTTGAACTCATTCATTCAGATTTATGTGGTCCAATTCCTGTTCCTTCTGCAAATGGAAATAAATATATCATGACATTTATTGATGACTACACAGAATGTGTTGGGTTTATTGATTGAAGAACAAATCTGATGTTTTTCAAACACTCAAGAATTTTCATAAATGGATTGAAAATGATGCACAATCTCATATTGGGTCTATTCGCACTGATAATGGAAAAGAATATACATCAAATGAATTTGAAAACTATCTTCGCCAACATGGGATCAAACATCAAACAATTGTGCCTTATAATCCCCAAAAGAATGGTGTACCTAAAAGAATGAATAGAACAATCTTGAATATGGTACGATCCATGCTTTTCTTCAAAAATGTAAAGATAATGTTTTGGGCTGATGCTGTTCTATGTGCTGCATATATAAAGAATAGATGTCCATCTAATGCTATAAGAAACAAGACTCCTTATGAATTATGGTATGGACATGTTCCTTCGGTAAAACATCTCAGGGTCTTTGGTTCCACCTGTTATGCTTTAATACCAAAGGTACATCGAAACAAACTTGGTGCTAGAAGTCGTAAGTGTATCTTCCTGGGGTATTCAAACACCTCCAAAGCATACCGCCTCTATGATGAAGTAAATAAAAAGTTTGTTGTATCGAGAGATGTAATTTTCTTGAATCATCCAAATATGACAATGTTGTTGAGCGGCAACTTGATCGCTTGGATAGATTCGCTAAAACAAAATCATTTCAAGAATTTGATAATTAGATTCCACATCTTGAAGGGGGGATTCCTATTCTAGATCAACATGTGGAATCTTCTTCTGAAGAACACTCTCCCCCGAATGAAACTCCAACAACGGATGATGCTTTAAGTGATGTAATTAATAGAATTGGGAGACTCAATATTGATTCAGTCCCAACTCAATCAACAGAGCAGCCTGGACCATCTCAGAAAGGTCCCCCAAAGTGGCTGACAAAGACACTTGAAAGTGTTCATCGTGATGAAATTGGAAAACGGGAACCAGAAATTCAAACTGACAAAATGGAGGTGATGTAGATGACTCTAATTCACCTGTTGATATGGATGTTTCTTATGATTGTGAATTGAACTTTTCTACAGATTTTGAACCAAATTCCTTCAAATAAGCTGCTTCTCATGATGAATGGAAAGAATCGATGCAAAAGGAGTATGATTCCCTCATAAAGAACGGCACTTGGAAGCTGGTTGACCCTCCATTTGGAACCAAACCAATTCGCTGCAAGTGGGTCTATAAGAACAAGTACAAAGCTGATGGCTCACTTGACAAGTACAAATCTAGGCTTGTGGAAAAAGGTTTTGCACATAAGGAAGGGGTCGATTATGAGGAAACTTTTTCCCCCACAACAAAATGGGCCACCATCCGGACACTCTTTGCACTAGCAGCTCAGAACGGTTGGAAAGTCCATCAAATGGATGTAAAAACTGCCTTCTTGAATGGAGATCTAAAAGAGAATGTTTTTATGTCCTAACTTGAAGGATTTGCTATGAAAGGACATGAACATAAAGTATGCAAACTTGTGAAGTCCTTGTATGGCCTCAAACAAGCACCGCGAGCCTGGTATGAAAAACTAACTGAGCATCTTCTCAAACTCAACTTCAATCATTTTGATCTTGATGATGCAACTTTATTTGTCAAGAAAGTTGGAAAAACAGTTTTATATCTTGTGGTATATGTAGGTGATCTTTTAATGATAGGGAAAAATGAAAACTACATTGCATCCATAAAGAAAGAATTGGGGAAAAGTTTTGAAATGACTGATTTGGGCTATGTTCATTACTATCTTGGCATTGAAGTAACCCAACATCCAAAATCCATATTTCTTTCTCAAAAGAAATACATTGGAGATTTGTTAAACAGATTTGGCATGACAGAGTGCAATCCTCTTACTACTCCAATGGAACAAAACTTAAAGCTGACATCTATTGAAGGAAAGAAATTTGAGGATGCAACAAAGTATAGACAGCTTGTAGGAAGTCTCAACTACCTTACTACTACCAGACCAAACATTTCATTTGCTGTTGGAATCCTCTCTAGGTTTATGCAAAAGCCTTGTGAGGGACATTGGTTTGCTGCAAAAAGAGTTCTAAAGTACTTGAATGGAACTCAAGACTTTGGAATCAAGTACACACAGGTGGATGACTTCAGTTTGATTGGATACTCTTATTCAGACTTCGATGGAGACAAAGAAACTGGGGTATTTACTTCAGGATATGCTATGAGTCTTGGATCAGGAGCTGTCTCCTGGAGATCATGCAAACAATCAGTTCCAGCAGATTCCACAACAGAAGCAGAATACCTGGCCGCAGCTGAAGCAACAAAAGAAATTGTGTGGCTCAGGAAAATTCTTGAAGATTTGCAGGTAAAACAAGTATAATCAACTCCACTCATGATTGACAACACCTCTGCAATAAAGTTGGCCAAGAACCCAAAGTTCCATGATCGAACAAAGCACATCAATACTAAATATCATCTGATCCGACATCATCTAGAGGCCAAAACAATCCATCTTCGTCATTGTTCCACAAATGAGCAAATTGCAGACATCTTCACCAAAGCGCTTGGAAGAGAAAAGCTTGAAAGATTCAGAACGATGCTTGGACTCACCAACATCCCTTCAGATTAGGGGGGGAATGTTGACACCTAATCCTCTGCAATTGGGTGAATTTATGTAAATAGTTAAATTAGGAATGTGAATGGTAATCAGGAGATGAACTGAGCAGTCACACCCTTTGTATATAACAATAGCATACCTAATGAAATAAATCGAATCATCTTTTCTGCCAAATGGAGTTACTTCCTGGCTTGACAGACAGCCTTGCCAACCACGCAATCGATCATCCGATGGAGATCATTGACACTTGTTGGCAAGACCTCATAGGAAACAATCTTAGGAATCAGTGCACTCTCATATCGAGGCAAGACCTTACTGGAGGATCGAGAGCAGAGGACAGGCTGTAGGATACAGCTCATCAGTAACTTATGCGGATTAACCATACAGTTAATGCCAATCAAAGGTACCACTGGCGACAGTCCAATGGGGTACCTAAGGCAGGGTGGAAGATCACCCAAAAGGATGAAGGCTATCGGATGGGGAGTAAAATCTACAAAAAGAATGACCAGCACAGTCAGCAAGAAGCAGATGCAGACACATGGCATTCAACCAGCAACCACAAGCATGGTAGAGTAATGGCTCTAGATTGAAATCATGAGAAGGCGCATGGAAATCCAAACAAGATTTATTATGACAAGAACAGTGGATCTCAGAAGGCGGAGTAGGAGATCTCAATCCAGAACATTCAACCTCCAGCTATAACTAAGGTAATCCACTAGGTAACCAAGACATCACATTCTCCTCGCTCGATTCTTGGCAATCTAAACTCTATTAGGAAGCCCGCAGTCCCTTCAACCCACGCCAACACCTGCAACAACACAATGGCAAAGGAGGGCAGTCGCAATAAGTCTGCTAACCGGGACCTGGAAAAAGCCCGTGAGGCTTATGAGACCTCAGTTTCTAGGAAAGAGAAACGAAAAATTGCAGAGCTTGAAGCTGCGGTCATCGAGGAAGAAGAAAAGCTAGACATTCAAGCAGTGGAGAAGGAAATAGACTGGATCGCGGACCCAGGCACCACGGACACCAGAGCCACGCAATTCGTAAGAACTCAAAGTGAAATGTGGCGCATGAAAACCATGCTGGCCAAAGTGCTCAGCATGCAGGCAGAAGCTATAAAGGATGCGCACCAGGCCGCTTCGCTCATTTCAGCTGGAAACGCAGCAAGGTTAGACGCCATGGAGTTCAGCATTAGTGCTTTGACTCAGGAACTCAGAATGTTGTCGCATAATCTGGGAGCTCTCACCAGACTCCTCAAGCTCTCCACCCATCAGGGAACAAATATTGTTGTTGACGTCCTAGCGGAGGAAACCGACACCAGCACGGTGAAGCGCCCCATTCCTCAAAGGATTTCGAAGCCAGATATAGTTACAGCAATGGCCGCCCCAAGTAACACCAACAAGGATTATGTGGTATTGGAGCTGTAATAGCTTCAAGGATCTTTGTTTTCTCTAAATATTTCTTTCTGTCTTAGTTTTGAGGTCCTCCAAACCCTCTCTCGTTTTGTGTCCTATGTTAGGCAGCCCTGCATGGTTAGCCTATGTTCTGAAGTTGCAGGATTAGGTTATGCTAGTCATTTTGGTCGAACAATCTGGAAGTGCTTTCTATGTCTGTTCAAACAGACTTTTTATATCTTATGTAACTTTGTGATATAATATAAATCTGTTGATTTACACAAAAAAAAATAGGGGGGCAAAGTAATGGAAAAAAAGCATGCCATTCTTTCTGGTCGGCCTGCCAAATTTAACTTACTGTTAAATATATTAAGCTCCAAATCATATGTGTTGGTATCATCCTAAGACCCTTTTTCCTTCCCAAAAACATATCATTTATCCATACATTTTCATCATATATCCCTCAAAATCCTTGAATATTGATTATTAATTGTTCTATAGTTATTAAATTGCATAGAAATTAATTTAGGGGTTTTATGTTCCAGAATTAGAGGTTTTTGATGACATGATTACAGGAAGTACCCACATCCTGTAATGAGCTTACCGTTTGACATGTGGCGCAGCAGATAAGCCAGAACGAAAGGCATGGGCGAAAAGTAGAATTTCCAAGCATGGACAAACACCTCTCACCCAGCCAAATCGAGCCTCCTATGCATGCAGTCAACTTAAGTCAAAGCAGGGCACTCTGACAGGAAAAAGCAGAAACAACATCGTTCCATTTTTCATTTTAGTCTTTTTGATTTTTGAAACACTTGGTATGGAAACATTTTGAAAAGGCTATGTAATAAACGCGGCAACAGCACTATGTACATTCATTGTATCGATGACATGGCTGTGCGTACGCATGTGTAAATACAGTCAGGGTTATGTTTAGAGTTTAGTTTCTGGAATTGTTGAATCGTATTTTCTCAGAACAGAGTTTTATTTTTAATACAAGGACATATTTACAGTCACGAAGTGTGTATACCCTTTGCATTGGTTTTGATTGCTGAATGGTGATAACCAGTATACCCTTAGGCGCGGACGGGCCCTGCGTTCTTCGATTGGTATACTGTCCATTCGTTTTGGTATATTTCAGTTCTTATATGCTGCATAGTGTTTACATTCAATTCGATTTCTATATCGCATATGGTTTGCATCACAGTATTCACATAGCTTTTGATTTATATCACATGGTTTGCATCACAGTTTCGATTTACACAGCTGTTGATTCGCATAGCATATGGGTTGCATAATATTTATATAAGCTTTCGATTCCTACAGCCTTTGAATTTCATTACATAGACATGGTGTGCGCTTATGAACGGGTTATGATTATGTTGAATGGTCAGCACTAGGATCTGGAAGGGAGTCTTGTAAGGGATTCGATCCCTGTGTGACTCATAGAGACATTATCTCATAAACTCTGTTTTGCTTTACAGTTCATTTATGCTTTCTTTATATAGCTTGATAGTGTAAATATATTGCATGCTGTGTGTGGGTACCAAGCAAGGGTTTTCTGAGTGATACCTCTGTAAGGAGGTTAGAATCATTGCCACAGTCATATATAGTACTTAGATTCATGATTTGATTTGATAGTTACATCTCATGACCAACATTGTAATTAAGCATATCAGTAGGGTGATCTAGGTGTGTGAATGATAGGTTGCAAATTCCGGTCTTCCGTAAAGAAGCATTGTATCCTACATCCTACTCACTTGGCCAGAGATTCTTTATGTCTATATATTTTAGACCACGCCTCTAAGCTTACGCACCTCGGTCGATATTAAATATAGAGTCCAGTCTAGTACCCTAGTTGGAACACTACAATATGATAAGTAAATATATAACTATTACGGATCAATATCGTAGGTCGTAGGATCAAAGCCGCTTGAAAAAACTATTTTTTGGATAGTTTCTTCGTAGTAAATAAGTAAAACCCTCCAACATAGATCTTATCCTTGGTAGTAAATAAGCAAAACCCTCCAACATATATTTTAGAAAGCGACGAGATGGAGGAATCAAGAAATGGAAGTGAAAATAATAAAATCAATTGTACAAGGGAAACGTTTTAGACATCTGCGAGAGAAATGTTTTAGCGGCTTATTTGTCATGTGGAGAAGGAGACAAATAATGGCATATTATGGAAGACAACAGTAATGTCATTAATAGTATTCAATTGAGAGGTGAACGTTTTGATCTTCATCCTCATTTGCGAGAGCAATACATCCCTCGCCATCGCAGTTATCCCTTAGCTGTTGCTGTGGCAGCTATTGGCTCTTCCCCGATAGTTATGGTTACAGATAATGGTGAAGGCAACAGCTTGTTGTGTGCCATTTTCCAGGAGACGCTATCCATTGGAGAAGATAATGCAAAACAATTGCCTTGCAATCACCTTTTTCACTGGAACTGCATTTTAAAGTGGTTTTATCTTAAACTTGAATGCCCCCTGTGCAGGAATGAATTTCAGCGGCATTGTAGCGGCGAGTAAGTTCTGTACCGAAGCCGAATTCTTGTGAATGCATTGATGCGAACTGGCACATTGCCTAAAACCCATGACACCTACTGGTGTCGTTATTTATACCATAAAAGTGAAATGTGGGTAAGTAAATAAATTTTCCATTCAGCATATTTATATCAAAACCTCAAGGAGGGGTTGGAAATTGGTGTAAATTTGGAATTTATTTTCATCAATCATTCATTTATATATAGATGAATTCAGTACCGTTGGATATTTTACAATTTAAACATAGGCGAATTAAACTAGGAATAGAAGAATATCTGGTTGAACATATTTATGTCAAAAGGTGAACCAAAATATTATTTCTTAAGTGAATGCTTAATACAAACCATCCTTCCCATGATATATCTTTTATAGTTCACTTTGTTTTGGTTCATTTGTGTAAAATACATAATTAATAAATAATTAACTGCATTTAATATCAATTAAAAATTAAATTCTCACTTATTTGTTTGTCTATTAATGTAGATATATGATAAAAATAATAAAGAAAATAAAGTTTATATATATGTTTGCTATTTGTCAAAATAATGGTGTAATAATTGATGTTGAACGTTTACTATTGGAAAAGTGACTTGAATCTTTACTCAATTTAAGAGTCAAATGCTTTTTCAAAAATTGTATTCCTTAAATTTAGAAATTTATAGTTTATTTTTTAAGAAAAATTAAGATGAAAAAGAGAAAGGGAAAGGAAAATTATCATCAAAATTGCATAAGCTCATTTATGTTAATTCAATATTGCTACGCTTTCTTAATTTGGAGGAGTGAATCTCTCAACCATATATCAATATAGCAAGTTGATTAGTTGGATAATATCTATCAATTTAATTAATTTGAACAACTTCCTAAAGACTGTAAAGAGAATCATTTACTAAGAAAGAATAACACCTAAGAAAACTAGCATTTATAACTCTAAAACACAACCTTAACAACTAATTTTCTTAATATTGATAGAAAGTCTAAATATGGTTCAACCTATGATTTTTAAACATTATCAGATATTGATGTCCATACAAAGGAACAACCACCCATTGGAATGCATGGGTATGAGTAACTAGTTATTGCAATTGCTTGTCTACTAGGAACTTTTCCTTAAATATGGTCCATTTAACCATTGTATCTTTATATTTATACTTATATTTTTACCTTTAGTTCCCCCTACATCACCACCATCATCATTTTGGTGTTTTTTCGCTCACCTATAACCATGCTCTAGGTTTGTTGGCCTACCCTCAACCATGTTTTGGGTTCATGGCCTATTCTCAATGATGCTCTGGATATTCTTCATTTACCTTCAACATGCTCTCAATGCTGATGGAAACTCTTTCAAGACTTGAAATAATACTTACATTAGTAAATAGGTAAGATTAGGTTGTTCGTTGTTGGATTTTTGTTGAGAGATTTTCTCAACAACATTCTCCTTATTTGGAATTTGTTGGATCTCATGAGCACTATTTACGTGACTTGTATTTGGAGTTTGTAATTGAAGAATACAATTTTTTTTTTTTTTTTTTTGTGTAATCTAGCCACCATGACTGCTCCTCCAATTTTCTTTTTGGTATGAGAATAGGTCTGAGCCTGCCTTAATCATCGGACAACTCAAGAAGATTAATGGAATATGATGAATTTTTTACGTAGATAGTTAGACTATTTGTTTTTAGATTATTTCACTTTTGATATTCCTTTTTTTTCATGTCTCGCTGGGCGTGGTTAGAAGGAGAGACAAAGAGGATTTCAACTAAATAAAGTGCACCAATATATCTATAAGGACAACTATGCATCTGATATCCAGTCGGTCGTTTGTGTATTATCATGAACTATATAGGGGCACACATGCCTTATCACGCTTACATCGCAATTGAATTATGTACATTCAATGGAAAAATCCACTCATGGAGATGTGACATACATTCATTCTCAAGGACCACTACATAAATTCAAACATGACTATATAGATTTGTTTACAAATTGAATGTGTGACTTCTATTATAATATGATCTTGCATCTATTACACAAAACCCACACAATTTTTAGCGTTAAATATCCACCATCATTTAACTTTCAACACTTCCATCTTTCATTACTACCATAAGCACTATCACATGCACTAATACCAATTATTTTTTTCTCCTACATCGAGGATCACACCTATATATTCACATTCACTTTCTTAACTATGGGCTTCCTTTTCCTTCATTTTGACGTCCATATAAAAATAAATTTGTATACTAAGATAGATGGGTACCATCCCCTGTATTAATTAATTCTTTGTGAATCCCTTTCTACTACATAGTTCATTAAAATGTTAAACTTTAATTAACATGTTCTTTTACATTCTAATATTTTTCCATCTCACATTCCTCTCTTGATCAAAACACAATTTCTCCAATTACACTTAATCAAAGATGCAATTTCTCTTATTACACATCAAACATAGATATAGGTCTAATTTCCACCTTTATTTAATTCCACAACTTCATGTCACATCCTCCATATGTTTATTTTTTCTTATAATATATATATTTTTTCTAATATGATAATTACTTCGAATGATTTGTATTCTTAAGTTGACTTCTTATTTATATCATTATGTAATTATACATAGAAAAATCTCAACGATATTCCAATAAAAATAGGATCATAAAGAGACAAAAAAACGCAATAAGAGACAAAAGATTACATTGGGGAAAACCCAACTAACTTTTCTACCAAGGAGAATTCAATATTTAGCAATGTTTATAATATAAATTATCTAGAAATTTGTGCCAATTTTCCAAACATTGATACGAGTCAAACATAGTCAAACTTCTTGCTAGAAATTCAATCGACCCATAAACTTGACCTTCTTTAGAAACTCAGCTTTCCATGTCTAAAACTAGGCTTTTGTGGTTTCTTCTGAAACTCGACTTTCTACATCTTATCTCTTTCGATTTAACTAGAAAAAGATATCTTGTTAATTTTTTCAATTGCAATAAAATTCCTCCTTGGATGGCTAAAACCACTGAGGTAATGATTGCATTAGATTCCTCCTTTTGAGAGGACTGAAATCGACCTAAAGATCATCCAATTATGAATTATTTTATTCATACATGTGCTATGGAATGGGTCGACTCTAATCATATGAACAACTTCTTAGGTCAGTCTTAACCCCAAGTGAACCCTTAGGAAAGCCTATAAATAGAAGAGACGTCAAGGTCATATGGACACATATTTCCTTCTCTTTTCTCTTAGTCCACATAGGATCAATAGAAGGAGTTCGTCGAAGGGTCTGAAATCATAGGCGAAGGGTTTGCTCTGGGTAAGGGTCTTTTTTATCTTGATCGTTGGGATAGAAAAGGGTATTTTGGTCCCTGGACACCGAAACATAAGCCTATGAGACTAAATATAGACCCTTGGACACTCACACAGAGGCTTATGGGAGTGACTATGGATTCAGAGGCAAATCAGATGGTTCAGGTTCCCGGTCATTCACATAGGGCTGTCTTGAGGGCGACCATGACATCTTAGTCCCTCACACAACAATTGTAAGGGAGAGACTTTGGGATTTAGTTTTATTGCACCATAGTGGCACGCATAAAGGCTTCCTGAGAGTGACCGCATAGTCATAGTCACCCGCATATAGTGGCCGAGAGATCAACCAGGGCATTTTAGTGACACATACAATTTTGATGAGAGCAACTCGAGTTTGGATCCATGGTTTGACATCTTGACTTCAGTTTACTTCAGTCATCTGATATATATGGGTATCTGTAGATCTTATTTGTTAGTATCCGCTACAAAAATATGTATTGGGCTCATTGATAGTGACAGCAATGCTCAACACTGTTCGGCATAGTGACAACAATATACAATAGTTGACATTAGATTGTGACAACACATTACAACCATCACTATGAGGATTTTTATTCCTAGCATCATTAGATCTGTTTCATGAATATCATTATTTTTTTTCTACATATATAAAGTTATGGATCATTCTACTGTCTATTTTCTGCATCATTTGATGATAATCTAAGAAGAAGAAGATTTGCAAGGGTTTCCCCATAGTGGGTTTTTCACTTGTCTAGGACCAATCCTAGTGTCTCTATATGTGTGCATGATTATAACTATTATTCCTTTTATGTTTTGTTGGATTAATTATGATGGTGACATTGTTTAGTTCTATTTTATTGAACATGTTGATGTATAATGGTGTAGATATGAATAATGTAATGATTATATCAGGTGAACTTAATGTATTAATGATGGAATTCAACTATCATAGAAAAGAAAAATGTCGCCTATGAAAAATTAACATGGTATTAGAGTTGGGTTGAAGAAAAGTCATGGATATCACCCTGATGATGACACCTTTGATGGAAGCAAGAAGAGGATGGTGGAGACTTAAAATAATTATAGGGTTTGGAGATAATGCTAGGCATCTTGATGACTAGGGTTTGATTGATTATATGAGGTTAGGGTTGGGGAGAAAACCCTGGTTTGTGGTAAAGGATTGAGATTAGATGTATGAAACTCTATCATGGTCTATGTAAATATGCTCAAGCACTTGACAAAGGTTTGATGAAGCCCTAGATGGGATAATCCCTAGCAGATCTCGTTGGATACATGAAGACAACATTGGTATATGGACCATGGACATTGATAGCTCTTAAAGATTGGTTCAAGAGGGAGAGGATCACCTCTCATTGAAGATACATAATCCTTGATTTATGATGTTTTACTCTTGTTTACACTTATGGATCTAATTATTTCTTTTATCATTTCTTATACTTCCTACATGTATATTTGAGTATATGGATGTATCTAACCTCCTTGATGAGATGTAGATCCCTCTTGATGATAATTTGAGATGTATGAAAGAAAAGATAGATCTGAAAAGAGGTAAAGGGGCACCTGATGAAAAGGTGACAAGCACTACAAGTTGCCTAAGAGAAGGTGCACATGTATTTGAAGACTACAAGGTATAAAAGGTATATTGCTTCAATGTTATGTTTCAACTAGAACATTGGATGACTAGGTAAGCCCTAAGGTATGATGATAATGTCTCTTTCTTTAATGGCTCATACATGTATATGAAAGTGACTTGCATCGATGTCTCCTATAATGAAATGTTACTCCTAGTTTTGAATTCTATGAGGCTATCTAATATTGATACATTGATAGACTTGATGTTTTGCTAAGATATATGATCTATCCGTTGGACATCTTGATCCTATAAAGAAGGCTAGAACCTTGAATCCAGTAAATGATATTCTTGATACTTTTCATGATGGATTTCATATAGAAGGATGGTGAATTGTCTCCTATACATGAATCTACTGGTAATACTTGTGATAAGCATGATTGACACTCTTGTTTTTTTATAAAGCTTTATTCAATGATCTAACCTGATTTCATTGGTCATTAAGAGCATGGTAACCTTGATGTAGGAAGTATAAGTGTAAGATTGATAAGTAGATCTCTTACTAACTATGGTCATGGTTAAACTAAATATCCTAACTTAATGAAGTGACTTAATAGAAAAGTGCTATTGTGCTCATAATCGTTGAGATATGATGTTGCATCTATCTACTACTTTGAGTCTAAACCTTTGATGAAGGATTGATGTCATGATGTTGATGGTCATATCTGTTGTTGCATGACTCATGTCGAGACAGGTTCCATACATGGATGAAGATTAATGATGCAGATCCCTAGTCAGAGGGAGAATCTCTTCTCAATATTCTTAGCCTTATTACTATTTGTATTCTATGCTGATGAAGTATTATTTATGTGCATATGAAAGTATTGATTTGTAGTAGAGCCTTAGATCTAAAGCTCGTACATAAATTAGGGTTTCTACTCTAGATGTAGTCACAGATGTAGGAGATCTTGTCCTTGGACACACACATGCTAAGCCCTAGACAATGTCCAGGCAACAAAATTTGCTCTCATGCTAACATGAAGGGAGCGACCAAATGTTTGACTATTGTTGACCATCATCTGAAGATTTCTGAGGTTGCTTGAATTCTGGATCAAAGTGCTTCTGACATGTCCTGCCACTCCTAATTGGTTTCTAAAATTTATGAGTTAAATTATTGATCATATAACGAAGTATTGTGCATGAAATCATATGGTCACATCGAAGATGTTACTACCATAGATGTACAACAAATAACAACAAGATATTCTTTCTAGGTCCCTGTACTACTAGTGTAACCCCTTATTGTTATTAGTGCAACCCGCTTATTCTATTATTGTGCCCATATAGTCCCCATGTTGTTATTATTATGCCCCATAGAAGCCCACTATTGCTATTATTGTGGCCCTACAATATTATTGTTATGTAGGCTCTGATTGTATTGGGATAGCTTAGAATCCCATATATAGAAAAGAGGTCATGTCATTTGTATCATCCAAGAATTTTTCATTTGTGTAATGTAAAGGAGGTTTCCCCCTCGAAGAGGTTTATTTTTAACTTGTTGATCTATCTTTTATATCTTTTGTGAGCTAGTTTCAAAACATTTGGTATCAAAGCTTTGGATTCTAGGGTTTCGCTACTCTAAAAGAAGTCGTCGTGGAATTTGCATTATACCTTTTTTCTGTGATGTTTTAGAAGGTAAAAAAAACCATTTGAGAAGAAATCGCACTGAACTTTAGGTCCAAATTTCAGATCTTGTCTCGCTATAATTTCGGCAATATGATCCAAGGAAGTTAGGGTTTTTGCAGGCTTCTGAATTACATCCGAAACAGGTTACTTGAGAAAATAGTCATAACTCTCTCTTTTAGCATCTAATTCAAATTTCATAAAGAGAGACAGAAATCAAACAGATTATAGTTTGGTGGGTATCAGTTTCAGAAAGTAAGGTCAAAACAGTGACGCATGGCATGTCGTACAACCAGTCTATAATTACGTCATCGCGGGAGATTGGACATAAATATTTCTTCGAGAATCCAATTGTGATAAGACTTGGGGGTTATAAATAGGACTCAGAGGGCTATCATAGGTTGAAATTTCATTACTTAATCATCTGAAAGTATAGAGTTACAGTTGTTTCAAGATCAAGCATATAAAATCAAGAAAAATCGATATTAGGAAGTTTGATGGCAAGGATCCGGTAAATTGGATACTACAAACGGAGAAATATTTTGATCTACATGAGGTGCAATTGTTACAAAAGGTGTGTATTACATCTTTATATTAGAACCGAATCAATTTTTATGGTATAAATGGCTTTGTTCTCGTAAACCACTTCTCATGTGGTCAATTGTCATGGTGGAAATGATAGCACATTATGAGGATACAAAGAGAAAAACCTTCTTTAGTCAATTGATAAATCACAAAAAAAAGGGTTCAATGGTAGATCGCATTGAGAACTTCCGAAAATTGAACATAAGGGTAAATGATATTCCAGAAAAGCAAAATATTGATGTCTTCATAGGAACTTTAGAGGATAGCATTCAACATGAGGTTCGTCTTTGGGAACCTGATTCATTGGAGAAAGCATTTAGGTTGGAAAGTAAAATTGAAAGAAAAATTATGGAAACAAGAAATCCTACCACTCACAATTATAAATATGGATGTGTTTTTTCTCCTAGCCTTCCACAACCTACAAGGTTGACACCACAACAAGTGGAAGAAAAAGGACAAAATGGGCTTTGTCAGAGTTGTAATAGAAAATACACTAAAGGTCATAAGTGTGTTGAGAAGAAATTATTTTACATTGATTGTGAAGAGGAGGAAGAAAAGGATCAATAAAATTCAAAAGAAGAGGATTTACACCGGGAACCAACCCTAGAGAAATAAAAAATGAATCTGACCATATCTTGTACTGCACTAGCAGGAATTACCACTCCTCAAACTCTCAAGATAGAGGGACATATCAAGAAGAAGAAGGTTCAAGTAGGGAAATATCAAGAAGAAAAAGGATCAAGAAACGTCAAAATAAAAGGATACTCGCTAACCCTAGAGAAAAAGAAATGAATCTGACCATGTATTTTAATGCATTGGCAGGAATTACCACTCCTAAAAATCTCAAGATAGAAGGATATATCAAGAAGAAAAAGGTTCAAGTAGTTAAAGGTCACATCGGGCATCAACAACAAGTTCTCCAACTTTTAAAGGATAACCTCACTTCGGTGCAGAATCGAATCAAACAACAGGTAGATCAATATCACTTCGAGATAAGTTTTGATGTAGGTGACTGGGTATTTCTATGACTACAACCATACAAACAAATGTCCTGTAACCAAGCTAAGAAGGGTAATAAATTATCACCAAAGTATTATGGTCCATACAAGGTGTTACAAAAGATTGGTACTATGGAATACCAATTGGAGCTTCCTCCATCTTCCCGAGTGCACTCACTTTTCCAGGTTTCATGCTTAAAGAAGGTTATAGGTGAGAATATCCCAGTTCAAACAATATTTCCAGAACTTGACGGCGAAGGAAAAATCATATTGGAATCAGAAGTAGTCACAAAACCAATAAATCGACAACTACGGAATCAATCAATTTTAGAGTATCTCATTAAGTGGAGGAACTTACCCACTAAAGATTCCATGTGGGAGGATGAGAATTTTATACAGAATCATCCAGAACTACTCAAGCGTTGAGGACAACAGTCTTTGAAGGAGAGGGCCATGTTAGGTCCCTATACTACTAGTGTAACCCTGCATTGTTATTAGTGAAACCCCCTTATTCTATTATTGTGCCCATATAGTCCCCATGTTTTTATTTTTATCCCCATAGAAGCCCAATATTGTTATCGTTGTGCCCCTACAATATTATTGTTATGTAGGCTTTGATCGCATTGGCACCTCTTAGACTCCTATATATAGAATGGAGGTCATGTCATTTGTATCATCCAAGAACTGTTCATTTGTGTAATGTTAAGGAGGTTGCCCCCTCAAAGAGGCTAATTTCTAAGGCGTTGATCTATCTTTTCTATATTTTGTGAGCTGGTTTCATAACACTTCTAGAAAGAAAAGCTTGAATATTTTCCATAACATGAACATGTAGACTGGACTTGTGTTTATAGGTGACCAGGATATACATATGGATATGTCACTATGTTTGTGATATAAGAGGTTGGCGTGATTTGGAATTATTGGTATATACGAAAAGTGTTTTGACATGATGCTTGACAATAACTTTGAATTGATTAGTGATATGTGCTTTGACTATAGATCTTGTTATAAATAATAATGAGAGGGAGGGTGAATCATTATTATCAGATCAATAATTTAATTTCCCAAACAGATTTATATACGCCACTTCAGCTAAGTGAATTAGCGTGTACACGCGACTGTACTTAAAGCAACCAACATATATGCAGAGAACTTTTGACTTAGGAAGTTTATCATGTGTTGAACTTTAACAAGTATATCATAGATTTATTAAACAATGCAGTAAAAGCATAATAAACCATCACACATTAGTAACACTCATGAACACCAAGATATAAGGCGGAAACCCAATGTCGGTAAAAATCACCTTCTGCTATCATCTGTGTCTTCTTTTAATAATAAGAAAATTTGTTTACAACCTTGTACTGGTGCAGACTTATACCAGTACGCAGGAGCCCACCTGTAGAAAGCTGCAACCTTCTCTCGTTCTCCAGCTTCTACTAGAAGGGAGATACAACCCCCTAGCTCTTGTAGTAGCCAATATGTTTACTAGTACATAGGAGCCAACCTACATAATCCTACAACATTCTTTCTTCCTCAAGGGACCACGTTTCATGAATTTTCAAACTAGATACTCCTGGAACACAACATCACAATATGAAGGCCATGTTTCATTTAATTTTCATGTTGGACCCATCAACAACATCATAAATGCAATACAATCATCAAGTACATCCGCATCAACCAATCATTGAAACTCAATCATCATAACCTGAATTTGATCATTCAAAACACTATCACTAGAATACAGTCACCAGAACCCAAAGCAGAACCTAGAACTCTACAACAGCAAATAGAAACAACTGAAACATACTTCATAAGGTATAGATACTTCCTTGTGTTGAACCAGCATGTATACACACTTTTATCAAAGCTAACCAACGTACACATCTGTAAATATTAATTCATAATTTTGCAGCTATTCCAGACTTCAGTTATACCTAGATCATTATATTTACAGAATAACACATGCGTCAGTATTGAGATCTAGAGTATACATGATCAAACCATATAATGATAATTCATTTCAAGCATTAACATCCCGATCCATAATTAGATCTTATCCTTCATCAACCGCTAAGGTTCATCCTTGGTTCAGATCAGGCAACGCACCATAAGCCAATACCCTGCATACTAGATCTCACAGTTCATCATATATTCGATATTTGCACCCCATGGCCTAATTATCTTCTCCTCCTTATATAGTTTTATGCCTTTCTCAATACCATGGATCAAAACCACTTAGGACCAATACCTTGGACCAAATACCTAGGGTCAATACCTCGGACCAAATACCTTAGACCAAATACCTTCAACCAATACCATGGATCAAAGTACTTTGGACCAAATATCTCGGACCAAAAACTTAATTTTCCAAGATATACGCACTTTTCCTTTTGTGAAAGTGCGTATGTATGTATATGCTACTTGTGTTCAGTGAACCTGCGTGTATATGCAGCTTGGTCAAGGTGAACCTGCGTATACCTCTCTTTCTTCATTCTTTGTAGTCTGATTTGTAATTCTTTGTTGTTGACCTGCTGTATTGTGAACTGTCATCTGAGAGAGTTTCCATTGTACATTACTTCTGAACTGATTCCTTTGAACTGCCCTACATTTTTTCACATCTATAAACACAACTGTCATGCATTCTATCACCTCTGATATCTTTTATATAGATTCAACTAGTTCTCATATACAACTGAGTTGTTCTGCTATAAATGGGTTGTCATCAAGTACAACACATGAATCATAGTGCCAACAATCTCCCCCTTTGGACTTGATGGCAACCATGTTTGTGTTGATTACCACAAGCTGTAGAAACTATTAGAGATAACAAGCAACACCAAAATACTCTCCCCCTTTGACATCAAGGGCAAAGGGATGACCAAAAAGAAGACTGTCATATGTGAACAACTGAATATAAACATTGATCATGCTCCCCCTAAGCACATGCTGAAAACTCCCCATTTGTACATGCTGAGATGCACTATATCATCCATGCTCCCCCTGAGTACATGCAGAGCCTAGAAATATTTTCCAAAAGAATAACATGACTCTATAACTCAACTATGTGAGGATGACCTTCCTATCGCCAATGAATCATACATACATCCATCTCCCGACCGAGTGGGGATATACCAAATTGTTTATACATGTCAGAAACAAGAAATATTATGTCATCTGTCTAAGAGGACTCATATCACTTCCTAGATTTTTACAGGACTAAAGCCATAGCTTTTCTCAGTAACCATAATACCAACAATGCTGAATGTACGTGAAGGCTAATTCTCCCCCTGAAACTGAGCTACCTGTGCATTGTTAATAGGTCAATGATCAAGGCATCATTGTCAGTCAGATAAAATTAATGAACAAAGCATATAGACATTAATCATCAATATCAGTTAGAGCACCCATACCAGATCCTGCCCCACTGCTTTTCTTGTCTGAAACACATATAAACTAGTTTACCCATACAAACTCGCGTGTGTACGCAACGCTGCTTCATGAAACATGCATATAATAGCCTTTTTCTGAAAAATTGGATTTAACAACATGATGATGTAGAAACTAATCGCAGCTTTTGTCTGAGATATTCAAATGTCTCTCTGGGCAGTGGTTTAGTGAATATATCAGCAACCTTGGAGGAAAATACTCCAATTTGACCTTTTGTTCAAGCACTTGTTTACGTAGAAAATGGTATTTGATGGGTATGTGCTTGGTCTTGGAGTGCATGATTGGATTCTTTGAAATACTTATGGCACTTGTATTATCACATTGAATGGAGATGGGTGGAGTGCATGTGATTTGAATGTCTTGCAAGGATTGCATCATCCAAAGTAGTTGTGTGCAGCAAGATGCAGCAACCACATATTCTGCTTCAGCTGTAGATAGCGCAATTGAACTTTGTTTCTTGCTGAACTAAGACACTAACCTGGAACCCATATAGAATGCACCACCACTATTGATTTTTTGTCATCAACACTTCCTGCTCAATCTGCATCTGTATATGCATGAACAATGAGATCTATATCTCTAGGATACCATAAACCAAAGTCCTGTTTTCCTTGAAGATATTTGAAAATTATTTTGATTGCCTGAAGTTGTGATTCCTTTGGATTTTCTTGGAATCTTCCAACTATTCCTACTACATGCATGATGTCAGGTCAGGTACCTATTAGATAAAGCAGACTGCCAATGATGGATCTATATAGTTGGTTTATGTAATCCAGCTGATTCATCATTTGAGCTGAGACTGCATCCTGTTACCATTGGGGTACATACAGGTTTAGAGTTTTCCATGTCATACCTTTTCAAGATCTGTTTGAGATATTTGGTTTATGAAAGGAAAATTCCATCTTTATTCTATTGAACTTGTAGACCAAGAAAATAGGTAAGTTCACCAAGCAAGGACATTTCAAATTCTTGCTGTATTATTGAAGCAAAATTTTGACTCATGGATTCTTCATTGCTACCAAAAATGACATCATCAACATAAACAAAAATATTAGCAATTTAACAGTGTCAATCTTGGTATATAGATTTCTATCTGCTGAACCTTTTGAAAAACCTTGTTGTGTAGATATTTTTCAAGATGGTAATACTAGACCGTTAGAGCCTGTTTCAGACCATAGAGAGCCTTTTTGAGTCTGCGTACAAGTTTTGCATCATTTCCAAGAACGAATCCTTCTGGTTGTTCAATATAAACTTCTTCTCTTAAATCTCCATTAAGGAAAGTAGATTTTACATCCATTTGGTATACTTTGAATTTCTGAAAGCTAGAAAGAGTAAGAAACATCCTTATGGCTTCAAGTCTAGCAACAGGTGCAAAAGTGTCTTCAAAATCTATACCTTCTTGTTGAGCATACCCTTTACAAACAAGTCTGGCCTTGTTTCTAATAACTTCACCATTTTCATTCAGCTTGTTTTTGAATGTCCATTTAGCTCCTATAATATTTTTATCATGAGGTCTAGGAACTAATTCCAAAGTATTATTCTTTTCAATTTGCTCAAGTCCTTCATTCATGGCCTTGACCCAAAATTCATCTTTGCATGCTTCATTAACATTTTGAGGTTCGATGGAGGATAGTAATGCTAGATAGCTTGAGGATTCTGTAATAGTTCTTCTTGTCTGTACACCTGCCTCTTTTTCACCTAAAATTTGAGTTTTTGGATGATTTTTCTAAACATACCTGGACATAGTCTTTTCTTCTACCGTTATCTCTCCTTCTGGTGCTTCATTGGTTTCTTCTTCAATATCATCGTGATTTGATTTGGGAAAATACTCCCCATCTTCTTCATTGTCATAATCTTCTATTTTTGTTTGTTTTGGATTTTTGCATGCTTCATCAACTAGAACATCAATACTTTCAACAATTTTCCCAAGTATTTTATTATAACATTTATATCCTTTACTTAGGGAAGAGTAACCAAGAAGAATAATTTCATCTGCTCTGGGCTCAAACTTACCAAGTTTTTCATCAGTCCTTGTGATATAACATTTGCTTCCAAAAACTTTAAAGTATTTTATAGTAGGAGTCTTACAATACCAAAGTTCATGTGGAGTTTGAGTGCTATTTACCAGAGCATTTTCTTGGTTGAGAATAGTTATGGCGGCGAATACAGCTTCACCCCAGAAGGTTGCAGGAGTTCCAGATTTATCTAGCATAGCTCGAGCCATTTTTTGAACAGTTCTGTTCATTCTTTCTACCACCCCATTTTGCTGAGGATTCCTTGTGGTGGAGCATTTCCTTTTTATCCCATGTTGTTCAAAAAAGTCAAAGAATTCATCCGAGGTAAATTACCCTCCTCGATCAGATCTGAGGCATTTGATTTTTCAATTTGATTCATTTTCAACTAAAGCTTTGAAGGTTTGGAAATTTTCAAATGCTTCATCTTTATGCTTTAGCAAACCTATCCAACACATTCTAGAAAAATCATCAATGAACAAAATAAAGTATTCTTCTCCACAAGGTGGCTTTTTCCTTGATGGTCCACATAAATCAGTATGAACAAGTTCGAGAGGCTTACTAGCTGAACCTTCTTTTTCAATGAAGTGAGCCCTGGTTTTCTTACCGAATTGACATGGTTTGCATATTGTATTTTCAGGGATGTTGATATCTAGAAGATCACGAACAACCTTGAATCTTCATGCTTTTCTTATTTGAGAAAATCTTAGATGTCCCAATCTTCTATGCCAGAACAAATTTTTATCATTTTTTCTTAGATAAAACTATTGTTGTCCTCCGTTGAGTATGTATGAGTTCTTTGGAGTTCTTGTACCTTTGATCACGGTCTCCCCTGTATCAAGTTCATGAACAACACATCTGTTTGATCGAAGCACCACTTCATTTCCTTGATCACACATTGACTGACACTCAACAGGTTATGCTTTAACTGTCTACATACATAACATTTCCATCTTTAACCTTTTCTTTCAAGAAAACAGATCCTTTACCTTTTATGACAGCAAGAGTGTCATTTCCAAATGAGACATTCTTTTCTTTCTCTAAGGCATTATATGAGTGAAGTTTTTCTTTATCACCTGTAATGTGTTTTTAGCATCCACTGTCGATGTACCACTGATTTTCTTGTCCTTCTACATACAAGGCTATACCACATCTTTCTGTTTGAGATTCTTTCCTTCTCCATATCTTGGGATTTAATGGAGTTTTCTCATTTTGAGATGATTTCCGAAATTTTCTCCTTCATTCAGATTCTTCATGACCAAAGTTGTTACAGATTGAGCATTCTGTTTCATTTTCAAGAAGAGAAAAGTTATTATAGGAACTTTTCTTGGCCCCTGTTACATTACTTTGATTTCTTTCTTATCTAGTCATGATGGTTTTGTAAGCAACAAATTGAGCAGCTTTGTGTCCAAAATTATGACATGAAAAACATTGCCCACTAAAGAAGTTCCTGCAACTATCGAATCTATTGGCCTGGTGATTGAAGTTTCTATTGATATTCATCTTTTGAGAAAATTGGGTACGATTTACTTGAGATTGGTTGATATTCTTTATGCCTTAGCTAACGATTGTCATACTGTTCACTAGTCTTTGCTGCATCAAGATAGCTTTTAGTGGAGGTTGACTGCTTCTGTGATTGAGATGCTTCTTTAGTATATCCAAGACCTGTCTTTATTAGAGGAGAACGCTGCAGTCTGATAATTTCATCTAAGGTTTCTAATCCTTTAGGAAATCTAAGATTGAGAGATTTCGTTTTCTCAAGATCCTTTATTATACCCACAACTTCACATTCTAGTTTTGCATTGTGTTTTTCGTTTTCCACAAGTTGGTATGTCAAGGTATCTATAATCATATTCTTTTCTTCTAAATAAATTTTGAGTTTAGAAATTTCTTCATGAAGGTCGTCTTTTTCTAAATCATCCCAAAAATTATCATCATCATAAGCCATTAGAAATCTATAGTCATTACTATTTTCATCTTCATCACTGTTTGATAAACCATCGCTATCTTCATGAGTATAGTAACTTCTTTTATTTACAACTTGTTTTCTATTCCATTTTGCGTATTCCTTCCCTTTTTCATATTTATATTTATGAGGACATTTGGCAGCATAATGACCGACTCTGCCACAAGCAAAGCATTTGAAGGGTAGCTTACCTCTAAATCTTCCGGAACCCTGTTGAAGCTTCTTGACAAAGTTTACCTCATCTTCTTCTTCTGAAATATGTCCTGATTCATTGTGTTCTTACTTTCATTTTCCTGAAGCTTTAATTGTGGCTTCTCTCATATTTGATGGACCTCCTTTTCTCATCTCAAAGGTAGTTAAGATTCCGTGAAGCTGTGTCATAGTGATAGTCTGCAGATCCTGTTTTTCTTCTATGGCAGACACTTTTGATTCAAATTTAGCAGACAAGGATCTCAAAACTTTCTCAACTAAGGTAACTTCCTTTATATCTTCACCCAGATTCTTCATACAATTAACAACCTCATCTATACGTAGGAAGTAACTAGCTATACTTTCATCACTATGCATCTTAAGAGTTCCATACTGAATTCTGAGAGCTTGAAGTTTAGCACGTTTTACCTGAGAGTCTCCTTTCTAGCTCAAAATGATTTTGTCCCATATTTCTTTGGCCGATTTGAGCTACATGACTTTGAAAAACTCCGATTGTGACAGACTTCCCAATAAGGTATTGACATCTTTGGCATTGGTTTCATATTGTTGCTTTGTTGGCATTATGGCATAGGTTTGGCGCTATGGTACAGGTGTTGTCCTTGATGGCAACTCACTTTGGTGACAGATCACAGTTCAGGCTCTTAGAATGAAGGAAATCATATATATGCAGGTTCACCTTGACTAAGCTGCATATACACGTGTGTTCAACGTTCAAAAGTCGTGTATACGTATACACATACTTTCACGCAAGGGAAAGCGTGTACATGTGGGAGAACTTATTTTTGGTCTGTGGTATTTAGTCCTTGGTATTTGAACCTATGGCTTTGGACCATGGTATCTTGTCAGAAGTGTTGATCCCAAGTATTGGGTCCATGGTATTGATTTGTTATGGTTTTGGACTGTGTTATTGAGAAAGGTCTAAGGCTATAAAATAGGAAGGAGATCATTAGGCATGAACATCATCTGAATTATTGAATATCTGATAAAGTGCTAGATCTGGAATACTGGTGATTGGGTTATGGTGCAGATCTGGATCTGAATGAAGGAGGAACCTGAGTGCAAGGAGAAGGATAAGTTCTATTGATGGGTCAAAATCTTAAGGTTTGAATAATAGTATCTCTGTATGATTTTGATCTGTTATATGTGGCGCACGCTTGACCTATAAATATGATAATCTGGGTTAAATAATGACTGAATGTTTGAAAAGATGAATTATCCTTTATAGATCTGTACACAGGTTCAATGAAGCGAAAGCGCGTATACACGCTGTCTCTGTGAGTCAAAGAAGCGTATACGCAGGTTCATCTTGACACAGAAGCGTATGCACACGGGTTTCTGGTTATATTAGTGTACATCTCTTGATTTATGCTCTAGATACTTCTGTTTATTGCTCCAGTGTTTTGGTGTCAGAATTGGTGTGTGGTTACTCTTACTGTGTTCTGGGTACAACGGTCAAAGAAGTGTTTATTTGATTTTGTTTTGATTGGTGAAAAGGAGATTGTTTGATGCAGAAATTCTTGATGTTTGATTGATGTTATTCATGGATCCAGTCTGAAAATTAATGAAATGTGGTACCTGGAAGAAAGAAGAAGGTTGTAGCCTTCTGTAGGTCAGCACCTATATACTAGTATCTCAGCTAGTACAAGCACTAAGGGGGTTGTAGCTCCCTTCCAGGAGAGGCTGGAGAATGAGAGAAGGTTGTAGCCTTCTATAGGTAGAAGCCTGCGTACTGGTATAAGTCTGCACCAGTATAGAAACATTGTAAACAGAAGTTTCTAATTAAAATAATATAGAGATGAATTGCAACAAGTGGTTTTCACCCACATTGGGTTTCCAACTTATATCTTGTGTTCTTGTGTGTGGTTGTCTTCTGCTCTTTTTTACTGTTCCTGGTTACTGTTTATTTTCTTTTGATGCACAGATTAATGATAAACATCTGTAGAATAAATTAAATTATAAGTATGCATGGTATATGCTGGTTTCCTTATCTGTAGTTGCGTATATACGCGGTTTTCTAATTGAAGTAGCGTATATGATCTGGGTGTGTAAAAGAAAATATTTGACTTGATAATACTAATTCACCCCCCCCCTCTGAGTATTATTTACAACAATTGGAATCAGAGTGGGTCCTTTAGAAGAAGCTTGATCGCTTGAAGGAAGATATATCATCATGAGCAACTACGAGAGAGAAGCATCGATCAGGCCACCAATTTTTGATGGGACTAACTTCGTCTATTGGAAGGTAAGAGTCACAACCTATCTTCAATCTCTTGGTACAGAACTCTGGGATATCATAGATATAGGGTACACTTTTCCATCAGCAACTCCTACAGATACGGATGGTAAGAAGCAATTTGAAACAAATGAAAAGGCTGTCAATACTCTATTAGGATGTCTATCTCAATCACAATTCATCAAGGTTATGCAATATAAAACCGCAAAAGAAATAAGGGACAAGATCGTTCTGAGCTATGAAGGAGATGAACAGGTAAAACGAGCAAAACTTCAAACTCTCAGAATTCAGTATGAAAATCTCAGAATGCACAATGATGAAAGTGTGGCTAACTATTTCCTATGTATAGATGAGATTGTTAATTGTATGAAAAGCTTGGGTGAAGAAATAAAAGAGGCGGTTGTGGTTGAAAAGGTTCTAAGATCTTTGTCCTCTAAGTTTGAATCAAAAGTTTCTACAATAGAAGAAAAACAGAATCTACAGAACCTTACTATGTCACAACTGCACGGAATTCTAATTGCTTACGAAATGAGGAAAGGACGACCATCAGACAGGAGAGAAGCTGCATTCAAGGCTTCAGGCAAAGGAGATTAATATGAGTTAGGACATATGTCAGAAGAAGAGGAAGAATCAAATTTTGTCAAGAACCTTCAACGGGGTGCTGGAAGATTCAGAGGTAAGTTACCCTTCAAATGCTTTTCTTGTGGAAGAGTCGGTCACTATGCTACCAAGTGTCCTCATAAAGATAAGCTTGACAAAGGTAAGGAACTAGTTAGATGGAACAGAAAACATAATGTAAATAAGAGAAGCTATTACACTCATGAATACAGTGATGGACTTTCAAATAGTGATGAATAAGAACAAGGTAATAATAATTATAGACTTTTAATGGCTTTTGAAGATGATGATTTCTTGGATGCTATAGATGAAGAAGGTCTTTATGAAGAGATTTCTAGACTCAAAATATGTTTAGAAGAGAAGAATGTGATTATAGATACTCTACAAATCCAACTTGCTGAAAGGGAAAAACATCATGAAAAGTTAGAATGTGAAATTGTGGGACTTAGAAAAGAGATTGAGAAAACTAAAGCTCTTAATCTTAGATTTGTTAAAGGATCTAAAACTTTAGATGAGATAATCAAAGTGCAGCGTTCTCCACTAATCAAGACAGGTCTAGGAAATAAAGAATAAGCATCTCAAGCGCAAAATCCATCCACCTCGAAAAGCTATCTTGATGCAGCAAGGAGAAGTGAACAAATCGACAATCGACAGCTAAGGCACAATGCTGCTCACCAGGTAAATTAGGGACATTTTTCTTCAAGAATGAACAGAGATCACCAAGTAAATCAGGGGCAATCTACTTCAAGGGTAAACAGAAGCTACAACAGACCACAGGTAAATCATTCTTAATTTGCCTCAAGAATGGATGTAAATGAAAACTACAATCATTCGGTCGACAAGGTTGATAATCGTAGGAATTTCTTCAATGGCCAATGTTTCTCTTGTCATAACTTTAGACACAAAGCAGCTGAGCGTGTTGCCTACAAAACTATCATGACTAGAGAAGCTCAAAAACAGAGGAGTATGACTAGGATCATGAAAAGGACCTATAATAACTTTTTTGCTCTTGAAAATGAAATAGAATGTTCTATTTGTAATAATTTTGGTCATGAAGATTCTAAATGCAGGAGCAGGTTTCGACAGACAACTCGGAAGGAGCAAGCCTCAAATATCAAAACATGGAGAATGAAAGAACCACAACCAGAAAGATGTGGTATAACTTTATATGCGGAAGGGCAGGAAAATCAATGGTACATCGACAGTGGATGTTCGAAACATATGACAGGTGATAAAGAGAAACTTCAGTCATATAGTGCCTTAGAGAAGGAGAAGAAGGTCTCTTTTGGAAATGGCACCTCGGCACTCATAAAAGGTAAAGGTTCTGTTCTTTTAAAAGAAAAGGTCAAAGGAGGAAATGTTACGTATGTTGATGGCTTAAAGCATAATCTATTGAGTGTCAGCCAGATGTGTGATCAAGGAAATGAAGTGATATTTCGATCAAATGGGTGTATTGTTCGTGAGCTTGATACAGCAAAAACAATGATCAAAGGCATAAGGACTCGAAATAATCTATACATTCTCAAGGGAGGACAACAACAATGTTATCTGAGCAAGAATGATGAACACTGGTTATGGCACCGGAGATTGGGGCATCTGAGCTTCTCACAAATAAGGAAAGCATGCAAATACCAGGCAGTTCGTGGTCTTCCAGACATCAAAATTCCAAACAATACAATATGCAAATCATGTTAGTTTGGTAAGCAAACCAGAACTAACTTCCCTAAGAAATAAGGATCAGCTAGCATGCCACTTGAACTTGTCCATACTGATGTATGTGGTCCATCTAGGAAAAGGTCACCTCGAGGAGAAGAATACTTTATATTATTCATTGACGACTTCTTTAGGATGTGTTGGATAGGACTTATGAAGCACAAAGATGAAGCCTTCAAAAAATTCAAATCTTTCAAAGCCTTGGTTGAAAATGAATCAGATCACAAAATCAAGTGCCTCAGGTCTGATAGAGGTGGGGAGTTTACCTCAAATGAATTTTTCAATTTCTGTGAAGAACATGGAATAAGAAGGGAATTCTCTACTGCAAGGACTCATCAGCAAAATGGAGTAGTGGAAAGGATGAATAGAATGGTTCAACAAATGGCTCGTGCTATGATGGATGAGTCTAGAACTCCCGCAACTTTCTGGGGTGAAGCTGCATTTGCTGCCGTTGTTATTATCAACAAGAAAAACATCTGGGTGAATAGCACACAAACTCCTCATGAGCTCTGGTATGGTAAGACTCCTATGGTAAAACATTTCAAAATTTTTGGAAGCAAATGCTATATTAAAAAGACTGATGAAAATCTTGGCAAGTTTGAACCTAGAGCAGGTGAAGGCATTCTCGTTGGGTACTATCCCCACAGCAAAGCATACAAGTGTTACAAAAAAAGACTTGGAAGAATTGTTGACAACATTGATGTAGTGGTTGATGAAGAAGGAAACATTCCTAGGCAAGTAAATTCCGAAGATTTTGAAGATGATGAGGACCATCCTTCAACATCAAATCAGACTTATGATGAAGAAGAAGCTCAAGAGGCACCAGAAGAAAATATAAGAATAGAAGAGAAGACTCCTTCCAGATATGTACAAAAGCATCATCCAGAAACTCAAATTCTGGGGCAGAAAGAGGCATGTATACAAACAAGAAGAATAATTGCAGAAGCTTCAAGCTATTTGGCATTTCTCTCCTCCACTAAACCACAAAATGTAAGAGAGGCATGCAAAGATGAATGTTGGGTCAAGGCAATGGATGAAGAATTTGAGCAGATTGAAAAGAATAACACTTGGGAGTTGGTTCCTAGACCAAAAGATAAGAATGTCATAGGGACAAAATGGATATTCAAAAATAAGTTAAATGAAAATGGGGAAGTTATTAGAAACAAGGCCAGACTTGTTTGTAAAGGGTATGCTCAACAAGAAGGAATTGACTTTGAAGAAACTTTTGCTCCTATTGCTAGACTTGAGGCCATCAGAATGTTCCTTGCTCTCTCTAGCTTTCAGAAGTTCAAAGTATTTCAAATGGACGTGAAATCTACCTTTTTGAATGGAGATCTAGAAGAATAAGTGTACATTGATCAACCAGAAGGATTCATCCTTGGTAATGATCCAAATCTTGTATGCAGACTAAAGAAGGCTCTCTATGGTCTTGAACAGGCTCCAAGGGCTTGGTACTATCGTCTGGACAAATACCTTCATCAACAAGGTTTTTCAAAAGGATAAGCAGATAACAATCTTTATATAAAAATTGAAAATGATAAATTACTAATACTTGTTGTGTATGTTGATGATATTATCTTTGGCAGCAATGAAGAAGATATGAGTCAAAACTTTTCCTTGGTGATGCAAAAAGAATTCGAAATGTCTTTACTTGGTGAGCTGACATATTTTCTTGTTTTGCAAATCCAACAAAGTAAAGATGGTATAATTTTGTCTCAAACCAAGTACCTCAAGCAGATCTTGAAGAAATATGGCATGGAAGATTCGAAACCAGTATGTACACCCATGGTTACAGGATGCAGCCTTAGTGCAAATGATGAAACAACAGTGGTACATCAACCAACCTATATATCTATGATAGGAAGACTGCTCTATTTAACTGGTACCTAACCTGATATCATGCATGCAGTGGGAATGGTTGGAAGATTTCAGGCAAATCCAAAGGAAAGTCATCTTGAGGCAGCGAAGAGAATTTTAAAGTATCTTCAAGGAACTCAAAATTATGGCTTATGGTATCCTAGAGATACAGATCTCACACTTCATGCTTGTACAGATGCGGATTGGGATGGAAGAGTGGATGACACAAAAAGCACTAGTGGTGGTGCATTCTTTATGGGTTCCAGATTAGTATCCTGGTTCAGCAAGAAGCAAAGTTCAATTGCCTTATATACAGCTGAAGCAGAATATGTGGCTGCTGCATCTTGTTGCACACAACTCCTTTGGATGATGCAAACCTTGCAAGATTTTCAACTCACTTGTACTCCACCTATCTCCATCTTATGTGATAATACAAGTGCAATCAGCATTTCAAAGAATCCTGTCATGCATTCAAAGACCAAGCACATACCTATCAAATATCACTTTCTTTGGGAACAAGTGCTTGAACAAAAGATCAAGTTGGAGCATGTTCCATCTAAGGAACAAGTTGCTGATATACTCACCAAACCACTGCCCAGGGAAACATTTGAATACCTCAGACAGAAGCTGGGAGTAGTTGATGCATCATCCTACTATTGAAACTTATCTGTTTCAGGGAAAAATGGTTGTACACGAGTTTCATGAGGGGGATCCGTGTACATACGCCGATTTATGGAGATACAGTCGCGTATATGGTGGTTTGAAGGAAATCAGTGGGGACAGACTCTGGTTGAAGAGAGTCTGATATGGGTCTGACAGAGACCATCTGGCACAAGTTCACGGGGAGCAGATAAACTTCTAATAATGCATTGTTGGCATGACCTTAGAAGCTCTTGGTTTGTGTGCACAAGCTATTTTTGGGTTCAAATGGATAAGCTGCAGAAAGGAGAACAAAAGGAGATCATGGTTGCTAATCTGAATAGTGATTGACAGATACTGCTGGTAACTTTCATAGTCTTGCTCTAGATACTTCGTTTCTATGTCATGTATATCTTCTTTTTATCAAGGTCATGTAACGACCTATTTTGGTTTCCCCACTATGCCTGGGATGAATGATGTAATGTACTTGGTTGTCATATGTAAAATTCTGATGTATTCCCACTTGGTTGGGTGGATGATCCCCACTTGGTTGGGTGATGGATGTATGTATAGAGTCTCTTGGTGATAGGAAGGTCTGTTATAATGTATAAGTCATGGTTCTTCTTGAAGAACATCTTTTTGCAAATCTTGCCTATAGTCAGGGGGAGCATGGTCAGCACAACAGAGCAGAGATTGCAACATGTACTCAGGGGGAGCATAGTCCTTTGCCCTTGATGACAAAGGGGGAGAATGAATTTGAGGATCTTGGGGTTGCCATCAAGTCCAAAGGGGGAGATTGTTGGCATTATGGCACAGGTTTGGCGCTATGGTATAGGTGTTGTCCTTGATGGAAACTCACTTTGGTGACAGATCACAGTTCAAGCTCTCAGAATGAAGGAAATCATATATACACAAGTTCACCTTGACTAAGCCGCGTATACATGTGTGTTCAACGTTCCAAAGTCGCGTATACATATACACGCACTTTCACGCAAGGGAAAGCACGTACATTTGGGAGGACTTATTTTTGGTCAGTGGTATTTAGTCCTTGGTATTTGAACCTATGGTTTTGGACCATGGTATCTTGTCAGAAGTGTTGATCCCAAGTATCAGGTCCTGGTATTGATTTGTTATGGTTTTAGACCGTGGTATTGAGAAAGGCCTAAGGCTATAAAAGAGGAAGGAGATCATTAGGCATGAACATCATCTGAATTATTGAATATCTGATAAAGTGCTAGATCTGGAATACTAGTGATTGGGTTATGGTGCAGATCTGGATTTGAATGAAGGAGGAACTTGAGCGCAAGGAGAAGGATAAGTTCTATTGATGGGTCAAAATCTTAAGGCTTGAATAATAGTATCTCTGTATGATTTTGATCTGTTATATGTGACGCACGCTTGATCTATAAATCTGATAATCTGGGTTAACTAATGACTGAATGTTTGAAAAGATGAATTATCCTTTATAGATCTGTACGCAGGTTCAGTGAAGCAAAAGTGCGTATACACGCTGTTTCTGTGAGTCAAAGAAGCGTATACGCAGGTTCATCTTGACACAGAAGCGTATGCACGCAGGTTTCTAGTTATTGAAGTAGCGTACATCTCTTGATTTATGCTCTAGCTACTTCTGTTTATTGCTCCAGTGTTCTGGGGTTAGAATTGGTGTGTGGTTACTGTTACTGTGTTTTGGGTACAGCGGTCAGAGAAGTGTTTATTTGATTCAATTTTGATTGGTGAAAAGGAGATTGTTTGATGTAGAAATTCTTGATGTTTGATTGATGTTATTCATGGATCTAGTCTGGAAATTAATGAAATGTGGTCTCTAGAAGAAAGAAGAAGGTTGTAGCCTTCTGTAGGTCAGCACCTACGTACTAGTATCTCAGCTAGTACAAGAGCTAAGGGGGTTGTAGCTCCCTTCCAGGAGAGGCAAAAACGAGAGAAGGTTGTAGCCTTCTGCAGGTAGAAGCCTGCGTACTGGTATAAGTCTACACCAATACAGAAACATTGTAAATAGAGGTTTCTAATTAAAAGAAGATAGAGACGAATTGCAGTAGGTGGTTTTCACCCACATTGGGTTTCCACCTTATATCTTGTGTTCTTGTGTGTGGTTGTCTTCTGCTCTATTTTACTGTTCCTGGTTACTATTTATTTTCTTCTGATGCACAGATTAATGATAAACATCTGTAGAATAAATTAAATTATAAGTCTGCATGGTATACACTGATTTCCTTATCTGTAGTTGCGTATATACGCGATTTTCTCTAACTGAAGTAGCGTATATGGTTTGGGTGTGAAAAAGAAAATATTTGACTTGATAATACTGATTCACCCACCCCCCCCCTCTCAGTATTATTTCCAACATGCTTTCCTGCCGTATCTGTAGGAATTGTTGTTGGAAATGTATATCCTCCTTACACAATTTCCCAAAAATCCATTCCAAGTGATTGTAGATAGGTTTTGGTTCTTATTTTCCAATAAACAAAATTTCTCCCATGAAAGAATGGCGGTATGATGTATCCCACACTTTCTTGATTACTCATGATGATGGATCTCCCTTCAAGTGATCAAGCTTCTTCTGAAGTACCTGCTCTGATACCAGTTGTTGGAAATAATACTGAGAGGGGGGGTGAATCAGTATTATCAGATCAATAATTTAATTTCCCAAATAGATTTATATACGCTACTTCAGCTAAGTGAACTAGCATGTACACGCGACTGTACTTAAAGAAACCAGCATATATGCAGAGAACTTTTGATTTAGGCAGTTTATCATGTATTTAACTTTAACCAATATATCAGAGATTTATTAGACAGTGCAGTAAAAGCAAAATAAAGCATCACACATAAGCAACACACATGAACACCAAGATATAAGGTGGAAACCCAATGTGGGTAAAAATCACCTGCTGTTGTCGTCTCTGTCTTCTTTTAATAATAGGAAAATATGTTTACAATCTTGTATTGGTGCAGACTTATACTAGTATGTAGGCACCCACCTGCAGAAGGCTGCAACCTTCTCTCATTCTCCAGCTTCTACTGGAAAGGAGCTACAACCCCCTAGCTCCTGTACTAGATGATATGTTTACTAGTACATAGGTTCCAACCTACGGAAGGCTACAACCTTCTTTCTTCCTCCGGGGACCACGTTTCATGAATTTTCAGACTGGATACTCCTAGAACACAACACAATAATCTGAAGGCCATGTTTCATTTAATTTTCATACTCGACCCATCAACAACATCATAATTGAAATACAATCATCAATTACATCTGCATCAACCAATCACTGAAACTCAATCATCATAACCTGAATTTGATCATTCAGAACACTGTCACCAGAATATAGTCACCAAAACCCAAAGAAGAACCTAGAACTCAGCAATAACAAACAAAAATAGCTGAAACATACTTCATAAGGTATACAATACTTCCCTGTGTCGAACCAATGTGTATATGCACTTTTATCAAAGACAACCAGCGTACACATCTGTAAATATTAATTCATAATTTTGCAACTATTCCAGACTTCAGTTATACCCAGATCATTATATTTACAGAATAACACATGCATTAGAATTGAAATCTAGACTATACATGATAAAACCATATAATGATAATTCATTTCAAGCCTTAAGATCATGATCCATCATTAGATCTTATCCCTCATCAACCACTAAGGTTCATCCTTGGTTCAGATCAAGCAACGCACCATAAGCCAATAACTTGCATACTAGATCTCACACTTCATCAGATATTCAATATTTGCACCCCTTGGCCTAATGATATTGTCCTCCTTATATAGTTTTAGGCCCTTCTCAATACCATGTATCAAAACCACTTAGGACAAATACCTTGGACCAAATACCTTCGACCAATACCATGGACCAAAATACCTTGTACCAAAGACCAAAAACCAAAAACTTAGTTTTCCAAGATATACGTGCTTTTCATTTTGTGAAAGTGTGTGTGTACGTATACGCTACTTGTGTTCATTGAACCTGTGTGTATACGTAGCTTGGTCAAGGCGAACCTGTGTATACCTCTCTTTCTTCATTCTTTGTAGTCTGATCTGTAATTCTTTGTTGTTGACCTACTTTACTATGAACTGTCATATGAGAGAGTTGCCATTGTACATTACTTCTGAACTAATTCCTTTGAACTGCCCTACATTCTGTCACATCTGTAAACACAACTGTCATGCATTCTGTCACATCTGATATCTCTTCTGTAGATTCATCTAGTTCTCATATACAAGTGAGTTGTTCTGCTATAATGGGTTGTCATCACGTACAACACATGCATCATAATGCCAACAGATCTATCTACAATAGTAATTTAGATTGGACCTGATGTCTGCTAATATGATTTGACAATTATTGATCTGTCGTGATATTAATGCGATGTGGACATCATGACTTATGTGGGCATTCAGATATTGGCCTCCTTATTCTTAGCAAAATGGTTGAAAGAATGATAGTTGTGATTATGAATGACTTATGATTATGAGAATGACTTGGTGAAGCCTCAGACTTATATTGCATAATCGAATTCAGACTTTATATGAGCTCTACCTGTCTCCTGGATGAAAGTATTAATACTACGATGAGGATGACTTTGATTATGGTCATAATCTAGCTTCTAATCTCTGATGAGATGATTTTGCTAATATGATGATACAAAATTGATTTATGTAAGGATGATTATGATTCTTTAGAAATGAATTATTCTTAAAATCCATATATGTCTATATTTGAAATTTATTTGATGAATTCAGGATGACGAGTTACAAGATATGGATTTGATGTTGATTTTTGTTTTGTTTTTATATCTTGATGATGTACTTGTGATAGGCGATGAGCCTCTAATGATAAAAATTAGAGGGATATGGCTTCTGAAGCCCAAAATTATGTATCATAGCATGATGAATTGATGTTTGGAATTTGGGAAAGAAATTCCATATTGCAGAGCTATTGAATTTTATTCTTGATACTTGGATTTGAAGTTGTTGAACTCAGAATGGCATCCGTCAATTCATTGAAGAATTGTTGATTATGTTTTTGAACAACCATATGTATATATATGTTGTGTATAGATCCTGAATAGATTCATGATTTAGCTACTTCACTCACATAGAGTTGCCACCGAGCATGATTTGAAATATCTCAACGAGATATTATATTTTGAGAATCAGATATTTCTCCTATGGTATGTCTCTAAACAAATGTATTGCTGATATTTGAGATTATTGTTGATAAGCACATTTGGATGCTACTTTAGTATGTGATCCATCATGATATCATGGATGAGAAGTCCATAGCATGACCAACGTTGATCATCATGCTGCTAGCATGGCGAGTTTGATGCAGGATACAAAATCTCCTTAGAGAGTTCTTTGAGCATGATCTAGATATGACATGTTTCTATTTGGGACCAAGATACTCACATATTGTGATAATCCAGCTGTTCGACACAAGCTCAAGATTATTGTTGGCACCTCCTTGAGAGGGATAATGGTTATGGTATCCTTTTGTGATTTATATGATTATATATGATCCAACATGATATTTGATTTGTTGTTCTGTACGAATAAGAAACAACTGCTATTGAGATAAGTAGATTGCATATATTATCACAAAGGCATTACCAAAGATAAATTGATTGGTTTTTAGAAAGCACCATTAATTGACGACACTGAGCCAAGTCCTCCTACCTTGTTTGAGCTCCTAGGGTGAGCAATCGAGATGGAGGGATCCTCGGGTTGAGGGAACTCTAGAAAATAGGGGTTTACCCCTATCTATTACCCATAGGGTTGGAGTAGTAGCTCACCTTATCTTGGTCTTTTTAGGGTATACCCCACTTGGCATCATACCCATAATCCGGGTTTGTTGGGAGTATTGCTCCTCGTCTCACCAATGAGTTGAGAGTGTACGTGGGGGTGTAAAACCTAGGGCAATTATGATGAAGGGGTTCTACCACATGAATGGGTCATCGAAGGAAAAATCAGTAAGCAATAGGATGGGTTGAGATGACCCGATATGATTCCAGATTGAGAGTAAAGCTCTTGGATGAAATTCGAGGGTCGAGCATTTACTCTTCTATCTGATGAGTTATACTATTGCTTGTTATGGGTGGAAGCTATTTCTCTCCGATGTGATTCTAGGTTAATATGTTCTCCTTGGTGATATGCGATTTGAAGAAAATATTCTAGGTATCAGTTCGATGACAGAGATTCCAGATAGCAACCTAATGGAAAAAGGGTGGTAGCTTGAGGTCCCCTATAGTAACATATTCTTCTTCTTCTAGATAAAATGTTCATGCATACGAGAAAGAACAATCAAGAGATAAATATGAATAAGAAAGGGATAGATCAAGATGTAAAATGATGATTTTTGATGGACATTTCACGATGACTACATGAGAAATATGATCCGTGATGATATATTGTTCGATGGACATATATTGATAGGTGGAATTCTCCCTTATATAGAGGGAGTGTTAATGTTTCTAACTGCAATAAAATTCCACCTTGGACAACTCAAATGACCGAGATAATGATTTTATTAGATTCCTCTTTTTTATAGGACCGAAATCAACCTAAAGTTCACACATTTTGGTTAATTGGAGATTGAATTATGAACTATTTTATTCATACATGTATTCTGCAATGGATCGGCTTTAATCACATGAGTAACTACTTTGGTCATTCTTAACCCCAAGTGAACCCTCAAGAAATCCTATAATTTAAATATAAAATTTAAGACAAAAACAATTAAAAGACAAATTCATCATTATATCCATTTTAAACCTTCATTTTCTCTCTCTAAATGAAAACTCAATTCTTGCATATGTCTTATACTCACATCTCAATTTTCTTTTCACTATTGAACAAAGATATCAAAGAGATAAATAATAATAATTTAATTATTTCGTAGATAATATTTTAGTATTTAATTTTTTTGTTATTGTAGAATTTTTGCTACTAATATTGTAAAAAATATATATATACAAAATGTAGTTTAGTAATTTTTTTATATTAATTGATTTTTAGGTATTAAGGTTTTGGTAAATATTTTTATCTAGTAATTAGAAAATCATGAATGTATTATCAAGAAACAAAGCAATATTAGTAATTGATATCATTTTAAACTATGAAATAATGACTACGGGATTTATCTTCCTCACTTAATAGAGATATATATAAATAAATTATGAAGGAGGTTGAAAGAGTACCTCTAGCATAAACTTTAATTTAACCTAAAAGGCCATTGTCATGTCCCTATAGTCACCCACATCGGAGGATGACTTATTGCACCCAAATGGCCCTCACTATAGGTTTGTGATGCATCGTGACTCATTTCATCTCATCGATTTTGTCAATCTGAAACTATGTGATTCCATACTACACTTCACTATTTATATTTCATGATTATTAAAATTCATAATTTTAACACTTATTGAAGTATGTAGATAATCATTCCATATAATTATGCCTTAACATAAACAATATGAAAATTATATGAGTGAAAGTAATGTGATAGAATCAACGTGATTCTATACTACACTTCATTGTTTATATTTCATGATTATTAGAATTCATAATTTTCACACTTATTGAAGTATGTAGATAATCACTCCATATAATTATGCCTTAACATAACCAATACGAAAATGATATCAGTGAAAATAATCTTATAGAATGAACAACCCAACCGGCCTAACTATTGTCAAATATTCAAATGTGTTATAACCAAGTGAACTCCTGTCTCTTATTGCAATTTAAAAATTATAAAAGCACACAATTCATACAAACCTATCCCCAAATTTCAAATTTTATTTACTGACATCGATCACAACTTTGTCATAGATCAAAATCATTTCACTCGATAGAAATAGTAACTACTCTCACATGCATGCAATGTTTGAAGAGTTAAGTTAAGTGAAGGAAAGCAAGTTAAGTCTAATATTAGATGTCAAGTGAGTAAGAGTTAAAAATTTAATTCCTTGTCAAGAAAAGCTAAGTTAAGGAAAAGAGAAATGTCGATTTATGTTAAAGAGAAGTTAGAAAAGTTTAGTTAAAGCATCAAATCATAGTTTGCATGAGGAAAAGAAAGTTAGAGTTTGCATGATTCCATATTTATAAAGTTTAGTGCTTATATAGTCATGGTTGGGTCATTGTAATGTGAAGTAAGAAGAGAGAATAACAACAACTCGGTGGATGTATATGAGAGAATAATTAATGAATAAAACTTATTTATTCTGAGAACTTATTTATTCAAGAAAAAGATTGTGTACATATTTGTCTTGTGTTTTCATGTTTATCTCTACCTCTAAATAACAAGTGGTATTAGAACAGGGTTTAGTAAGGTTTCAAAGAACCAAAGGAGTAAAGAAGGGCATGATCTACTTCCACTAAGAGATTTGGCTATTATGAGTAGCCCACAAATCAAAGATTGTATCCATTGGTCCATAAGTAGAAACTAGATCTCGTTGAGAGTTTATAAACCCAACTGCTAAAATATTATGTTGATTAACCTACAAAAACCCCACCCTATCAAGAGGAAAGAGCCACTTCCATTGAACAAAGAAGGAGCCTCCACCATAAGCTGTAGCCATGAGCATCCATACGAATCTGCGTAGAAGAGCTCAATAAAGTTGCTAGTAGCTGTTGGGAGCCACCGTTAAAGTGAAGGGTTAAATGTTTAGTTTTAAATATAATCAAGTGTATGTGATTTTAATTTCTAGAAGGATGACACAATAAGGGAAGAAGACAAAAGAAAGTTGATAATCATGGGTCACAAAGAATGTCTGAAGCAAACTGAGAAAAGAAATCGAAATAAAGAGGCAAAGTATTTCGAAGTACTCCTAGTGGTTTTAGCCACAGTCAAGGAATCTAAAATAAAAGTATATGAAGTAGGAAAATTTTATGATGAGAGGATCATGATAGGTCTGGTAACACTTCCAAAATTTTCTAGTCAAAATATTAATTTTTGGGAACTGTCAAAATGAAAAATTTTCTTTGATGTAAATAGTTGATTGAGTATCAGTCTAATAACCCATATGATGAAGTATTTGATGCCTTATTACTTGATTTTATAAAACATGCATTAGATGAGAAGTCATTGTGCAAGGTAGCAAATGCTACATCTTCCTAGGAAGCATGGAAGACGCTAGAAGTACAATTTGGTATAAAGGAAAGTGGCATAGAGAAAAAAATTATGTTATAGTTTGCCGAAGAATTAATAGAAAGGAAAGTACGGTTCTGAGTAAAAATGAGCAAGACTCTAGGAGGAAAACATATCATGGAGAACTCCACTCAAATATGGATGATGTTCATAAATACTATACAAGTGAAACCCCTCATGCAAATATGCATATAGATAAATAAGACAGAAAAGAGATTGTAGAGTGAGAAGTTGAAGCCTCTACATCTGAAGTAGAGAAAGAACATATAGATGCCCGAGAACCCCACTATAAAATGGAACCCTTATTGTCCCATTCATTATTCCTTAAATTAATCGTGATATAGTTAATTATCATAAGTTTTGAAAAATTATTGCTCCATCATTCTTCCTTATACTAAATTATAGAGTTTCAATAAATTCAACGGGAAAATGTATGCTTTTGATGTTACATGTACCAAAAATTCTCAACCTTATTATTTTTATTTATTTCCTCCTTTTCAGAATATTGTTACTCTTTTAAGTAATGGGAAATATTGTACATCTTTTTAAGTTAGTGTTTAAAATCAAAATAAATAATTGAGGAAGCCAACTATGCAACCTTATATTTCTGTTATTGTTTTTCTTTATAGTTATAGAAAATATTTATAGAGAAACCCATGTTTAATGCTTTAAGCTCTAATATTTATATTAAATAATGGAAGTCTCTTATTTTGTTACCATTTCATTAAAAAAAAAATTGTTTCTGTTTTTACCAATTTAGTTTTCATAATAACCAATTTGTTTCATCCTTGTGGAGGTATACCAAATCTCTTTGTTTCTAATGTGTAAACATACCTAAAATATATTTCAAAACTAACAAAGATGTTTTAAAATTATTTGCTAATAGAGAAACAACATCTATTTAAAATAATTTCAATTTGGCTCAAGGAATAAGATAAAACAAAAATGGTTATAATGTTACACTTTGCTAGAAAATTGGAGGGCCAATAAAGAGGATTGAGATAAAAAAATTAGTACATTGAAGTCAAGTACCACTACAACAACAATTGAGAAGATTTGTTGAGGTTAATATAATTGTATGATATGGTGATATTGATATACTAGGAACTAGTGACACTTATAAGATCAGGCGATATCCAACATATAGTATCATCCAAATAGAACCAAAGACATGAATGTGGGGCATTTAGTAGTTTCAAATACGTCGCAAGAATCAACTAGACATACACTTATGGATGATAAAGGTTGTTTTTGGGTTTTTGATTGTTATTGTAATGGCTTCTCCATGTAAACATGTGGTGGTTCTATATATGAGTCCATATTATATCAATCTTCCATGTGTCAAATGCTTAGGCCCAAGATCATGCTCTATTGGATATTGTTCAAGATATTAATCCCACTTGCATGAATATAGAAATGTGCAAATGTGATCTTGAATTTTGGAATAGGTTGATTTACCTTCTACGCATGAACAACTCTAATAGTTCATTGGTAGGGATGGACCCATAACTAAGGACTACCTATGTTATCTTGCATCTCTATGAAAGCTTAAAATTTAATGTGATTCTATTGGTGCTTTAATTATAACTCATAGCTTATAATGTACTATCTCGTAATTTGAATAAACTACATTTTCTCCTTTTACATTCACTCTAGATCCTATTTCAAATGATCTTATTTTCTCTCCATCCACTACAACTGGAATATTGATTCGTTTTCTTCATGTACTTGTAATATCAATCCTTCGTACAATTATGGTGAAATTTTTTATATGTATGTAAGGTGGTGGAATATTTGCATTAGAAGTGGTACATAAACTTGAATTAGATGTATAGAGATTTGAGCAATGTACTAATATTTTCCAAACATTGATAACCTATTAAGGTTGTTCTATTTTTGAGAGCATTTATTTCTAGATAAATTGAGTACTTATTATTTTTGAAAATACAAGTTTTATTGCAGGGATTGTTGATCTTCACCAAGGAATACCTCCAATCAACTCTAGCTAGGTATTCTCTGCCTTCTATTGAAATCTACCATCCCATATTCCGAACCTCTATTTTCTCAGATCTAGCCATCGTGAAGTGTTAGTCTTGGCCTTGGGTGATGTTCACCTTCCCTACACCCTCCACATCTTTCATGCGCCTGTCCAACACTTAATTTTACCATTCATGTTCTCAAAACCCTCTTAGCCAACCTCATATAGTAGTACAAGACATCTTGTAGCAATTCACGACATCCTATAGCAAACTTGTAGCAGCCTACTTTTACCATTTTTTGACCTGAAATGATAGTATAACCTAGTGCAGGAGTAGGTTAACCCCTCAGATTAGGCTCCATGACCAGAAGTGTGACCTAGACCAGCCTTTTCATTACTTTCCCTCCCGCAATATCAGATATCATTAGCTTTTATATTTTTGAATTCAACAATTAGGACTTTTATCTATTCTGCATGTGTGAATAAGATAATTAATGCATGCATGTTTGGATTTTGAAATGATAGAATAACTTCCTATTTTCAAGTAGTTCTGGTAGTTAGATGATCAAGTACAAGGTTAGCAAAGCTTCCTTCCTGCAAGAGATTTGTTACATTTCATAGCTAGATGATTTATGTCATACAATACATTTAAAAGTTAGCAATTTTCATTTCTTGAATTGACAAGAATTTACTTTTCCTGCACTAGAAATAATTTTGCATTGCAGTGTCAGTGGTTAGACTCCCTTTGTTCCGATAGAGGAATGGTCTGGAACCCTAATGGTCAAATGCCCTTGTTGAGAAGTTACATAAGTAGAACGATGCATGTGCTATGAATATATCATTTGTTGTATCTCTGAGATGATAATGGTAAGCTATCATGCCAGGGAATCTAAGATAATTGTTTTAGGAGTTTTGTTTTAATTTGGAGGACCAATGTATGAAATAGATATAAAAAAATGATGCCTAACCTTTTGAAAAATATTAATATTAAGACAAAGGGCTGCTATTAAAATTCACACATTGATATAGATTGTATGTTGGTGAGCAGAAACAAAGAAATGATATGATTTTTACAATATTCAATTTGAACATCAAACAAGCATAAGTATGAAAACCTTTAAACCGTGTTCATAAGGTTTCACGAAATATGCTTAAGTTTACAAAAGCTGCTGGTGATTTAATAATTAAGAGGGAATTAATTAAACAGGCAGTTAATATAATTCATTCTCTTTATAGATGATCACTTTAGAAGCTTATAGGAAGAGATTGAAACTCAATTATTCCTACCTAGTTATCTTTGTAAGACATAAGAGTATGAAGAAAAACACTGTGAATATAATTGGAAAACTGACAGGAAAAACGAAACTGTATGAACCAGAATTCAGAATCCTTTGCTTTATATTAATGTTTTAGAAAAGTCAAGTACATTTAATGTGTAGAAATGCTTCTTCAAGGGTGTAACCCATAATAACTCATAAAAGAGATTTATTTATACAATAATAGAACTATGAAAATATCTCAAAATGTTTTACAAAAATAGATGATTACAAAATCAGAAATATAAACTGCTAGTTGATGTGGCACTATTTTATTGTTGAGTTGTTCATGACTGTTGCTAAAATTATTGGAAATTGTTGAAGCTATCCTAAATATTCCTTTAAAAGATGAATGTTGTTAGATCACCCTTCAGTCAAGTAAATCTGTCAATTCTTCCTAGCGTTTCCTTTCTGGGATAGATATCTTAATTACTCTTCTGTAAATTTCATCCATCTTTGTATATTTAGTAAAAGTGGATTTTACTAAAAATATGTGTCTGATTTCATTCAAAATAAAGAAAGTATCCCTAATTGTATTTACTATAAGTGTTGTTGTTGCTGAACCTATTATATTTGAAATTGAAGCTTCATGTTTCCCCACCTCTATCAGCTTCTGAACATAATCCTCAATTGGCATCAATTTGTCATTAATCATATGCAGGGAGGGTAAACCCTTGCTGGTCAAGGGTTCTATCCTAATGAAAAATTGTTGATCTATGGTATTGATATTGCTACACTTTCCCTGCAGCTGAAGGATGAGGTCTTTCTTGGTGATGATCTCTTTTACCTCGAATATAGTTGTTGTTCTGTCACTTATGCCTAATTCCTCAAGCTCATAGCTGTCTTTGGAATTCAGGAACTTGATAATATTAGAAGCAATTTCTAGAATTTCTTCAAGCTGCTTAGGAATAGTTTCAACTACCTAAACTTTCTTCGAGAGATCCTTCTAATCAAACATTATCTTCATATAGGGTCAAGTGTCCTTGATTTATTCTATAATTTATTTGCACAAAATTTCCTTTACTAAACCCAATTTGTTTCCAATGAAATATTCCTTGAGTTCCCTTTGAAGTACTTCAATCTGACCTTTGACTTTGTTCAACTTAGCTGCCTGTGAATTGTCTGCTACTGAGTTCATAAGTTGTAACTTCTGGATTTCATCGTTCAATTTCTTAATTTCTCCTGTCTGGATAGACAGGTTTTGAACAGCTTCAGCAAGTTGTTCAGCTCCTTCTATTGTACCTGTAGTTGATGTTGTAGCTGAAGTAGAAACTTTGATGGTGGGAATTGCTAGAAGGGGGACTATATCCATTGGAGTTTGAGCCTTTTGAACAACTTCCTCTTTTTCCTTGACCAGTTTCGCCATCTGATAGTCCGTTTGTTTTATCTGCATATTTTGCTCTATGATGAGATTCATCATGTCAGACTTCTGATTTTCTATTTCTTCAATTTATTTAGCCATTGGGTCCTCAGAGGCTGGAAATTTGATCTGCTTCTTTAATGCTGAAACTTAAAAATTCTTCTTCTTAATAAGCTCTTCTGCAACGCTTATGTTTGAGGGATCATATCCCATCTTCAACACTAGATTTTCCAAGGATTGAATCTTGGTGTCCTTTGCTAAAGAGAAGACTTTATCCAGCTTAATTTATGATTGAGTGTTGGCGAAGGTAACCTGCGTTTTTGAAAAACTAATGGCAGTGTTAGTTAAGGTGGAAAAAATCAACTTCCCAATTTGTTTATGCATCTCAATTTGATCAATTGGATGCACATCCTTCACATTGAACTCAAAATAACTCTGCTTTTGATAGTGAGCAGCAATCCTAGGCTGTGGAATTTGGGCTTGTAAGAAATCCATCTGTATCTCTCCCTTCTCAGAGTCAAACACTGAGAGAAGCCTAGCTTGAGAGATGGAAGAATGCTTCCAGAATTGGGTATAAGTGTTGAGCTTCAATTCTTCATTCCTCCTTTTAATCTCACTAAAGACATGGAAAATGTCTTCCTCCTTATCCTTCAGAATGTCTCCACTAGTCTGAATTACCTATTGTTCATGAGAAGTAGTAGAATGAGTTGGGGACTATGTAGATTTTCCACCAGACTGTGCATAAATCATAGTATCTACAAGTCCATATAATGTTGTCTTTTGAGGTTCATTTGTTGCACCAACAATCATAGAGATCCTTGGTCTGTTATTTCTCTACACTATTCTGAAGCCTTCGTTTGATGCTTCTGTTTTAGGAGAAGATTGTTCTTCCCTTCCTCTTTTTACTGAATTTTCTTGTGCAAGTGGAGTTTGCACATTTGATGTATAAACTGCCTGCTCTTCAGCCTCTTGCATGGTGTTATCTGTCCATTCCAATTGATTCTTATATTGTTCTATTTTAGGCCTGTCTGTATGGTGATATGTAATGAACTTGATTTCTAGCCTAAGTTTAGAAACCACTCCCATTGGGTCATAAGACCATGCGAAACTGAGACCAAACTTCATCTCCTTTAATAATTTGTCTGCTTCCTCTCTTTCTGCCCTGGTGTTAGGTATGAATGGACCAACTTCGGTTTTCAACTTGATTTGTGATTTCTTCTTTGCAGCCACAAAGTGCACTTCATCTGCATTTAACCTCTGTCTTATATATTCCAGTGCAAATATTCTGAAAGGTAGGTGCTTGGGCAGATTGTAGGGTGCAATCTCACAACCATAAACCCTGATCTGTATAGTTTTGGTAGAAATACCAATCCCCTATTATAAATTGATCAACCAGGTGTAATTCCTTGACAATCTCTTGACTGATCCTTAGTACTAGAGTGATGCTCATAAGACTGATAGTTGGATGAATAAATAATTATATGAACTATTTATATGTAAACTCTTCCTTCTCATTCATTCCCTATTGAACTCTAGAATATCACTGATTGTTAATTTCCTTCCTCATCTAGTTTCTGTAAAGTAAATGGAAATTTGTATCCCTGAAAATATATAAAAAGGTATACAAGTACTGAAGCATACTTGAATACTTTTTCAATATTAAACTTGACAAATTTCTCATGTATTGAACAATAGTGGGTTTAGAATCAGTAGAAAATATGGACAAGAAACCAAGGATGGCTTCATTAGCATATTTATCAGAGTTGTAGCCAAGGAAATAGGACAAAATAGAGGTGATTTTCTTGTTTCTATCAGGGAACATGGATGAATCATAAGGAGGGTTTCTTTTATGCAAAGGACTATCAACAATTAGAAAAAGTTCAAGGGTTTGGGATCTTTTAGTAAAGTCTAGTTTTTGATAGGGTTCTATCAGGTTCTCATGGGAAAAAGGATGAGTTGGTCTAGTAGAAGGGGACTGCAACATTTTCTCAATGGAGTCAGAATTGATTAAGCAACAGATTTCTCCTTTGGGTGAAATAATTGCCCTCTTACTGGGATCGTAAGATTCATGGCATTTCATCACAAATTCAAGTGCTCTGTGTATCTAAGGGAAAATATAGTGAGGGAGTTGGGAGTCCCAAAGCCCTTTCTCATCTATCTGATGAATTAGTTGTTCTTAAATCCAGCAATAGATTTCATATAAATCAAATTGAGAAGAAGTCTCAACGATTTTACAATCTCTATCGACTAGTGGGGTATGATGGAAGTCGACCTGTGGTTGACTCGAGGGATTTGGAACTTCCTCTATTTTTCTTCCCTTAGGAGGCATTTTGTCAAAAAAATTGCAGACTAAGAATGATGGAAATAGGTCTGAAACAAAGTGATCACAGTCAAAACATTATAACTATAAAAGGAGAAAGTGGACTTGGATGTTAGTTTCTTGAACAAGAAAAATAATTACTTAATGTCGAACAGTTGTCGAGCTGTAGAGAAGAAACCTTGAGTGATCAATTTTTTTACAGAAATGGACTGTGTAACCATTTTTGTGAATTAACAGGGTTTATAATGAAAAATTTGGAGAGGGGTGGCAATGAATGGTTAAATATTGCATTAATTATCCAACGAGATTAATTAACAGGTCTTTGAATCATAAATTCATGGGAACAAAATTAAATAGATAATGGATAGGTGATAGTTGATTGGATGGTAGACATTAGATGGAGTGTCACGTGGAGCATGACGTGGAGCAGGGCATGGAGCAGTGGTAAATGATTGCTTATATACCACATTCAGGACTAAGGTGAGGCTCTAAGTAGTTTCGAGATTTTATGTCCCCAAACACTAAAACATGGAAAAGGTTGTTTATGATGACAGTTTAGGAAACTGCCCATTTCAGACCCCCCCCGTTGATAAAGTTCGAACGGTGAATGAGGTTCGAGGAGGGACATGGGCCATCATATCTTGTGCGAGTATGTGGGATGAAAGGTAAGGTGGGGGGTGTTTAACACGTGAGGCGAAAGTGATTTTGGGGTCACAACTTTAAGGGCGGATGTGACAGCTGCAGTTTATGGTGAATAAATGAATAAATGGAGACACTTATAAAATACCATGGATGCTTTTAAAACTTACGGTTAATTAAAAGCCATTAATGAAAACATAGCTTTCCAATGTTATAACTTACGATAAAATCATTTTGATGCTCCAATTACATTTCAGATGTCTACCTACCCTTTTCATTTATTTATTCGAGGGAAATTAAGCTAGCAACTCAATGTTTCCTTTTTATGACTAATCTACCTCTATTACTTATTTCCTCCATTAGATCAGATTAAACTGTTGAGCCAATTTTATTTTCTACCCATTTACAATCAAATTCAAATCAAATCTAACCATGATTAAACTATATAATTGGATAAAATAAACTAATGTGGCATCTAAACAAACTGCACACAACTATTATTCGCAAAACTGAACTAGACTAATAGTAGTGGCATTTAGATTTGCAGCACTTTCAAAGTTTATTGTTTTTTTCTTTTCTTTCTAACCTAACATTTTTATTTTTCCTTCATTTTTTAGGGAATCTATACTAACATTTTATTTGATATGGAATTGTTTATTAAAAATCCATAACTTTTTTTAAATCAATATTCTCTTTTTCCATATCCTAACTTAACATTTGATGAAAATATATTTTCATTTTTTGACGAATTTATTCTAACTTACCAAAACCCAAAAATGTTACAACATCGGCTCCAACTGGGGACTGGTTTCTCCTATAGAATGCACACAACCTACATATCCGTGTGCCTTCTCCTCGGGATATGGATTCTTTGCTGTAAAAAATCACACTCACATCCTGAAAAGTAAAACAAACTATAGTTTTTATAGTGATAGTAATGAAATCTACTTCAACTTGTCAGTACTGAATGTAATGCTTGAGGAACCTTCCATTAACAAGATATGTGGAATATAGTTCCTCAAGATTTTGTAGCACAAAATTGTTGTTTCCCTTTACTTCAGAGCTAAAGGTCCAAACCACATGTTATCAAACTTTCCATGTTTTCCCTTATCTTCTCTTCTAATATCCCATCTAAGAACTAAATCACCTTCCTTGAAGTCCCTTTCCTTGGCTCTTATGTCAAACAGCCTCTTCATCTTATTATGATAATTTTTAAATTTATATTGAACTCCATATCTGTTTTCATTTAGTTCAATAATCTGATTTATTCTCCTTGAAAAATCATCAAGTTCATTTCTTGAATCCTATAGGAATTTTAAAATAGGGAAGGAAAAATTTGTAGGGAAGATTGCATATTTCCCATATACTAACTAAAAACGAGATTTTCCAGGAGATCTCTTTGGAGTAATCATATTTTCCCATACTGCATAAATTAGGTGAGAATCCTAGCTCCTTTTATGATCTGCCAAAGTCTTTTTGATTAGCTTCACCAGACTTTTATTTTAGGATTTTGCAAGGCGATTACCTTGAGGGTAATATGGAGTTGAATGATGCAACAAAATATGATATTTCTAGAAAAATCAATCATCTTTACACTGGAAAAAGATGCCGCATTATCAATAACAATTTGATTTGGGCAACCAAATCTACATAAGATGTTTTCTTCAATGAATTTGATTACTACTGAATCAGTAGAATTTCTTACTGGGATTGCTTCCACCCATTTCATGAAGTAGTCTGTTGCAGTGAGGATCCATCTATGTTGATTAGTTGAAGTAGGATGGATCTCTCCAATAAAATCTAATCCCCATTGGAGAAAAGGTGTTGAAACTACAGATGGGATTAGTGGAAGAGCTGCTAATTTTTGCTTACTAGCAAACATTTGACAGGGCACACAACTTCTGACCTTTGCTCCTACCTGTAAGAATAATGTGGGCCAATAAAATCCTTCCCTTAATATCTTATATGCTATTTCTCTCCAGGCATAATGTCCTCCAAAAAATCTTGTGTGAAACTGATCAATGATTCATTTAATCTCTGATTCTGTTAAACACCATAGAAAAATATTAAGTGGGTCTTTCTAGTATAGATTTGCATTTATGATAGAGTACATGGCTTCTTTCAATTTGAGAGTTTTACACTGACTTTTGGAGAATGATGTTGGACATTCGAAATGGATCAAGAAATTTGCAATGTCCTGATACCAATTTGATAACAGAGATTTGTCATCAATGTGTATGGGGTTGATCTGATCTGAACATAAAGGTTCTTGTGGATTATTTTATTCATGATGAAAGGAAGGTTCTTGTGGATTCTCCCATTTTGCAAGAACAAAATATTCTTTTGTATTTTTCTTATCTGAACTTTGAGAAGGTTCTTGTGGATTCTTTCTTTGTATTTCCAAAATAGGATTGATTCCAAGAACTTTATAGTTGGATTCATCTAGAAGCTTAGCTAATCCTTCACCCTTTACTAGCTTTGTGGTTTTGATAGTCAAATAAAAAGCTAGAATTTGAGTGATCCATCTACCTCTCTTCCCATTAGATTCAATATGGGTTAAAATAATCTTCACAACACTGTTAGGAACATAACAAGTAATGGGTGAATGTAGGACATACATCCTGAATGATTTTAGGGCTTCAATAAGGGCATAGGCTTTCTTCTCAATTATGTCATACTTAAGCTCGACATCTCTCATAACCTTAATAAAAAAGGCTATGGGTTGGTCATCGGAATCTTAATTCTTTGTAATAAAACAACAACAAGGGTTGTTTCTGAGGCAAAGGAAAAGATACTGAATGGTTTGGTATAATCAGGGTTGGCCAAGGTTGGAGCTTTAGAGATAGCCTTCTTGATCTGTTCAAATGCATATCTAGAAGAGATAGTCCATTTAACTTCATGATATTTTCGGAGCATCTCATTTATTTCTTTTACAATTTCAATATAATTAGGGATGAATCTCCTTAAAAAATTAATCTTGCCTAGAAAATCTTGAATCTCCTTCTTATTTCTAGGTAAGGACAATGTTTTAATGGCGAATACATGTTTGGGATCAATCACTAATCCTTCTTTTGAGATTATGTGGCCCAACAGTTGTGCTTCTTTGATAGCAAAAAAAATACTTTTTTGAATTCAGTGATATTCCGAATTTCCTACACCTATCAAAAACCTTCCTAAAATGCTTAAGATGTTTATGATCAGAATTAGAAAAAATAGTTATGTCATCAAGATAAATTACTAAAAAATTATTTACTTGACCCGCAAAATCTATGTCTAAAGCTCTCTAAAATGTTTCTCTAGCATTAGATAAGCCAAAGGGCATTCTAGAGTACATAAATGTACCCCAGGGTGTAGTAATGGCTATCTTCTCTCTATCTGTTGGATCAACATTTACCTGATTATAACCTAAAAAACCATCAAGCATTGAAATACTTTGTGATCCTGAAACCATTTGAAGTAACTGATCCATTTTGGGTAAAGGACAGTTATCTTTTAGTGATGCTTTGTTTAAATTTCTAAAGTCCACACATGGTCTGATTTGTCCATTCTTCTTTCTAATGAGAACTAAATTAGCAACCCAATTATAATACCTAAGAGGGAGAATGATCTGGTCATTTAGCATTTTCTCAATTTCCATTTCTATAGTTGGTAGAAGAGTAGGATTAATCCTCCTAAGTTTCTGTTGATAAGTTTTTGCTTCTAGTTTTAAAGGAAGCTTATGTTGTATCAATGAAGTGTCATAAGTCTTTAGATCAGCATAAGTCCATGCAAAAACATTTTTGTAATTTTCAAGTAACTTAAGGTTTTGAGTTTTGATTTCAGGATCTAGAGATGCACAGATTTTGATGTTTTTAATATCATCATTTGTTCCAGTTTTAATTTCCTCTATGTCATCTGGTGAAGAAATTGACTCTGGGTTTCTGAGGACATCATTTTTATCAAACAACTTCTCTAAAGGGATTAGACCTTATGGAATGAAATTGTCAGATAACTGAATGATATCATGATCAGAAATTTTTGGATTAAAATTAAAATTATAATTTTCATTTGCCTCTGTTTTATCCTCATCTATTTGTAGAACTGAAAAATCATCTATAACCTGTAGAAAAGATTTTATTTGTTCATCATCTTCAAATATCTGCCAGTATATTAGATAGTCTGGGATGGATGGTTTTTATTTGACTTGTACTTGATAGAGCACATTAGTCTGATAAGGAATTTTAAAGGAACTAGCAGAAATAGCCAAGGAATCTGCATGAATATTCTGATCTCTTGGAATATAAGTCAAATTGAAAGAATTAAATAAATTTTCAACTGAATCTAAAACCTCATTTCGACAAGATCTAAGCGTAGGATGCCTTGTTTGGTGAACATTTCTAACTTGTTTAAGAATGAGCTCTAAGTCAGTGAAACCACTCAGGTTTTGAACCTTTAAAGCTCTTGGCTAATTGGAGTCCTAAATGGAAAGCTTCATATTCATCTATGTTATTTGTAACTTCCAAATCAATTTTGCATGACTGTGTAATATTTTCTTTTTCTCGTGAAATTAAAACTACCCCAGCTCCTGCTCCATCCTTAGTACAAGAACCATCAAAGAATAGTTTCCATACATCAATTTGATTTGGTACAGGAATTTCAACTACATCTTCAATTTTCACTTGAGTTTCATGTGTTTGATTCGAAGAGAGTTGAAAACAACCAAAATCTTGATCAATTGCATAAATGGGATGGTTCCTTGGTTGTTTTGTTTTGAAAGCAGTGTGCAAAACCCTTACCTCTCTATATAACCTTAGTTGTTGTCCCCCATAAACAAGAATAGTGGCATAAGACATGTCCATATGAAGAGTTCCCCCTAATTTGGCACATCAAGACCTACAAAGGAGCATTCCAAATTTTGGATGGATATCTATGACAACTATATCAAGCACCACACTTTTCACTAGAATTTGGGTAAGGGTGACTACTAAATCCTTAATCAATCCTAAGCAAGGCACCCTTTTGGAATCAAAAGTGTACAAATCATGATAGGATCTAGTTATGTCAAGTTTTAAATGGTCAATGATAGTTTTTGGCATTAGGTTAGGTGATGCTCTAGAATCAAGCATACAATTGTATAACATGGAATCATTTTTCTTAAGAGTTACATAGAAAGGGGGCACTATTTCATCAATCATATCTGAACTAGGACAAAAGACAACTGCTGGTTTTTCATCTTGAAGACAAATGAGGTCACTTTCAACATAAAATGAGGTGTTTTGTATCCATTTGGAGACTTTATTTTTATACCCATGGCTTTTGGAAAGTTTTGAAAGTGGAATTGGGATTCTAACTCTTTCTAACTCCTTTTCAACATTAAATGTAGTCAAAACATTCTTTTCCTTCTGAGTAATATCAGTTGACTGATTTAATGGTCGAATACTAGTTGATTGAGTTTCAACAGCTTTGGTACGAGATTCAATTATTGGAGGTTCCTTAGGAGGTCTTCCAGGGCCAGGTATAGGCCTAAGATCGTATCTTTTGTTCAACTCTGGAATTAGGATTTCAAAGAAGCCATCGTATTTGGAAACCTTTGAGGACTCTTGATCTTCTTGAACATGCTTTTGTTATGAGAGGGGAATAATAGAAATTTAATCAGAAGTGTCCACATTATTAATGTCTTCAGTGATAGACATAGTATTGTCATCAGGTTGCTGATCATCAATCACTAGAGGAGTTGGGACCTACTAATCATTACTAGGTCTTTGAAGAATTTGTAATTGTGGATTTCTTTTGTATTGACCTTAATTTTGTTTTTTGAGTCTAGTAACTATTTTTGAACTATTCTAGGTTGAATCTCAATCTTGGAAATTCTATTGGATAGATTTCTAAGAAGAGAAGTTATTTCATCTATTTTAGAATCTTCAGTTTTAATTTTAGAAGAGGTTGAGGCCTCTTGACTAGTTTTAAGTTTTCTTTGTGCTTTTTTCTCTTTAGCCTTTAAGGTGGCTGAGGTAGCCCTATTTTCTTCCACCTCTATAGCATTAGTTTGCATATCTTCAAGATTCCTTGAAGTTATTTCTCTTAACATTACAACAAAATCACCTTCAAGAGCTTTTGAAAACCTAGATTTGGCTACTACTACAGGGGGTTTGCAATCAGGGGGCATCTTATGGTAAAGTTTGTTGAACCTTTTGATAAAATTAGAGACAGGTACACTAAAATTTCTTTTAAGTTCTTCAAACTCAGTCAAAAAGTAAAGAGAATCTTTTTTCACTCCCTGTTGATTTTTAAATATATTTGTTAGTTCTTCCCAATTTCTAATGGAATTTGTAGGTAACTGCCTAAACCATGTTCTCACATTTCCCTCAAGAGATTGAATAAACAACTTAATATAAACATTCTCTGGTTCTATGTTCATGTTATCTGGAAAGTCTAGAAATGCTTCAAGATGGTCCTCAGGTGAGGGACCTGTTTCTCCATTATACCTAGGAAGGTGTTTCAAATATCCATTTGGAAAAGGATCAAGGATTGGAGGTAAAACTGAATCTTCATATCTTGCCTGTACAATGGGTTGGAATGCCATAATAGAAGATGATATATGAGATGTTTGCAAGGATGATGATAAAGAAGAGGAACATGGTGATAAAGAAGAGGAAGATGGTGAGAGAGGGGGTGAACTACTATGGGGGGGTGAATTAGGAGGAGATAAAGAAAGTGGAGAAGTCCTCAAGGATTTCAGAGGAGTCTTAATAACCAACTTGTGGACCTGAGAATGAATATCTTATTTTGATTCAAAGTGTGGATTAGAATATATGGAAAATGTCCCTTCAAGTTGTTCAGAGGTAGAATATTCAGGTTGTTCAGAGGTGGAATGAAATAAGTAAGTAGTCGGAGATATAAAGTCTGTAGGTTTGTATTCAAGTAAATGAACACCCAGGTCAGACACAAATTTAGGTGATCTTAGTGAAGTGGGGGTTCTGGATGAGATTCAAGTGAATGAATAAGGAAAGCTGATTTGAAGTCAATTCCCCTATCTAAGAGTTCAGAAACTCTAGGTGTTAAATGAGAGTAATCTGGATGGGATGGAATGTTACTATAGGGATCAAATTGGATTATATCTTCAGTGTGTAAGGCTGAAGTGGAAGAAGATGATTGATGTCTTCTTTTGGAATTGACCTTTCTCAAATGTTTCTTTGGATCTAATAGAGGACTAACTGTGCAAGAGTCAGAACGAGATCTATTGTGCTTAAAATGTTCCAGTTTGACACACTGGAGTCACTAGGTGAAACATTTTGACCTATCTAGACCTTTAGTCACCTTAAAGGAATAAGCTATTAATCATTTCTGCAACAAAACTTAATAAAATTGGAGTCCCCAACAATGGCACCAGATTGATGTTGTATCTTTGACATAATAATGGTCAGCTATCATGCCAGGGCATCTAAGATCATTGTTTTGGGAGTTTTGTTTTAATTTGGAGGACCAATGTATGACACAGCTATAAAAAAATGATGCATAACCTTTTGAAAAATATTAATATTAAAATAGAGGGCTGCTATTAAAATTCACACAGTGAAATAGATTGTATGTTGGTGAGAAGAAACAGACAAATGATATGATTTTCACAATATTCAAATTGAACATCAAACAATAATAAGTATGAAAACCTTTAAACCATGTTTAGTAGGTTTAACAGAATATTCTTAAGCTTACAAAAGATGTTGATGATTTAATAATTAAGAGGGAATTAATTAAATAGACAGTTGGTATAATTCATTCTCTTTATAGATGATCACTTCATAAGCTTATAGGAATAGATTGAAACTCAATTATTCCTACCTAGTTACCTCTATAAAATATACAAGTATGAAGAAAAACAATATGTATATAACTAGAAAACTTACAGGAAAAACGAAATTGTATGAACCAAAATTCAGGATCCTCAGCTTTGTATTAATGTTTCAGAAAACTAAAGTACATTTAATGTGTAGAAATGCTTCTTCAAGGGTGAAACCCATAATAAATCATAAAAGAGTGTTATTTATACAATAATAGAACTAAGAAAATATCTCAAACTGTTTTACAAAAATAGATGATTACAAAATCAGAAATATAAACTGCTAGTTGATGTGGCACTATTTTGTTGTTGAGCTATTGATGACTATTGCTGGAAATATTGAAAACTGTTGAAGTTATGCTGACTATTCCTTTAAAATTCGAATGTTGTTAGATCACCCTTCAGTCAAGTAAATCTGTCAATTCTTCCCAGCATTTATTTTCTATGATAGATATCTTAATTACTCTTCTATAAATTTCATCCATCTACGTATATTTAGTAAAAGTGGGTTTTAATAAGAATATGTGTATGGTTTCATTCAAAATAAGGAAAGTATCACTGAGTGTATTTACTATAAGTGTTGTTGTTGTTGAACCTCTTATGTTTTAAACCGAAGTTGCATGTTTTCCCACTGTAGGAATTTACAGGGTAAGTTCCTCAGAAAGAACACCAAGAGGACACCACTCACAACCAGATCACAGATCAATACACCAGTATTTTTGACGTGGTTAAAACCCTCAAAGAGGGAAACAGTCCAAGGCCTGCGCCAACGTGGCTACTACAGGCAATTTATTCATCAAAGAATGAAAATTTACATAAGCTTCTCTCATGCACGGATTACCCGAACAATGACCCTCCATGCACTTTAAATAGAACTCATGGACCAATCAGGTGTCAAGCCACGGATCAAGTGTCGGTAATACCGAGGAGAGAGTGAACCGTCGGATCACTACATATCGTGACCGTCGGATTGTAAGTTACAAAATGTACAACGGTAAAGAAACACAGTTTACCTAACTCTATACCTAACTCTACACTAGACCAAGTTGAACTTAACTATATCCTATGTGTCGGAATATCCTAACATCCCCCCTTAAGAACAACTTGGGATAGGATTGAAGGATTTACAAATATGACACAATAGGAGAAGGAAGGAGGCACTAGAGCCTATCCCCCCTTAGTGACAACTTCCTGAACTCCAAGCATATATCGAAGTTTAGTGAACTTCGCCTCTGTGAGAGCCTTTGTGAAGATGTCTGCAACCTGATCATCTGTTGAACAATATTGCACTTCAAGAACATGGTCATGAATGAGCTTTCTGATGAAGTGCATGTGTAGTTCAATGTGTTTGCTGCGCTGATGTTGGACTGGATCTTTGCATAGCTGAATGGCACTTTGATTATCACACCAAAGTGTGGTTGGATGCTGCTGCTCAAAGCCAAACTCTGATAGGATCTCACGAAGCCACAAGGCTTCCTTACTAGCTTCCACGACACCACGATACTCTGATACCATGTAGGAATTTACAGGGTAAGTTCCTCAGAAAGAACACCAAGAGGACACCGCTCACAACCAGATCACAGATCAATACACCAGTATTTTTGACGTGGTTAAAACCCTCAAAGAGGGAAACAGTCCACGGCCTGCGCCAACGTGGCTACTACAGGCAATTTATTAATCAAAGAATGAAAATTTACATAAGCTTCTCTCATGCACGGATTACCCGAACAATGACCATCCATGCACTTTAAATAGAACTCATGGACCAATCGGGTGTCAAGCCATGGATCAAGTGTCGGTAATACCGAGGAGAGAGTGAACCGTCGGATCACTACATATCGTGACCGTCGGATTGTAAGTTACAAAATGTACAACGGTAAAGAAACACAGTTTACCTAACTCTATACCTAACTCTACACTAGACCAAGTTGAACTTAACTATGGAATATCCTAACACCCACCTCTGTTAGCTTCTGAACATAATCCTCAATTAGCATCAATTTTTCATTAATCATAAGCATGGAGGGTAAACCCTTACTGGTCAAGGGTTCTATCCTACTGAAAAACCATTGAACTATGGTATTAACATTGTTGCACTTTTCCTGCAGCTGAAGGATGAGGTTTTTCTTGGTGATGATCTTCTTTACCTCCAATATAGTTGTTGTTCTGTCACTTATGCCTAATTCCTCAAGCTCATAGTTGTCTTTGGAATTCAGGAACTTGATGATATCAGAAGCAATTTCTGGCATGTCTTCAAGATGCTTAGTAATAGTTTCAACTACTTCCTGAGCTTTCTCCAAGAGATCCTTCTGATCAAACACTATCTTGACATAGGGCCAAATATCATTGATTGATTCTATAATTTCTTCCCATATAGTTTCCTTTGCTAAACCACATTTGTTTCTAGTGAAAGATTCCTTTAGTTCCCTTTGAAGTACTTCAATCTGACCTTTGACTCTGTTCAACTCAGCTCCATGTGAACTTTCTGCTACTGACTTCATAGGCTGTAATTCCTTGGGTTCATGCTTCAGTTTCTTAATTTCTCTTGTCTGGATAGACAGGTTCTAAATAGCTTCATCAAGTTCTTTAGCTCCTTCTGCTGTACCTATAATCGATGTTGTAGGTGAACTAGAAACTTTCATGGTTGGAATTACTGTAAGGGGGACTATATCCGTTGGAGTTTAAGCCTTTTTAACAGCTTCCTCTTTTTCGTTGACCAGTTTCTCCACCTCCTCCTCCATTTGTTTTATCTGCAGATTTTGCTCTAGGATGAGATTCATCATGTCATACTTCTGATTTTCTGTTTCTTCAATTTCTTTAGCCATTAGGTCCTTAGATGATGCCAATTTGAGCTGCTTCTTTAATGTTGCAACTTTAGCATTCTTCTTCTTAATAATCTCTTCTACAACGTTTATGTTGGAGGGATCATATCCCATCTTCTGCACTATATTTTCAAAGGATTGAATCTTGTTGTCCTTTGCTAATGAGGTGACTTTCTCCAACTTAAGTTGTGACTGAGTGTTGGCCAAGGTAACATGCATTTTTGACAAACACATCGCAGTGTTAGTCAAGGTGGAAGAAATCATCTGGCCAGTTTGTTTGTGCATCTCAATTTGATCAATTGGATGCACATCCTTCACATTGAACTCAGAATAACTCTACTTTTGATAGTGAGCAACAGTCCTAGGCTGTGGAATTTGGGCTTGTAAGAAAGCCATCTACATCTTTCCCTTCTCAAAGTCAAAGACTAAGAGAAGACTGACTTGAGAGCTAGAAGAATGCTTCCAGAATTGGGTATAAGTGTTCAACTTCAATTCTTCATTCCTCCTTTTAATCTCACTAAAGACATGGAAAATGTCTTCCTCCTTATCCTTCAGAAAGTATCCACTAGTCTGAATTACCTCTTATTCATGAGAAGCAGTAGAATGAGTTGGGGACTATGTAGATTGTCCACCACACTATGTATAAATCATAATATCTCCATCTCCATCTAAGGCGCTCTTCTGATGTTCATTTGTTGCACCAATAATCACAGAGATCCTTGGTATCTTCTTTCTCTGCACTATTCTGAAGCCTTCGATTGATGCTTCAGTTGTAGGAGAAGACTATTACTTCCTTCCTCTTTTTGCTGACTTTTCTTGTGCAAGTGGAGTTTTCACATTTGATGTAGAAACTTCCTCCTCTTTAGCCTCTTGGAGGGTGTTCTTTGTCCATTTCAACTCATTCTTATATTGTTCTATTTCAGGCCTGGCTATATGGTGATATGTAGTGAACTTGTTTTCTAGCCTGAGTTTAGAAAGAAATCCCATTGGGTCATAAGACCATGTGAAACTGAGACCAAACTTCATCTCCTTTAATAATTTGTCTTCTTCCTCTCCTGCTGCCCTGGTGTTATAGATAAATGGACCAACTTGGGTTTTCATCTTGAATTGTGATTTCTTCTTTGTAGCCACAAAGTGCACTTCATCTACATTTAACCTCTGTCATATTTATTCCAGTGCAAAGATTCTAATAGCCAGGTACTTGGGAAGTTTGTGGGATGGAATCTCACAACCGTAAACCCTAATCTTTGTATAGTTTTGGTAGCAATACGAATCCCCTATTGTATCTTGATCAACCAAGTGTAATTCTTTGATAATCTCTTGACTGATCCTTGGTACAGGATTGCTGCTCATAAGACTGATAGATGGATGAATAAATAGTTCTATGAACTGTTTATATGTAAACTCTTCCTTCTCCTTCATTCTGTTACAGGAAAAAGTGTCTATATAGAACTGCTCTATCCCACTAAGGTGTGACAACTGCCTTAGAAACAAACAGAGAAAATTTACTTATGTTTTTCCTTTATGAATTATAGATAGAGAGGAATAGAAAGACCAACCTCTATCTTGCGCTAATCCTTTGATTCGATCCCTCTCTTCTTTGATAGTCCCCAGCCACCTGCTCCCTTGCACGCCCAGCTTCACAAAGTACCTGTAAGATCACAGAAGCATAGCACTATACAAAGACATGGATCTATATTCATAAACAATCTAGGATCAGATGTAAATTGACCATACAAATGTAACAAGCATCAATGATACAAAAGCATGGAGGAAAACTCAAATAGCTTTTATGATAAACAAGAAAAGATCCAGGAGGAGTTACAACCAGTTGTTCCGACCCAGCATCAACCTCCCAGCAAAGAAGCCCCTCTTCATCTCAAACAAAGCTTAGATCACCCAACAATCTGATGTTTGTCTCTAGAAACTAACAACAATTCCTTACAATATGCAAAATTTCAGCCTCTGGATCTCTGGGATGAGGGATCCATATATAGATATTTGTAAGGGGGATGAGTTAGCTTGTGATTTGATTAGTGTCTTCTCTCTGACAGTTCTTGCTTCCACTTTGAGACTGAGGGCCTCTTACTCATCCTTGGTCGAATTCAGTGAGGCAAGTGTCACAGGAGAAGATTCTGGAAGCTTCCATTGTCTCTCCACTTTTCGCGGAATGACACTGCCATTTGTAATTTCTCGCCCATCGCACCCCACAGAAGGGACTTTTGAAATGCAACGCACCCTCATAGTGTATTTGGGTGAGATGCAATGCACCTAGCCAGTGGAGCAGCTGCAATGATCCTGTTTTGACCAATTTTGAGTATTTTTTCATGGAGAACTTCTGGGAGAAGCTGTAATCTGTTGACCTTGTTCCTTTAGGGGTTAGAACAACACTTTTAGGGAATTAGGAGCCCTTGGTTTATGGACATTTCATGCTTGGGGTTGTAGGGCACAAAAATGTCTATAACAGTTGCCCCCTAAAGTATGAGGCCGTTAACCTTTTGGTGTGGGGTGAAATGCTTTATTTTGAGGATCCGAAGTTCTTTCAATGTTGGGAGGAGACCTGTAATAAGATACAATACAATACATTATCTTCATAATATTTTTATGATCTAGCTGAGGCGGGCATTCCCATGCTCAGCTTTATAAATTCATTTTCATGTACATAAGACAGACAACCGTCTGAGTGTAGACTGATGATTCTGATAGAGCCATCATCCTTTTGATAGGATGATTATCTGTGCTGCAATGCTGTACATTTAATGTCTTTATTTCCCTGAATATATATCGCAGCCCGGATGGATGAAACTAGATCCGGGGTCTTCAATCTCGTCCGATCTTCACTCGAAGTACAAGTCGATCCATGTGAGAAATGTCCTGAAGTCAAACATGGAAAGACATCGCTTGATTACCAGTCAATGATGTAAACTGTTAACAAGCGAGAGAGGAATCACCGATAATGATAATGACCCTCAAGGTACTGCAGTACAATTCAAGTGGTGTGAATAAAGGACTTGGCATCGAACACCACACAAAATCTTTCGGTCGAAGGCCATTGATGTAAACCTGTCGCCGGAAGTGAGAAACTTGCCATTGAGGCATGCAAGCTTCAAAGTACTGAATGGGGTGTTCCTAGATCAACTTCTTGGATAATGAGCTGATGTCGACAAGAACTGATCCATCACAGGAGGGCCTTAATGAATCCCACATCAATGACACGAAACGGAGCAAATGATTTTAATGGAGGTGAAAACGATCTGGTGATATAAGGTTCAGGGTGGCGGTCATGAAAGAATGGAGTATAACGTATGGTAGTGGGTGAGACACAGGTGAATTCTCTGGATGACTTCTCTTGAACATATCAGCGACACTGATGTGATGGCTTGGTAGCATTAACCCCAAATGTGGATGGTATGGCGTGACCATGGTGATGTGACCGGTGAATGAAACAACCCAACCCGACTCGGACATGGAGTGGAAGTGTCATGTTCAAGAGCAACTTGCTACCAACAAAGTTTCTTTGAGTTTTCTTCCCAATTTTTCCCCAGTCATTGCTGACCAGTACCTCTTTATTTTTGTCAAGCTTGAGGAGGATAACATATGCTTGTTCTATAATTTTCCCTTCGGGCAAACCCATCGCCATGTTTTAACGAGCCTAGCGATAGTGAAACTCATTCTTGTCTAAAGACAAGTTTGTCGCTATTAGTTTTTTTAACGAGTTTAACAACAAAGATAACTCGGTCCTTTTCAATTTTAGAGAGTCTGAAAAGGAACGTAAAGGTAACTCCAAAATTCGTTTTTCGTCATCTAATCCCTTAAGTCAGAAAAAGTATAAAACAATACAGAAGGGATGGATTTTCAATACTTCTAACGAGCCGAACAAAACAAGCGCTCGATCTTTTTGTGTAATAATCCCTCAGGTCCAAAAAGATTAAAATCTAGAGGAGGGATAGCACTTCCTGTCCCTTTAACGAGCTGGAGAGGCCAATGGATCGGCAATCTTTTCATATTTTACGAGTCAGTTGAAAAGAGCTTAAAGGAGACTCGTCTTTTGAGGAACGAGTGATAAAACGGGTAGCAGCTGATTCCAGGTAAGGTTTGGAACTTTCCAATCACGGCAGTGGCACAAGGATGGCTAGTGAAATCACTCTTCACAGTTGTTCCTCAAAATGGGTAAACAATCAAATGTAGGTGAATGATCGGCTAATGAAAAAGTGGAGGTGATGGTGTAAACACGACCAAGGCTTTAACGACTGAAGTACTACATTCACGATGGTTATTTACCGGGGAATAGTTCATTTTTTAACGAGCTTAAACGCGGGTGGAAACATTTGCTCATGTCTTCTGTTTATTTTTTAACGAGCTTGAACTATGTGCTAAAACTGCTCGATGTGGGTTTATTTTTTAACGAGCTTGAACCTTGCAGTCACACTGCTCGATTAATCCAGTCGTGTGATAAGAATGTCTCATGTAAAAACGGCAATTTTTAGAGTTTTGCCCCACATCCTTTCTTTATGCAAGTTAGGAGAGGACCAATCCTACGAGTTTAAAGGGTTAGAGGTCCTACAAATTTAAAAAAATAAATAGTCGCTCTTTTCTTGCATGCCAAAAGGCTTGCATGCCCCCAGGTATAAAATAGAGTTTCAAGGTTACCCCTTCTTTAGTCCGTTAAAACATTTGTTTTACCGAGAGAGGCCTACCTCTTACAGGTTACCAAAGATTGTTCCATCTACAGCGCAAACAAAACACTTCCTCGGCGATGTCTACTGAAATAGACAAAGGTGAGTGAAGGAGGCTACTCCACTCACGTAACTTTGACAAGAGAATCTTGTTCTAGAATAACCTCCTCTTCCAATCACGGATGGGGGTACAGACTAGTCATATTCTCTTGCGGAAACCTACCCTATAACCGAATTTTTCCTGCCAAAGCAGACCAGGGTGCATGCCCTCTGGGTTTTTAGTCATGTCCCCCCGAATCACTTGCGCTCATCGGGAGGACGGACTGGAGATTGAGACATTTCTTGCATGAAAAGACCATTCAGGGATGGTATATGACTATTTGCTCTGTATGATCCGGGAAATGAAAGCTGGTCCATGAGCTTGACCACTCTTCCTTCGTGTGGAAAACACATTACTCTAAAGAGTGAGGAGACAATTGCTCCCATGCAATAAATATAGTCTCGTCCAAGGAGTAGATTGTAATCTAGGGGTCCTTGAACTACCATTACGTTCATGTGAACAATTTTCCCTCTCAATGTTATGGGCACATCGGGAAGGATCCCTAACGGTCGACTGGTTCCTTTATCAAAGCCTGTTAGATTTCTCATCTCAGGCAAAAGTGATGGCGAACCAAGCGCTTTCCAAGCAGTTGAGGAAAGGATACTCACAGAAGCCCCCTCATCTATGATGGTACCAGCCATAACCATTCTATATATTTGAACAATAATCCGGAATGGTATACTGGCCGGTAAACGGGGTCTGCCTAGTTGATTCCAGTCGAAGGAGACAACTAGGTTGCTTGGAGGTGGGACCGAATAGACGGCCGTGTACGACTCTGATGAACTTCCTTCCTACGGTAAAGGAACGGGTAAATTGCCCCCATGTTCGTTGGAGTCTGTGCTTATGAAAAGAATTTGGACGGTGTCATCCTTGTTCTCTTCAGTGACTGTATCATCTGAAGATGGAACCTCTGAAGGCAAGACCGGGTCAACTGCCGCCTCGACCTTTTGACTTTCGCCTGGCATGGATTCAGATGGTTTATCCTCAATGATAGGTGCTTCGGCCGACCACCTGGATGGGCCAGTCGGATTTTCAACTACTGACGGACTCGACAAGAGTTTTTTATATCTAGGAGGAAGTCGTAACGGTGAAACCGGATGATCATCCAAAACTATTTTAGCTTCATCTAAGAAGGGACAATGGTGGACGACATGATCACCTTCGCACAATTTACAAGGAAATCCATATTTTCCTTTTTGTCCTGGGGCTTCACTTTCACTAGTTGATGGTGTGTTTTCAACATGATCATCAGAGGTTGACGACACCGGGTTGTGCAAACGAGGAGACCAGTCCCTTAAGATCTGAGCGATGCAAGGACAATCTCTGTGATAGTGGTCTCCTTTGCAAATGACACATGGCGATTTAGGCCTGGTCGGTGCAGTGTGTGGATTTTCGTTAGACGACACTCGTTTGCCCCCATTCGCTTTTGTCTCCTTCTTATTCTTCTCTTTCTTCTTCTTTTCCTTCTTCTTCTTAGGTACTTGACTTTTGGCTTTACCAACCCCCTCAAGCGAAGAGGAAGGAAGAGAGGAAGAATTAGAGGAAGTAGAAGGTTGGTGGGTAACTCTGGACTCGTCTAATTGCTGATTCGATTGTTCAGGAATTATGGTGTTTTGAACGTCAGAGGTTGAGAAGAGCCATACAGGAAAACCAATTGTCAGTCCTGGAAGCGACAATGTGGCCATATGGGGTGCACCAACATCTCCCCAAGAGGAGAAGGGACTAGGATTTCCTCCAAGGGGAATTCCTTGGTTGGTGGATTCCATTTTCTCAACCCAAGATCAACGTAGGAAAGGGGTAATGAATATTCCGTTTAAAATAAATTTTAGACGCTTTGACACAACTTGTTTTTTCAGTTTTTAAGAGTCGAGAAAAAACAAAAGATGACTCTAGTCGCCTTCGATTTTTAATGAGCCTGAAGTGACAAGTGCTCAGATGGACCTTTTCCGTTAAGGAGTCTGAAAAGGAACGAAAGGGACTACTCTGGAAGTCTAGGTAGAGGGATTACCAAACCAATCGCAAAACTACAGAATAGTTTTTACGGTACGGCAGTTAATCTTCCCGAATACTGTGTTCAGTGCATTGCGATCGATAGGGCGGCAGACACGGCTTCCTATGGATAAAGGATTTAAGCCTATAGGGGTCTCCCAAAATATACTCGACGGTACGTGGGAGCACAAGTCCGTACTGGCACTTATCGTCTCAAAGTGGAGGAATCACCCAACCATCAGTGAGAACAACAGTTACCAGGCTTTATGACGCCAGAATACGTCTCTAGCCTAGACCTCTAAATGTTGTGCGTTATGTTCCAAAGCATTGTTAGATTCATTGAATTTATTTTAATTTGATCTTGCTTATGAAGTTTGCCTTTTGGGTTCACCACGAGATGTAGATGTAATTCCTAAAATGTAATCTAAAGATGATAAACAAACTTTTTATCTCTTTTGTGCAATGAAAATCCTAGCTACTAGGGAAAAGAAAGACAGACTCTTTTCACAAAGAGAAAAGAGCACACTGTAAATGCACTTTCCTAAATCAAGCCAAACAGAGTGTCTATATGCAAATGCACATGCATGTATTTGTTTTTGACTTTCTTAGTATATGGATGCTAAAAAGAAAGTTGATGTAAAAATCTGAATTTCTTTTCAAGCGACAAATATAAACAAGCTTCTTTTTGAAATCAAAAATAGAGACGATTACGACACCTTACGATTTTGAAATGAATACTTGTTTTTGACACTAGAAAATTACAAATTCAGACCAAAAGCAATAGTAACAGGATAATTGACCATCAACAACAATCAAAACTTTCTCCTACGATCGAAATTGACACTTGCGACAGATTCAAATCAAAGGACGACAGTACGACTATGCTACTTTTGCAAAGGAGAACTGTAAATGACTCAACAAACACAAAAAAACATCTACAGTTCTTTTGTACAAAGGAGGCGGAATAACAACAAGGAAAAGGGGTTTCAAACAGACATATACTGATCACAGGAAGCAAAATTTAGGAATAGAACTGGAAAGGATGATCCACAGAAGCCACAACTGCACAGAGCTAGTCTGATCAGCGCACCTATAACACAGAGAATCTGAAATGTAGCGCAGGTTGTCCACTCGGGAAGTGCGCTGAAATTCAGAATCTCTGAACAGTACCTGCGCTGGGCCAGAAACGAGACTTTGTTCGGGTTCCGGGTCATAGTTTGCAGTTCAGTTCTTGGTTTTTGGCTGAGTAAAAAGCAATTAGTAATGCAACAATCAGGGGTAGATCTAAGGAGGATCTAAGAGCTATCACAAGGGCAATCAAATAGTTTGTGAATCAGTTGTTTAAATCATAAATAGATCCAGTGAATGGATTGAAGAAACAATTATCTACTTTGCATTTGTTATGGCAAATGCAGTTCGAATGCTACTTATAAGTTTATGAAACAAACAACAAAGAATGATAAACAAACAAACTAATTAGCTCCCCATTGGAGTTGCCATTTTGTTACAAGGAAAAGTGTCTATATAGAACTGCTCTATCCCACTAAGGTGTGACAGCTGCCTTAGAAACAAACAGAGAAAAGCTACTTATGTTTTTCCTTTATGAATTATAGATAGAGAGGAATAGAAAGACCAACCTATGTCTTGCGCTAATCCTTTGATTTGATCCCTCTCTTCTTTGATAGTCCCCAGCCACCTGCTCCCTTGCACGCCCAGCTTCACAAAGTACCTGTAAGATCATAGAAGCATAACACTATACAAAGACATGGATCTATATTCATAAACAATCTAGGATCAGATGTAAATTGACCATACAAATGTAACAAGCATCAATGATACAAAAGCATGGAGGAAAACTCAAATAACTTTTATTGATAAACAAGAAAAGGTCCAGGAGGAGTTACAACCAGTTGTTCCGACCCAGCATCAACCTCCCAGCAAAGAAGCCCCTCTTCACCTCAAACAAAGCTTATATCACCCAACAATATGATGTTTGTCTCTAGAAACCAACAACAATTCCTTACAATATGCAAAATTCCAGCCTCTGGATCTCTGGGATGAGGGATCCATATATAGATATCTGTAAGGGGGATGAGTCAGCTTGTGATTTGATTAGTGTCTTCTCTCTGACAGTTCTTGCTTCCACTTGGAGATTGAGGGCCTCTTACTCATCCTTGGTCGAATTCAGTGAGGCAAGTGTCACAGGAGAAGATTCTGGAAGCTTCCACTGTCTCTCCACTTCGCGGAATGACACTGCCATTTGTCATTTCTCGCCCATCGCACCCCACAGAAGGGACTTTTGAAATGAAACGCACCCTCACAGTGTATTTGGGTGAGATGCAACACACCTAGCCAGTGGAGCAGCTGCAATGATCCTTTTTTGACCAATTTTGAGTAGTTTTTCATGGAGAACTTCTGGGAGAAGCTATAATCTGTTGACCTTGTTCCTTTAGGGGTTAGAACAACACTTTTAGGGACTTAGGAGCCCTTGGTTTATGGACATTTCATGCTTGGGGTTGTAGGGCACAAAAATGTCTATAACACATTCCCATTGAAGTCCAGAATATCACTGATTGTTGATTTCCTTCCTCATCTAGTTTCTGTAAAGTAAATTGGAATTTGTCTCCCTAAAAATATATAAAAGGGTATACAAGTACTCAAGCATACTTAAATAGTCCTTCAGCATTAAACTTGACAAATTGCTCATGTATTGTTTCAACTAGGAAATGAGTGAAATCATAAATAACAGTGGGTTTAGAATCAGCAGAAACAATGCACAAGAAACCAAGCATGGCTTCATTAACATATTTATTAGAGCTGTAATCAAGAAAATAAGACAAAATAGAGGTGATTTGCTTGGTTCTATCAGGGAACATGGATGAATCATAAGGAGGGTTTCTTTTAGGTAGAGGACTATCAAGAGCTAGAAAAAGTTCAAGGGTCTGGGATCTTTTAGTAAATTATAGTTTTTGATAGGATTCTATCAGGTTCTCATGGGAAAAAGGATGATTTCGTGAAGTAGAAGGGGCCTACAACATTTTCTGAACGGAATGAGAATCGATTAAGAAAAGCATTTCTCTTGTGGGTGACATAATTGCTCTTTGACTGGGATCATAAGATTCATGGGTTTTCCTCAGAAATTCAAGTGTTCTCTATATCTGAGGGGAAATATAGTGAGGCAGCTCGTAGTCCCAGAGCCCTATCTCATCTGCTTGATGAATTAGTTGATCTTCCATCTAGAAATATATTTCATATAAATCAAATTGAGAAGAAGTCTCAATGATTTTACAATCTCCGTCGACCAATGGGGTGCGATGGAAGTCGACCTGTGGATTAATCAGGGGATTTGGGACTTTCGTTATTTCTTTTCCCTTAGGAGGCATTTTATCAAACAAATTGCAGACCGAGAATGATGGAAATATGCCTGAAACTGAGTGATCACAGTCAAAACAATATAACTGTAAAAGAAGAAAGTGGACCTCGATGCCAAATTCCTGAACAAGAAAAATAATTTCTTAGTGTCGAACAATGGTCGAGCGATAGGGAAGAAACCTTAAGTGATCAGTTTCATTACATAAATGCACTATGTAACCGTTATTGTGAATTAACATGGTTTATAATGAAAAATTTGGAGTGGGGGTGGCAATGAACAGTTAAATTTTGCATTAATTATCCAACAAGATTAATTAACGGGTCTTTGAATCATAAATTTACGAGAGCAGAATTAAATAGATAACGGATAGGTGACAGTTGATTGTACGATAGACATGAGATGGAGTGTGACGTGAAGTGGTGGTAAACGATCGCTTATATACCGCGTTTGGGACTAAGGTAAGGTGGTAAGTAGTTTGAGGATTTTATGTCCCGAAACACTAAAACGTGGAAAGGGTTTCTTATGAAGGTGGTTTAGGAAATGTCTCATTTCAGACACCCCCCCACCCCCCCCCTCTGCCAATAATGTTCGGACAGTGAATGAGGGCCGAGGAGGGATGTGGGCCATTAGATCTTGTGCTAGTATGTGGGATGAAAGGTAAGGTGGGGGGTGTTTAATACGTCAATGGGAAGTGATGGTGGGGTCATGACATTAAGGGCGGATGTGATAGCTATGGGTTATGGTGAATAAATGAATTAATGGAGACACTTATGAAATAACTTGGATGATTTTAAAACTTATGGTTCATTAAAACGCATTAATGAATGCATAGCTTTCCAATGTTATAACTTAGGATAAAATCAATTTGATGCTCCAATTACATTTCAGATGTCTACCCACCCTTTTACTCCTAGCATTTTCATTTATTTATCCGAGTGCATTTAATCTAGCAACTCAATATTTCTATTTTATGACTTAGCTACCTCTATTCCTTATTTCCTCCACCAGCTCAGATTAAACTGTTGAGCCAATTTTATTTTCTACCTATTTACAATCAAATTTCAATCAAATCCAATGATGATTAAACTGTATAATTGGATCAAATAAACTAGTGTGGCATCTAAACAAACTACACACAACTATTATGTGTAAAACTGAACTAGACTAATAGTAGTGGCATTTAGATTTGCAAAACTTTCAAAGTTTATTGTTTTTTGCTTTTTTTATAACCTAATTTTTTTTTTTTGCCTTCATTTTTTAGGGCATCTATTCTAACATATTATTTGATATGGACTTGTTTATTAAAAATCCCTAACATTTTTGAAATCAATATTCTTTTTGTCCATATCCTAACTTAACATTTAATGAAAATATATTTTCATTTTTTTACTAATTGATTCTAACTTACCAAAACCCAAAAATTTTGCAACAGCATTGTCACCCACAAGATTGTATGAAACCCCAGTTTGATAAAGTAAAGCTGGTAACCCTAGGAGTTACAACATTCTTGCAACAATATTGAGACTTGTCACTTTTGTCTTATACTCACATCTCAATTTTCTTTTCACTATTGGAAAAGTATATCAAAGAGATAAATAATAATATGTTAATTATTTCTTAGATAATATTTTAGTATTTAAATTTTTTCTTATTGTAAAAAAATAGTATTTAGTATTTTTTGATATTAATTTATTGTTAGTATTAAGATTTTGGTAAATATTTTCATCTAGTAACTAGAAAATCATGAATGCATTATCAAGAAACCAGGTAATATTAACAATTGATATGATTTCAAATGTGGGAGTAACTACTATGTGATTTATCTTCCTCACTTAATAGAGATATATATAAATAGATTATGAAGGAAGTTGAAAGAGTCCCTCTAGCATAGAATTTAATTTCACTTAAAAATCCATTTTCATGCCCCTATAGTCACCCACATCGGAGAATAACTTAGTGCACCCAAATGGCCCATCACTATAGGTTTGTGGTGCATCGTGACTCATTTCATCTCATCAATTTTCTCAATTTGAAACTATGTGATTCCATACTACACCTCACTTTTTATGTTTCAGGATTATTAAAATTCATAATTTTAACACTTATTGAAGTATGTAGATAATCATTCCATATAATTATCCCTTAATGAAACCAGAAAGAAAATGATATGAATGAAAGTAATATTATAGAATAAACAATGTATCTAGCCTTTAACAGTGGTCAAATATTCAAATGTGTTACAACCAGGTGAACTCTAGTCTCGTATAACTATTTGAAAATTATAAGAGCACACAATTCATACAAACCTATTCCCAAATTTCCTATTTGATTTACTACCATCGACTGCAAATTCGTCATAGGTCAAAATAATTTCACTTGATAGAAATTATGAGTACTCTCGTATGCATGCAATGTATGAAGAGTTAAGTGAAGTGAAGGAAAGAAAGTTAAGTCTAATATTAGATGTCATGTGAATCAAAGCTAAAATGTTAGTGCCTTGTCAACAAAAGCTAAGTTAAGGAAAAGAAAAATGTCGATTTATCTTAAAGTGAAGTTAGAAAAATTTAGTTAAAGTGTCAAATCATAGTTTGCGTGAGGAAAATAAAGTTAGAGTTTGCAATATTCCACATTTAGAAAGTTTAGTTCTTATATACTCATGGTTGGGTCATTGTAATGTGAAGTAATAAGAGAGAATAAAAGAAACTCAGTGGATGTATATGAGAGAAAAAAATTTCATGTTTTTCCCTCCCCCAGAATAATAAGAGGTATTGAAGTAAGGTTTAGTAAGGTTTCTGTAGGTTTTAACCCCGTAAAAAAATTACTTCTATATGAATTCTGAAACACAGAAAATAAACAATTTGATAGAATAACACATAAAACACATATACATAGATATTTTCCCCTGGATCCCAAAATCGGGACTACCAGCTCGATTTTTCATTATATTCCTTTCAATGTTATAATACATATCTATACATGCCGAAGCATCCAATACCATGGACCAAAAACCATCACGTCCAAAACCATGGACCGAAAACCATCGCGTTCAAAACCATGTGCGAAAAATCATGCACAAAACCATAGGTAGGTCTGCCCAACCTAATATAGAGTTTGGGTTACCTACACCCCTCAAACCCCCTATGACTCCCCCCACTACGCATTCAGCACAATGAAGGGGGGGCTCTGCCACCCTTCTAACCACTGGTTTAATTATGTGGGTTAGTCGTGGAAAGAATATAACACAACCCCACATTCTCCCACTTGTTGTTTTCTTTCCACAGGGGGCCACAAGAGAGCTTAGTCATTTATCCAGCCTAGCAATGCCCATTGTTTCTCTACACCAAGAGAACTTCTAGAGCTCACAGATTTTGTCAATTTATCTGCAATGTTCTTCAAATTGTCCACCTTTACCAGCAACACCTTTTTGTCTTCTATCATATCCCTCACAAAGTGATATTGAGCATCAATGTGCTTTGTATTCGAATGCTATGTAGGGTTCTTTGCCAATAAAATTGCACTTTGGATCTCACAGTCTATCCTTATAGCTCCCTATACTAACACCATACTTGAACATAATCTCTGCAACCAAACTACTTCCTTGCTTGCATGAGTGGTTGCCACGTATTTTGCCTCTGTAGTTGATAGTGCCACTATAGATTTTTTCATACTCATCAAACTGACTGCATCTCCAAACAGGTTAAACACATACCCACTTGTAGATCTTCTCTGATCCAGATCTCCAGCCCAATCTGCATCAACAAAGCCACGAATATCCAACACTCTGTCCAATCCTGGTCTTCCTTGGTAGCAAAAACCATAATCACTAGTGCGACGCAAATACTTGAAAACCCACTTCACTCCTGTCCAGTGCTCCTTCCCTGGTTTTGACATAAACTTGCTCAATACTCCCACTGCATGTGCAATGTCTAGTCTAGTACAAACCATTGCATACATTAGTCTACCGACTGCACTTGCATATGGAACACGGGACATGTCCTCTTCCTCTTCTTTTGTCTTGGGACACTGTTCAACAGATAACTTCACACCTACAGGAATAGGAACCTTCATCGGTTTACTATCCTACATATTAAACCTCTATAGTATTGTCTCGACATACTTCCTCTGGTTTAACCAGAGCTTCCTCTTTTCCTGATCTCTTTTAATTTTCATGCCCAAAAATATAGTTTGCAACAATAATATCTTTCATGTCGATTTTCGAGGACAATTGGGTCTTCAAATCCTGGATAATTTCTTTGTCATTTCCAACCAGCAACATATCACCCACATACAAGACCAGATAAATAACACAGTCACCAATTAATTTAAAATACACACAGTGATATGCTTTGCTTCTAGTGAAGCTAGGTCCCCGTATAAATGCATCAAATTTATGATACCACATCCTTGGTGACTGTTTTAACCCATACAGAGACTTCTTTAACTTGCATACCAGTTCTTTCTTACCCTTCACCACAAAGCCTTCAGGTTGCTTCATGTAGATTTCCTCTTCTAGATCCCCGTGAAGAAATGATGTCTTCATATCCATCTATTCTACCTCGAAATCAAAAGAAGCAACAATAGATAAAAGTAATCTAATAGAAGTTACCTTGGCAATAGGAGAAAAAATATCAGCAAAATTATTTCTCGGCACCTGGGAATAACCTTTTGCTACCAACAGAGCTTTGTATTTCTCCACCTTTCCTTTTGCATCTGTCTTCTTCTTGAACACCCACTTTCTGCCAATGGGTTTCCTTCCAGCTGGCAACTCCAACAGATCCAAAGCCTCATTTTTGTATGAAGATGCCATTTCATCAACCATGGCCTCTTTCCAAATTTTTCCATCCTCTGAACCTATTGCTTCCTTCACAGTCCTGGGATCATCATCAGTAACAGATAAAGAAAAATTTGAATAGAAAGCAGATGGACTATACCTTTCCAGCTACCTTCTTTCTCGAACTGATCTTCTCACACCCGGAGTTTGTGGCTCTTCATCTTCTGATTTCTCCTCTGCTGTAGAGTCTGATTCTTCCTCCTTAAGCTCAAACTCTATCTTCTTAGGTTTCTTTGGTTGGACTTCATGTTTAATAACATATTTTACCACTCTGAACACCACATCTCGGTTGTACACAAGCTTCCTTGTTACTGGGTTCCAAAGCTTATAACCCTTTAAACCATCCTTATACCCAATAAAGATTCACTTTTCAGATTTACTATCCAACTTGGTTCGTTTCTCCTTTGGAACATGTACATATGCATCACATCCAAATACTCTCAGATGTGAAAGAGAGGGTTTCTTACCAGTCCATACCTCTTGTGGAGTCTTATCCTCCAACGCTGATGAAGGTGATCTATTGACCAGGTAACATGTTTTCTCCACTGCCTCTACCCAGAATTCATTTCCTAACCCGACACCACTAAGCATGCTTCTTGCCCTTTCCATCAACGTCTTGTTCATTCTTTCTCCAACTCCATTATGCTCAGGTGTGTATGGAGTAGTCTTCTACTGTGTTATACCACACTTCTTACAGAATTCTTCAAATTCATTGCTGCAAAACTCTCCACCGTTATCTGTCCTCAACACCTTTATCTTCTCCTCTGTCTGGTTTTCCACTAGAGACTTAAATTCTGTAAACCTGTCAAAGTCTTTAGATTTCTTCTTAAGGAAATATATCCATGTATTCCTTGAGAAGTCATCTATAAATGATACATAGTACATAGAATTACCTAGTGATGGAACCTTCACAGGTCCAAACACATCACTGTGCACAAGTTCTAATATCTATTTTGCCATCTTACCACTAGAGGGGAAACTCACCCGATTCTGCTTCCCATATAGAAAATTTTCACAAAAATAAAAATCCAGAGAAATATTACTCATACCTTCTACCATACCTTTACCATGAAGTATTCGAAGGCCCTTCTCTCCAATATGTCCAAGCCTTTGATGCCACAGCACGGGCTTCTCTCCAAAGACCACTAGATTTTGTCTCCACTTTCAGGAACCACAAAGCTGTTGCACCCATCAATAACAATGCTACCTTGCAGCTTTTATAGAGTTCCAATTCGAACTCCCCGCATCAATACCAGTGCCCCTCGAACCATATTGCAGGTATCCTTCTCGAACACTATTTTTACACCTTCATCATCCAAATTTCTTACAGAAATTAGATTTCTGGCTAATGTAGGAAGATGGAGAACACCCAAAAGTGTTCTAACCCTTCCACCTTGCAACTTCAACTTATTTTTCCGCGACCAACGATTCTAGCCTTCCTGTCATCCCCCAAGAACACATCACCACCTTCATATTTCTCATACTCACAAAACCACTCTCTATGGGGAGTGAAGTGAAAGGATGCACCTGAGTCAATCAACCATGCGTCATGATCTACATGTGTACTTGAAGAAGCCAAGTACACATCCAAACCTTCATATGAGGTAGTTTTCACCTTTGCAGAAGGTGAATCATCAGATCCCTTTCCTTTATCAGGAGCTTTAGATTTACAGTCCCTTTTTCAGTGCCCCTCCTTTCCCCATTTCCATCACACCACCTTTACAAGTGTTCCTGGATATTTAGGTCTCCCTCTAGATTTAGATCTCCCACTCGATGACTTATTTTTGTTTCTATTCTGGGACTGTCCTCATACAGACAAGGCATCACCATTTTGGCTCTCCATATTTTTCCGTCTCATCTCCTCCGTTAGCAAGGATGAGACTATTTCATCAAACAACAAGGCAATTGCATTGCTACCTATTGCAATAACCAGATTATCCCACGAATCTACTAGAGAACACAACAAACTAATGCCTATCTTCATCTGAAATTTTAATATCAACAGATGATAACTGACTCACCATAGTATTAAATGCGTTTAGATGCTCTGTCACTGAGTCTACATCTTTCATCCTCAGGTTATACAACTTTTTCCATAGGAAAAATTTATTCACCAGAGACTTAGATTGGTGTAAATTCTCTAACTTGTCCCACAAAGCCTTCGCCATAGCTTCCCCTAATACATTCAGAAATACTGAATCTGATACACACAATCGTATTATGCTCTTTGCCTTTCAATCCAACTAATTTCATTCTTCATCAGACACTCCCGTTGGTTTAGTACTAGGATCTACCGTGATCCACTGATCTTTATCTAGCAACAGATCCTCCATCTTGAGTTTCCACAACTCAAAACACTGACCATTAAATTTCTTGATCTATGTCTTTCCACTGCTCGCCATCTTCTTTCACCACCAGAATCGATCCTGCAGATCTCTCACTGAACGAGGTCTACCACAGGCCGAAGCAAAACCCCTCAACAACAAAGGCGTCCCCTTGAAGTGAAAATAGCTTCGATACCAACCGTAGGTTTTAACCATGTATAGAAATTACCTGTATAAGAATTCTAAAACACAGAAGATAAACAATGCGAGAGCATAACACATAAAACACATATACACTAAGGTTTTCCCTGGATCCCAAAACTGGGACTACCAGCTTGATTTTTATTACATTCCTTTCAATGTTACAATACATATTTATACATGCTGAAGAATCCAATACCATGGACCAAAAACCATTGCATCCAAAGCCATGGACCGAAAACCATCGCATCCAAAACCATGTGTGAAAAATCATGCACAAAACCATAGGTAGGTCTGCCCAACCTAATATGGAGTCCAAAAACAAAATTTTTCGAGGTGCTGCCCTGGACCGCATAGAGTGGGGTTACCTGTACCCCTCAAACCCCTTGGGACACCCCCCACTATGCAATCATCGCAACGAAGGGGGGGCTCCACCGCCCTTCGACCCCCCCGGTTAACTATGTGGGCTAGTCATGGAAAGAATATAACACAACCCAATAGTTTGAAGGGACCCAAGGAGTTAAGAAGGTCATGAGCTACTTCCACTAAGAGACTTGGCTATTGTGAGTAGCCCACAAATCGAAGTTTGCATCCATTGGTCCATAAGTAGAAACTAGAGCTCGTTGAGAGTTTGTAAACCCAACTACTAAAAGATTAGGGTGAGTAGCCTATAGAGCCACCACTATATCAAGAGGAAAGAGCCACTACCACTGACCAAAGAAGAAGTTTCCACCATAAGTTGTAGCCATGAGCCTCCATAATAATTTGCATAGAAGAGCTCAGCAAAGTTGCTGGTAGTTGTTGGGAGCCACCATTAAAGTGAAGGGTAAAATGTTTGATTTTAAAGATAATCAAGTGTATGTGACATTCATTTCTAGAAGGATGACACAATAAGGAAAGAAGACAAAAGACAAAAGAAAGATGAGAGTCATGGGTCACAAAGAAATACTGAGGAAAACTGAGAAAAGAAACTGGAAGGAAGAGCCAAAGTATTTCGAAGAGCTCATAGAGGTTCTCGCCACAATCGAGGAATATAAAATACAAGTCTATGAAGTAGAACAATTTGAGGATGAATGGATCAGGATAGATATAGTAATGCTTCTAGATATTACTGGTAAAAAATTTAATCTTTGGGAACTGTCAAAATAAAAACTTTTCTTCGATGTAAAGAGTTCATTGATTATCGTCCTATGACCCATATGATGAAGTATATGATGCCTTATTATTGGATATTATAAAATATGAACTGGATGAGACCTCCTTGTGCAAGGTAGCAAAAGATACATCTTCCAAGGAAGCATGTGAGACCCTGGAAGTAGAATTTGGTATAAAGGAAAGTGACATAAAATAAAAAATTATGTTATAGTTTATTGAAGAATTAATAGAAAGTAAACTACAAGTGTGAGAGTAAATGAGTAAGACTCTGGGAGGAAAACATAGCTTGGAGAATCCCACTCAAATGGGGATGATGGTCATAAAGACTATAAAATTGAAACCCATCATGAAGACATGCATATGGATGAAGAAGACATATAAAATATTGCAGAGTGAGAAGTTGAATCCTCTACATGTGAAGTAGAGAAAGAGAATATAGATGCTTGAGAATATTGTTCGATTCAGTGTTCCTGAAATTAATCATGATCTAGTTAATTATCGTATGTTTTGAAGCCCTATTTCTCCATTCATTATTCCTTAGTCTAAATTATAGAGTTTCAATAAACTCAATGAGAAAATGTATGCTTTTTATATTACATGTAACATCTAATATTTCAATTAAAAAAAAGAGATCTCATATTCTGTTACCATTTCATTAATATTTTTTTCTTCTTCTTCTTCTTCTTCTTTTATTTTTTTTTGTAACAATTTAGTTTTCATAATAAAAAATGTTTTTCATCCTTATGTAAGTTTACTGAAGCCTCTTATTTCTAATGTGTAAACATACATAAAATATATTTCAAAACTAACAAAAATGTTTTACAGTTCTTTGTTAATAGAACAACAACATCTATTTAAAACAATTAAATTTTGGCTCAAGGAATAAGATAAAACAAAAATGGTTATAATGTGGCACTTTTCTAGAAAATTGGACGACCAATAAAGATGATTGAGATAACAAAACTATGACATTGAATTCAAGTACCACTACAACAACAATTGAGAATATTGTTCAAGTTGTTGTAATTGTCTGATATGGTGACATTGATATGCTAGGAATTAGAGACACTTATATGATCAAGGGATATCCAATAGATAGTATCATCTAATTAGAACCAAAGACATGAATGCTAGACATTTAGTAATTTCAAATACATCGCAAGACTCAATCAGACATACACTTATGGATGATAAGGGTTGGTTTATTGTTTTTCATTGCTATGGTAATGGATACTCCATGTAAACATGTGGTGGTTCTATAGACGAGTCCATATTATATCAATATTATTTACCTTCCACGTGTGAACAACTCTAATAGTCCATAGGTAGGGATGGACCCATAACTAAGGACTACCTATGCTATCTTGCATCTCTATGAAAGCTTGAAATTTAATGTGATTCTATTGGTACTTTAATTATAACTCATAGCTTATAATGTACTATCTCATAATTTGAATACACTACCTTTACTCCTTTTACATTCACTCTAGATCCTATTTCAAATGCTCCTATTGTCTCTCCATCCACTACAACTAGATTATTGACATCTTTTCTTCATGTAGTTGTAATATCAATCCTTCGTACAATTATGGTGAAACTTTTTATATGTATCTAAGGTGGTAGCATATTTGCATTAGAAGTGGTTGATTAACTTAAGTTTAGATGTATAGATATTTGAGCAATGTACTAATATTTTCCAAGCATTGATAACCTATTTAGGTTCTTTTACTTTTGAAAGTATTTATGTTCTCTCATAAAATTTATATGTTTTTTCTAGATAAATTGAGTACTTATGAGCATAACATTTATCATTTTTTTATGCTTCCTCGAATGATCATTTCCATATCTATAGCTACAAGTTCCTTATGTCATTTGATATAGCTAGCGTCATATTCTTTCTAATAAGAAATTATAAAGATGCTTTTGGTAAATCAACTCCTAAGTATTTTGAATATTTAGAGTAGCATATCAATGTGAAGGTTGGGATAAGGAGAGGAAGGACCAAGTTCTATTCCAATGCAAATCATTAAATGAATCATTATTAAAACTCCAAAGAGATCTTGAGCTCGAGATGGATAGAATGTCACAGTGGAGATGAGTGGGAATTAGAGAAAATTTGGGACAATGTGTGTGTACATCAATTATATGAGATTGGACAAAAAGCGAATTGTGAATGGTGTACTATCAGCTATGGTGGCCCAAAGAATACCCAAGCTACAATGGCTGAGAACACCAATATTATTTTGCTATGAACTATCTTTGATTGGAGTCGCTTCGACGGAAATGTGTGGAGCCAACAAATTGTATGGAGTGGTAGTTTCACATATTATCATCAGGTACTAAAACTCTTGGAAGACAATAGTAATGCGACTAATTCTATTCAATTGAGAGGTGAACGTCTTAGAAAGCAACGAGATGGAGGAATCAAGAAATGGAAGCGAAAATGACAATATCTATTGTACAAGAGAAATGTTTCAGCCGAATGAAAAGAGGTATAGAGGCACTTGATGAAAAGGTGACAAGCATTACAAGCTGCCTAAGAGAAGGTATACAAGTATTTGAACACTACAAGGTATGAAGGGTATATTGGTTCAATGTTATGTTTCAGCTAGAACATTGGATGACTAGGCAATCCCTAAGGTATGATGATAATGTCTCTTTCTTTAATGGTTCATACATGTATATGGAAGTGACTTGGATCTATTTGTCCTATAATGAAATTTTACTCCTAGTGTTGAATTCTATGAGGCTATCTAATGTTGATACATTGATACACTTGATGCTTTTCTAACACATATGACCTATCCGCTAGACATATTGATCCTATAAAGAAGGCTAGCACGTTGATTGAGTAAATGATATTCTTGATACTTGTCATGATGGTCATATAGAAGGATAGTTCATTGACTCCTATACATGAGTCTACTGGTAATACTTGTGATAAGCATGATTGACACTCTTGTTGGTTTGATAATGATTTATTAAATTATCTAAGCCGATTTCATTGGTCATGAAGAGCATGGTAACCTTGATGTCGGAAGTATAAGTGTAATATTGATAAGTAGATCTCTTACTAAATATGGTCGTGTTTAAACTAAATATCCTAACTTGATGAAGTGACTTAATAGGAAATGTTATTATGCTCATAATCATTGAGATATGATGCTACATTTACCTACTACTTTGAGTCTAAACCTTTGATGAAAGATTTATGTCATGATCTCGATGGCCATCTTTGATGTTGTATGACTCAAGTCAAGGTAGGTTGCCTACATGGATGAAGATGAATGATGCAGATCCCCAGTAAGAGGGAGAATCTATTCTTAAGATTCTTGGCCTTATTACTATTTGTATTCTATGCTATATGAAAGTATTGATCTATAACAAAGCCTTAGATCTGAAGCTCGTAAAGAAATTAGGGTTTCTTCTCTTGACATAGTCAAAAAACTAGGATATCTTGTCCTTGGACACTTGCATGCTAAAGCCTAGACAATGTCCATCATCTGAAGCTTTTTGAAGTTGATTGAATTCTGAATCAAAGTGTCTGGCATATTCTTCCAATGTTAATTGGTTGATGAAATTGTTGAGTTATTGTTGATCATATAATGAAGTATTGTGCATGAAATCACATGGCCACATGGAAGATGTTAGTACCATAGATGTAATACAGATAACAACGAGATCTTCTAGCAAGAAAATCTTCAATATTTTCCATAACATGAACATGCATACTGGAATTGTGTTTATAGGTGACCAAGAGGTTGGCATGATTTGGCATTAATGGTATATATGAAAAGTGTTTTGACATGATGCTTGAAAATAACTTTGAATTGATTATTTATATGTGATTTGACTATAGATATCTCTACAATAGTAATTTGGACTTGACCTGATGTCTAGTGATCTGATTTGACAATTGTTTATTTGTCGTGATGTCGATGATATGTGGGCATGATGACTTATGTGGGTATTCAGATATTGGCCTCCTTGTTCTTAGCACAATGGTTAAAAAAATGATAGTTGTGATTACAAATGAGTTAGGATTATGAGAATAAATTGATGCAACATCATAATTATATTGCATAATCGAATTCAGACTTGATATGAGCTCTACATGTCTCCTGGTTAAACGTATTAATACTACGATAATGATGACTCTGATTTTGGTCGTAATATGGCTTCTAAACTCTGATGAGATGATTTTTTTGATATAATGATGGAACATTGATTTATGTAAGCATGATTATGATGGCTTAACAAGGCATTATGGTTGGAATCCAGATATGTCTATACTTGATAGTTATCTGATCAATTCAGGATGATGAGTTACAAGATATGGCTTTGATATTGATTCTAGTTTTTATTTTATATCCTGATGATCTACTTGTGATAGGTGATGAGCCTTTGATGATAAAAATCATAGGGAGATGGATTTTGAAGCCCAAAATGATTTATCATGGCATGATGAATTGATGTCTCGAATTTGGGAAAGAAATTTCATATTGCACAGCTATTGAAAAATGTTTTTGTAAATCCTTGATACTCTGATTTGAAGTTGTTTAACTCGGAATAACATCTGATAGTTGATTGATGTATTGTTGATTCCGTTTTTGAGAAACCTATTGTATATATATGATTTGCATAGAACATTAATAATTTCATTATTGAGATACTTCACTCACATAGAGTTGCCACCGAGCATGATTTGAAATATCTGCATGAGATATTATATTTTGAGAATGCGATATTTCCCCTATGGTAAGTGTCTACACAGATGCATTGATGATATTTAACATTATTTTTTTATAAGAACATTTGGATGCTACTTTAGTATGAGATCTGTCATGATATGTAGGATGAGAAGTCCATAACATGACCAAGGTTGATCATGATGTTACTAGCATGGCAAGCTATGAGGCAGGATACATAAGCTCCTTAGAGATTTGTTTGAGCATGATCTGGATATGACATGGTTACATTTGGGATTGAGATACTCTCACATATTGAGACAATTCAATTGTTCGAAACAAGCTCAAGCTTGTGGTTGGAACCTCCTTGAGAAGGAGGATGATTATGGCACCCTTTTTTGATTTATATGATTATATATGATCTGACATGATATTTGATTTCTTGTTGTGTATGAATAAGAAACAACTGCAAATGACACAAGTAGATTTAAGATATTATCTCAAAGGGAGTACCAAAGAGAAAGTCATTGGTTTACAAAGAGCATTTGCTTTGCATGAAGTTCAGGGCTTATTGAGGATACTGAGACAACTCTTCCTAACCTATTTTAGATCTCAGAGTGATGAGTCGAGATGGAGGGATCCTAGGGTTGAGGAACCTCTGGACAATAGGGGTTACCCCCATCTGTTACCCATAGGGTTGGAGTAGTATCTCACCCTATCTTGGTATTTGTAGAGTATACCCTAGTTGGCATCATACCCACAAGTTCGGTTGGTTGGGAGAATTTCTCCTTGTGTGGCCAACGAGTTGAGCGTGTACTTACGGGTGTACAACCCAAGGTGATTATGATGCAGGTGTTTGATGAACCCCAGAAATGGGTAACTATATGGGCTCATTCTGCCTATTATTTTCATTTAATCCACCATTCTCAATAGTTTTGTGCATGTTTTTGAATATAATTTTGTCAATAGAGTGAACGGGGATAGTCACTTTTCCATGTAGTTTAATGAGTGTTTATTGCAGATTTTTTGGACAATTTTGGACAAGGAATGGGAATTTATGAGCAAAATGGTAGCCAAACTCGAGGAAATAGGGATGTGCAGTTGTAGGAGGGGTGTCTCCTTCATCAATGACCCCTTCCTCAAATTCTCCATCAGCAACTCAGAGTACAAAGGCCCACATTGATGATTCCAAGGGGTAGCCGAGCAAGTCAAGTAGGGCTGTTGTTATCTTCAGTTCTAGACAACCAAGTTCTTTAAGTTTAGGAGGACTGTTGGGAGTCCCTACTTGTATAAATAAGAAGGCTTCAAGCCTCAGTAGGTTAGCCAGTTCTTAGTATATTTTCGCACTTTTTTCCAGCATTGTACTCAACTCATTTTTGAGCTCTTTTTGAAGACAGTTTTGTGATGTAACTACTATTTTTTGATAAATGAAGATGAACCAAGTTTTGAGCCAGCACTGATATTTTCTGGAGGGCTGAAGCTCTTGGGTTAGGGCCTAACCCAAACTTCCCAACACCTCCTTTGCGTATTTCTATGCTTTTGCTTTCATTCCTGAGATAATTTATGTTGTTTAGGTTCATTTTACTTCATTAGATTTGGTTGCTTTTGATGGTTAGAATAGTTGTGTTGCTTCAAGTTTCTTAAGTAAGTTGCTGCAGTGACAGAAAAATATCCAAAAAGGCTACTAGTAGGTCTTGATCTCCTTTCTCCCTCCTTGGAACCATGATCTGAGGTCAACGCACTACTGCTGCCACCAAAAACACAGTTTTTGCTCTTTCATGCAACTGCTAGTGTGATACCTTGATTTAGAAGAGTTGATATTTGTTCAGATCCACTTGCTTAGATCATTTCATGTCCTTTTATCATATTTCTCTTGCATACTTTTCTGTTCATAAGTTACTGTTTAGCATTTTGTGTTTCTAGGTCAGAAATTAGGTCAAGCTAGACAAAATTCTGTTTTTAGTTCTTTCTTTGGTCAGTTTTGAGAAGTAAATGTGAAGATCTCTTGCAGGACATCCCAGATCATCATTCCTCCATAAAACCTCTAGCACCAACTCACTTCTCCGTGATTTCGCAACTCATTTGCAACATTTCGCCAATCTGCCATAATTTTTGTGTTCTTTTCACAAAGTTGCTTTCATAACCTTTGAACAAATCCAACCGTCTCATTCATCCTTGATCTTCCTTGACAAGTTCTGGACCCTCAACACCTTCATCCAGCCTTCATTTCTATTTTTCCATCAGTTTTGCACGTGTAAACCTCCAAAAACCACTTTCGGCCTTCTCCTGTAGATCCTTCTGTAGAACCTCCTGTAGATCCCCTGTAGCCTCCTGTAGAATTCCATGTGAGTGATTTTTCAAAGTCTGATCGCAATGGAAGTCTTTAGAAGAGCACTAGGGGCTTCCTAGGACCTCTCCACACATTCCTCTCCTTCTGCAAAAGCCAGCTCCATCTTCTTTTGCCACCAAACCTCTACACAACAATAACCAGATAAATCACAAGCATAATAATTTCACATAAAAACACTCAAAAATACAAAAAGATGATTTCTTCCCATTTCTTTTTAGAAGTAGCTTGAATAAATGCAATTTACCTTTTCAGTAGTCAATGGCACTCATTTCATCAATTTCCATCTCTTTTCTTGCAAAAGTAGGGTTAGTGGGTAAACTAGGGTTTGCTAGGGTTTGCATTACATTTCGATTTTCCTTTGCTTTCTGCAAGTAGAATAGCCTCTTTCGAGTTAGCTTTCTTTCATCATAGTTAAAAGCTTCTTCTGAGTATTCATAGAAGTTGGCTTAAGCTCCTAGCGAACTTGCACCGGCTGATTAAGTGACACCCTACAGTAAGAGCTAGTACTTGTGCATACAGCACCGTCAGTTCCAAGTTTGTTACGAACTACTGAGTTGATAAAAGTAAAGTAGGGAGCCCCAGGAGTTGCAACATTATTACAGCAATACCGAAGCTCACCATATTTTTGGTGCCATTGCTAGGGAAGAGTCAGAGTATTTTGTGATTACTGCTTTCTTCTATTTTCTACTACAACATTCTGCTAAGTAGTTTATTTCAGCAAAAGTAGAGTAGTTGTTTTATTTCAATTCTACAATTTCAATTCTGTAAAAGTAGATTAGGCATTTCCTGCTTTCATTTCAATTCTGCAATTTCCATTCCGGAAAAGTAGATTAGTCATTTCCTACTTTCATTTCAATTCTGCAATTTCCATTTCAGCAAGATTCATTTCAATTAGTTGCAATTTGTTGTTTAATCCATTTCAGTTTTGCAAGTACAAGCAGAAAAAAACAAAAATCACCCAAAAAGAGATTTCCTTTCATGCCTTGTAGGAACAGAAACAATTCAGGAAAATTCCTACCCAAAACCCCCACCACATCACTGAGTCACCCTTCTCTCTTCTTTGGTGGTAGTGATCCAGAAGAACCTATAGGTGAACCTCCAGAGATATAATAAGATCCTATAATAGAAGAAGAGCAAGAAATCATTCCTTTTGAGACCATGGCTGAAAACAAAAATGTTAGAGGAAATGGGGAAAGAATAGAAGGTGCCTTTCCTATCTGAGAGACCAATGGGGACACAAAAATGAAAAACATAAGTCCTTCAGCCTTACACCACTTCCATGGATTGACTACCAAGGATCCTGATACCTTCTTGTTTGAATTTGTTGTTCTCTGTCGAACCTATGACTATGCAGAAGATGAGCAGAAGTTGAAACTATTTCCTTCTACCCTCAAGGATGCAGCCTTGCGCTGGTTCATGGGGTTACCTGGAAACAGTATCACAACTTGGGCTCAGATGCAGCAAGCCTTTAACAACAAATACCGGGACTACTGTAGGTCAAAGGATACCAAGGAAGAAATCTTCTGAATGACCATGGGGAGTGATGAATCTTTAGAAGACTATGAAGAGAGGTTTCAACTTAGTTATAAAAGGGCTAGGTGCACACTTGACCCCGAATATCTAAAGTTGGTCCTGCTCAGAGGAGTCCCTGAAGAAATTCTAGATACCCTCCATTTTCTAGTTGGGAGAGACATCTACCAATTTCCTTATGATGACATAAAGACTGTGTTTAGAAACCATTCTAGGGTAGCCAGAAAGAGAGGTAGGGGAAGTCAACATTTAGCCAGTACACCCTTATCCATTTCATCCCTTAAAAGCGAACAAGAGAATCAGCTGGAAGATTTCAAGAGCGAGATGAGGCAGACTCTTGCCATGCAAATGGATACTTTCCATATCCAAAGGAAACAAGAGGAAGCCAAGAAGGCTTTGGCCATCTTTTGTCCCAGGTGCACTAGAAAGAATCTTAGGAACGAATGTCCATTACACTCTATAGAAGTGTGTTTAGTCTGTGAATAAGACCATCCTACGAATCAGTGCCCTTCCTTGCCCAGAATTAAAGCTGCATATCAAGGGGCTGAAGGAGCCACTGAAGCACTCTTTCATGAACCAAAGGAGGACACATGGACCCAGACCTTACCAGTGGGGAATGCAAGGGACATCCCAGACTTATTACAATCCCAATCAAGCCACTTCCATGCCTTCTTGGGGTCCCCCTGCTCATCCTTCCTGGTCCACACCCCCTCCATGGTTGTATCCATCTCAATATCATACTTGACCAGTTGGTCCTCCATTTCACTGTTATGCTCAGCTGCAGCCTCAATGGAATACACCTCGTTAGGGGTGGAGGCCCCAGTACAACTCTCCTCCCACTCTTTTTCCTCTACCACCTGTTTAGCCACAACCATTACCTCCTGATCCACCAAGACAACCCCAAATACCTGCTTAACTGAACCCGAACCCCAATAACAGATAGGCCCAACAGGTATATACTGGAGAAACATCATGCCTGACCTATGCTGTGGAGATTCAAGAGATTAACCTACGATCTCGGAAGGTTTTTCTAGATAGCCAACCTCATTCCACCCTTTCCTGAGAGAATAACTGGAACTACACAACCGACCCCAGAAGAAACTGAACTTCTGGGAGAATTGAAATAGTTGTGTAAAAACACCACTTCTCCAAGACATAAAGGATGTGCTTATATACAACAAGATGATCAAGGAGAAGTGCTTCAGGCACCCACGCAGGCACAAGAGAGATGCTACAACTATCAATGTCATCGAGCAACTATCCAACCTAATGTTGGGGAAGGTAATCTGTCTGAAATGTCTAGACCCTAGGAGTCCTGTAGTCGATGTCCACATCAATGGAACTGTAATCCCCCATACCTTGATTAATCTAGGGGCTGCCATTAATGTGATGACAAGGGACACTATGCTCAAACTCAACCTTTAGGGTTCCCTTATAAATACCTCAACAGTACTGCAGTTAGCAGACTGCTCCACCGTGACCCCTGAGGGGATTGTGGAAGATGTAATGGTCTCTATCGATTCCTTGGAGTACCCTGCTATTTTCCTGGTTCTCCAACCAAAGGAAAAACTCATTGGGTATCCTCTCATCCTGGGAAGACCTTGGTTAGCTATTGCAGATGCCTACATCAGTTGTCGAGTTGGGAACATGACAATAAAGAACAGGCATATGTCCAAGCAGCTAGTCCTATATCCTCCCACCCAACCTCTGTTAGAACATGATTTATCTCTCTGGTTGTAGGAGGGAGATGAGGATGAAGCCTATTCGACACCATTGTGTACAGTAGAGGCTACCATGGGGGGTCCACAAACCGAGGATGATCTTATTCAGAACTTGATTCAGAATCCACCCCCCAGTGAGTTGCCATTAGAAGAGTTGGTGGAAGAAAACCAAGCCAATCCTTTAGTTGATCTCTAGGTGGCTGATCCGAGCTCTCTCTAAGTTAAGAATGTGGAATTCGGCCCAGAAAGAACCTTGAAGATCAACTCATCCCTATCCACCTCTTAGGAGAAAGAACTATGTAGCTTATTGAAAAATCACTTGGATGCTTTTGCTTGGAGCTATAAGGAGATGAAGGGAGTCCACCCTTCAGTTTGTACTCATCACATCTACATTAAAGAAGATTGTAAACCAGTTAGGCAACCTCAAAGGAGGATGAATCCATCCCTTAAGGACATTGTCAAAGAAGAATTGCAAAAGTTGTTGGATGCAGGGTTCATCTACCCCATCTCTGACAACGAATGGGTCTCTCCTTTGGTGCTAGTGTCAAAGAAAAATGGGACGTGGAGAATCTATGTAGATTATCAGGAACTAAACAAGGCCACCAAGAAGGACCATTTCCCTTTGCCTTTCATAGATCAAGTGTTGGATGGCCTGCAGGGAAGAATTTATTCTCCTTCCTAGATGGGTTTAGTGGGTACAACTAGATCTAAATCAGCCCAGAAGACCAAGATAAGACCACTTTCACTTGTCCTTGGGTTACTTTTTCATACAAGGTCCTTCATTTTGGGTTGTCCAATGATCCCGCCACTTTCCAGGGAGCAGTACTGAGCATATTTGCTGAACTGGTTCATGACTCAGTGGAAATCTATATGGATGACGTTACCCATTATGGTTCTAATTTTCGGGAGGCTTTGACTAACCTCGGAAAAGTTTTAGCCAAGTGTATTGAAATGAACCTGTCCCTCAGTCCTGAAAAATCTGAATTCCTGATGAGTAAAGGGATTGTGCTAGGTCATACAATTTCTCAGCAAGGGTTACAGGAGGATCCCAACAAGATTGCTATCATCCAAAGGGTCCCACCTCCTCAAAAGGTAAGAGATGTTTAGAGTTTTCTAGGCTTAGCAGGGTATTATAGAAGATTCATTAAGGATTTTAGTAAACTAGCCTCTCCATTGTTTGGTATTTTGGGAAAATATGTTGAGTTCATATGGGCTGACAATTGTCAAGAGGCTCTGGATGCCCTGAAAGGTAAACTGGTAACTGCCCCAATTTTGAGAGGTCCAAACTGGGCCCTACCTTTCCACATTCATACAGATGCCTCGAACAAAGCGATATGAGCAACCTTAGGGCAAGTTAATGAGAAGCTGCCTTATGCCATATATTTTGTTAGTAAAAACTTGTCTAAGGCGGAATTAAACTACACTGTAGACGAAAAGGAGCTCCTAGCTGCAGTCCATTCCCTAAATAAGTTCAAACACTACATCACCTACTATCAAACGTTCGTACACACTGATCATGCTGCAATTAGGTATTTTATGAATAAACTAGATGCAAATGCTCATATTATTATATGGTTAATTTTATTGTAGCAATTTGATTTGACCATTGTTGATAAGCCAGGTAAGGAAAATGTTGTTGCTGATTTTCTGTTTAGACTAGATTTGCCTGCAGGTGATGAAGGAATGGTGGATGATCAAATACCAGATGAACACATATTTTCTATTTCAGTACTCTCTCCATGGTTTGTTGATATAGCAAATTACTTGGTTTCAGCACAGTTTCCACCACACCTGTCCTCAAAAGAGAAGAGAAAGATCGTGAGGAAAAGTTCCTGATTCACCTGGATTGGGGGCAATATTTTTAAACTTGGCCCAGATTAGATTTTGAGGCGACGTGCTAGGGAGGAGGAAGTTTTTGACATTCTCCTAACCTGTCATGATGGGCCCTGTGGGGGCCATTTTGCAGCAAAGAGGATTGCCTTCAAAATTTTGCAAGTAGATTACTGTTGGCCCACTCTTCATCAAGATGTAAGAAGATATATCAACTAATGTGACCGATGTCAAAGGATGGGGAAACCTACTCCAAGGGATGAGATGCCCCTACAACCTCAAGTGACTTTCGAGCCATTTGAGAAGTGGGGCATGGACTTTGTGGGTCCTATCAACCCTCCTTCAAAACAAAAATCTTAAATCATTGTGTGTACCAATTATCTAACAAAATGGGTAGAAACAAAGGTGATCAAGGCAACAACAAAAGAAAAAGTAGTTGCATTTTTGAGGGAAAATATCTTGTACAAGTTTGGTTATCCAAGAGAATTAGTCACAGATCAACGAAGTTGGTTTACTTCCAATCTAATTGAAGACCTGCTCACACATCACAAGATTAAGCACAGAACTTCCACCCCTTATCATCTGCAAGAAAATGGACAGGTGGAAGTCACTAATAGAGCTTTGGAAGGGATTTTGACTAAGGTAGTGAGCAGCAACAAAAAAGATTGGGCAGATCGATTGGTTGAGGCCACCTGGGCCTATAACACCACCTGGAAAACCACCACAGGGTTCACACCCTATGAGCTGGTCTATGGGAAGAAGGCTCTGCTGTCAATAGAATTTGAATATAACACATTAAGGATGGCAGCTCAGCTGGACCTAGATCTCAGCCATGCACAAAAGGAAAGATTGCTTCAGCTAAATGGATTGGATGAACAGAGATTACAGGCCCTTCTCCACTCAGAGGTAGTCCAACTTCAAAGAAAAATATGGCATGACAAACACCTCAAAGAAAAACAATTCCAGCCAGGAGATTGGGCGTTGCTGTATGATTCAAGATACAAATATTTCAAGGGTAAACTGAGGACAAGATGGCTGGGACCATACATAGTAGAAAAATGCAATGACAATGGCTTAGTCGTGATCTTGACCATAGATGAAGAAGCCATCCCCATGCTCGTCAATGGGCTAGGTTGAAGATCTACAGGAAGCCCCTTTCCAAGTAGGAATTCATTGAGAATATGAGGAAAATAGTGTTGGTAGTGGAGCAGGTCTCTGCCTCCACTCCACCCACACCATGAGTTAAAAAAAAAACAGAAAAAAGAATAAAATATCCCTCGGTGAAAACCCCTTGGAGGCGCCCAGGGCAAGCAGTGAGGGTGAAAACCTCCTGGAGGCACCCCAGTTGTCTCTTAAAAAAAAAAGAGAGAAGAAAAAAAGAAAAAATAGAAAAAACCTAACTTCTTTTGAATGAAGTGCAGATTGCAGGAGGGTCACACAAGAGAAAAAGGACATGGCCAGGCTGCATACACCCTTGATAGTTCATTCCTCCATCACCCCTGTCATTTTAGAGGCCTTGGTCTCGCTTGTTCTAAAAATTTTGCATCCTACAGTAAACTCTATGCATTCTATAGGAGGCTCCTTTGGAAACTATAGAGAGCTGAAAATCGAGTTTAGAAAAGAATCTGAGGGCTAGAAATTTGTTCAGTAGGCCTATGGACCTCCCTGCCACCATTCATCCTCCTAATTCTCCATTCCATCCCTGCACATCCACATTTCCACTTGCTTTTTCTTCCCTGCACCAAAAAAATAAAAAAATAAAAGAATGATGAATAAAACAACAACATTCTTCACTTGTTTCTTACGTGATGCATTCCAGCTACTATTCCTTTCATTCAGAACCTTGTTCAACTATCTCTTCAGTCCTTGCTCAAGCATCAGCCTGAAATTTTAGAGGGAGAAGAAGCTACAAGAAATCCTAAAGGATTTCTGTAGCAGCTGATCCCTTTAAAAAACAAGCTCCAGACACATGATCGGCGTAGCCAAGATTTATGCAACATGCAAAGAGCAGAACCTGATCAAGAAATCACCAACATAAGCCGCCAGTTCAGAGGCTATGAGCACCAACAGTAGCAATAATGAGAAAATGAAGTGCCAAAGTCCGAGCATGTAGAGCACCAGTAACAGCAGCAATGAGAAAATGAAGTGCCAAAGTCTGAGCATGCAGAGCACCAATAGCGACTAACAGGTAAGTGGCTAAACCTATTCCTCTATTGAATGAATATTATTTAGGAACTGCATGAACTATTGGGATGGTCACGATTAAATGAAATCGGTGGCCATTTAACTGGCCACCCTCGTTCAGTTCAAATCACCCTCGTTCAGTTCAAATCACCCTTGTTGAGTTCAAACAAGCTTTGTCCCATTCAAATAGTAGTTCAGATATGCAGCCAGCACGTGTGGCGCGTTAACTCGGGAAGAAAAAACTCAAAACCGGTAGTGGTGGAGGCATATAACATGAATGATTGAATTGATGGTGGGTAGACGCCATGAAAAACCATTATGACACTGGATTAGGACCAACGGTCTAGATGGGGATAACGTACCCATCCTGCCACCTCACCTTGTCACCGTAGACCACGCCATCAACTTAAGTACAGTGCGGTCTAAGCCTCCACCACCTTTTGATTTCATTTGCATCGACAAGTTCTCGACTGCAGCACTCACCTACCACCTTCACAATAGTGAACCGGTCGTTCTCTGCCAGTTTTGAAAACCCTCCTTCTTATCGCAGTCTACGGGAGAAAGAACACTTTCTACAGGAGCCTTTCTACAGGAAGGCCAGAGAGCAGCTCTACAGAGGAAAAACTCAGAATTTTTTCCAAATTCGAGCTTGAAAAGAGGTAGGGTCAGAAACCCACTCTGCATGTGATATATCTATACAAGGTGGCAGAAATAGAAGCAAAGTATTGGGTTGAAAAAGGCAAGGAATGTGAGCACACAAGTCTAACTGTGTTTTTCTAAATTCTATAAAGTTTCTCAATTTTCTTCTCTGCACTCAAAATATGTCCTTTTTCTTCCTTGTATTCTTCTGTAAAAAAGAGATGCAACCATAGAAAATCAATCCTGGAAAAACGAATTTGCAAGTCTGTTTACTCTGTGAGAAAAAAACCCCATTTTATATATTCTTTGTTCTGTTAAAATATTGAGTTCCTCCAAAAGCTGAGAAGTAAATTCAGGTTGAAAACAGTTTGAAGGGAGGGAAAAATTGAAAATTGATGTTGTGAAAAAAGGAAGAGAATGAGAAATTCCCTCTCTGGTTTCAGAAAGACAAACATCAGCTATTCCTCTGTTTCTGGTTTTGAAAGTTGTTGTCTTCTTCCTCACTTGAGCATTTTCAGAAGTCACTAAACACCATGCCAGGAGGTTTTATGAGAAAGGAGCCTTTGAACTCCAACAAATTGCATGAGCACCCAGAAGTGGTGGCCCTCTTCACCAGGGAAAACTGGATGTCTTTCTTTGAGAGAATTCATGGATATGATGAGGAGGTGACCGAGGAATTTTTAATGTCCTTAAGACCCCATTCAAAAACACATGCTACAGTCAGTTTCAAGGGTTTGACCCTAGAGTTTACACCAGAATTTATCAGCAGAATCACAGGTCTTCCACTTGGGCTCCCTTGGAGCAAAGAAGAAAAACCACTAGGACAGGTTGCTAAAAATACATCTTTTCAGCCTGATGAACATCCTATAGAAGATAAGAATGGGGTCAGAAGGACAAGTCTACCTCATCCATGGGGTGAGGTTAGCTACCACATCATGAAATATATCTCTTGTGAAGGAAGATTCAATATAGTTTATGGTTATCACTTCAGATTATTGCATGAATTAAGATATGGAATGGACCTACCTATAGCTAGAAAACTCAGTATCCCATATTTTCTCCTCCAATCTTTGATAGAATGTGGCACCAAGTTGAATGTAGGGGTTCCAAACCAACTGGCCCACCATGGGCTTATCAAATTATTGGTAGAGGATGCCCTACACACATACACCATCTTTACAGCTTGGGAAATTTTCACGAACATGTCTAGAGAAGATGACATCAAAACTCTTACTCATGACCTTATCCCATTTGGCAGTGAAGAGGAGGAGCAGAAAGAGGAACATGAGAAGGAAATTCATGAGGAGGCACAAAACGTTCAAATAGGAGAAGAAAAAGAGGAAAAGAAGAAAGAAGAGGAGAAACCAGACAAAACCATAGTTGAACCTAAGGCAGGAAAGAAAATAGCATCAAAAGCAGAGAAGAGGAAGAGGAAAAAAGCTGAGAAGAAGAAGCCCAAGAAAGCTCAGAAAAAGATTGCCACAGGAAAGGCAGAGGCTCGGCAAGAAAAAGAGAAAACATCACCAGAGACAATAGAGACAAAAACAGAAACAATAGACACAGGAAAACCTGCAGAGGATGAAGAAGAAGAATAGCCAGAAGAAGTGTCCCCTGAGACACTAGCAAGGGAAGCAACAACTGTCCTTGCTACATTGAGCACTCCAGCTAAGCAAAAGGGGAAGATAAAAAGACAAACATCTATGTATTTCAAAGCCTATAGGAGCACTGGGATTGAGGTGGGCAAGCCCCAGCCACCATCAAAAGAACCCATTATCATTGAGGATGCACCTACTGTGGAAAAGGAGGAATCTCCCTCCAAAATCTCCATCACATAAGAGAGGGAGTCCTAAGACCTCCACCTAGAAGGAAAGGAAAAAATTGGTGGACTCTAAAGCAGTCCTATAGGAGGAACAAACCTCTCTACAGGAGACACTGGCCAAGCTCAAAGAAACTAAAAAATTGGATGAAAAGGAAGAAGAACAGTCCCAAGAGGAAGGTAAGTCCAAAGAAATACCGGAGGCAAGCCCTCGGCCTAATTTAGGCTCCTATTACAATCTTCTAGAAGGTGGGAAGATCATCCCACAAAAATTCGCAGTGCCTCTTTTCTTTGAACTAGAAAAGGAACGAGTCAGGACCCACACCTGGATGCAGATTGCCAAATCTAAAGGGGTCGAAGATATAGGGCACATGGAAAACAGGTTGAGAGAGATGAGTAGAGAATTGGGCATGGTAAGGCACACAGAGAGCATTAGAAGAGCTCAACTACAGGAAGAAAATGAACTGTTGAGAAAGCAGCTACAGGAAAGGGGACCTCAAGGAGGAGATAAGCTGCCAATTTTGGAAGGAAAACAACAAAAAGAGGGACCCGGGTAGATAGTGAAGCAGCAAAGAAACAACAGCAAGAAGAAGAACTACAGACAGATAGTGAGACACTAATGAAACAGTAGCAAGAAAAAGAATCTCAGGCAGCAACTGAAGTGTTGATTTTGAAAAGGCAGTGGCAGGAAAAGGAAGCCCAGATGGCCTGCATGGCCAGCTGGGCAATGGAGGCCTTACATTGCAGAAAACCAGCTAGATCATATGCACTATATCTCAAAGATCAGTGGTTCCAATTCTAGATTAACACATTGGCCCAGAGGGGCACAACACCATTTCAAGATTATGGCCAATTTATGCATTTATGTGATAATAGTTCAGCTGAGGAGAAAGCCAAGCTCGCAGAATTTTACCTTCACGACATGGAACTTCCCGACATGAATTTATGGGATCCAAATGCGGCATTGGGAGAACTAGAGCTCATGGCTATGGCTTCTTGGTTGAACCATGAAGAAAAAAGGGCAGTGCAAAATTCAAAAAATCATGGCAAAGGAGCTAAGTGAACCCCTGATCATAAGGTAAGAACTAGAAGAACCATCGGATCTCATTTATGCCCACCAAAACCTTGTAGCCAATCCTCAAGTTTCCCTTGACTATGTTGATAGGCAAGCACAGGCTATTGCTCACTTTGAAGATATGGAGAGATTGTTTGGTGATGACTGCCTTCATGCCTGCATGAGAAGGTTGAATACATTATCACATAGCCTAAAGATAAGGGAGTATCACTCCCTAATCAGAATGAGGGAAGCCATGAGGAGAGTGCCCCTATATAAGAAATCAATGCAAAACCTGAAAGCCAACTGGATTGGTCTTAAATTCAGTCCTCCACTGTTGCTAGGACTGTTGGAAGGAGTTAAGGAGGAGGAAGAACAGAAATAATGGGAGGAAGTGGATAGGAAAGTAGGTTTCCATGATAGAGAAGAAGACATCACATCAGAGGCTTGGGATGTCAGGGAATTTGTGAGAGCCATTAAAGATGAAGAGTTAGATTAGTTGCTCAGAGGATGAGCAACCCATTCAGCAGGGTGGTGATGATGAGCCCCAGAAATGGGTAACTATATGGGCTCATTCTGCATATTATCTTCATTTAATCCACCATTCTCAATAGTTTTGTGCATTTTTTTGAATATATTTATGTCAATAGAGTGAATGGGGATAGTCACTTTGCCATGTAGTCTAATGAGTGTTTATTGCATATTTTTTGGACAATTTTGGACAAGGACCAGGAATTTATGAGAAAAATGGCAGCCAAACTCGAGGAAATGGGGATGAGGACTTGTAGGAGGGGTTTCTCCTTCATTAATGATCCCTTCCTCGAATTCTCCATCAGCAGCTCGGAGTAGAAAGGCCCACATTGATGATTCCAAGGGGCAGTCGAGCAAGTAAAGTAGGGTTGTTGTTATCTTCAATTCTAGACAATTGAGTTCCTTAACTTTAGGTGGACTATTGGGAGTCCCCACTTGTATAAATAAGAAGGCTTCAAGCCTCAGTAGGTTAGCCAGTTCTTAGTATATTTTTTCACTTTTCTGTAGCATTGTACTCAACTCATTTTCGAGCTCTTTTTGAAGATAGTTTTGTGATGTAACTGCTATTTTTTGATAAATGAAGATGAACCAAGTTTTGAACCAGCACTGATCTTTTCTAGAGGGCTGAAACTCTTGGGTTAGGGCCCAACCCAAGATGCCCAACACCTCCTTTGTGTATTTCTATGCTTTTGCTTTCATTCATGAGATAATTTCTATTGTTTAGGTTCATTTTGCTTCATTAGATTAGGTTTCTTTTGATGGTTAGAATAGTTGTGTTGCTTCAAGTTTCTTAAGTAAGTTGCTGCAGTGACAAAAAAAGATCCAAAAAGGCTACCAACATGTCTTGATTCCTTTCTCCCTCCTTGGGACCATGATTTGAGGTCAGGGCACTACTAAAGCCACCAAAAACAATTTTTTCTCTTTCATGCAACTACTAGTGTGATACTTTGATTTGGAAGAGTTGATATTTGTTCCGATCCATTTTCTTAGATCATTTCATGTCCTTTTATCATATTTATCTTGCATACTTTTCTGTTCATAAGTTAATGTTTAACATTTTTTGTTTCTAGGTCAGAAATTAGGTCAAGATAGACAAAATTCTGTTTTTAGTTATTTATTTGGTCAGTTTGGAGAAGTAAATGTGAAGATCTCTTGCAGGACATCCCATCTCATCATTCCTCCATAAAATAGCCAGCACTAGCTCACTTCTCCCTAATTTCCTAGCTCATTTGCAACATTTCGCCAATCTGCCCTAATTTCTACGTTTTTTTTCACAAAGTTGCTTTCTTGACCTTTGAATAAATCCAACCATCTCATTCATCCCTGATCTTCCTTGACAAGTTATGGACCCCTAAAAACCTTCATCTAGCCTTCATTTCCATTTTTCCATCAATTTTCCGCGTGCAAACCTCCAAAAACCACTTTCGGCCTCCTCTTATAGATTCTCCTATAGAACCTCCTATAGATCCCCTGCAGCCTCCTGTAGAATTCCATGTGAGTAATTTTTCGAAGTCTGATCATAATGGAAGTCTTCAGAAGGGTACTAGGGGCTTCTTAGGACCTCTCCACACCTTCCTCTCCTTCTGCAAAAGCCAGCTCCATCTTCCTATGCCACCATACCTCTGCACATCCATAACCATATAAATCACAAGCATAATAATTTCACATAAAAACACTCAAAAATACAAAAAGATGATTTCTTCCCATTTCTTTTCAAAAGTAGCTTGAATAAATGAAATTTACCTTTTCAGTACTTAATGGCACTCATTTCATTAGTTTCCATCTCTTTTCTTGCGAAAGTAGGGTTAGTGGGTAAACTAGGGTTTGCTAGGGTTTGTGTTACATTTCAGTTTTCCTTCGCTTTCTGCAAGTAGAATAGCCTCTTTCAAGTTAGAATTCTTTCATGACAGTTAAAATCTTCTTCTGAGTATTCATAGAAGTTGGCTTAAGCTCCTAGAAAACTTGCGCCAGTTGATCATGTGACAACTTGCAGTAAGAGCTAGTACTTGTGCATACAACACCATCGCTTCCAAGTTTGTTACGAACTACCAGGTTGATAAAAGTAAAGTAGGAAGCCCCAGGAGTTGCAGCATTATTGCTGCAATACCGGAGCTCACCAGTTTTGTACCACATGAATGTGTCATCGATGGGATGATTAGTAGGCAATAGCATGGGTTGAGATGACCTGATATGATTCCGCGTTGAGGGTAAAGTTCCCCGATGAAATTACAGGGTTGATCGTTTTCTCCCCTATGTGATGAATTATCCTATTGCTTGATATGGTTGGAAGTTATTGATTCCCGATGTGATTTGACATTGAGATGTTTTGCCTGATGATATTTTGTCTGATGAAAACATTCTAGATAAGAGCCCGATGACAGAGATTCCAGATAGAATCCTGATGGATAAAGGGTGGTAACTTGAGCTCCCCTCCATTAATAGATTCTTCTTCATCTAGATCTGAGAATGTTCAACATACAAGAAAGAACAATCAAGAGATAAAAAGGAATAAGAAAGGGATATATTGATATGTACAATGATTATTTTTGATGGACATGGCATGATGACTACATGAAAAATATAATATGTGATGATATATTTTTCGATGGACCAATATTGGCAGGTGGAATTCTCCCTAGTTGAGAGAGAGTGTTAATGTTTGGAATTGTGGTAATATTACACGTTGGACAACTAAAATGACTGAGATAATGATTGCATTATATTCCTCTTTTTGAGAGGAAAAAAATAGACGTAAATATCACCCAATTTGGTTAAGGAGAAGTTGAATTATGAATTATTTTATTCATATATGTATTCTCGAATGGGTTGTCTCTAATCACATGAGTAAGTTCTTCAGTCAATATTAACCCCAAGTGAACCCTCAAGAGAGCCTATAAATAGAAGATACCTCAAGATAATTCAGATACATCTTCTCATCCCTTTTGTCTTGGTTCACATAGGTTTAACGAAAGCAGTTCCTTCAAGGGTCCAAAATCATAGGTGAAATGTTCACTCTGGGTTAGGGTCTTCTAAGTCTCGGTCGCTGGCACAGAACATGGAATTTGTGTCCTTGGATGATATAACATAAGCATATGAGAGTGAGTATACACCCTTGGACGCTGGCGCAGAGGCTTATGAGAGTGACTATGGCTTTAGAGGTAGATTAAAAGGTTCAGGTCCCTAGTCGCTCACATACAATTTTCCTAAGAGTAACTAGAACATCTTAGTCTCCCGCACAACAACTCTAAGGGAGTGACTGTAGGATTTAGGTGTATTGCACCAAATTCTCATGCATAAATACTTCCTGAGAGTGACGTTGCAGTTACAGTCACCTGCATAAAGTGGCCCAGAGAGAGACAAGGGCATTTCGGTCACACACAAACATCTTTTATGGGAGCGACTAGAGTTTAGATCTAGCGTTTGACATCGCAACTTCAGTTGACTTCAGTGATCTGGTAGATCTAGGTTTTTGTAGATCTGATGTGTTAGTATCCGCTACAAAAATATATATTGGGCTCATTGATAGTTACAATAGCGTTCAACAATGTTCAACATAGTGACAACAATATACAATAGTTGACATTTGTTTGTGACAGCACATTACAACTATCAGTATGAGGATTCTGATTCTTAGAATGATTAGATTTGTTTCATGAATATCATTATTGTTTTTCTGCATAGATAAAGTTATGGATTATTGTACTCTCTCTCGATGCATCATTTGATTACGATCTAAGAAGAAGAATATTTGCAAGTGTTTTTCCCATAGTGGTTTTTTCCCTGGTCTCGTACCAATCTCGGTGTCTCTATATGTGTGCATGCTTTCTTCTAATGTTCCTTTTATATTTCGTTTCATTGATGATGATGGTGATATTGTTTCGTTCTATGTTATTACACATGTTGGTGCATAATGGTGTAGATATGAATAATGTAATAAGGATATGGGGTGTACTTAATGTATTAATGATGAAATGCAACTATCATAACAAATAACGATGTCACCTATGAAAAATTAGCCTATATTGTCCTGCAAGATTCAAATTTGTGTCAAGTTTAGAGGTCAAATTTTCTTATATATAGTGGTCAAATGAGTTTACTTTTGACCAAGGGTCACCTCTAATGTTGGTGTTGAGTTATCCTTCGTGGAGTCTACCAAAAAAAATAAGAAAATTGAATTTCCTTTTGAATATTTATAATTTATTTTGTCGATTTTGATGGATCCTGAACATGCGAGATTACCTCTCAATGCTACAAAAGTCAGCACCCCCTCTTAGCGAGTGAGGCATTCTATTGCAATGGATTTTTATTTAACAACTAATTTTAATTCATAAGAAAAAATTAATGATATTGTCATAATTAAGCATGTATTTAAATATCCAGGGAGAGCCATGATCATTTATGACTCTTCAAAAAAATCTATAAAACTCTTTTGGTCATGACCTTTGCCTAGGCATTAAATATTTTTAACTTCTTAAGAGAAATTTCCTTTGAACTATTCACCTTTTTGGTCAGGGTCCTTTGTGACCTACCCAAGTCCTTATGTTATTTAAAGTTGACTTTCATCTATCTCCCTTGGTTGAGATAGTCAAGTCCTTCTGCCAGCTAAGTCCTTCTGGATTCTATGGAAAATATATATCTAATATTAGTTTCCATGGAACATTCACTTTTGGTCAACCTTACCAAGATCCTTTTGGCTTAAAAGGTGAATGCATACCTATTTTCTTAGTCAAAATCCTTCAGGATGCAGCCAATATCATTTTTGTCTTCCTCATCATTCCTTTCAATGAGGGATACATCTAGCATTAAACTAACCTAAAATGTATCCACAATTTATTTGTTCATGAGTATGTAATAGAGCTCAATTAACCCTTGCCTCATAATTTCATGAATTTAGTGATCTGGCCATTACTTTATGTAAAGTCTCACTTAATTCATGAGATATATCATAGGTACTAATGTACAATATATGTATATTAACTTGAAATGTTCAATTCTGAGATATTTGGTACAAGAATATGGATTTGCAATTCAACAAAAAACTGTGCAAAATCCTTCATCTTGAGGTCTTCCTTGAGAGACCATATTAACATTGTTCCTACCAACTTTATTCAAGATATCATAAAATAAACAATTATTATTTTAGAAAAGTGACACAAGGAAAAAAGAAAGGAATATAAGGAAAAAAAGACAATAGTCAAGATGGAAGGATATAGATTACTTATGTTTTAGGAGTTGTATGAACATTTTTATTTGACCTTGTCTCCTTGTAGATATTCTTCAAATTATTCTATGATACTTATATAATATCCCAAACCTAATTCTAGAATTTACTTTCTGGAATATTTCATTAGGTTGTATGTTTCCTTTAGAGATTAACTCCTTTTGATAATCTATGATCTTAAGTATTTATAGATCATTTTATTTTTCCTTCTTAGGAAATTCCTTGTTCCTACTACACTTCCTTGTACTACAACAATAGTTAAAATTTTTCCTTTTATTATATCAATAATAAGAAGAAAGTACCAATGGTTCAACTAATATAATAATAAATATATAAGAATCAAGGATGGGAAGAACATACATACTTATCTTTCAATTATCAAATTTTTTCCAATAAATAATTTATTAGACTTCCTTAGAGTTGGCTTCACATCATTATTTTATTCGTTAACATTGGTCATAGAATCTTATTCCTTTTCCTTCCTATTTATTTCAGGTCATCATGATTCATAGTGGCCAAGATTATGAAAGACGAAGCATTTGAATTTTGGTATGTCTTTCTTATTTTGATATGACCTATTTGGACTTCTTGTTTTCAAATTTTCCAAAATTCCTCTTAAAAATTTTTCTATGATTCCTCCATTTCTTTTTGTGAAAAACAAGGGCTTGAGTCTCTTTGTGTTGAGGTTCATTTTTAATTTGTGACCTAATTTATTCTTGAATACAGTCAACCCACATATCATCAAATGATAGTAGTTTTCCAGGTGCATAAAATCCTTGAATGAATGGTTTCCATGGTGAATGAAAGCCACAAAGAGAACTATAACTAATTATGAATCTTGAATTTTCTGATCAGTGGCTATAATTTCATGCTTGATTTGATTTATTTAAATAAGATAAGATGTGATAGAATCTAATTTAGTCATTTTAATATTGAAAAGATAATTCTTTAAGGCTAATTTGTTGTTATTATTATTTCTTGCATATAACTTTGTTTGGGAATTGTACATTTCTTTGGCACTCTTTATTCCTTTAACATGAAGAATCACGTGGTATTTTATAGAGTATACAATAATCCTCTTTTATTTTTCCTAACTCTTTTTCAACTTTTCCTTTTACCCAACTCCCTTTGGTTCTCGAATATATATTTTCCACATGATCTAGAAAGTCGTTTTCTTCGAAGATGAGAAGTACTTGAGTTTTGCAAGATTCATAGTTGATTGCACCTTCAATTGTTTCCTCACATCTGAGGTTTGGATACATTATTCAAAATGCAAGGAATCAAATATTTTAGAACCCTCTTTCTCTAGGACTGACTTAAAGTTATTCAATTTTTTACTTCTTGTGGTTGCTCCTTCACCTAGGCTCTGATAATATGTTGATTTTTTCTTATAATAGAAACTGAATTTTCTAATGTGATAATTAATTCCAATGATTTGTATTCTTAATTTTTGTTATGTAATTTGTATCATTAATTAATTATACATAGAAAAATATCAGTTATAGCGTAATAACGATAGGTTCATAAAGAGAAAACCAAACACAATAAGAGACACATGATTACATTCGAAAAACCAAATCTTTAGAAAAGCCAAAGAAACTTTTCTATTAAGGAGAATACAATATTCAACAAATTTTACAATATAAATTGTTTAGAAATATGTGCCAATTTTTCAATCCCAAATATCAGTCAAACTTGGTCAAACTACCTACCAAGAAATTTGGCCTTCCCATAAAGGTCTTCACAGAAACTCAACTTTCTTTGTCTTGTCTCCTTCACTTAAATGAATAGAAAATATCTTGTCTTGTGAGATTTGAATTCATGCCAAGTGGGGAGGTCAAATTGTCTTATATAGAGTGGTCAAATGAGTGCCATTGAGACCAAGGGTCACCTATAATAGTGGGACTGACTTAGGCTTTGTGGAGACTACATAAATAAATATAAAAATTGAATTTTCATTTTAATATTTATAATTTCTTTTGCTTATTTTGAAGGATCCTTAGCATGCGAGATTACCTCCCAATGCTACAAAAATGAACACCATATACACAGGATGGATGCATGCTACATGATTACATGTGTTATCACATTAATATATGTAGGTTTTATTTAGGAGGGCTTACAAAACACTTTGGGAAACCAACTTGGACCAAAATATTGGGGTGTTGGGTGCAACCAATCGTTGACCCCTTACAACACCATTTCCATTCAAGTGCAACAAACATTCAAAATTCTTTTACAATTGCAAAGTTACTATATGAAAAGTACATTGATATCTCTTGAAAATATACTACTTCTTTGATTTCCACATAAAGGGTCTTCGATTACACTTTGACCAAACCTACCAATTTTTATCCTTCACAACTTGGATCATTTTCCTCTCATCTTGGACACACCAAGACAATTGTCCATCTCCACTCAATCACACCATTTTTTTAACACTTAACATATTTAACTAAATCTTTTACACCTTTGTCTAGTCTTTATGTTGGATTCTTTCCCTATTTATCTTGAATCTTCCCAACTTTAACTTGTGGTTGTTAGAGTAGTGGATTCCAAGGAAAATACATTCGCATATTAAGTTGATAGACTTCCGATATATCTTTTACAAATTCTACAAATTTTCAAAGAGGCAAATTACTTCACGATTACCAAAAAATATTCTATAATCATCATTAATGAAGTATTCATTAACATTACAACCATGCATATTTTCTTATTATAAAACTTCGCTTCAACCTTCCCAATTTCCTACATCATTTCTCCAAAAAAAACCTTCAATAATAATACAATAGAAAAAATTCTATTAAAATAAATTTAAAATGGAAAACATATTCCATAACCTGTGAATTAAATATAAAACCAATTACTTATATCCTTCCTACATCATATGACCAATATTAACAAATTTACTATAAACAAATAAAGAGGTTCTCATTGGTTGATATCCAAGTAATCATGGTGACCACATATGAAAATATCGTTATTTAATGCATATTAAATCTTATTAATTTACTTTTACACGTTAATGCAACCATGGCCACACACTACTACATGAAGGGAATTTCAAGGACATTTTTTAAGACGAAAGAAATCTTGTTTTAAAAAGTCACTTTTTATTTTAGTTATTTTATATTAAAATTTAATATGAGTTGAATTGTCTTAAATATAAAATTTAAGACAAAAATAGTTTGAGACAAAAATATTTTAATACAAAATTTTATATTTAAGACAAAAGAGTTTGAGACAAAGATATTTTAAGACAAAACTATATATTTAAGACAAAAACAATTTAAGACAAAAATAGTTTGAGACAAAAATATTTTAAGACAAAATTTTATATTTAAGACAATGGTCACTTAAGCTAATGAAAATTAGGACAAAACTCATTTAATACAATTAACAATTAGGATAAAACCATATCAATTTAAGACAATGTTATCTAACACCTGCAAAATTGGCTCTGATGCCCTAATTTCGCGAAATTGTAGGCTACTACTGTCTCATGCCTAAACATTGGCTGCTATTTCACTTACTATTCACGTTATCTTATATAATGCTAAGGATTTGTTTGACTCTTGATTTGTGAGGGTAGTCGACTCTGAAGAAAGTGACAACTTCTCCTCACAAGATTTCCTAGACATCAATTGCTCTTCTGCCCCTTTGATCTCTACTGATATGATTAGAGACAATTTGTTTTTCATTTCATTCGGGAATTTTGCACAAAGATTCCACGAGTGAATAGGGGATAATTATATTTTTTATTTTTGAAAATAGATATTCAAACCACATGAAATTTAATCATATCAATTTCTTTCTTTTATATGATATTTTTTTATTTTTCATTAATCCTTTTTAATTAAATATAAAATTAGAATATGATAAGTATATTAATTATTTAATTAATTATAAAATTAAAATATAAGGTTTTAAAAAGTTAGAATATTTTTAACTGATTTTTATGTATTTAATTTAATGTATATTTATTTGAAAATTATATTAAAAATTTCATGAGAGTAATAAATTAAAAATAATTTGATTTCAAAATAATTAAAACATACATACCACATTGTAAAAATATAATAAATAAATAGATCATAATTATGTTTTTGGGTTGGCCTAACATACAAGGATTTGAAATTTGAATCTCGTGATTTTACATACTACTTCATAACAAGATGATTGTCAATTGAGTTACAGTTCATGACCTAAAATTATTATTATTTTTAAATATGTGAAACATCTTGAATTACTTCAACTAAAACTTTGATATAAATTTGTAAGAAATTAGATATAATATAACGATAAAAAAAAATAAAAATAAATTCACAATTGTTTCTAATATATATATATATATATATATATATATATATATATATATATATATATATATATATATATATATATATATATATATATATATATATATATATATATAAAATTGCAATTTCAAAACTATACATAAAGAAATCCAAAGAAATTAAAAGACAAATTCATCAATATATGCATTTTAAACCTTCATTTTTTCTTTTTAAATGAAAAGTCAATTCTTGCATATGTCTTATACTCACATCTCAATTTTCTTTTCACTATTGAACAAATATATCAAAGAGATAAATAATAATAATTTAATTATCACTTAGATAATATTTTAGTATAAAAAAATTTCTTATCGTAAAAAAATGCTACTAATATTGTAATATATATATATATATAGATATATATATATATATATATACAATATGCAGTTTAGTATTTTTTGATATTAATTTATTTTTAGGTATTAAGGTTTTGGTAAATATTTTGATATAGTAATTATAAAATCATGAATGCATTATCAAGAAACCAAGTAATATTAGTAATTGATATCATTTTAAACTATAGAATAACGACTATGTGATTTATCTTCCTCACTTAATAGAGATATATATAAATAAACTATGAAGGAGGTTGAAATAGTACCTCTACCATAATCTTTAATTTAACCTAAAAAACCATCGTCATGCCTCTATAGTCACTGGCATCGAAGGATGAATTATTGAACCCAGATGGCCTTGCACCCAGATGGCCCTCACTATAGGTTTGTGGTGCATCATGACTCATTTCATCTCATCGATTTTCTAAATATTAAACTACGTGATTCCACACTACACCTCACATTTTGTATTTCACAATTATTAGAATTCATAAGTTTAACACTTATTGAAGTATGTAGGTAATCATTCCATATAATTATGACTTAACATAACCAATATGGAAATGATATGAGTGAAAGTAATATTATAGAACCAACAACCCAAGTGGCCTAACAATTATCAAATATTCAAATGTGTTACAACCAGGTGAAATCTAGTTTCGTATAGAAATTTAAAAATTATACGAGCACACAATTCATACAAACCTATCCCCAAATTTCCTATTTTATTTAGTGACATCGATCGCAACTTTGTCATTGATCAAAATCGTTTCACTCGATAGAAAAAGTAAGTACTCACATATGTATGCAATGTATGATGACTTATGTTAACTAAAGGAAATCAAGTTAAGTATGATATTAGATGTCAAGTGAGCAAGAGTTAAAAAGTTAATGCCTTGTCAAGGAATGTTATGTTAAGGAAAAGAGAAATGTCGACTTATGTTAAAGTGAAGTTAGAAATATTTAGTTAAAGCACCAAATCACAGTTTGCATGAGAAGAAGAAAGCTAGAGTTGGCATGATTCCATGTTTAGAAAGTTTAGTGCTTATATACTCATGGTTGGGTCATTGTAATGTGAAGTAAGAAGAGAGAATAAAAAAAACTCGGTGGATGTATATGAGAGAATATTTAACGAATAAATCTTATTTATTCAAGAAAAATCTTGCATACTTATTTGTCTTGTGTTTGCATGTTTATCTCCGCATTTAAATAAGAAGTGGTATTAAAACAAGGTTTAGTAAGGTTTCAAACAACCAAATGGCTTAAGAAGGTCGTGATCTACTTCCACTAAGAGACTTGGCTATTGTCAGTATCCCACAAATCAAAGTTTGTATCCATTGGTCTATAAGTAGAAACTAGAGCTCATTGAGAGTTTGTAAACCTAACTGCTAAAATATTAGGTTGAATAGCCTATAGAGACACCACCCTATAAGGAGGAAAGGGCCACTCCAACTAACCAAAGAAGGATTATCCACCGTAAGTTCTAGCCTTGAGCCTCCATAAGAATATGTGTAGAAGAGCTCAATAAAGTTGCTAGTAGGTTTTGGAGCCACCGTTAAAGTGAAGGGTAAAATGTTTAGTTTTAAATATAATCAAGTGTATTCAAAATTCATTTGTAGAAGGCTGACACAATAAGGAAAGAAGATAAAAGAAAGACAACAATCATAGGTCACAAAGCAAGGTTGATCCAAACCGAGAAAATAAATGGAAAGGAAGAGACAAACTATTTCTAAGGGATCATATGGGTTCTCGAAATAGTTGGGGCATATAAAAGAGAAGTACATGAAGTAGGAAAATTTGAGAATGAATGGATCAAGATAGATCTGGTAACACTTCCAAAATTTACTAGTAAAAATTTTAATTTTGGGGAACTGTCCAAATGAAAACTTTTCTTCGATGTAGAGAGTTGATTGAGTATCGGTCTAATAACCCATATGATGAGGATTGTGATGCCTTAGCATTGGATTTTATAAAAAATGCATTGGATGAGAAGTCCTTATGCAAGGTAGAAAAAGATACATCTTCCTAGGAATCATGGAAGACCCTAGAAGTAGAATTTGGTACAAAGGAATGTGACATAAAACAAAAAATTATGTTAGAGTTTGTTGAAGAATTAATAGAAATTCAAATATAGGTCTGAGTGTAAATCAACAAGAATTTTGGAGGAAAACATAGGTTGGAGAATTCCACTCAAATGTGGATGATGGTCATAAAGATTATACAAGTGAAACTCATTATGCAGACATGCATATAGATGAATATGACACAAAAAGGATTGCATAGTGAGAAGTTGAAGCCTCTACATGTGAAGTAGAGAAAGAGCATATAGATGCCCGAGAACCACACTATAACGTGGAACCCCTATTATTCCATTCATTATTCATTAAATTAATCATGATATAGTTAATTACTGTAAGGTTTGAAATGTTATTGCTTCATTCATTATTCCCTACTCTAAATTATAGAGTTTCAATAAACTCAATAAGAAAATATATGCTTTTGATATTATATGTAGCAAAAATGATCAACTTTATTATTTTTATTTTTTTCCACCTTTTTGGAATATTGTTACTCTTTTAAGTAATAGGCAATATTATACATCTTTTTGAGTTAGTGTTTAAAATCAAAATAAATAATTGAGGAAGCCAACTATGCAACCTTATATTTCTATGCCAACTATGCAACCTTATTTTTCTTTTATAGTTTTTGTTTAAAGTTATAGAAAATAGCTATAGAGAAACCCTTGTTTAATGCTCTAAGCTCTAATATTTCTATTGAAAAAGGGAAGTCTCTTATTTTTCTACCATTTCATTAAAAAAAATAATGTTTTTGTTTATAAAAAATTAGTTTTCATGATAACAAATTTGTTTCAACATTGTGTAGGTTTCCCGAAGCCCTTTATTTCTAATGTGTAAACATACTTGACGCAGGAAACCCTTGCTTTTATCTCCATAGTATGCATATAGAAATGCATAAACCATTTTTCCTCGAGAATTAATATGACCTACCAGGTCAAATCTGTAGGTTTTAACCCTGTACAGAAATTACCTGCATAGGAATTCTTAAATAAAGAAAATAAACAATGCGAGAGCATAACCCATAAAACACATATGCACAGAGATTTTTCCCTGGATCCCAAAACTGGGACTACCAGCTTGATTTTTCATTATGTTCCTTTCAATGTTACAATACATATTTATACATGCCGAAGCATCCAATACCATGGACCGAAAACCATCGCGTCCAATACCATGGACCGAAAACCATCGCGTCCAAAAAACATGTGCGAAAATCATGCACAAAACCATAGGTGGGTCCGCCCAACCTAACATATGGTCCAAAACCAAAATTTTCTGGGGCGCTGCCCCGGACCCCATAAAGTGGGGTTACGGGTGCCCTTCAAACCCCCTATTAACTACGTGGAAAGAATATAACACAGGCCAACAAAATCTTCATTAGATAATGCTTAAGTCCCCTTTTATTATAACTCTGCAGAATAATTTATGATGAACCACAATCTAGCCCTTCATTCATTCCTTTCATCATCGGGACTTAATCACCTTCATAAACCTTCATTAAACTTATGCCCACACATATATCCAACTTCATTAAACTTTAATGTACTGCGCATATATATAACCAAACCCCACAAAACCTTTATGCTTTGGTTATTCACAGACTTAACCCACAAATCATCTATCGATGGTATTTCTATTATAAACCCTTTATAACAAAAGTTCATATAAAGCATACCTTTTCCGCTTTTCCATAGTCTTTACACATTTATCAATGCATCATTTATCGCTATCGCAATCCTCTGCGGGTCATACTAACACATGACTTCCTCCATCGCATCTGATATGCGATAACACATCGGATTCCAAACTAAAATAAACTGTGTCCATTACCTTCTCGGGTCCACTCTTATATTGCATATCGCAATATCCTCTCACCTGATTAATACCACTCATCACAATTGCTTAGGGCCCGATACATTACCATGGCATATTTGCGATGCGATCAAATCTTCGATCGCATCGAATATCACATATTGCACTTGCCTATGGCCAAAAGTTTGTCCCTCATAATTGGAACATTGCAATGCGAGATTTAACAATCATCCTCCACCATTGATCTGAGCACCCGATCCAACGGTTAAAAATAAGATCGCATTTCGCAATCTCAACTCGCTTGCAGCTGGGGTTTACCCACTACTATAATATGTTGTGATGCGACACAACTTCCTCCCTTCACTGTGACTTAATCCTGGGCATTGATCTTCCAGATCCAACGGCTCCTATACACTAACACTTCATTTCTGTGTTCATCTCTTTTATTTGGGTTATACGCCATTCTTCAATTCAACTATGGTTTCAAATTACTTCAATGGTTCCTGTCCTTCCATTGTTCCACTGCGCGACTCCTACTGAGCTTAACTCTATGTGTTTCTTTAATCAAGATCGCTCCAAACAATCACTTCGGTTCTTCAAATGGATTCAATGATCCATTATGTTCCTCTATATTATTCTTCTCCTCTGTGTATTCGGCCGGACTCCACCTGCACACATATGCTATACATAATAATCTGATTCATACATAATTCATCATTCAATACTCGAAACAGACACTTACACAGTTTTGGAATTTAATACCAGTATATATAAACAAACATTTACACAGTCTCACTGTCTTTGGCCTGATCTTCTAATGTCAGTGGCCTTTATTTACAATCTGCCCGTAGGCTTACAATCACACTCTAACTGGCTAACCTATCCAACCTCTCCAACCTATGTCTATGCCTTTTTCGCTTTCATTTATACAAAAGGATTCTAAAACCAATTCTTGGTTTAGATACATAAGCTTCTCAACAAAATCCTAAAATCTCTTCCTTATCCCTAAGGATTCTCTCAAATCCACAAAATCATGAACTGAATCCTAATCCGAGTTTTACAATTAATTCTCAATCCCTCGGTTCTCTCAACTATCCTAAATCCCTCATATTCTCCTATATTCGAGAATATTTACAAATATGTCTCACTATACTCAATTAAATCCTATTTTGGCTTCTCCCATTAAAATCAGTCAAAACTCTTAATAATTACATTAATTCAATACTTAGGAAACCAACTTCCTTGAAACACAAGACCCCTATGTCTACTAAAATACAGTGATAATGTTGAACTGAATGCTCCTGCATCAATAACTAAATATATTTCAAAAATAACAAAAATGTTTTAAAAGTATTTGTTAATAGAAAAACAACATATATTTAAAAGAATGCCAATTTGGCTCAAGGAATAATATAAAACAAAAATTGTTATAATCTTACATTTTTCTAGCAAATTAGAGGGCCAATAAAGAGGATTGAGATAAAAAAAAATTGGGACATTGAAGTAAAGTACCACTAAAAAAACAATGGAGAAGATATGTTGAGGTTACTGTAATAGTCTCATATGGTGACATTGATATATTAGGAACTAGAGACACTTATAAGATCAAGTGATATCCAAAATATAGTATCATCCAAATGGAACCAAAGAAATGAATGTGGGGCATTTAATAGTTTCAAATACATCAGAAGACTCTTGACCAAACATACACTTATGGATGATAAGGGTTGGTTTTGGGTTTTCCATTGTTATGGTAATGTCTTCTCCATGTAGAAATGTTGTGGTTCTATAGATGAGTACATATTATATCAAGCTTCCATGTTTCAGATGCTTAGGCAAAAATATCATGCTCTATTGGATGTTTTTCAAGATATTAATCCCACTTGTAAAAATACAGAAATGTGCAAATGTGAGCTTGAATTTTGGAATATGATGATTTACCTTCTACGTGTGAAGAAGTCTAATAGTCCATAGGTAGGGCTGGACCCATAACTAAGGACTGCCTATGCTATCTTGCATCTCAATGAAAGCTTGAAATTTAATGTGATTCTATTGGTGCTTTAATTATAACTCATATCTTATAGTGTAGTATATCGTAATTTGAATCCACTACCTTTTCTCCTTTAAAATTCACTCTAGATCCTATTTCAAATGCTCTTATTTTCGTTCCATCCACTACGATTGGAATATTGATATGTTTTCTTCATGTAATTGTAATATCAATCCTTCCTACAATTATGGTGAAACTTTTTATATGTGTCTAAGGTGGTGGCATATTTTCATTAGAAGTGGCACATAAAATTAAATTTAGATGTATAAAGATTTGAGCAATGTAATAATATTTTACAAACATTGATAGCCTATTTACGTTCTTTTATTTTTGAGAATATTTATTTCTGGATAATTTGAGTACTTATTATTTTTGAAAACACAAATTTTATTGTAGGGATTGTTGATATGCAAGAAGGGACACCTCCAACCAACTCCACCTCTGTCTTCTCCACCTTTTGTTGAAGCATACCAGCCCCTATTCTAAACCTCTATTTTCCAAGCATCGTAAGTAAGATATCTTGGGTATATCTGGTTATCTTGAAGTGTTAGGCTTGGCCTTGGGTAATGTTCACCTTCCCTACACCTTCCAAATCTGCCATGCACCCTTCCAACACTTCATCTCACCATTCGTGTCCTCCAAAACCTCTCATCCAACTTCCTATAATAGTACAGGACATCTTGTAGTAGATAAGGACATCTTGCAGCAAACCTGTAGCAACCTATTTTGACCCTGCTTTGACCTAAATGATAGTATATCCTAGTGTAGGAGTAGCTTAACACCTTAGATTGGAATTCATGATGAGAAGTGCCACCTACACAAATCCTTTCATTCCTTTTCCTCCTGCAAGATCAGATAGCATTAGATTTTATGTTTCTGAATTTAGGAATTAGGAATTGTATCTATTCTACATGTGTGAATGAGATAATTAATGCATGCATGTTTGGATTTTGAAATCATAGAATAAATTCCTATTTTGAAGTAGTTTTGGTAGTTAGATGCTTAAGTGCAAGGTTATCATAGTTTCCTTCCTGCAAGTGATTTGTGTCATTGGTAGCTACATTATTTATGTCATATCATAGCATTTAAAAGTTAGCAACTTTCATTTCTTGAATTGGAAAGAATTTATTTCTCCTACACTAGAATTAGTTTTACATTGTACTGTTAGTAGTCAGACTCCTTTTAGTCCAATAGAGGAATGGTCTGGAGCCCTAATTGTCAAATGCCCCAGTTGAGAAGTTACATGAGTAGAATGATGAGTCTTCTATAAATATAGCATTGTCACCTCCAAGTTTATACAAAACCCCGGTTTGAAAAAGTAAAGTTGGTAGCCCTAGAAGTTACAACATTCTTACTGCAATACTGAGGCCCATCACTTTTGCCTTATACTCACATTTCAATTTTATTTTCACTATTGAACAAATATATCAAATAGATAAATAATAATAATTTAATTATTTGTTAGAAAATATTTTATTATTTAAAATTTTCCTTATTGTAAAAAAGCATTCTACTAATATTGTAATATTGTAGTATATCTATCTATCTATCTATATATATAGATATACAAAATACAACTTAGTATTGTTTGATATTAATTTATTGTTAGTATTAAGATTTTTGTAAATTTTTTCATCTAGTAATTAGAAAATCATGAGTGCACTATCAAGAAACTAGGTAATATTAGCAATTGATATATTTTCAAAGGTTGGATTAACTACTATGCGATTTAAATTCCTCACTTAATAGATATATTGTTGGTTATGTGGGGCCTGACCTAGGTTAAGCGTTACTTATCCAAACAAATCCCTACACTATTGGCCCTTTTGTCATCAACCAGTGGAGCGCGGACCGAAGTCTCACCCGAAGCAGTGAGGGAGGATGTTGGAACCAAGTTTCCGCACCCTGGGATGGTTGTGATGTTAGTTTATACCCTCTATTCCTACTTTCACGTAGGTCACTAAGATTTAGGGCTCTATTTTAGTCTAGCCCTTTATTCCACCCTTCAATACCTCCGCGAAGGTGTAAGATTGACCTTAACGCAGCCTTAACCCGTGGCTTAGGTACTTTCGCGCTACTATGACGACGTATTGTACAGGCTCCCAAGTTATCGTAAGTGTTTTACTTATATTACTAAACAATCACAGTTAGCGCCGCATAAATCGATATTATTGCTTGCGTTCAATTAACCAATATAATCACATATATTCATGCATCACATAAACATTGTAATTTGAACCCAAAACGCAATATATACATAAGCATTGACAGGAGATAACTACACATAATTTGCATAATACTTCTCCTTATTGGTATCTTCAGGTTAATACAGATTCTATCCACCCTGCGCAGATAGTTGTAGGGGTCCATGCACTCAGCTGCGGACTTATGCCCTAAGCCTTTGTGCACTCAGCTATAGAGCCTCTACCTATGCTAAAACCTGAAACACTTAGAATTTTCTACAAAGACTCTTCACTTCATTCTTCTCTATCTTCTCTACTACTAAAAGACTACTTAGAGCTCACTTACTTAGCTCCTTTTATACAATCCCATGGTCTGCGGACGATGGGTGGATATTTTCAGCCAACTTTACACTTTACAAAATAATGGTGGACAACCCTTTATGACTATTGACACCTTCATGCTCCACAACCACAAAATGAAAAGAATTTACAACTTTATTACAAAATTGACCCAAGACGTGGGGTTTTTAGCCCCAAAAATGTCCTTAGGTGAACCCGTTCCCAACGGGCCGCCAACACAAACATGGTGACTTGCCCTAGAGTCACTCTGCGGGCACAAAGTTCTTGGGACGAAGAGCTCCCACCTCGACCTGTATGACCATAACCTCGACATTACACTATGCAGCCGCTTGCTTTTCTTCTTCAACCAACTACTCGGTCATTGGTCCCGAACTATCAGCCTGAAGCTTCTGCTGAGTTTCATGTAGATTCGCAAGCTTGACTTCAATAGAGGTCATGACCAAGTAAGCCTCATCCAACCAGGGCTTCAAGCTCACCATCAACACTACCTCCTTGTGTTGTGTTGCATCTACCTATTCTTTCAACTGCTTGGCCTCCTACAGCTTTGCGAGTCTCTGCATGAGAGCAATGGTTCACATTGTACCTTTTACTTTATCATAGCGTTGCTATAGTTCTCATGCGTCTGTCTCTAGTTGTTGTACATTAGGGTCCTCCTTTAGGCTCGTCAAGACCTTGAACGACTGTTCCAAAAGCTGTGTGTAGTTTGCTACTACATTGTCTATCGCCACTATCACTTTTGTGAAAATGGTTGCATGCTGCTCCTTTACTTCTAGTGGAGTTAAAGGCTGGGCCTTCAACTCTAATTCTATAATTCATAGGCTCAACTCTATCTGAAACCTAGCCAACTCTGTGTGAACGTCACGTACCCCTGTAACAAGCTTGCAGACGTGCACCTCGACCGGTTCTTCCTCAGGAATGACCAACTCCAGGACCATTCAACATGCCTCCTCCATGACCTGAAATGGGCACCTATTTCGGTCAGTCACCTCGGTCACGATGGCGATGGGAGAGTCTCGCTGTAGGGCCATGTGTTCATTATTAATCCGTTGCTCATTGATCACTTATAAAGCGTGGTGTTCACAACCCCTCAGCTTTGTGATCACTCCATCCTTAGTAGGTGGAGCGCCTCACTAGAGAGCACTGCCAAGTTCAACCCCACTCCCCTGAGGGCACTGACAATGGGCCTATCAGCTTCATTCTCTGTGGTTAGTGCTCCATCCGACATCACTATCACGCTAGAGACCTTTGCACACAGCATTTCAGTATATTTTGAAGTGCTGATAGCGAGGCTGGTGGAAAACGTGCCGGCCTATGATGCACAGGTCTACAACTCCTGCAAACTTGTCTGGATGGCCACCAATAGTAGTTGTTGCTACTGCTCAAACTACTATAGGGCCTCCGTGGTGACATCCCGCACCATGTCTCCAATGTCATGCAAATCATCCTGTGTGAGGGTGATTGGGTCTAGCAACACCTTAGTGGCCTTGGATTTCTTCCTTGACCCTCCTTTCTCTTGTTCCCCTGAATTCTTGATGCAGGTAGACATCACCTACTGGTCCACGTCGTGCTACTCTATTTTCTCGTTCATTTCTTCCTGTGTGTCGAGCGAAGGCGACCTTGCGCCTTTATCAGAGGGCCGCTATGTTCCACCTATCTATTGGGCGGCATTGCACTCTTCCAGGGCCTTGTTAGTGGCTTCCTTCTTCCTCTTCTCAATGAGCTATGCCATCTTGAGCTTGGCCTCCTCCTTTTTGCGCTGCGCGATGGACTTGCTCACCCCCACCACCAAGTCTGAGGTAGTGCGCCACTCTGTCGACCAGTGATCAAGGACTGCATCAATGGCATTGTCTATTTCTAGGTAAGGCAAGTCATACCATGTCTGTGTAGGGTCCTTCCATGCCCTCATCGACACATGGTGAAAATCTACCTTGAACTCCGCGTACCCCTACAAGTTGGCAAACGCAGTAGACGAAAACTGCAATTTGCGATTGATAGCCATGTGGATGTTCATCTCCATCATGATCCAAAAGATATTTCTCTCTTTGAATCCCTGACTATCCTTGTTTGCCCAGAGTGAAGTGTACTTCGCTGCTTTTGGAAGGTCCGGTGCGACCGAGGGGAATTGACTATCTTTCAACAGCTCCCATGCTACCAATACAATAGACAACAAGAGCCACACATAGTGGAATGTCTTTCTGAGCTCCTGTTCCTTGCTGTAGTTTGCAAGGAACTCATCGTAGAGATAGTGTGCCCAATTGAACAAGAATCCTCTGGAACATTGGGCTGCAAGAGTAATGATTGGCGTTGACACTTCATTTGCACGACACTTTCTCATAACCTTTCCTGCCAAAATCTGCTTAGCCACATTGACTATAGGGTCACTGATACTTGAGATGGCATAGCCTCGTGACTTATTCACGAGCTTGAACTTCTCATTCATTGCCTCTCCGAGGGCCTACTCGCCATCTCTTCTGCTAAACAACATGGTCAGATTTTCTCCTGTGTAGGGAAGTCGCGTGATCCTATGGATCAATCTATCGGTCATGGGTGTTGGCTCCTCCAACCATAGGTACCCATCGTACACCAAGCATAGTAGCTACTTGATGACCAATACTGTAATGGGGTTGCGATTATAGTGTGACATCCATACCAGGTTAAGTAGACATGCCTTGTGTACTCCCCTCAGCCACTTCCATGGTTCCAATGCAGTCATCCCGGTGGTTGTATCAATAATGTTGTACATTATCTGCTCTGTCGCTAAGTGTGGGAACTTCTCATGGTCAGCTAAGTCGCAATGTTATAGTCTTAATAGAGCAACCTACCGCAAGCGCGGTCCTTCAAAAACAATCTCATCTAGTAGCATAAGGGGTTTGAAAGGGGACCTTGCTTTTGTCAATGTCCTTTGGCACCTTGGTCTTGCTCTTGCGTGGAGGGACGTACTCAGGAAATTTAATGATAGGGTCAGTACCCTAGACGTCAACTTCCTCCATGCCTCTCCACAATTCCTCATCATCCATCGGGATGTCTTAAATTTCTTCCTCCTACGACTCGCGATCGATGGATTTTCCCTTTTCATGTGTGGTGGGCTTGTGCTTCGGTGTTTTTCTTCTTGGCGACGTGCACATTGGTATTGCAGCCTACTTGCCCTTATTATCCTTCGAACTCTCCTTGGTTGGGGTCAAATTCGATCTAGGTGTCCATGGTGATTTGGGAACCTCGACTAATACGTCTGCAACCTCTAGAGAAACTTCCTTTGCCTCCCTAACAACTTCCAGCACAACCCCCTCGGCTGTCACTACTTCGGTGTCCATAGCTTCTGCGGGTGTCGACATGACACTATGCAATAACTCCTGTGTCGCCTTTGGAAATGTCTCAAATACTAAACTGGCTAGAAAAGCTTCCAAGTTCTCATGGTTCATGTGCTACAAAGAGCTCAACAGCTCAATTCTCAAAATCCCAAGTGTTTTTCACTGGGCAGCCACCTGTAATTTATAGGGCATTTTGAATTCAAATTTGACCGTTCCCCCCACATTTGGTTCATTAATGTCGAATTGGCAACAGATTTTCAAGGATCTTACCCATAAATTTCGTCTTAAATGCCGGTCGCCTTCTCCATTTGGCCACATTTCTACCATCAAATCATGAACAATGACTTTAACGATCACTTTTCGGCTGACCTACGCGAATCCTGTGACATTTCCTTGCTCCACACAATCCTCCAATCGCACAGTTCTGCAACCTAGGTAGTGTAGTTTATCGTCCCGCGCCTCCTTTCAGCTACCTGGAAATCTAAGACTATGATACACTCATATAGTCACTTGGTCGGATCACCGGTGTATGGCTTCAATTGGCTACCTTTCACCTTTCCTAGGAAGGGATCTCCATTAAACTTAACCAACTAAACTGCTCCAGCATCATTAATCTCCTTAATGATATACGACCCCACCTAGTGCATTATGAATTTCCCTAGAAATTTTTCAAACTTGCTTTCATATAACAAAACCAGATCATTTACCTTAAATGTGTGCAGCATAATGTGTCGATCATGGCATGATTTTTTGCGCTTCTTTTGGAGTTTTTGGTGAAATCCAGCTAGAAATCTCTCTTCTTCAAGCTTAGATAGTTGTGTGAATCTCTCTTCTAGGGCTCCGCAATCCTTCATACCCGTTAGTGATGCTATGCCCAAACTAGGGACAATGTATTCCATGGGCATCACTGCTTCAATGCCATATACTAGCATAATGGGTGTTTGTCTGGTCAACTTTTGCATGTCATTCGATAGGCCCATAGAACTGCGGGTATGCATAGGTCCCAATCACTTTGCTAGGCATTGCAAACCTTGGTCAGTACGTTCTCTAGCACCTTATTGAATTCTTCAACCATCCCGTTAGCCTGTGGATGATAAGGCATGATTTTCTAGTGATATACCTAAAATTCCTCGATCAGTGCACTGATGATCTCATTCAGAAAGTGTGTACCACGATCACTCATTAGAATATTTGGATACCCAAATCGTGTCAGTACATACTCAAAGAGGAACTTCATAATGGTCGTGCCTGTGCAGTCCTTCACACATTGTGCCTCCACCCATCGTGTGAAACAGTAGTCACAGTGATAATTTATTGCGCTTTTGTCTTCTTCCCTTGGGACTGAATGGGTCCCACAAAGTCTATCGCACATTATCAAAAGACTGCAACATCATATGTGCGTTCAGAGGTAGCTCATATCTATGCGATGGCCTACCAATCCTTTGAAATACGTAACACACCTTGCAGTAAGCTTTTGAATCCCGATGGAGGGTTGGCCACCACAACCCTGCACATTGAATCTTATCTGAGGTCGCTCTTCCTGCATAATGGCCTCCTGCGACGCTCCCATGAGCTTTCACGAGCATACTGCTCCTTTCAAACTCTGTTACATATTGTCATAATACTTCATCAAACCACATTTTGTACAGATGTCCGACAATGATAGAAAAGTCTATCGCATGTACTACTAACTCCTTTTTCTGCTAGACGGTGTAGCCTTCTAGGGTAGTTCTTGTGGTTAGGAAGTGTATGATGTCTTGAAGTGACCATTCGCGACGCGCTCTGCAAATAACTACTCGTCAGGCAATCCCTCCTCTAAATTAGCGGGCTCTTCCCCCGTTTCAATGCACGACAGATGGTCTGGTCCCATGTTTAGCCGTCCAGGCTTCACAATAACCTCAAAATCATACTCCTGGAACAATAACAACCACCTTCAGATTCTCCCCCTGCCCCCCGAACACAAGCTTATTGACCAGGTATTTCAACGTGGAATGATCTGTATACATCTTAAAATGTCCACCCAAAAAATAGTTTCAAAACTTCTTGAGCATGTATACCATGGCTAACCCTTCACGCTTAGTGGTGGAAGAGTTCTTCTTAGCCTTGGATAGCCTCCTCCTTACGAATGCTATAGGATGGGCCAATTCTCCTTCGCCAACCTGCGTCAATACTGCTCCTAGTGTTATATATGAAGTATATACATGTACATGAAACTCCTTCCAATCTGAGAAGACTAAAGTCAGCGCGATGACCATTTTTTCTTTCAATACATCCAAGCTTTTCTTACAGTCCTTGTTCCAACAAAACGTGACATCCTTTTTCAACAACTTCTCAATAGGCCCGGCGATCTAGGCATAGCCCTTGATAAACTTCCTGTAATACCCGATATGTCCTAAAATTGTGCGCAGCTGTTTCACACTCCTCGGCACCTCCAAGTTAAGTATCGTTGTGATCTTCACGGTATCTACCATCAGTCCCTGTCTACAAACCACATGACCCAACAAAGTCGCAAAAGGAACACACAATAGGCACTTCTGCAGATTGAGCATGATCTGGTACCTTCGACAGGTATCTAGCATTAGGTGCCAACTTGCGACATGGAATTTCACCAACCTAAACATAGTCTAGTCATCAAAGTACACATCCATAAACTTATGAATGAATTCTATGAATGTAGCAATGACTACGCACGAAAAAATCGCAGGCCCGCATTCTTCAATCCGAAAGGCATTACAGTGTACTGAAAGCATCCCCACTCAGTCGCGAAGGTCCTCTTGCCTATATCCTCTGGTGGGATTTTGATCTGATGGTACCCAGAGAACCCATCAGTGAAGGAGTGTGCTTCCTGACCACCTACATTATCCAATACCTCACCAGTGAATGGAGTCGGGAAAGGATCATGTACGCAAGTGTCATTCAACTTCTTAAGATCTACACATATCCTTATTTCATCCTTTTTCTTATTTTCCTATACCACCATTGGGCTTACCTAATCAAATTCTTCTATAGGCTCAATGATGCCTGCTATGAGCATCTTATCTAGCTCTAAGTAGACCTTCTCCTTATACTTCAGATTGAGATAGTAAGGTCATTGGTTAACCAGATTCGTGTCAGGTTTTAACGTTATCTTCATAATGCCCAGGTCTCCTATTATCCCTTTTAGCTTTGTAAACTTGGTGGTGAACAAATCCTAGTATTCGTGGAGCAATTCGGTAACCTTATCTACCATTGCTCATCCCAGTAATCACCAATCCTTGCAAATTTGGGCTCCAACTTTGTAGCAATATTTACCTGTTTCGTTTTCAGTGGCGCGGTTATGTCAGGATTCTCAACCTGTGGTCCCTCAACCTCATGGTGACCCTCCGTTTCAGGGATATTAATCTTTAGTAGATCCTCATCTCCTTCTTCAGAGGTCACATTATAGTACTCCAGTGCGTGGCTCAGCTAAGTAGTCTAATCAAGTTGAATAAGATCTAAAGGATCCTATGGGATCCTAAAGATTATTGCTTTAACTTCTTGAAGCGCTTGGTCAATACAGTCAAACCTGTCTTTGAAGCTAAATGTCATTATGAATCCTTCGCACAGGATATCCGATTCACTTGTACCATGGCAGAGCTCTGCCTCCAAGTACCAGTTCATCAGGATGACATCCAAGGTGTGACAGAACAAGTGCACCCATTCAGGTTGGGGCTTCACTCCATAAGCCTTAGCCCATTTGGCCAACTGTGCACGTGGATCATCCTTCCCATCATATTTGTCTATCATTCATACCTTCAGCTTCCCAAAGCATGTCTGCATCATCCTTCTACACTCGCACCAATCGTCAAAACTACCCTTGTGCATAAACAACCATCTCGCAGGCGTAGCATGCAGCGCCTAGTCTAGAGCCTAGAAGTGTAGCTTTTCTGGTACCTCCCTCTCGAATGCATCAAGAAAGACATCTACATCATTGAGCGCATCATAGGTGGAAAGATTTCACATCTCTAACGATACACAACGTAGCGACCAGGTGATCATGTTACAACTCAGCATGGTTACTTCATGTAGTTGATTCTGCCAGCACTCTAATTCTTCATCAGAGTCTGACATGCAGGAACTCTCATGATCCCATGTAATTCATCCATTTGCTGTCAGATTCACCCAATCTTGGTCTCACGTTGTTATCTTATATATGCAGTCCAAATCATCATCTCTCTCATAATCACGGACTGGTTGAGTATAGCACGATCCTTCAGCAGGATCTAGGGGTACTATTACGCGGAGCAATTTCTTCGCAAATATCATCTTTCACTTCTTTAGGTTTATTACCCCTTTCATGTTGGTAGCCCAATCAATACCAAGGAGTGCAGGGTAAGGGTTGTTGTCATACACAATTTCGATCACTTCAAAGTTGGCCAATGCGCTCGCGCCTTCAATATCTACAGTCACTCCTTACAGCCATCCCATTAGGATGATATTCTGCTAACTTTCCATCCTTAACTGAATCAGAGACCACTGTAGTGTGGGTCTCCCCATCTGCCCCCAAGTCTGCTTTAGTAAAACGTTTGTGTCTGACCTCAGATCCAAAATAACCAGATCCATTTCATATTTTGCTATCTACGTGGTCAGTCTCATCTCATGCCCTGTCCTTGCTTTATGCCTACCAATCTTCCATACCACGCGCGACTCACCCGAAGTGTTTATAGCGCATCTATTTATAAGTTCCTTTAACCCCTCCATGACCTTGTTATCGTACAACAGCTTCATGTGGGTTTCTAGAAAGGTCGTAAGAATAGAAGGGTTCATTTCGTGATCAGGCTTATCCCTGTCGCTAAGGTAGAGGCCTTAGCGAAGCTCTTTTTTGCTTCCATGAACATTTCACGTGTGCACTCCAAATCAAATTCAACCTCCTTCGCCAAAGCTTTGCAAACCCATTCTCTATCTTCGAGCTATTTTTCGTTCTCATCGCCCATTGCAATTCCACTTTGGAGCATTATATTCACATTCTGATCCTCTTCGCAAGGCTCATAACTCTTCATCTACAGGTTCTGAGTTGGTTGAGGTGGTGGCACCCCTTTGTCGTGTATCCTCACTATCAGCGTATGACAGTCTTCTATCTCATGATCAAACTGAGTATAATATTTACACGACGGACGCGTTGGGTTAGTGCATTCATGGGCATAGTGTCCTGGTCCTCCACAGTTGTACCAGATTAGCTATCCTTGACCTCTACCAGGTCCTCATCTGCCTCGGCCTCGTCTGCGCCCCTGAAATCCTATTCGTGCCATCCTAGCACTCTGGTCAGGGGGCCGCATTTCTGCCTGAACGATATAGGCGAGTGTTCTTTCCATCATCAATTCATAACTTGGGAAGTTTTGCTCATGATGCCCTACTGACCTGTCGAAGTTGTGAAACAGTTGCTGCGTGGTTTGTACAAACTTCTGTAGCAAATGATAGTTATCCATCGTATGTTTTCCTGCTACATGACATATAACACACCAAAATGCAGGCCCCATGATCGGTCCTTCTTGGGCCTCCTTCCTTAAAGGAATTGGTCCTCCTCCTATAATATAGTTCGCAAAGACCAAGGAATGGTCTTTGTCATGCCCCTAAACTTTACATTTCAGGCATCCTACCTCTTCCGGCACCTCTAGTCAAACTATTCTTTCCTACTTTAAATTTTACATTTCAAGGCAAAGATTTTGCAATTGTGCATGGATCTGTTGAACCCCTTAGATTCGGATCTTGCATCAGTGTTTCATACAGTCTCATTGCAATCGCCAAGGCCTCTGCCTGAGTCATAATCTTCTGTTGTGACAGTGAAACCCTTAGGTGTGGAAGGAGCGAAGCCAGGAACCATTCGCGGTGTTGTCCATCCATTAAGTTCACATTAGCTTCGCAGATTTTACACTTCAACCTCTGATCCAATTCCCAAGGTGTATCGCTTGGTTTCATCACGATTTCCTTGAACCTCACAATCGACTGTGCCTCAGATTTAGGCCTACTAAATTCTCTATTCAACGTTGTCTAGATATCTAATAATCTGGCATTTAGGTTATCATTAGAGTACTTGATGTACCAAGTTAGCGTGTGATCCTCCAAAACACTAACCAATGTTTCCTTCTTCATGTGATCATCTGTAATGCCCTGAGCTTCCCAAATAGCTTTCACAACAAACTAAAACTGGTCTGGGTCCTCATTTCCTAAGCATTTAAACAAAGGAAGCTTCACTGAATTTGCCATGCTAAACTGTGATGGAGGTGGTGGTGGTGTGGGTGAAGTCGTAGGTGACGGTGGTGAAGTGGGAGGTGGTGTAGGTGGAGGTGGCGATCGTGGGAATCCCTGCCTTATTAACTGAATTGCACTTCACGAAGAAGCCTCTGCAACTCCCTCTTCGTCACCTAACGGTGGTGAAATCAGTGGGATATATTCAGGACCCTTTCTTCCTTCATTTATGTATGTCTTTCCACTTCGCATAGCTCCGAACATCAAGGTCACTCCATAACTTGTTTTTCACACAATAACATCTTAATCTATGTATTTAAAGACTTCAAGTACTTACCTCATGGACCTTAGAAAAAGCGTCGCTCTGCCTCGATGTAACTAACTGAGCTATCAACCGTGAATTTAGTCACAAATCCTCCTATGCTACAACCGAGCCAATGATCGATAACATGGGTGATCTTATCCTCAGAGGATTCCAATCTCTGTACTAACTCCGAGGTCCAGACAATAGGACCATCAAGTCTCCACTTTTCTTAGCTATCCGCTAGCTTTACAATCCACTCATATAACTCAACTGGAAAGGAACATAAAAATATCTCATGGATTTCTGTATATAGGTACTTGTGCAGCCACTGTTCCTTTTTCAGTCACGGATTTTTGTTCTCCTAAGCCATGAATTCGTGGATCTTCCTGTTGAACCAGTCTTCAATCTCTTTCTTAGTTGGATTGCAGTGATATGACATCAAACATCTCTCATGCAGATTCCAGTCCTGGAAACATAACCATTTTTTAGTTGTGTGGGGCCTGACCCAGGTTCAGTGTCAGTTAGCAAAACAAATCCCTACACTAATGGCCCTTTCAGCATCATCTTGCGGAGCACAGACAGAAGTCTCACCCGAAGCAATATGGGAGGGTGTTGGAACCAAGTTTCTGCACCCTGAGATGGTTGTGATGTTGGTTTATACCCTTTATTCCTACTTTCGCGCAAGTCACTAAGCTTTAGGTCTCTATCGGTCTATCCCTTTATTCCACCCTTCAATATCTCCACAAAGGTGTACGATTGACCTTCACACAACCTTAACCCACGGCTCAGGTACTTTCATGCTCCTATGATAGTGCATTGTACACGTTCCCAAGTTATCTTAAGTGTTTTACTTATCTTACTAAACAATCATAGTTAGCGCCATGTAAACTGATATTATTACTTGTGTTCAATTAACCAATATAATCACATATATTCACGCATCACATAAACATTGTAATTTAAACCCAAAACGCAATATAACCAGAAGCCTCAACAAGAGATAAATACAAAGAATTTGCAGAATACTTCTCTTTACTGATATCTTCAAGTTAATATAGACTCTATCCACCCTGCACACACAGCTACAGGGGTCCGCGCACTCATCTAAGAACTTCCACCCTAGGCCTTTGCGCACTTATCTACAGAGCCTCTACCTACGCAAAAAGCTGAAACACTTAGACTTTTCTACCAAGACTCTTCACTTCATTCCTCTCTATCTTCTCTACTACTAAAATACTACTTAGGGATTACTTACTTAGCTCCTTTTATACAATCCCATGGTCTACGAACCATGGGTGGATCTTTACAGCTGACTTTACACTTTACGAAATAAGGGCGAAAACCCTTTATGAACCTTGACAACTTCGTGCTCCGCGACCACAAAATGTAGAGACTTTACAACTTTATTACAAAATTGACCCAAAACATGGGCTTTTAGCCCCAAAACTGTCCTTAGGGGTTCCCATTCCCAACATATATATATATATATATATATATATATATATATATATATATATATATATATATATATATATATATATATATATATATATATATTATGAAGGAGGGTGAAAGAATCCCTCTGGCATAGAATTTGATTTCACTTAAAAATCCATTTTTGTGCCCCTATAGCCATCCATATCGGAGGCTAACTTAGTGCACCCAGATGGCCCATCACTATATGTTTGTGGTGCATCATGACTCATTTCATGTCATCGATTTTCTCAATTTGAAACTATGTGATTTAATACTACACCTCAGCTTTTGTATTTCACGATTATTAAAATTCATAATTTTAACACTTATTGAAGTATGTGGATAATGATTCCATATAATTATCCCTTAACACAACCAATGTGAAAATGATATGAATGAACGTAATCTTATAGAATGAAAAACCCATCTAGCCTTTAGCAGTTGTCAAATATTCAAATGCGTTAAAATCAGGTGAACTCTAGTCTTGTATAACAATTTAAAAATTATAAGGGCACACAATTAATACAAACTGATCCCCAAATTTCCTATTTGATTTCACTTGATAGAAGTTATGAGTACTATCGTATGCATGCAATGTATGAAGAGTTAACTTAAGTGAAGGAAAGCAGGTTAAGTCTAATATTAGATGTCAAGTGAGTCGGAGTTAAAAAGTTAATTCCTTGTCAAGAAAGCCTAAGTTAAGGAAAAGAGAAATGTCGATTTATCTTAAAGTAAATTTAGAAAAATTTAGTTAAAGTGTCAAATCATAGTTTACGTGAGGAAAATAGAGTTAGAGTTTGCATATTCCACATTTAGAAAGTTTGGTGCTTATATAGTCGTGGTTGGGTCATTGTAATGTGAAGTAATAAGAAATAATAGATGCAACTCGGTGGATGTATATGAGAGAAAAAAATTTCATGTTTTTCTCTCCCTCTAATTAACAAGTGGTATCACAGTAAGGTTTAGTAAGGTTTCAAGGAACCAAAGGATTTAAGAAGGTCCTGAGCTACTTCCACTAAGAGACTTGGCTATTATGAGTAGCCCACAAATCAAAGTTTGCATCGATTGGTACATAAGTAGAAACTAAAGCTCATTGAGAGTTTGTAAACCCAACTACTAAAATATTAGAGTGAGTGGCCTACAAAGCCACCACTATATCAAGATAAAAGAGCCACTGCCACTGATCAAAGAAGGAGTTTTGACAGTAAGTTGTAGCCATGAGCCTCCATAATAATTTGCATAGAAAAGCTCAACAAAGTTACTAGTAGTTGTTCGGATCAACCATTAAAGAGAAGGGTAAATTTTTTTATTTTAATTATAATCAAGTGAATGTGACGTTCATTTATATAAGGATGACATGATAACGAAAGAAGACAAAAGACAAAAGAAATATGTCAGTCATGGGTCACAAAGAAAAACTAAGGCAATCTAAGAAAAGAAATCGAAAGGAAGAGCCAAAGTATTTCGAAGATCTCATAGAATTTCTCAGTAGAGTCAAGGCATATAAAATACAAGTCTATAAGGTAGAACAATTTGAGGGTGAATGGATCAGGATAAATCTGGTAACGCTTCAAAAATTTACTAGTAAAAATGAAGGCTTTTCTTCAATGTAAAGAGTTGATTGAGTATTGTCCTATAACCCATATGATGAAGTAGGTGATGCCGTAGTATTAGATATTATAAAACATGCATTGTATGAGAAGTCCTCATGCAAGGTAGCAAAAGATACATTTTCCAAGGAAACATGGCAGATTCTACAAGTAGAATTCAGTATAAAGGAAAGTGACATAAAGTATCAAATTATGTTATAGTTTATTGAAGAATTAATAGCAAGTCAAGTCTCAGAGTAAATGAGCAAGACTCTAGGAGGAAAACATAGCTTGGTGAATCCCACTCAAATGGGGATGATGGTCATAAATACTATAAAAGTGAAACCCATCATGTAGACATGCATATGGATGAGGAAGACACTGAGAAATTGCAGAGTGAGAAATTGAATCCTCTACGTGTGATGTAGAGAAAGAGCATATAGATGCTCGAGAACCCCACTCTAACATGGAACCCTTATTATTCAATTCAATATCCTTGAAATTAATCATGATTTAGTTAATTATCGTAAGTTTTGAAACCCTATTGCTCCATTCATTCTTCCTTAGTCTAAATTATAGAGTTTCAATAAACTCAATGAGAAAATGTATGATTTTGATATTACATGTAATCTTTAATATTTCTTTTAAAAAAAGAAATTTTTTTATTTTGATACCATTTCACTATTATTATTAGTTTTTTTTTATAAAAATTTAGTTTTCATAATAACAAATTTGTTTCATCCTTGTGTAAGTTTACCGAAGCCTTTTATTTCTAATGTGTAAACATACATAAAATATATTTCAAAACTAACAAAAATGTTTTAAAGTTCTTTGTTAATAGAAAAACAACATCTATTTAAAAGAATGTAATTTTGGCTCAAGGAATAAGATAAAAAAAAATGGTTATAATGTGGCACTTTGCTAGAAAATTGGAGGGCCAATAAAGAGGATTGAGATACCAAAACTAGGACATTGAATTGAAGTACCACTACAACAACAACTGAGAAGATTTGTTGAGGTTCTTGTAATTGTCTCATATGGTGACATTGATATGCTAGGAACCGGAGACACTTATAAGATCAAGGGATATCCAATATATAGTATCATCCAAATAGAACCAAAGACATGAATGTGGGGCATTTACTAGTTTCAAATACATCGCAATACTCCACTAGACATACACTTATGGATGATGAGGGTTGGTTTAGGGTTTTTCATTGTTATGGTAATGGCTACTCCATGTAAACATGTGGTGGTTCTATAGACGAGTCCATATTATATCAATATTCCATGTTTCAAATGCTTAGGCCCAAGATCATGCTCTATTGGATATTGTTCAAGATATTAATCCCACTAGCATAAATATAGAAATGTTCAAACGTGAGCTGGAATTTTGGAATATGTTCATTTACCTTCTACTTGTGAAAAATTCTAATAGTCCATAGGTAGCGATGGACCCATAAGTAAGGACTACCTATGCTACCTTGCATCTCAATGAAAGCTTGAAATTTAATGTGATCCTATTTGTACTATAATTATAACTCATAGCTTATAATGTACTATCTCATCATTTGAATATGCTACCTATGCTCCTTTTAAATTCACTCTAGATCCTATTTCAAATGCTCCTATTGTCTCTCCGTCCACTACAACTATATTATTTACCTCTTTTCTTCATGTAGTTGTAATATCAATCCTTCAGACAATTATGGTGAAACTTTTTATATGTATTGAAGGTGATAGCATCTTTTCATTAGAAGTGTTTTATTAACTTAAGTTTATATATATATATATATATATATATATATATATATATATATATATATATATATATATATATATATATATATATATATATATATATATATATATATATATATATATATATATAGATATATATATTTGAGCAATGTACTGATATTTTCCAAACATTGATAACCTGTTTAGGTTTTATTTTTGAAAGCATTTATGTTCTGCCATAAAATTTGTATGTTTTTTCTAGATAACTTATGAGCATAACATTTTTTATTTTTTTCGGGCTTACCACAATGATCATTTCCATATCTATAGCTACAAGTTCCTTATGTCATTTGATAGAGCTAGGGTTATATTCTTTCTATTAAGAAATTGTAAAGATGCTTTTGGTAAATCAGCTCCTAGTTATTTTGAATATTTAGAGTAGTATATCAATGTGCAGGTTGGGAAAAGGTGAGGTCGTGCCAAGTTATAATTTAGATCCAATGCAAATCATTAAATTAATTGTTATTAAAACTCGAAACCAAACTCAATTGTACACTCTTGGTATGATGTTGAGTGTCTAATGACTCATTTCAAATCCTCCAACAAAAACCTCCACTGTGTTTGATAAAATCAATATACAGAAGAGTCTTCGGACAATATATATTATAAATATAAAAATGTTTTAATATTTTTACAAATTATATATTTTATCACTAATAACTAAAAATAATTTTCCATCTACACAATGGGAAATTAAATCCCATCCTATCCTATGAAGCAATGAAATGAAATAAAAAAAATGAAAATTCCAAAAAATTATTTTTATCTTTTGAATGAATAATAGTAATTTGAACAATTTAACAAAACTTTTTGATCTTAAAACAAAGTTGAATTAATGTTAATTCAAATACTTTTTAATTGTGAAGAAAAACACTGTAAGAGAGAAACTAAGAACCATGTTGAGTTCATTTATTAGTTGAAATTAATTACTCTTCACATTTATAGCTGTGGGCAAACCTGAGTTACCCTCTCGAAAGAAATTTGGTTAAGTTTAGGAGACAATGCCCTTTCACATTCAAATCCTTGAAATGTTGCACTATTTCTCCTGCCATGAACATTCAGTTAACCCTTCTTATGGCCAAACATGAAATACCTTTCTTTTACTTCATTTAATAAAGGGTTTTCTCCATATTTATGCATGGAATAGGGTATAGTACGAGGATTTAATATTTAGGTGACTTGAAGAGTTGGCTAATTACTCTTATCACATTTTACGTAGAAACAGAGTTCTGCAATTTATGTTTTCTTACTGTAGTAATTTACATTGTAATCTATGGAATTTTATATAATAATTAAATTTAGTATAATGGGTAACACAAGAAGAAACAAGGGGAGCTGCGAGGCAGCGAGTCCCTGCATGAAGTTAACATTTTGAACACAATATTTTGTGATATTTCAAAGAAAGTTCAGACACTGGTTTCAATTTCCAGTTAACAAGAATTTCAGAGGGAGAAACACGCCCAGCAACACTCAGTTGCATAAAAGACTTTTGTTCTCTAATATTCTTTGCATGTAAAAGAACATTATATGCTGCAACAGCAAAGAACATTATATGCTGCAACAGTTTATACAGATACATGGAACAAACCAATGTTTTTCTGGATTGTTCTTGACTCTAGCAAGAAGATAACAAGGATGGAGATGCTCTTGTGTATAGAATATATATATAAACCCTGGCTTTCCACGTAGGTGAAGCGGTGGCCTGTAAATACTTGAAAGTAAGGATCGCTATGATATAGTTTTATCGAATTTTAGTTTTATAAGTGACACGCGACATGCCAGTGCCAAGGGAATCGACAAAGTTCACCATATGAAAACCGGGACTTCTGCTTTATTCCAAAAATGCTGTCTTTCCTCCAGTTGAATCGTTTTTTCGGTTCTGGTTCTTCGCCTACCAAATGAAATGGAGACCTCTGAACTCCAGATCTGGCCTTTCCCAATCCTGTCCCCATCCGAGGGCAGCGCTCAGTAGCAACCTCCCTTTGCAACCTATACCTCTCAAGTAGGGTTCTTGCCTTTCCGAGCTAGTTGGAAGCTATGCATCGTGAAATGCAATCTATCTCATGTATTCTCTCACTTCGTTTGGGAACTATCACAATGAATGAACGGGAATAGAATGTGTGCTACAGAATGGAATGAGAATCGCATGTGTGCTGCAGAATAGAGGGAATTGACAGGAAATGTGTGCTACAGACTAGGTTAGGGGCCCAGCATTCTTTGCTATCCTTGCTACCTGTGAAACGAGTCCCTCTTTCATTCACTAAAGAAGACGCAGAGCTAAGAGTCAAGATGCGGGTTCATCTGACGAGCTGGATTTTGAAAGAGTCAGGCACTTATGTTTACTAAACGAACAGGCTCGGTAGTACCTTAACTAAGTTCTTCGAATGGAGGACAAGGGACAGATGAAATTCCCAATGGTATCGAACTAGCTTCTATGATTGGTTAATATAGCCGCTTGATTGCTTATTTACTATGAACCAGAATTACTTTCTTTCCTATTTATAACTTCATATTTGTGTTTGCCGCTGGTTCGATCTCTAAGCCGATGGGCTTTACCTGAAAATAAGGTATCGAGACCTACTGACATAGATTAAGCAGCTACTAGATCCCGCGTCTTGTCGAAGAATCAAATACTTCGTTCTCATCGATTGGGATTGACTGTGCCCCTCAACAGATGTTATTCAGATGTTATACGTTTCAGAAGCAGCTCTCCACGCGTGAAGCCGTTTCAGAAGTAGCTCTCCACGCGTGAAGCCACTCTCCACCCGTCAAACGCTCATATTATAATTATAATTAGAATTTTTAAATATAATATCTATTATAAAAAAAAGTTTATATATATTTGAATGAATATATTACGTAGTTAATCAATATTTCTATTGGATGTAAATTTGTGTTATTTTATTAGCTCACTCCTTGTTTTCTGGTTATTTTATTAGCTCTCAACGGTTTTCGTCACCCTCCCTCTCTGCCCAAACGACACACTGCAATGTTTAGGCGAGGCCAAATAGTATGCTAACTGCCACGTAGCCCTGCTGTTACTCTGCCGCTTGGGGTGTTGCTGCTGCTGGTACTCATGGTTTGCGTTTTCTGTAGAATTCTGTCTCGTCCCAGGCTTGTTTCCGGCCCGAGATCATATCTAGTCGTGGGTTAGGCCGCTTGCTTCAATGGTACGCAGAAATGCTCGCAGAATCCCCCACGCAGACCATTCTGGTCGAGCAACTGGGAGCGGTTCGAACGGTTGTGACGGCGAATCCTGAGAATATTAAGTATATACTGAAGACCCAATTCGACAATTATCTAAAGGGGAAGCCCTTTACGGCCATTCTGCACGATCTGTTGGGGAAGGGGATCATTAATTCTGACGGGAATGCCTGGAAATTGCAGCACAAGTTTTCCAGCTACTAGGCCAGCTCTCCTGTGCCTTCACGCAATCACACAATCTTCATTCTCTGCCGTTGTTCCGCTGGTTTCGTTGGTTGGTTGTTTTTCGCCTACAGATTAAGAAGAGCCAAGAGTGAGGAAGTTTACTTTGTTTCTTGCTTGCAAGAAGCTGCTCGGTTCCCGCAGTCGACTTTGACAGGCATCCAGTTTGGCCTTGCATCGTCTAGAAAAATAGTAAGTAGCATGAACGAAATAGAGAAGAAATCTGGTCCTTGTTTAAATTTCTTCTGTCTTCAAACGATAGCTTATAGATCAACCCTGCGACTAAAGTTGCTTTAGCCTTTGCTGTTTACTTGTATGCTTCCCTTGCTCTTGCTCCTGCCTTAAATGGTTCCTTTTACCTCATACCAAGCTGCGACAGATACATATAAACTGATTCATGGCTAATAAGAGCGTTGTTTTGTTAAAAAAGAATTGAGATATAATATAGATATATATAGAATGTGTTATAAACAAGTAAGCTTCGAACATGAGTGAAAAGAGACAATAATGCACACTGCGCTGGACATGAACGAACGAAAGCACATTCAAATATGGATTTTCTAATTTTTTAATTTGATATTAATTAAATAATTTTTTTTTAAAGAAATTATACAACAGAAATTTTTAATTCACCTGTTTCAAATTAACAAGTTTAATTCATCGAAGATCAGCAAAAACTTAAAAAGAATACAATATATTATAATATCCTAATATAAACAATGAAATATATTAGACTTATATTTATTCCTGATAAATTACAGAGTTTATGCTTTTACATCCTGTCTGAAATAAAATTATGCGAGTGCGGACTATGTTATTTCTTACTAGTAAATACTACTAAGATGCTTTTTATTGCGTTATTTCTTACTAGTAAACACTACTAAAATGCTTTTAAAAACAATAAAGTTATTGATCTGAAAGAAAAATAAGTTAAATAATCTTGTTTTTGAGTCAGCTTTCAGTGTAAATTATTTGACAAAGCATGAAAGTTCTTGATAAGTTAAATAATGTTGATTTGAGTGAGCTAATGCAAAATACCTGACATAAATCAGAAGACTGAACCTTTCAGAATACTTTCCAAAATCCTTGAAGATACTAGACGTTTCAGAATACTTTCCAAAGATGTCTGGTTGCTTTGCTGCTATTTTGTTCGACTTAATCAGAGTCTGATCGTCTTGCTGCTATCTTGTTTGGCTTAATCAGAGTCTTTGGCTTTACAAACCAGCGCAATGGCCCATAACCAGAGCAGATGTTTTTGGACTGTTCAGACTGGAAATAGTAGACGCTATAGATGGCGTCTCCTCAGAAATTTTTCATCCAGGAAATAAGGGATGCGGGCGCAAGATTAATGGAAAGGAGCAGAGGGAGGTCTTCCACAGAAAACATAGTGCTGTCAACTGTCAACTTTTGAATGTACGACACTTGTTTATATGCCATACACTTGTTTAAATGTAAACGAAACAGTGGCAGGCGTACATGCGAGTGGTGGTGTACATGCAGTGTGAACATAATAGGAATCGAAGTAATGTTAACATTAAAACCAGACCAAGTAATGTTAACATTAAAACCAGACCGGTGACGGTTAGCGAGCGAAAATGCACCGGGTAAATTGCTTTTAAGCTATGGTCGAGCCTCTTCCGCCTCGGGAAGAGGCCAAATAAGATGGCGAAGTTGAGGTCCGAATGAAACTTAGCATAGATCGGCAAAAACCCGCACAGAGCATTTCGAAACTTTAGCATAACAACGGAATAACACCTTCGAATTAATGCTATCTCCGTCCGGAACGATTACTATAGTCCCTGCCGGATGCCAGATGGCAGGGACTAATAATATTCCTATTTACAATGGGTTTTGGAGAAATTAGGAAATATTAATAAGAAAGGGTAAAAGGAATATTGGGAAAATACTGAATTGTTTTTAGATGAATAAGTGGAAAAAAACTTGTTAATCAAAAATGAAATTAAATTAAAAATGAAATTATCTTAATCAACTTTAAATTAAATAAATAACGTGAAATCTAAAAAAGATAACAAATAATATAAAGGTTTTATAATTTCGCGGTCCATGAAATCACAATCAAGTAAAATAAAGAGCAAGAGCAATAAGGAAAATGTTGTGAGATAGTTATGTAATCAATCCTATGAATCAACACATCTTGAATAAACCGGACTAACACGTCTTGAATAAACCGAACTAGCTCAAGATAGTATAATTGAAGCCAACATAATCTCATCGTTAAAAAGAATATTTATAGAAATAATAAGAAGTAACCAAGTTTTCTTCCAATAAATCACGATAAAATGAGATAAAATTACATTATATTATTAAAACACTTGTTATATGTACATACTAAATTGAGACTCTATATATTAAAATAAAAAATAAAAACAAATAAACAATATTGCTGCACCTAATTTTTAAAGAAACAAGAAAGTCAAATTTAATAACATGCCCAATGTCACTAAGAAAAAGTACTTGAACAAACTATATTGCTACACCTAATCTTCAGAGAATCAAGAAAATCAAATTTGATAACATGCCTAATGTCATTAAAGAGGTAAAATAGCACACCTCCCACTCATTAAGAGATAAGAAATCACACCCCAGGTAACCATCTCTTTTTTGAGCCCCAAAATTAAAACATGGTAAAATAATGGTAAGAAGGCACACCATCCTTTTTGGGTCGGCCTGCGAAAATTAACACAGTAAAGTAAATTTATATTTATATATATATATATATATATATATATATATATATATATATATATATATATATATATATATATATCCTAATTTATGGGAGACCAAGGATCAAACCTCATAGCTGCCACTATAACATGAGTATAACCAACCACCTGCAAGTCGGGTATACTAAGTTTTTATGATTTTAGCAAGAGCAGACTCATGGGAAAGGGGAATCCGCCCCTCTAGCTGCCACCACAGCAGGTCATTATACTCAATGAAATTTGAACTTCGGTCTGCAAAATATCAGTTTCATAGTAGTAAATAAGCAAAAAATTCCTCCAACATCTACCTTAAAAAGCGCCGAGATGGACAAATCTCGAAATGGAAGCGATACTCATAATACCAATTGTACAAGAGAAGCGTTTCACCGGGTTGCGAGGGAAATGTTTCAGCGGTTTATTTGTCATATAGAGAACAAGAAAAATAGAGGCATCGTATGGGAAATATCCAGAGCAACAAGTAGAACTGATGGCCTTTCACATGAAGAAGCGGCATCCTGTGAAAATAAGGGTGTTGTTTAGCAGCACAAGATCTCTAGCGTAACGTTTAGATGGATTGAAAGTCATAGCGGAGATGAGTGGGAATTAGAGAAGATTTGGGACAATGTGTGTGTACATCAATTAGATGACATTGGACAAAAAGCCAATTGTGAATGGCGTACAGTCAATGGCTGAGAACGCCGAAAGAATATTCCAAAAAATATCCATGCTGGAATGGCTGAGAACGCCAATATTGTTTTGCTGCGAACTATCTTTGATTGGTGTCGCCTCGACGGAAATGTGTGGAGCCAACAAATTGTATGGAGTGGCAATTTCGCAGATTGTCATCGGGTACTGCAACTCTTGGAAGACAATAGTAATGCCACTAATTCTATTCAATTGAGAGGTGAACGTTTTGATCTTCATCCCCATTTGCGAGAGCAATACATTGTTGTGCCAGGTATTGGTTCTTCCTCGACAGTTATGGTTACAGATGAACTCCTCGGCACAGATGATGGTGAAGGCGACAGCTTGTTGTGTGCCATTTGCCAGGAGACACTATCCATTGGAGAAGATAATGCAAAAAAATTGCCATGCAATCACCTTTTTCATTGGAACTGCATTTTAAAGTGGTTTTATCTTAAACATGAATGCCCCCTGTGCAGGAATAAATTTCAGCGGCATTGTAGCAGAGATTAAGTTCGTGTAAATATGGGTTCTGTAACAAAGGCGAATTCTTGTTAATGCGTTGATGCGAACTGGGACATTCGTAAAACCAATGATATCCACTGGTATTCTGATTTATACCATAAAAGTGAATGGTGGGTACCTAAATAAATTTTCCATCGAGTATACTCATATCAAAATCTTGGGGTTGTCTAATGATTATTATATTATTTTTTCTTGTTTTCGTAAAAATCTGTTTCTTTTTTATATAGTTGCTTAAATTACATATGTGGATTTGGCACCTTTGGGACCCTTACTGTCATGCCCCTACACCTGCGGTGATCTTCTAACCGCTTGTAGCGAGGTGCGGCACCACCGAACGCTTTCTTTTTAACAATACTAACGTTTATGGGCTACGCCTATTCCAACATAAACTTACTTAACTTGTGTTCTTATAACCGAATAAAATGTTATCCTTTATACTTCAACAAAGAACATTCTTATTCATTAACCATCAATAATAAACCGAGAACAATACAAGTATAAAGGGAGGGGCAACTCCCCGAACAGTCTGCCCAACAATAATATTATGTCAAGAATATCAGATTTTACAACAAGTGTGTCTTGGCTGAACCAAGTCTCACACTTAACCAATTTTTACAAAAGACAGGCCACCTGCCTTTTACAACATTTCATGCACCCTTGCATAAGAGGGAGTGCTCACCCGAGCCACTCAACCTCCCTACCAAATCCTGCATAAAACCGTGTACAAGAATCCACTCACAATGGCACTCTTTGCCAACCTTCACCCAAGATAAACTGCGCACTTCCTTCAAGCCTAATGCGCATGAGATATGCGCATTTACCTACCTAAGACTGCGCACTCCTTTACCCCTTTATGCGAAGGCTTGAGCGAATGTTCCTTGGTTCGAATGAGGAGCACCCTCCTCATATATATATGCTCATCATGCGTGCTCTCTTTTAAAGCCGACTACTAACTTATGTCATGAAGCGCTTTCATATAATATTATATTTTATTATCCATGGTTCTTTCATATGCCTTATTATCATGTCGGTCTTCATATTTTATTGTTTTATAATTCCATGCGTATATATATAACCTCCATATTATATATAATATGTGGGTCCACATAATACTTAGTCGTATTATGATTTTTTCATTATTGTCGCATTGTGTCGTTTATCGTCGCAACTAACTCGCAGAAACGTCGCACCGTTGTGTGCGCTCACCCGTCGTGCGCCCGTGCCTGCCCGTGTGCCCGTGCACGATCGCCCATCGTCGCCCTGCTGCACGAAGGCCTTACATTCTCCTCCACCTGAAATCGTTGTCGTCCTCGACAACATACCATCTCGGTAGTTCTCCACCAAGATCATCATCATTCAGGATGTTGACCTTTCTACACGAGGCAAACATCCTTGCAACATATGTAGAGACTCTTCTCCACTATGTCTCGGCCTAGTGTCCACTGCCACCAAGCTCACCATCCATAATCCATGCTCAGGTCCATGGAAACTCCATCCATCTCATCTGCAACATGTTGTCCATATCAAACCGACTCTTGATGTGCCCCATTCAGGTCCATGAAGCTCTCTCCATCATCTGCAATGTGCCACCCTCAAGTCTTCATTCAACTCTTGATGTGCCCCATTCAGGTCCATGAAGTCTTCTTCATCATCTGCAATGTGCCACCCTCAAGTCTCCAATCTTACCAACTCTTGATGTGCCCCATTCAGGTCCATGAAGCCCTCTTCATCATCTGCAATGTGCCATCCTCAAGTTTCCATGTCACACTAGCAAGTCCTCCTGCATAACATTCCTGCCCTAGCACCTTGTTAGGATGTCCCTTGACATCTCCACAAGTGCTTCCACACAATGTCCTTGCATAGGTCTCTACCATGTTCCATGTCTTCAAGTCTCCAAATTTCGGTTTAGTGAACTCGGTCACTCAACCAACTCATCATCGTATCATCATGTCATGAGTCCCTTCACCATAGCTCCTCCACCAAAGTGTCCACCAAGACTACCTCTTGGTCTCGGCCATGAGAAGTCCACCCAAAACATCACAAGTGTGTGCCCTCCAATCTGTCCATGAGTCATGCCGGGCACTTAGCCAAAGAGGCTAAAGCATGACCCAATCCTCCACAACGATCATCAAGTCCCACCCTTGTCAAGGGCCTTTGCACCTTCAACCATAAGGTCACAAGTAGCCCCAACAAGCCCTGCAATAGTTGACAATCCTTGCTTCTCCATACAAGGTTCCATCATAGTCACCCATGGTAAGATGTCCTCTTGCCTTTGCAAATTGACTTTGCCCTTTCCTGCACATAGTCCATCTCCCAAATGCCCAAATGAAACACAAGTATCATCACTTACTTCATCATCATGAGGTTCCTCCATGTGAGTGACCTCATCCATACATGTTGACAAACTGCACGATCCTGGTTCAACTTGATCAGCCTCAAGTTCATCCTTCATCGTAGTCATGCCTTCAACATCCTCGATCATCATGACTTCCTCTTCCTTGATGGCACAATCTGCAACTTCACCTTGTTCCATTGTCCAACCGGGTTGAAGAAGTTCTTTCTCAGCTTCCTTCTTCAAGGCCATGAGATGTCCCAATTCCTTCTTTCTTATCTTGAGCCTCTCGAATTCAGCTTCAATCAACTCTACTTCCTTTGCAAGTCGAAGAGCTTTCTCCATATCGGAAACTCCTTCCTTAATCAAGGTACGGAGAGTATTCTTTGTTTCAAACATCCTTTTGCCACATTCTTCAAATTCTTGTGTTATCCTTCCTGACTCTTCAAGTAGACTTCTTCCGAATTCTTTCAAGGATGTATAACCCAATCTCTGCAAGATAGACATCTTCATCTGTCACCAGCTCCAACCGAGCTCTGATACCAACTGTCACACCCCTACACCTGCGGTGATCTTCCAACCGCTTGTAGCGAGGTGCGGCACCACCGAACGCTTTCTTTTTAACAATACTAACGTTTATGGGCTACACCTATTCCAACATAAACTTACTTAACTTGTGTTCTTATAACCGAATAAAATGTTATCCTTTATACTTCAACAAAGAACATTCTTATTCATTAACCATCAATAATAAACCGAGAACAATACAAGTATAAAGGGAGGGGCAACTCCCCGAACAGTCTGCCCAACAATAATATTATGTCAAGAATATCAGATTTTACAACAAGTGTGTCTTGGCTGAACCAAGTCTCACACTTAACCAATTTTTACAAAAGATAGGCCACCTGCCTTTTACAACATTTCATGCACCCTTGCATAAGAGGGAGTGCTCACCCGAGCCACTCAACCTCCCTACCAAATCCTGCATAAAACCGTGTACAAGAATCCACTCACAATGGCACTCTTTGCCAACCTTCACCCAAGATAAACTGCGCACTTCCTTCAAGCCTAATGCGCATGAGATATGTGCATTTACCTCCCTAAGACTGCGCACTCCTTTACCCCTTTATGCGAAGGCTTTAGCGAATGTTCCTTGGCTCGAATGAGGAGCACCCTCCTCATATATATATGCTCATCATGCGTGCTCTCTTTTAAAGCCGACTACTAACTTATGTCATGAAGCCCTTTCATATAATATTATATTTTATTATCCATGGTTCTTCATATGCCTTATTATCATGTCGGTCTTCATATTTTATTGTTTTATAATTCCATGCGTATATATATAACCTCCATATTATATATAATATGAGCGTCCACATAATACTTAGTCGTATTATGATTTTTTCATTATTGTCGCATTGTGTCGTTTATCGTCGCAACTAACTTGCAGAAACGCCGCACCGTTGTGTGCGCTCACCCGCCGTGCGCCCGTGCCCGCCCATGTGCCCGTGCACGATCGCCCACCGTCGCCCTGCTGCACGAAGGCCTTACACTTACTGACTCTTTAGTATTAGTATTAGAATATATAGATTTAACATTTTTAATAATATAGGAATTTAATGTTTTTTATAATTTTTTGGAACATTTTAATTGTGGAGATTTTAGAACTTAAAGTTGTGATTTTAATAAATTCATTTTAGGTAAATTAAACTAAAAAAATATCTGAAAAAAATTTAAAAATTTAGATTGAGTGAATTTCTGCACAAATATAGCAAGTTCTATAGCTTGCGCACATACCTGGGATTTAAAAATAAAATAAAAATTCCCTCATCAAGTCTAGGAATTTTGATTTTTCTTGTTGAATTAAACTTGTTTTTACCTTCATTGAATCTCTATGAGTCTGGTTGAGTGTTGTGAAAGAGTTTGCTTGGAATTTTCTTATTTTCACAAATTAGGGTAAAAGCTTCATTCGGTGTGTGGTCGATCTATAAAAATAAAGATCAATTGGTCTTGCTTTGTTGTCTTCTTATTTTTCTTCTTTGAACATATCAGATCTTGTGTTTATTTTTTCTCTTTTGTGTAAGATTCTTTCGTGATTGAAAAATAATGATTGACATGAATGAGTATTGTTTATGAAAAGTTCTTATGCTAGTGTTGAAATGAAAATTCATTTTTCTTCCAGTGTTGAAGTGTTTTTGAACTATACTCTTGGCTACATTGAATTCATAGCATTTAATAGGAAAAGTTCATTTTATTGTTGATTAGTTTCTTCATACATTTTGGAAATTTTTTGAGTGATTGTATGTCAAAAAGGAATTTTCTTGACTTTTTGAGTTATTGGGCAAAGTGAAATTTTAAAATTTAATTTAAGTATTTGGGTAATTCAAAATTGAAGATCTACATTTAGGAAAAGGGATGTAGTGGGAATTTAAGAGCTTTTGCATTTCTGTTGAAAAATTGAAAAAATCTCTCCTTACTTCAGTTAGAAATTCATTGAAAAGAAAAAATTACATTTCATATTCGATTTCATTAAATATTTTGCGTCAAGTCATAATACCATCAGTTTCACATCCATTACTTTTGAGTAAATAACAACTCTTAAAATCAACACTAATAAAATCAATCTAGAATTTTTTTATTATTTTAGGGCTCTTTTCCACCTACATTAGATGAGGTTGTAGGGCTTTGGAATAGGGAAGTGAGTTAACTTTCCAAAGTTGCAAACAAACATTAGCATCTTGCGATAAGGAGAAAATTCATTTACTATGATTTGGATTTCCTGGAGCTGACCTTACAAACGAGTTAAGCACGAGATCATATCAAACCCAGTGGAGAGTTCGACCGCACTTCATTGGTTATGGTAGAGTCATTTACACGTATTAAAAATTATGTCAAAGGGTAGTTGAGAGTCACTTGGAAGTAAACCTCAGATTAACCATTTTGAGGAAATTTCAAGGGGATTAAGCTTTTTTACTCTTCCTTTGCGTGTCCCCCCAAGTTAAATTATTTTACGTGGTAACCTTAACATAATCGTAGGGTGACGACAGAGATGAACTGTTTATTTAACTTGGAAGAAACATTGGCTAGACTGACTTGGAACTTTCTTGATGGTATTCTTCATTCAACATGGCATAAATGAAGCTTACTTGCACCAAGTCGTGTACATTAAGCAGGTTGTTAAGATAATTGGTTCCACTTTCTCTATCTTTAACCACTTTTCACTTTGATCTCTGTGACATTGGGTTTCATCACCAACTAGTGATTTCGCTATGAAAATCTTGTTTGCATGGTTTGGATCCTTAGATTTACTAGCACTTGTTATTTTCTTATTTTACTTTTTAGTGACCTTGGTTTTAATTGTGAATGCTACTTACTTTCTTGATTAAATTTCATTGTGGCTGATTCACCAAGGCATTCACATAGAATGTAGGGTTTACCCCCTGAATTTACACCTAGTGAATTGGAAAATATTAAAACTGAAAGGTCAAAATCAACAGAATCTAGAACCTCAGAACAAATCGAAATATCTATAGTTTTAGAATATGAGACAGTAGAAACTAAAGTGAATCCAACGCAAAAAGTAGAATCAAGCTTAGTTCATTATGGCTTAGAAGTTACTGAAGTTTTTCAAAGTGAATCTAATACTGGTGAAGTTTTAGACACAAAACTAACCAAACTGGAAGTAGAAGAACCTGAGTTTGATATTTATCAACCTGAATCACCTTTGGCTATTATAGCTCCTACCCCTACTCCACCTTCACCTCGAAGGAAGCTTATAATTACGACTGGATTACCTCCTAATTTAATTAGCATTGAAGGTATTACTAGGAACGAGGAGGAAGAATCACCTCATACTCTAGTTACCACTGGTGAACCTTTTGATCCAAGAGTTTTTCCAAGAGTTCCTTTTGATCCTTTCTGACCCGATCCTTGGTATTCTACCCCTTTGAACTTTTTAGGTCCTAGTTTTCCACCTCATCGTATTGCTTTTTATTCACCAAGATGAACCATGTCACAAATTCGTCCTTGGAGACAACCTACTGATTCATCTATGTTCACCATATCTCCAGAGTCAGTATTGTATGGTCATCCTTCCCGTCCTCGTGGATACTAGTCACTTACTAGGACATTTTTAGGACCTACCTCTTCTCCTTAACCTTCTACTTGGTCATCTGTTTTATCTACATTTATTGTTTAGAGAATGACATCCATGCTTGAAGCACCTTTGGCATTAGAAAAATATGTTCACATGGTATCTAGTAACTTAGGTAATCCTCAAGTAACCCCAGCTAGTGTTTATTACCTGCCTAGGGGGAAACCACCTTATCCTCCACCTGGAGGACAACCTGTTGTCAGATCCTATCCTATGGTTCGAGGAAAACCTTTTACTAGAACTTATGGTCAGATACCCCAGCTCAGCCCAGGTCAACCTGTTGTGCCTCAACCTTTGATTGGTACTCCTTACCCTGGGATGAATACTATTTTGAACCATGCTTTTCCTCAAAAACCTGTTTTAGTTGCTCCATAAGTGCCAGTTTATCAACCTGTTCAGCCTACTAGAAAATTTATTCCTGAAATACCTATTCCAAGTATTGTTGTACCTATCCAGTAGCCTGCTAAGGGAATTATGCAAACACCTATCCAACAACTTGTCCAAGGAATTATGAAAACAATTGTTCGACAACCAACTCAACAACCTGTTTAGAAACAAATTCAACAACTTGCTCAGAGTGGACCTCAAACCCCTATTCAGAGACATGTTCAGCAAGTAGTTTTGTGTTCACCTCCAAAACCTATCCTTGGAGTATCGCAAACAATTGTTTGAGTTACACCCTGAAAGACCTGTTCCACAAAGTACACAAGCCATTCCTCAGGATTCTAATTATCAAATAGGTCCTATCATTGAGTATACAACATAGATTCCTATCAGAAAACCTGGTATGGAAACAATGCAAACACCTTTTCAAGGCCAAGCTTTTCAAAGCCCACCTCTTCAAGGTCAAGCATTTTAGGTTCCACATTTTCAAGTTCAGGTTATTCAATGTCCACCTTTCGAAGGCCAAGCATTCAAAAGACAACCTTTTCAGGGTAAATTTATCCAAAGTCAACCTGTTGAAAGTCAATTTGTTTAAGGTAAACCATTACAAGTTCAACCTCTATAGGGTCAATATTATCTGGGTAAAATGGGCCAAATTGAACCTTTCCAGAGTCAACCATACCATGTTCATACTTATGAAGTTCCTTTTTAACTGCAACTTGGTATGATTCACCCTGGTTACTCTAGAGGAATGCAAATTCCAACTGCACAAGCTATTACAGGATATCCTGGGTACACTCCTCCAAGAGTTGGACTTAATTCTTAAGGTTATCAAACTCTACAACAAGGCCCCAACCAATTTTTACTATTCATTGTAACCCTACATTTACCATATTTAAGTTGGCTAACAAGTGCTCCTATTTATTATTATCCTTTTTGGTCAATGATTCATACCAAGTTACCGAGTGATATACCAAATTTTGAAGGAAAATCAGGAGAGGACCCATCAAGTCACATGCTGACATATCATCTTTGGTGTGCATCGAATTCACTAATCAATGATTCTATCATACATCACATTTCAAAAAAATTTAACCAGTTCGACAGCCAAGTGGTACATTGAGTTACCTTGCACTTCTTTCCATAATTTCAACTCTCTAGAAACATTGTTTTTGACACACTTCCAGCTACTGATTCTATATGAAACTAGTATTGAATTGTTCACATGAATGGAGATGTCTTTTTCCATTAGTCAAAGATTTTATTCCAAATCAGATTTTAGCTGAATGGTTTACAAAATCATTTCTTCCCGATATTACCAATGATGTTGCTAAGGGAGGTGTTATGACAGAAGAGCATGTAATTGCTAGTGCCCAGTATTTAGACTTAGTCAATACCCAATATGGCACCTTGTACAAGAAAATACCGAATGTACGTTTATTTCTTCCCAATATTACCAAGGATGTTGCTAAGGAAGGTGTTATGACAGAAGAGCATGTAATTGCTACTGCCCAGTATTTAGACTTAGTCAATACCCAATATGGCACCTTGTACAAGAAAATATTGAATATACGTTGCCCAAAAATTTTAAATGATAATACAAATTCATCTCTAATAGGATCTAACGTTGTTGATGATGTAATAGGTTTTGTTAGCCAAAATTCAAAGGCTAAAAAGAAAAATTCTAAAATCACTCAGACTTTGGCTATAAAATATGTGCCCACTAAAACCCTTTCTCGAGACACTATTTCCAAAATTAGTGTTGTATAATCATCTATTGAAAAAAGACAACCATCCAGTGGTAAAAATAAGGGGAAAGATAAAACAAAACAAAAATGTTTCTCAGAAAGAAAAACCCACTAAAAATGAACCTACTCACAAGAAAAGGAAACCTCATTATCCTTGCCTTATATGTAATGAAGATCATTATACGAAGGAATGCCCGCATTGGGCAGAGGTTACTAAATTCATAAAAGGTTCTCCAACTCCTATTGTTTTAAAGGATCCCTTTCCTTCTCAAGAAAGAAAAATGGTTTCACATAACCCATCTTCTTCTTCCACATCGGATGATATCATGATGATGTCTTTGCAACAAGTTATGGTAGAAACAAGATACAAATATTATAGATCTAAGGGTCTTGTTATCAATGGGAATGAGTCTAGTCCATCTAGTCAACCCTCTAGTTCAATCCCTCCTCCTCATTCTTAACCATTATAGATTGAGAAACCGAACCCTAACATGATGATTTGAATGCCTCCCAAAGGTGTTCTTCAAAACCAATCTTTTAATTCACATGTTAGAGCTGCTCAGAACTATAACATTGTTCAATACCCGACTATGTCTCCTTCGGCAAAGTCAGCTTTTAAAGTGCTACAAACATGTCCAACACAAAGAAATTTATTATTCTCAACTATTATATAAATTGATCCTTAGGATTCAAATCTTATTCTCTTTGATCTTTAAAGTCATATACCTAAACTCTTACATCAACTGGAAATCCAAATTCAAGTTTTTGTCAAAACCAAACAAATGTTTCGCACAATTATTGAAGAAGGAGCTTCTACGTGCATCGTGTCTATTGCCTATTGGGAAGCTTTCGGTTCTCCAACTACCAATCAGGCACCTACCACTCTTAAAGCCTTAGGTGGAAGAGGTTTTCATCCTGATGGAATTATAAATGATCTACCCATAGAGTTAGAAGGTAAGATGGTTGCATCTGAAGCTGAAGTTGTTGATGCCAAACTCAATTACAACCTCTTTCTTTGTCGAGGTTGGACATATGCTATGACTGTAGTGGCCTCATCACTTTTTTGCATGATAAATTTTCCCCATCAAGGAAGAATAGTAAAAGTAGACTACTTGTCTTACTACACTTTCGACCATAACTCCACCAGTAGCGTACCTTTCATCAAAGAAACAATTACTCCTTATGAGGATATTGGTGTTGGTTTGCTTAAGGATTCATCACTGATGGAAGTTTTTCACTCCTTCCACTGAAATTTCCTTTTAATTTTTCCCAGGTTAACATGATCACATCAACCACTATGGAATATTATGATCTGTGAATAGTGCCTTTAGAATTTGAATTGACCTCGTATGGAAATGAGATGCCTTTGAGCCCACTTGAATTGGCTTACCAGGCAGTTCAATCACTTTCCGATCAACCATATTCTGAAATTGATCGAGTTAATGCGATCAATAATGATTATTCTAGATTACCTTGGTTGGAACCAATTTCACTTCTTGATCCTTTCGGCCATACAACCAAACCTTGATGTTAATAAGATCTCCTTGAGTCAATTTCCAAGTCCAAGATAAAGCTCTCCAAGGACTCCTTCTCCAAGCAAAATGAGTAGCATGTAGGCACAATCCCAGCATAAGGGTTCAAATATCCAAAGACCAACCATTTGGGAATGGGAGAGGATGAATATATAGGTAGGGAAAGAGATTTAGGATCTCTACAAAGATAGGAGAAGGCCCTCATCCCAAGGAGGTAGATCATAGCGATTAGACCAAAAGGCCAAGTAGAGATAACTTGACCTCATCCACGCCAAACAATGTCTAGCTCGTAGTTATCGAAGCCTATAGATCATGGAGCTTCCTGTCCTGTTTGGGAAAATTTCCTTTTAAGGATCATCACTGGCATCCAAGACAAAAGCACGATGGCATTGTTGGGCTAGTATAGTGAAACTAGTGACCATTGCAGTTTTCAGTCTGAGGGGGGTGATCATGCCAAAATTATGGATTTAGAGCCATTTCCTTCTGGGGAAGCTTAAGGCATTTTTCCGTCATTGTTTTAGGGAGGATATCGGCTCCATATCTCGATGAGTACACTTCATTGTTGAGTTCTGATATATTCTTTCCATGACTAGCCCTCATGCAGGGCGTTTCCGCGTGGTCACAAGAGAGGTGGATACCCCCCTGTTAGGGGGTACGAAAGGGGGCAGTAGCCCCCTTACACGGGGTCGAGGGCAGCACCACGGGAAATTTATTTTGGACCCTATATTGGGTGGGTAGACCTACCTATCGTTTTGTGCATGGATTTTGCACATGGATTTGGAAACGTTGGGTTTTGGTCCATGGTATCTTTCAAATTCGGTCAAGGGAACTTCGATTGTGTTCTAATACAGGATTAATGGATTGAATTTTAAGGATGCTTCAGTAGGTATATACATGTATTTTAACATAGAAAGGAACATAATGAAAAATCAATCTATTAGTCCTGGTTTTCAGATCCAATGGAAAATATCTATGTATATTTTTTTTTATGTGTTATGCTCTCAGCATTGTGTATTTTCTGTTTTTAGAATTCGTGTGCAGGTAATTTTTGTACGGGGTTAAAACCCGCATTTAGTGTCAGAGTGGTTTTGGCTTCAAGGGGACACCTTTTCTGGTAAATGGTTTTTCTCGGGCCTGTCGTAGACCCTGTTCAGTGGGAGATCTATGGGATCAATTCTTGTGGTGAAAGAAGATTGTGAGCAGTAGCGAGATAGAGATTGACAAACTTAATGGTCAGAGTTTTGATTTGTGGAAACTCAATATGGAGGATCTACTGGTGGGTAAATATCAATTGATCATGGTAGATCCAGGTACTTAACCAATGACAGTGTTAGATGAAGAATGGAAGAAGTTGGATCAGAAGGCGAAAAGCACAATACGAATGTGTGTCTTAGATTTAATATTTCTGAATGTATCAGGGGAAGCTACAAAGAAGGCTTTGTGGGACAAGTTAGGGACTTTGTACCAATCTAAGTCTCTGGTGAACAAACTGTTCGTGGAGAAAAATATATTTAACCCAAGGATGAAAGATGGAGACTCGATGACAGAGCATCTGAATGCATTTAATATTGTGGTAAGCCAATTATTATCTGTTGATATTAAAATTTTAGATCAAGATAAGTGCATCAGTTTTTTGTGTTATCTACCACATTCGTGGAATATTCTGGTTGTTGCAATAGGTATCAATGCAACTTCCTTGCAGTTTGATGACATAGTCTCATCCTTGCTAATGGAGGAGATGAGATAAAGAAATATGGAGAGACAGAATGGTGATTCCTTGTCTATACGAGGATGGTCCCAGAACAAAAACAAAAATAAGTCCTCGAGTGGGAGATATAAATCTAGAGGGAGATCTAAATCTCTAGGAAAGCTAAGGTTTGCTGGAAATGCAGAAAGGAAGGGCACTACAAAAGGCACTGTAAATCTAAATCTCCTGAGAAGGTAAAGGGATCTGATGATGCTCCTTCTACAGAGGTGAAAACCACCTCATATGAAGGTGGGGATGTGTACTTGGCTTCTTCTTCAAGTACACATGTAGATCATGAGGCATGGTTGATTGACTTAGGTGCATCCTTTCACTTCACTCCCCATAGAGAGTGGTTCTGCAAGTATGAGAAATATGATGGTGGTGATGTCTTCTTGCGGGATGAAAGGAAGGCTAGAATCATTGGTCGTGAAAACATCAAGCTGAAGTTGCAAGGTGGAAGTATTAGAACACTTCCAGATGTTCTGCATATTCCTGCATTAGCTAGAAATCTGATTTCTGTAAGCAAGATGGATGATGCAGGTGTAAAAACAATGTTCGAGAAAGATACTTGTAAGATGGTTCGGGAAGCACTGTTATTGATGCGGGGAGTTCGGATTGGAAATATGTACAAGCTGCAAAGTGGAACTGTTATTGATGGGTGAAATAGTTTTGTGGCTCCAGAAAGTGGAGTAGAAAATCTAGTGGTCTCTGGAAAAAATACCATGCTATGGCATCAAAGGCTTGGACATATTGGAGAGAAGGGCTTTCGAATACTTCATGGTAAAGGTATGGTAGAATTTATGTCTAATAGCTCTCTAGATTTTGATTTCTGTGAGTATTTTGTATATGGAAAGCAAAATCAGGTGAGTTTCCCCTATGGTGGTAAGAGGGAGAAACAAATATTAGAGCTTCTGCAGAGTGATCTGTTTGGACCTGTGTCGGTTCCATCACTTGGTAAGTTTGTGTACTATGTATCATTTATAGATGAATTCTCAAGGAATACATGGATATATTTCCTCAAGAAGAAACCTAAAGTCTTTGACAGTTTTAAAGAATTTAAGGCTTTGGTGGAAAACCAAGCATAAAAGAAGATAAAGGTGCCGAGGACAGATAATGATGGAGAGTTTTGCAACAAGGAATTTGAAGAGTTCTGTAAGAAGTGTGCTATAGCATAACATAAGACTAATCCATACACACCTAAGAAAAATGGAGTTGTAGAAAGAATGAAAAATACATGGATGGAAAGGGAAAGAAGCGTGCTCAGTGGTGCTGGGTTAGGATAGGAATTCTGGGGAGAGGCAGTGGAGACTGCATGTTAACTGGTCAACATATCACCTTCATCAGCATTGGAGGATAAGACTCCATAAGAGGTATGGACTCGTAAGAAATCCTGTCTTTCACATTTTAGGGTATTTGGATGTGATACAAAGTTGGATAGTAAATCTGAAAAGTGGATCTTTATTGGGTATAAGGATGTTTTAAAAGGTTATAAGCTTTGGAACCCAGTAACAAGGAAGGTTGTGTACAGCCGAGATGTGGTGTTTAGAGAGGTGAAAGATGTCATTACACATGAATTCCTACCAAAGCAACCTGAGAAGATAGAGTTTGAGCTAAAGAAGGAAGAATCAGGCTCTACAATAGAAGAGGAATCAGAAGATGGAGGGCCACAAACTTCGGTTGTGAGAAGATCAGTTCAAGAAAGAAGGTAGCCAGAAAGGTATAGTCCATCTGCTTTCCTTTTAATTTTTTCTTTATCTGTTACTAATGATGATCCCAAAACTATGAAGGAAGAAGTAGATTTAGAGGATGGAAAACTCTGGAAAGAGGCCATGGTTGATGAAATGACATCTTTGCACAAAAATGAGGCTTGGGATCTGGTGGAGTTGTCAGCTGGAAAGAAACCCATTGGCAGCAAATGGGTGTTCAAGAAGAAGATGAATGAAGAAGGAAAGGTGGAGAAATACAAAGCTTAGTTGCTTCTGCTTTTGATTTTGAGGTAGAATAGATGGATGTGAAGATAACATTTCTTCACGGGGAGCTAGAAGAAGAGATTTGCATTAAGCATCCTGAAGGGTTTGCGGTGAAGGGTAAGAAATAACTAGTATGCAAGTTAAAAAAGTTTCTGTATGGGTTAAAACATTCACCAAGGATGTGGTATCATAAATTTGATACATTTATACTCGGACTTAGCTTCACTAGAAGAAAAGAATAACACCAGGTGTATTTTAAATTAATAGGTGACCATGTTATTTATCTGGTTGAGACAATACTGCAGAGGTTTAATATGTAGGATAATAAACTGGTGAAGGTTCCTATTCCTATAGGTGTAAAGTTATCTACTAACCAGTGTCCCAAGACACTAGAAGAGGAAGAGGACATGTCCCGTGTTCCATATGCAAGTGCAGTCAGTAGCATGATGTATGCAATGGTTTGTACTAGACTAGACATTGTAAATGCAATGGAAGTATTGAGTAGGTTTATGTCAAAACCAGGGAAGGATAATTGGAAAACAATGAAGTGGGTTTTCAGGAATTTCCATGGCACTAATAATTATTGTTTGTGCTACCAAGGAAGACTAGGATTGGACAATGTTTTGTATGTCTGTGGCTTTGTTGATGTAGTCTGTGCTAGAGATCTGGAAGAGAGAAGATATACAAGTGGATATGCATTTAACCTATTTGGAGGTGCAATCAGTTGGATGAGTAAAAGACAATCTGTAGTGGAACTTTCAACTATAGAGGCAAAATATGTGGCAGCCACTCATGGAAGCAAGGACAAAAATGTGTTGTTGGTAAGGTTGGACACTTTGAAGAATACTACAGATGTAGTGACAAATTTTGTTAAAATTGAGAAGTTCTCTTGGTGTAGAGAAGCAATGGGCAATGTAGGGTTGTATCAATGACTAAGCTCTCCTATGGTCACATGTGGAAAGAAAACAACAAGTAGGAGAATGTTGGGTTGTGTTATACACTTTCCATGACTAGCCCTCCCATGAGGGCTTATAGGGGGAGTGGTATACCCCCTTGTGCATTGCATCAGACGCTATTGGGGGGTCATAGGGGTGGTGGCTACCCCCTATCAGGGGGTATGCAGGGGGGCAGCTTCCCCCTTGCACAAAGTCAGGGGCAGTACCCCGAGAATTTTCTTTTGGACACTATATTAGGTGGGCAGACCTACCTATGGTTTTGTGCATGGATTTCGCACATGGATTTGGGTGCGATGGTTTTGGTCCACGGTATTTTGTAGATCCAGTCAAGGGAACTACGGTTATGTTCTAATCCAAGGTTAATGGATTGGGGTTTATGGATGCTTCGGCATATATATATATATATATATATATATATATATATATATATAGATATATATATATATATATAGATCTGGTAGTCCCGATTTTGGGATCCAGGGGAAAATCTCTGTGTATATTTGTTTTGTGTGTTATGCTCTTGCCATTTTTTATTTTCAGTTTTACAATTCATATGCATGTAATTCTTGTATAGGGTTAAAACCTACATGCATGATGGTCATGTTTCAGGAACTTTGGGTTATGTCACGAGGAAGTGCAGGAGGTGTGAAAAAATATTATGTAATAGATGCCCCGTAAAACATGAAGTTAGAACATGACTGATGGTTGAGATGCTTTACGAGATCTTGCAAGGACGAGAACAAACACTATCAGGAGACCTGCAAATCAAGGAAACATATATATATATATATCTGATATCAAAGCATGAATCCATCCAACCATCCAGATAATAAGGACTATGTGAAAGGATCCATGGTATGGGTGCAACCATACAAACGATCATCTATAAATCTAAGATCCAAGGTATGGACGTAGCCATCCAAGATAGAAGGATCACCATAATTGTAAAGTCCTACGGTGTGGTCACAACCATCCCTATAGCAGAAACATGTGTACAATCATGAATAATACATAACTCCACGTAGCCTGACTCATATTAGTCAAGACTCAGGGTCTTGTGCTCCATCCCAACACGATCATAGTACAATTTTTAACATACGAATGAATATGTCGAAGTCGAACATGCTAGAAAGCCACTGGATTACCAGCCAATGTTGCGGACCGTAAACAGGCACTGGAGAAAGAACCAGTAATGACAATGGTTCTCAAGGTACGGAACTACAATTCGTGAATTTGAAAGTGAAGCTAAATTCAAACACTAGTGGAATCATCCGATTGGAGGCCAATGAGGAAAACCTATCGTCGAATGCGAAGAACTTGCCATTAAGGCATTCAAGCTCTAAGGTACTGAAAGGGAGTCTCTAAGCCATCTTCTTGGATAATTAACTGAAGTCGATAGGGAGTGACTCGTCAAAGGAGGGCCATGATGTGTCCCCCATCATCGGCACGAAACGAGGAATAAAGTGGAGTAAAATGAATAGGATCTAAGATTGTAGCACAGGGTCAGATAATGTATAGGTAATAGACTGCAGATAGGACTTCTCTTGAACATTAGATACATGACCTCGAAGTGTGGTAGCATTTGAGTCAACATATAACCAAGGATCATAATGGAATGGAATAGTCATATCAGAGGAAAAATGGATCACCCAAACCCAGGAGGACAAGTGATTGAGTGAGGATATCCCAAACCCAACACGAGAAGCAGAAGAGTGTCATGTTCAAGAGTGAGATGCTACCTATACAAAGGATGTTTCACTTTCATTTTTCCCCACTATTTCTAGCGAGTACCCCAATTATATTTTATCACCATCTTGAAGGGGATAGCATATGCTTGTCATATAAGTTCACTGTTCGAATGACTCCATCCTAGTAAGTTTTACGAGTCCTATGAAGGAGAAACTTGGTCTCATCATGGTGACAAGTCTTTCGTCGTAGAAAATTTTAATGAGTCCGATGGAAGAATAATGCGGTATCTTTTTCATTTTTAGAGAGTTTGAAAAAGAGATGAAAAGGAAAACTCCATCATGCCCTTTTTCGTAATTTGTCCCTCGAACTCGAAAAGGTAGAAAACAATATTCGAGAGAATCTCTTGACCATGTTAACCAAGGTATAATTTTTTCATAAATATTCAATCTCAGCTTGAAAAGGTGGTAAACTTATACTGAGATGACATCAATTCATTTAATTTAGAGAGTTTGAAAAGACAAGTACCATGCGATATTTTCATATTTCGAGAGTCAAAAAAGATATTAAATATGACTCCATGGGGTTCCTTTTTCGTTTATTTTTTAATGAGTTCGAAAAAGAGATAAAATAAAACTCATTGAAGATTTATTCAGGTTTCAAAGAACTAAAGGAGTTAAGAAGGTCGTGATCTACTTCCACTAAGAGACTTGGCTATTGTGAGTAGCCCACAAATCAAAGTTTGTATCCATTGGTCCATAAGTATAAATTAGAGATCGTTGAGAGTTTGTAAACCTAACTGCTAAAATATTAAGGTGAATAGCCTATAGAGACACCATCATATAAGGAGGAAAGAGCCACTGCAACTGACCAAAGAAGGAGTCTCCACCATAACTTGTAGCCTTCAGCCTCCATAAGAATCTGTGTAGAAGAGCTCAATAAAGTTGCTAGTATGTTTTGGGAGCCACCATTAAAGTGAAGGGTAAAATTTTAGTTTTAAATATAATCAAGTGTATGCGACACTCATTTCTAGAAGGCTGACACAATAAGGAAAGAAGACAAAAGAAAGACAACAATCATAGCTCACAAAGCAAGACTGAAGCAAAGCGAGAAAAGAAATTGAAAGGAAGAGCCAAAGTATTTGTAAGGGATCATAGAGGTTCTCGAAATAGTTGGGGAATCTAAAATAAAAGTGTATGAAGTAGGAAAATTTGAGGATGCATGGATCAGGATAGATCTGGTAACAGTTCTAAAATTTACTAGTAAAAATTTTAATTTTTTGGAACTGTCCAAATGAAAACTTTTCTTCGATATAATGAGTTGATTGAGTATCATTATAATAACTTGAAGTATGTGATGCCTTAGTATTGGATTTATAAAACATTCTTTGGATGATAAGTCCTTATGGAGGGTAGCGAAAGCTACATCTTCCTAGGAATCATGGAATACACTAGAAGTAGAATTTTGTATAAAGGAATGTGACATAAAACAAAAAATTATGTTACAGTTTGTTGAAGAACTAATAGAAAGTCCACTGCAGGTCTGAGTGGAAATGAGCAAGACTCTAGGAGGAAAACATATCTTGGATAATTCCACTTAAATGTGGATGATGTTCATAAAGACTATACAAGTAAAACTCGTCATGCAGACATGCATATAGATGAAGAAGACACAAAAAGGATTGCATCGTGAGAAGTTGAAGGCTCTCCATGTGAAGTAGATAAAGCGCATATAGATGCCCGAGAACCCCACTATAACATGGAACCCATATTGTTCCATTCATTATTCATTAAATTAATCATGATATAGTTAATTATCATAAGTTTTCAAACATTATTTCTCCATTCATTCTTCCTTACTCTAAATTATAGAGTTTCAATAAAATCAATGGGAAAATATATGATTTTGATTTTACATGTACCAAAAATTATCAAATTTATTATTTTTCTTTCTTTCCCCCTTTTTGGAATAATGTTACTCTTTTAAGTAATAGGAAATATTGTACATGTTTTTCAGTTACTATTTAAAATCAAAATAAATAATTAAGGAAGCCAACTATGCAACCTTATATTTCTTTTATAGTTTTTGTTTATAGTTATAGAAATTATTTATAGAGAAACTCATGTTTAATGCTTTAAGCTCTATTATTTCTATTAAAAAAGGAAGTCACTTATTTTGTTACCATTTCATTAAAAAAAAATATGTTTTTGTTTATAAAAATTTAGTTTTCAAAATAACAAATTTGTTTCATCCTTGTGTAAGTTTAACAAATACCTTTATTTCTAATGTGTAAAAATACCTAAAATATATTTCAAAACTAACAAAACTGGTTATAATGTTACACTTTGCTAGAAAAACTGAGGGCTAATAAAGAGGATTGAGATAACAAAATTAGGACATTGAAGTGAAGTACCACTATAACAACAATTGAGAAGATTTGCTGAGGTTACTCAAATAGTCCCATATGGTGACATAAATGTATTAGGAACTAGAGACACTTATAAGATCGACCAATATCCAAAATATAGTATCGTGCAAATAGAACCAAAGACATGAATGTGGGGCATTTATTAGTTTCAAATACGTCATAAGACTCAACCAGACATACACTTATGGATGATAAGGGTTGATTTTGGGTTTTCCATTGTTATGGTAATGTCTTCTCCATGTAAACATGTGGTGGTTCTATATATGAGTCTGTATTATATCAATCTCCCATGTCTCAAAATCTTAGGAAGCAATAGCATGCTCTATTGGATATTGTTCAAGATATTAATGCCACTTGCAAAATATAGAAATGCGTGAACTTGAGATTGAATTTTGGAATATGTTGATTTACCTTCTACATGTGAACAAGTCTAATAGTCCATAGGTAGGGTTGGACCCATAACTAAGGACTACCTATGCTATCTTGCATCTCAATGAAAGCTTGAAATTTAATGTGATTCTATTGGTTCTTTAATTATAACTCATAGCTTATAATGTACTATCTCGTAAATTGAATACACTACCTTTTATCCTTTTAAATTCACTCTAGATCCTATTTCAAATGCTCTTATTTTCTCTCGATCCACTACAATTGGAATATTGATATGTTTTCTTCATGTAATTGTAATATCAATCCTACATACAATTATTGTGAAACTTTTTATATGTATCTAAGGTGCTGGCATATTTGCAATAGAAGTGGAAGATTAACTTGAATTTAGATGTATAGAGATTTGAGAAAGTTACTAATAGTTTCCAAACATTGATAACCTATTTAGTTTCTTTTAGTTTTTAGAGTATTTATTTATATATAAGTTGAGTACTTATTATTTTTGAAAATACAAGTTTTATTGGAGGGATTGTTGACCCGAAGGAGGAACACCTCCAAACAACTCCACCTAGGTCTTCTCCACCTCTTTTTAAAGCATACCAACCCGTATTCTGAACCTCTATTTTCCAGCCATCATGAGTAAGTTATCTTGGGCAGATTTGGTCATCTTGAAATGTTAGTCTTGGCCTTGGGTGATGTTCACCTTCCCTCCACCTTTCGCATTATTCATGCACCCTTCCAACACTTCATCTCACCATTATTTTCCTCCAAAACCTCTCATCCAACTTCCTGTAGTAGTACAGGACATCCTGTAGTAGATCAAGACATCCTGTAGAAAACCTGTAGCAACCTGTTTTGACTTGAAATGATAGTATATCCTAGTGTAGGAGTAGGTTAACCCCTTAGTTTGGACTTTATGACCAAAAGTGCCACCTACACCCATATTTTCATTCCTTTCCCTCCTGCAAGATCAGATCACATTCTACAGGTGTGAATGAGATAAATAATGTGTGCATGTTTGGATTTTGAAATGATAGAATAACTTCCTATTTTCATGCAGTTCTAGTAGTTAGATGATCAAGTGAAAGGTTAGCATAGTTTCCTTTCAGCAAGTGATTTGTTTCATTTCATAGCTATATGATTTATGTCATATCATAAAATTTAAAAGTTACTTTCATTTCCTGAATTGACAAGAATTTACTTTTCTTGCACTAGAACGAGTTTTACATTCCACTTTCAATAGTTAGACTCCCTTTAGTCCAATAGAGGAATGTTTTGGAGCCCTAATGGTGAAATGCCCCAGTTGAGGAGCTACATGAGTAGAATGATGCATCTACTATAAATATAGCACTATCACCTCCAAGTTTATACGAAACCTCGGGTTGATAAAGTAAATCTAGTAGCCGTACGAGTTACAACATTATTACTACAATACTGAGGCTCATCACTTTTGTCTTATACTCACATCTCAATTTTGTTTTCACTATTGAACAAATATATCAAAGACATAAATAATAATAATTTAATTATTTCTTAGATAATATTTTCGTATTTAATTTTTTTCTTACCGTAAAAAAAAACATTCTACTAATATTGTAAAATGTATCTCTCTCTCTCTCTCTATATATATATATATATAGACACACACACACACACAAAATACAATTTAGTATTGTTTGATATTAATTTATTGTTAGTATTAAGATTTTGGTAAATATTTTCACCTAGTAATTAGAAAATCATGAATGCATTATCAAGAAACCATGTAATATTAGCAATTGGTATAATTTCCAAGGTGGGAATAACTACTATGTGATTTATCTTCCTCACTTGATAGAGATAGATATAAATAAATTATGAAGGAGGTTGAAAGAGTCCGTCTAGCATAAAATTTAATTTCACCTAAAAAGCCATTTTCATGCCCCTGTAGTCACCCACATCAGAGGCTAACTTAGTGCACCCACATGGCCAATCACTATAGGTTTGTGGCGCATCACGAATCATTTCATCCCATCGATTTTCTCAATTTGAAACTATGTGATTGCATACTACACCTCACTTTTTATATTTCATGATTATTAAAATTCATAATTTTAACACTTATTGCAGTATGTAGATAATCATTCCATATAATTATCCCTTAACAAAACCATATGAAAATGATATGAATGAAAGTAATATTATAGAATCAACAACCCATCTAGCCTTTAATAGTTGTCAAATATTCAAATGTGTTACAACCAAGTGAACTCTAGTATCGTATAACAATTTAAAAATTATAACAACACACTATTAATAAGAACTTATCCCCAAATTTCCTATTTGATTACACCTTATAGAAATTATGAGTACTCTCTTATGCATGCAATGTATGAAGAGTTAAGTTTAGTGAAGGAAAGAAAGTTAAGTCTAATATTATATGTCAAGTGAGTCAGAGTTAAAACGTTAATGCCTTGCCAATAAAAGCTAAGTTAAGCAAAAGATAGATGTCGATTTATCTTAAAGTGAAGTTAGAAAAATCTAGCTAAAGCGTCAAATCATAGTTTGTGTGAGGAAACAAAAGTTAGGATTTGCAAGATTCCACATTTAGAAAGTTTTGTTCTTATATACTCATGGTTTGGTCATTGTAATGTGAAGTAATAAGAAAGAATGGAAGCAACTAGGTGGATGTATATGAGAGAAAAATTTTGCATGTTTTTCTCTCCCTCTAAATAACAAGTGGTATCAGAGTAAGGTTTAGTAAGGTTTCATGGAACCAAAGGAGTTAAGAATGTCCTGAGCTACTTCCACTAAGAGACTTCACTATTGTGAGTAGCCCACAAATTGAAGTTTGCATCCATTGCTCAATAACTAGAAACTAGAGCTCGTTGAGATCTTTTAAACCCAACTAATAAAATATTAGAGTGATTAGCCTACAAAGCCACCACTATATCAAGAGGAAAGATTCATTACCACTGACCAAAGTATGAGTTTCCACCATAATATGTACCCATGAGCCTCCATAATAATTTGTGTAGAAAAGCTCAACAAAGTTGCTAGTTGTTTTGGGATCCATCGTTAAAGTGAAGGGTAAAATGTTTCATTTTAAAGATAATCAAGTGTATGCGATGTTCATTTCTAGAAGGATGACACAACAGGGAAAGAACACAAAAGACAAAACAAAGATGACAATCATGGGTCACAAAGAAAGACTGAGGCAAACTGAGGAAAGAAATCAAAAGGAAGAGCCAAAGTATTTCAAAGAGCTCATAGAAGTTTTCGCCATAATCGGGGAAACTAAAAGTCAAGTATATGAAGTAGAACAATTTGACGATGAATGGATTAGGATAGATCTAGTAACACTTCCAAAATTTACTTGTAAAATTTGTAATTTTTGGTAACTGTCAAAATGAAAACTTTCTTCGATTTAAAGAGTTGATTGAGTATCATCTAATAATGCATATGATTAATTATGTGCTACCTTGGTATTGCTTCTTGTAAAACATGCATTGGATGAGAAGTCCTTATGCAAGATAGAAAAAAATAGATCTTCCTAGGAAGCATGAGAGACCGTGGAAGTAGAATTTGGTATAAAAGAAAGTGACATAAAGCAACGAATTAGTTTATAGTTTGTTGAAGAATTAATAGAAAGTCAACTATAGGTCTGAGAGTAAATGATAAAGACTCTGGGAGGAAAACATAGCTTGGGTAACCCCACTCATATGAGGATGATGGTCATAAAGACTATAAAAGTGAAACCCATCATGTAAACATGCATATGGATGAAGAAGACACAAAAATATTGCAGATTGAGAATTTGAAGCCTCTATGTGTGAAGTAGAGGAAGAGCATATAGATGCTCGAGAACCCCACTATAACATGGAAACCCTATTTTTCCATTCATTATTCCTGAAATTAATTATGAACTAGTTAATTATCATATGTTTTGAAACCCTATTGCTCCATTCATTCTTCCCTAGTCTAAATTATAGAGTTTCAGTAAACTAAATGGGAAAGTGAATGCTTTTGATATTACATGTAACAAAAATTATCACTTTTATTGTCTCTTTTTTTCCTCATTTTTGGAATATTGTTACACTTGGAAGCAATGAGGAAATAGTACATGTTTTTGAGTTAGTGTTTAAAATCAAAGGGAATAATTGAGTAAGCGAACTATGCGACCTTATATTTATTTTTATGCTTTTTTGTTTCTAGTTATAGAAAATATTAATGGACAAACTTATATTTAATTGTTTAAGCTCTAATATTTCTATTAAAAAACGAAATCTCTTATTTTGTTACCATTTTGTTAAAAAAAATGTTTATAACAATTTAGTTTTCATAATAACAAATTTGTTTCATCCTTGTGTAAGTTAACCAAAGCCTTTTACTTCTAATGTGTAAACATGAATAAAATATATTTCAAAACTAACAAAATTTTTTTAAAGTTATTTTTTAATAGAACAACAACATCTATTTAAAAGAACATAATTTTCGCTCAAGGAATAAGATAAAACAAAAATGGTTATAATGTGGCACTTTTATAGAAAATTGGAGGGCCAATAAAGTGGATTGAGATACCAAAACTAGGACATTGAAGTGAAGTACCACCACAACAACAATTGAGAAGATTTGTTGAGGTTGTTGTAATTGTGTCATATGGTCACATTGATATGCTAGGAACTAGAGACACTTATAAGATCAAGGGATATCCAATATATAGTATCATCCAAATACAACCTAATACATGAATGTGGGGCATTTGGTTGTTTCAAATACATCAGAAGATTCAACTAGACATACACGTATGGATGATAAGGGTTGGTTTAGGGCTTTGAATTGCTATGGAAATGGCTTCTCCATACAAATATGTGGCGGTTCTATAGACGAGTCCATATTATATCAATCTTCCATGTGTAAAATGCTTAGGCCAAAGATCATGCTCTATTGAAGATAGTTCAAGATATTAATCCCACTAGCATAAATATAGAAATGTGTAAATGTGACCTTGAATTTTGGAACATGTTGATTTACCTTCTATGTGTGAACAACTCTAATATTCCATAGGTAAGGATGGATCTATAACTAAGGACTACCTATGCTATCTTGCATCTCTATGAAAGCTTGAAATTTAATGTGATTTTATTTCTACTTTAATTATATCTCATAGCTTATGATGTACTATCTCATAATTTGCATGCGCTACATTTTCTCCTTTTACATTCATTCTAGATCTTATTTCAAATGCTCGTATTATCTTTTCATCCACTACAACTAGATTATTGACCTCTTTTCTTCATGTAGTTGTAATATCAATCCTTCAGAGAATTATGGTGAAAATTTTTATATGTATCTAAGGTGGTAGAATCTTTGCATTAGAAGTGGTTGATTAACCTAAGTTTAGATGTATAGAGATTTGAGCAATGTACTAATATTTTCGAAACATTAATAACCTATTTAGATTCTTTTATTTTTCAAAGTATTTATGTTCTCTCATAAAATTTCTATTTTTTTTCTGGATAAATTGAGTACTTGTGAGCATAATATTTTTTTTTTTTTGGGCTTACCACCATGATCATTTCCATATCTATAGCTACGAGTTCCTTATCGAATTTGATATATTTAGCACCATTTTCTTTCTAATAAGAAATTGTAAGGATGCTTTTTGTAAATCGACTCTTAATTATTTTGAATATTTATAGTATATCAATGTGAAGGTTGGCGATAAGGCCAGAAAGTACCAAGTTCTTGTTAGATCCAATGCAAAGAATTAAATGAATCATTACTAAAGCTCCAATGTCACCTCGAGTGTACACTCCTGGCATGATGTTGAGTCTCTAATGACTCATTTTAAATCTTGGAATACAAACCTCCACTAAAACGACTAAAAACTATATTTGATAAAATCAAACGACGCAGTTGTCTCAGGGAAATGTATATAATGATATATGAAAATGTTTTAATATTTTTACAAATTATATATTTTATTGCTAATAAATAAAAATAATATTCCATTTACAGAATGGGAAATTAAGTCCTATCATATCCTTTGAAGAAATGAAATGTTAAATAAAAAAATTTTAAAAATCAAAAAACTTATTTTAATCTTTTAAATAAATAATGGTAATTTGAACAATTTAACAAAACTTTCGATCTTAAAATAAAGTTGAATTAATGTTAATTCAAATAGTTTTTGATTGTGAGGAAAAAAACGGTAATCTTATCTAACATAAGATAGAGACTAAAAACCATGTTGAATGCATTCATTAGTTAAAATTAATTACTCTTCACATTTATGCCAAACTTGAATTACCCTCTCGAAAGAAATTTGGTTAAGTTTAGGAGACAATGCCCTGTCACATTCAAATCCTTGAAATGTTGCACAATTTCTCTTGCCATGAGCATTCAATTAACTCTTTTTATGGCCCAAAAATGAAATACCTTTCTTTTACTTCATTTAATAAAGGGTTTTCCCCTTTCCCCATACTTATGCACGGAATAGGGTATGGTTCGAAGATTTAATATTTAGTTGATTTGAAGAGTTGGCTAATTACTCTTATCACATTTAACGGAAAAACGAAGTTCTGCCATTTATGTTTTCTTACTGTTATAATTTACACTGTAATATTTTGTATTCTATGGAATTTTATAAATTTAGTATAATGGGTAACACAAGAAGAAATAAGATTCCTATTTACAATTGGTTTTGGAGAAATTAGGAAATATTAATAAGAAAGGGTAGAAAGAAGATAGGAAAATTACTGAATTGTTTTAAGAGGAATAAATGGAAAAAAATACTTATATAAGTGTGAATTAATATTTTGAAATCTATTGATTTAAGTAATTCATATAAAAAAAAGGTATACTGCAAGTTTTGACGAAGAATGATGGATAGTATGGTATATCTCACATATTTTTTAATGTGTTTTTTATTTTATATTATATATGAAACTTGTTGTTTATTGTTTGATAAGAAATTAGCAATATAGATAGGACACAAATATTTTGAAATTTATTGATTTAAGAAATCCATATAAAAGAAGCATATTGCAAGTTTTGACAAAGAATGATGGGTAGTACGATATATATCACATTTTTTTTAATGTGTTATTTATTTTATATTATATATGGAACTTGTGGTTTATTGTTTGATAGAAAATAGCAATATAGATAAGACGCACTTCATGAAACCTGTAATTCATTGTTTGATAAGAAAATAGAATTTGCTAATAATGTCAAAATGTATTTAGTCTTTTGAAATTAAAAATGAAATATATAGATCAGATGCACTTCATGAAACCTGTAATTTATTGTTTAATAAGAAAATAGAAATTACCAATGATGTCCAAAATTGCTAATAATGTCCAAACGTATTTAGCTTTTTGATATTAAAAATGAAATACCTTAATCAACTATGAGTTAGATAAATAACATGAAACCTAAAAAAATAACAAATAGTATAAATATTTTCTAATTGAGTGATCTATGAAATCACCATAAAATAAACCAAAGAGCAAGGGAAATAAGGAAAATGTTGTGAGATAGTTATGTAATCATTATAAATCCTATGGAATCAACACTTCTTGAATAAGCACAACTAGCTCCACATAATAGGGCTGAAATCAATGTAATCTCATCTTTGAAAAAAATTATTTATAGAAATAATAAAAAGTAACCAAGTTTTCTTCAAATAAATCAGGTAATAAAATGACATAAAATTAGATTATATTATATTAAAACTTGTTATAGATCCATACTAAAATTTAGACGAATTTTAAAAAAAACCAAATAAACTATATTGCTACACCTAATCTCCATGGAATCAAGAAAATTAAATTTAATAACATGCCTAACCTCATTAAAGAGGTAAAATAACACACCTCCCCCTCATTAAGAGATAAGAAATCACGCCTCCAGCTAACCTTCACAATCCTCAACCGTAACCGGTTAGCTAAAAAATAAATCATTTGACATCTATTAATGTCGATGTGCTTAACACTCCGTTAAAGAAACCATTTAAGCCGTTGAAAGGTGGGACAACAGCGATGAAAGAATCTTTTTTGAGCCCCAAAATTAATACAGGGTAGAATAATGGTAAGAAGTCACACCATCTTTTTTGGGTCGGCCTGAGAAAATTAAGACAGTAAAGTATATTACGTTACCATAAATATAAAATATAAACTTTTAGGGATGAATATCGTAAGTGTTAGGAGCAAGCAGCGTGAGAAAGTTTTGTTCTTACAGTTTCATAGTGGTAAATAAGCAAAACCTTAAAAAGCGACGAGATGGACAAATCTCGAAATGGAAGCGATACTCGTAATATCAATTGTACAAGAGAAGCGCTTCACCTGGTTGCTAGAGAAATGTTTCAGCGGCTTATTTGTCATGTAGAGAACAAGAAAAATAGAGGCGTCGTATGGGAAATATTCAGAGCAACAAGTAGAAGTGATGGCGTTTCACGTGAAGAAGCGGCATGCTGTGAAAATGACGGTGTTGTTCAGCAGCACTTGATCTCTAGCGTAACGTTTAGATGGATTGAAAGTCATAGCGTAGATGAGTGGGAATTAGAGAACATTTGGGACAATGTGTGTGTACATCAATTAGAAGACATTGGACAAAAAACCGTCCAATTGTGAATGCCGTACTGTCAGCTACGGTGGCCCAAAGAATATCCAAGTTGCAATGGCTGAGAACGCCAATATTGTTTTGCTGCGAACTATCTTTGATTGGAGTCGCCTCGACGGAAATGTGTGGAGCCAACAAATTGTATGGAGTGGCAATTTCGCAGATTGTCATCGGGTACTGCAACTCTTGGAAGACAATAGTAATTCCATACAATTGAGAGGTGAACGTTTTGATCTTCATCCTCATTTGCGAGAGCAATACATTGCTCGCCATCGCAGTCATCCCTTAGCTGCTGCTGTGGCAGCTATTGGCTCTTCCCCGACAGTTATGGTTACAGATGAACTCCTCGGCACAGATGATGGTGAAGGCGACAGCTTGTTGTGTGCCATTTGCCAGGAGACGCTATCCATTGGAGAAGATAATGCAAAACAATTGCCTTGCAATCACCTTTTTCATTGGAACTGCATTTTAAAGTGGTTTTATCTTAAACTTGAATGCCCCCTGTGCAGGAATGAATTTCAGCGGCATTGTAGCGGCGAGTAAGTTCGTGTAAATATGGGTTCTGTAACAAAGGCGAATTCTTGTTAATGCATTGATGCGAACTGGGACATTCGTAAAACCAATGATATCCACTGGTATTCTGATTTATACCATAAAAGTGAATGGTGGGTACCTAAATAAATTTTCCATCGAGTATACTGGTACCAAAATCTCGGGGTTGTCTAAAGAAAATTATATTATTTTTTAGTGTTTTGGTAAAAATCTGTTTCTTTTTTATATAGTTGCTTAAATTACATATCTGGATTTAGCACCTTTGGCACCCTTACTTGGATATTAGTATTAGAATATATAGATTTGACACTTTTAATAATATATGGATTTAATGTTTTTGACAATTTATTTGGGACATTTTAATTGTGGAGATTTTAGAATTGAAAGTTATTGTACATAGCACCACATGTACAACATACAGCAACGCCACTTATACATAGCACTACATTTTCAACATGTACATAACATCATTTGTACACAACATTGCATATCTAACATGTACACAACACCATATGCGACACTGCATATTCATCATACACACAATACATTATGTACGCAATACCTCATATCCAACATGTACATAGCACCATTTATACCTAACAATGAATATGCAACATTCATACAACACTATGTACTACTTCATGTACATAACATTACATAATCAACATGCACACACACTAAATATACACCATACCACATGAACACAACATCATGCGTGCAACAAGTACAACATATACGACACATGCACAACAGTCGTACCACTCATCCAAAACCACATTGACTCTTTGCCAAGCAACCTTGCTTCCAATATCTTATTCATGCTTGTCCCATCATCCAACATACCACACTTCTTTTACTTTATTGGTGTATCTCTCATTATAGCCTGTAAATAACATAGACTAAATATAATCACATAATATTAACTCATAACCACATGATAATGACCTTGTAGATGTGTCAGGTTACTCTTCCCACTTATTCCTCATAGCCAGGAACCTTTTCATGTCATTTGCATGTATATTAATCATTCCTTCACAAGAATGATTCCTAATGACCCTGTGAGATAGTGACATAGATACATATACATAAACATTTAGAATAAAACAATCATGATCCCATCAGACAATGACACAAATACATACATACATACATACATACATACATACATACATACATACATGTATACATATAAAAAAATTAACATAGTCATGATCATAACATAATTACCAGATAACATAAGGTCTAGGAGAAGAGAACTTCCTTATTGTGCACAACATGCACAACATTAAGAACCACAATTCCCAACTTAGCCAAGGCATCCGACACCTCAAATCCATTTACTTTAACTTTTTTGATTACCTTTCTTTGTCCATCATCTATTTACACCATTGGACCCACGCAGTCCAACTGGCTATCATATTCTTACCCTCCGTTGTGGTTACTCATGCATAGAGCTTCATCTGAATCTTACATTACCTGTTGGGTACCACACAACTCTCCCGAGCTCCATCAAATTTCCCCTTTCCCAAAAAAATTCCAAGACTCAGAACATAAAAAGTGAGACAAGAAACAACTAAGAATAAAACCATGAAAGTCAATAACAATATGAAACCACAACAAAGTGACAAGGCCTTGTACCAAACATATAAAGAAAACAACAAATCAACCACAAAAAATCATGAAAGAACAAAGCACAAGATTGAAAACAAACACCATGACTCAATCCCCATGGCTCCCAATGAAAAGTCGACCTGAGCCTTTTTCGAGATATCTTGGTAACCTCTCTTGCCATGCAAATTTCTGCATCATGTTGTCATTACCACATAATTGTGAGTGCATAAATAAATATAACAACATACCATTTATCTTACCTTGTTGTGCCAAGCACATTCCTTGCAACTGAACACATCCACACCATCTCTCAAGGGACTCCAATTCCCTTGACAAATCAACCTGCATCTAGAGACTGGCTAATATACCTATCAAGTACATGTTCTTGACTCATTGTATGCAAAGCAAAGGTTAAGAAGACTCATTGTATGCAAAGCAATCGTTCGTTTGGAATTAGGGTTTCCAAACATAGCCAAACAAAAATAAAGGTTAAGAAGACTCATTGTATGCAAAGCAATCATTCGTTTGGAATTAGGGTTTCCAAACATAGCCAAACAAAAATAAAGGTTAAGAAGACTCATTGTATGCAAAGCAATCGTTCGTTTGGAATTAGGGTTTCCAAACATAGCCAAACGAATTCTTACTTGATTCTTTTCTTTTACCTTTACTTTGCTACAATTGAGTCTTACTATTTATTGTCACATCACCCAAATGTTAGTTATATAAACACATCAATTATTACCTCGCCACGCTAGTACCAAACATGTTTCCTACAACTGCTCACACATGTTAACCACATGTTTCAAATATGAAGACAATCATATCTATCAATTTGAGATCAACTTTTACAAACAATCATGTCATAATCCAAAGTCAACTCATAGTCATTAGACATAATGCTATAATTGTCAACTGCATTCAAGTACATATCAACTATCTCAACACATATATGTTAGTACAATCATCTTAAAACAAAATCATTTCAACGCGTAGTCATATTATAAAACCCATCAAACATTCAAACAACCTGCAAAAATACCATGTTAAATAAATCAACTACGTGACATCATAGACACTGAACACTCAAACACCAACCATACAACATAATCAATCATTCAAACACTAAATAGACAACACAAGAAAGCTCATAGCTTAATATATCTCAGGGGATGCTATCTTATCTGCACAATCAATCTAGTTAGCAAGATATAACTTTACAACATGTTAACTCAACATAAATAAGATCACGATATCCATAACACTAACTAACTAACATGTTCACATCATAAAATCATAAGAATTTATCGTTCATGCATAACGATCATGTGTGTAAAGTCATCACAAATATGTCAGTTCATACTTGAATATCACAACCATAACCATCTGCAAAGGTAAAACCAAGTTAACACAATACATATAACATCAAGATCTTCAATCCAATGAGCATAAACATGATGCGTATGACCAATCCAAATTACAACATAAAGATGTCAATGAAATAGCCCTAATTATCAAGTTAACTAACATATAACAAAAATCATTTAACATATTACATGCTCATCAGCATCGTATGAAATAATCATCAACCTAGCTATCATATAACAACAACAAGTTAACCAATAGCATACTCATCAACACCATGTAACATGACAATAAAGTTATCTAACATAAAACAAAAATAGCAATGCATACAACCATAGGTTACTGCCATCCTTAACTACCCAACACATGTGCATATAACTACACTAATCAAGTAACATCTATAGTGATGGTCACCATAACATCAAAAGACATGTACATAAACCTAATGTATATAAACCTAATGCATATAAATATCCTTAACTTACATACATGCATGCCAAACATACCATACATTTATGGCAATCTGCTCTTACCCCAAAGCCTAATGTTGCAACCTCACTTTGATAGTATGAATTTCCTACTCTATCTCAACCAACATTATAGCATCATAAAAACCAATAGCATTGTGATGACCTACATTGCATACAATGACTTCACAAGGCATATTTGACTGACTATTCATCCATAACTATAACCAAGACCATACATGCATAACAATTGCATACATACATATAACAATCCATAATCAACCATACACACATGAAGACATACTTCACGATAACACCTTCAACCTTCACATGGTGACATCACTAAAACCATGATGAACACCATGAAAATTCAACAAGCACATGGACTACATGCATAAGGAACATATATGCAACCAACATGAATGCATGACCAACACAAAGCCCAAGTAGAGTGCAACCATTCTCTGTAACACCCTCCACCCACATCTACCCAAGCAACTGGCTAGCCATGGTAAACATGCAATGAGGGGCCACTATGATATGATTCCACCTCATAAGTCACATTAAGGAAGTGGAACTGACAGAAACACACCATACATGAATTCAACATCATCAACAGAACCCTCAAAAGATAAGTCAGCCACTCAAACAAACTGTTCCTAGGTCCCACTTTTTTTTAGGCCTCTTGGGCCATAGTTTCTCTCATGTTATGGGAAAGGGAGTGACAAGCAACCTAAAGTAATTATCATAGGCATATCTGCCAAGGATTGTGGACCAGAATTGCCAGTTATGTGCCAACGGCCCCAAGGTTTAAGCCACCTTTTAGGCTCTAAGCCTAGGACACTGCAGAGAACTGATCCATCTCTTTAAATTAGTAATATGTTATGGAACTAAAAGTACTAAAGAAAATACTCGTTCAATACCTAGACTGGATCCCTATTATACATGCTAGGAATTTCATCAAACATATCATTGACATGTAATCTACATTTGTAAATAACAGATTTAAGTGTAGGGATCTCATAGTTATATGAGAATTGCTATGAACCGTCTTTCTCTCATGCAATTTTTGCATTATCATCTACTAGGTCATAGGCACATTATCCATTCATGTACAAGTAAAACATGGTGAGAACCATACATATTTGCTGTCATAAAATATACATATAACCAAAATAATAGGGACAAATATATCACTAAAATCACAGCCATATCTGCCACATATAATACATTATAATGATAATAGGAATACCAAGAGATATCACCTTTCAGTAATGATGCATAATCCAAACTCGAGATGAGACTTCCACACTCCAACCGACCGTAGAATGGTTGAGCCAATTCTCTCTTCAACCATCCACCTGTGTGCCATATTCCAAGCATGAATGTAGGATATCATAGAACATATTAATAAAAACTCATAAGGGCTTCTAGAATCCATCCACCTCAACCCATCAAATAGTGATTCCACCTCATGGTTAGACATTACAAAACCATCATCAGGTTGGTCTCTATCATAGCCATCCATTGCTCCAAAGTGTTTGTCCAACCAAGGCTCTAGGACTATTTCTCAATCCATAGCTTTTAATGAGCTCGAGAAATTTTGTCCAACCAAGGCTTTAGGAATAGTAACGTAACCCAAGTTGATACAAGGCTCTAGAGAGTTTGTCCAACAAAGGCTCCAAGACTAATAACTCAACCCAAGATAAGGAAACATGAGAGCCAACCAAAAATACACAATGAAAGTAAACTCACAATCACTATGGCTATCTAGGAAATGGCAGGACTAGGAATTCCACTGTCAATTCTGGCCATCCTCCATGCCAATGAAAGATCATAACCAAGAAACCACATGCATGTGCCATGCATCCCAAAACTATTGAGGAAAACATACATGCAAACCAGTACTTGTAAGAAAATATAATTTTGTTGTTGATCTCGATTCCCTCTTGCACTTTCCAACTCTTCCCTTGCCTTCTTGTTCGAAGAATCCAAGTATCCCACACCCTCCAAGAGTGCCCTAAGAAAACTCTAAGTATTCAAAACTATGAGACAGAGAGAATAAAAGAGAGCTCCAACACACATCTGACCAATTCTTGTCCATTGATCCTCGGAAGAACTTTTATTAATGGGGCCTCTATTTTATCCTAATTTCCGTTATTTTCATAAATAAAATGCTAATAAATTTCTTTTACCTTTCCAAAGCCTCTGTCAATTCCTTTGCGAATTTCATTAGCCATAATAAACTGAGTCAACACCCATTAGGATGTTTCCCTCACCATTAAGCTTGGAATACGTCTCCCATCAATGTAGCCTTAAAATATTTTTACGTGGATTTTTCACTAGTGTTGTTACAATATCCTTCCATATTTCCTTAATAAGAATCTTGAGTTTGTTACCTTGCCTTGTCTTGTATAGCACACTAGCCATAAGTTAATTAAATAATTATATATCATAATATTTCATAATTCAAAAGCTAAAGGTTAGGATGTGTAACAACTATTAATAAAGTGAATGGAAGCTGAAAGGACTATGTGAATGTGGTTAATGTCCCTTGCTATTTCAATATGATAGGAACTTTGTGGTATTGGGAAGACTCGATCTTGCAATGATTTTATCATGATCCCATGTAATTTCAATGAGGGTGCACCTTTAGAGGCACATGGATTAGGCTAAAAATTATAGGGAACCTTTATTTTGTCAATTTATGGTTTCTTCGAGACCCTAATGTTGTCTACAAAATGACAACCAAAATGAAGTCGTGTCCATCATTACATGGTACCTCCATCAATCACAATTCATTTTATAGAAAGTTAGACTTCCAAGTCACGTGAGAATTTTAGTGCACCATTGAAGCAACAAACCCCCAAAACCATAATGTAACCATAAGGTGAATACCCAAGATGAGACACGATGAATTAATTTTGCATGCATTGTGTGAGTGGGTATAATGATAGTGCTTGATAAGAATGAGTCATGGGAGTTTGACCAATTGAAAACCTGATCATAACCCTAATGGCCTCAGGCAAGCAGAGGGTCACTTCAAATTTTGAATATGCCCAAAATTTTGGGTGTTGTTTTAGATGCTACAGTTGAACATTATGAGAGAATGAACCCAACCTAGGCTCTATCCTTAAAAAAATAATGTATGTCTTGGACATATATGAATGAATAGAATCACTATAAAATATGCCAAACTTTAGGATAAAGAAAGATAAAGTGCAGTATTTCCCTGCAAAGAAACTTCTAGGTACCAAATGGCCCTAGAATCAACATAACAAAGAAAATATGGAAGAAGGAAAACCATAGAGTAGTAATACCTATGTGCAACTGATATGATGACTAGGGAGAGAAATCGTGCTACACCTTTTCTACCCTAGAAGGAGCAATGCAAAGAAAAAGGGTTAGAAAAGAAATACTCTCCAATCGCATAACAACAATGGAATGAATAAAATTGGTGCGTCATTACCTAAAGAGTAATAAAACCTTTGTTCCATTGGAAAGAAAAATAATGGATAAAATATCGAATGTTGAACTCAAGCGAAAAACCCTGCAATATTTCCACACGAGAAATACAATTTGCAAACAAAGGAGTGACAATAATTAGAAAGTGAAATGTAAATCAAATACAATTGAAATTTTCACAAGAAGGATTCTCAAAAACTTACCTTGAGCTCATGGTTTTGAGAAAGTAACTCTATGGAGGCAATATTATGTGTACACTGAGGATTAGGGTAAAATGAAATGTGACAGAGACTAGAAATTTCCCAGAACCTTGGTGTCAAGTCTCCAATAGGGAAAATGATGCTTGGTTGAATGGGCTATAGAAAAATGAGACAATTCCATTGATAGTTTTGGTTGTGGTTAATCCTTAACTTCAAACCACTGTAGGATCTACCAAATTGCATTACAACTTTTCAAACCATAACCCTAATTGTATCCCTCGTGAAATTCACATGATCAATGACACGTCAGATAGTGATTCATCGACATGTGGATATTAAAGATGGCACATATATCCTAAATTGAAATATAAAAAAAATATGTGCACATAATATATAACATTTCAAGAGTTATAATTATATCAACAAGAACTTAATCTATGTGATGGTTATTGTGACTTGGGAGTGTAAAAAGTTAATGAATTATTTGTATAACCATCGTACAATCATAGTATAAATATTATATTTATGTAATGATTCAAATATATGGAGATGAAGCATATCAAATATACTCAAATGAATGTTGGGTGTGGAGCCTGATTATCTTTTTTATTTAGGGGTATCACCACATTGGATTCGAGTTCGTAATGGGGTGGAAATGTCGCCCATTTATTCACATGCAGGGGGGTCTAGGGGGGGCGAGAACAATTTTTATGAGCCCCCTTGTGGCGGGGGTTCGGGGGCAACGCCCCGAAGCTAAAAATAAATATAAAATTGCCTTGTAAAATATTATAATTTCGTAGTCAATCTAGGCCATTCAGTAGGCAGATGATCTGACGGTAGAAGTTATGTTTAATTTAGTGTTTTTTTCCCTAGAAGGAAGCCCCTCGCTATATATGAGGAAATTGTATTGTGGCTGAATATATGTGTATTTTGATCGAGAAAGAGAGAGGAGATTGTGTGAGAGAAAAGACGAAATTACAACGCATTTGTTGTAGGTTGTATCTCTTCATTTTTCTCGATAATATAAAGGAAGGCTTGGCTATTCCTTCATGGACGTAGCACAAATTGGGTGAACCACGTATATATGTGTCTCTCTTGGTTTATGTGTTTTCTGTGTTTATATTTTTGCTATGTTTTATGTGTTCCATTGCTCTGTAATATATAATTTTCTAACAATCGACTATAGGAGAAAATAATTGATATTTTTAAAGGATATGGACACTGTAAAAGGAAATAAGGTGTCTTGTTACTCATATTAGGACTATCAGTCATATATAAAACATAAATACTTGGAGACCTTTAAGGAGAAAAATATTTACAATTTGTGGCCCTAAATATAATTGAAAGAAAGGGTCATTAAATGACTCTATCAGAGACTCTAAGATATCTAGTTCTGGAAAATGCAAGTGCTAGATAAAATGTCTTGGTTATCACCAATACATTATATGAATTACAAATTCATGAGTTAGTGATTTTTTTAATGATATCACAAATTTAATGAATATTAATTGAAAATGGCATTGAAAGCTTGACAACTCAATTATATATATATATATCAAAATGGGGATAAGTATAAGGAGAGATGTAGTAAAGACGAAGAGAAATTATGGTAATTGGAGGTATGTTACACCTACATATAGAACCCAAACAAAAACATTAACAAGCACGTTAGTGTCTGTCAAGTTGCATCCCTCCCTAGAGAGATCTCACACAACCTAGTTCATTGCTTCTTGTATTGGTTGGGGAATCAATTCCCTGTAGCGTGTTATTGAAATTTCAATCTAAGTTTGGTCTCTAGAGTGGCCTCACTCCTGATAGTAGGAAACACTATGTCTGATCGTAACTTATGGCCTAGGAGTTTCTACAAGTGATTGAAACAAGAGAGGGAGAGGTGTCAACCCTGGGTTAGATGGAGTGGTTGTTGTCAAAACGTATCCAAGAATATGAACAAGGTTCGACAAGAATTAACCATGGGTGTGAGTTGAGCCATACATAGAGAAAATAATAAACCAAAATTACATGGGAGAGTTTGAGATATAAAGGTGAAGGAAAGAAACATATTGAAACTGATGTTGTATGCTTACCTATGGAGGGGGCATGTCATTAAGGTTTCATTTATCTTCTAGCACTAGCAAACTTTTGCATTAAAGCCTAATTAAATTCAACCCTAGAGTGAAGCCTGAGAAAGTTAAATTACCATACAAACTAGTGCCATGCATGGTATGGGAGGATGAAATAACAAGGTTATACCTATATTTCCATTCAACACCCAAAGTTGGCCACATAGTAGAGTCTTGGTCAAATAAAGTTTTCTTAGCATGGAAGGTGAACTTGGTGTTCAATTAAAAATCTTGAAATGCAAGGGATAACCAAATGAGGGGATAAACTATTTTGATTGTGTTAAAATAAAAAGATTCATCTTTGGGATCATTGTAAAAGTCCCGAGGTCTCATGTACAGTGTAGAGAATCCACATAATTATGATATGATAAGATGAGTAATCTGAAATAAAATTCCTTCTCAATTAAATGCATAATTTATCTACTAGATTATATTGGAATAAAAACAGGGAATAAAACACAGTCACATAATTCAAGACACATTTTCTTTACTAGGGAAACCAACTTGAAAAAACCCTGTGCTTAATTACAATTTTATTGATAGAAACAATTAGTCAATTGATCTCTTACTAAATACATTTGTTTTTAATCTAAAAGAAAAACATGTATTTCTTGCGTGACCTAATATTGAAACCTTTGTGAGATTAATGATCTCTGCTACCTTCTACCAACGTGTGCACAAGCTTCTCTTGCATACTCTTCCTCTCACAAGCTACATGCTCAAACTCGTGCTTCCTACTGCTTGGTCTCTATTAGGCAGGAAAATCACTTACTCTGGATAAGAAGGATCTCCCTAGATTTCCAACAAAACCTACTAACAAACATAAAAAGGATTTTTACTTTTACTTAGCCTATAACTAAAACATGAAACATGTAATATGTGAAGGATCACTTACCTATTAGTGTTGTGCTTGTAGGAGTCCTTTTAGGGCTTTCCACAACTAGATTTTCCTCAATGCCTTAAAGGATTTCCCAATGTTTTCCACATCTTCTCCAGGATGCTCCAAAAGAGACATGCATAGACAAAAACATTTGAAGGGATCAAAGCATCTCTCATATAAAAGCGATGTTAAATGAAATCCCTAACTTAACATAAAGCATATAGTTGAATCAATACTCAGTTATAAACCATGTGAGTGATCAAGGAATCTCGCAAATAACATCAAAATAGAAACAATTAGGAAACAACTACTTTGCATTAAATTCAAAGGAGAATAAGCTTACAACATGGTTTCTTGATGTCACAAGACACTTCAAATGGTCTTCGTTCCTTCCCTTGATGGCAATCTCTTTAGACCCAAAATTAGCAGCATAAGTTTACAAATCCAAGTCTCAATTTATAGGAAAGACGAGGAGGTTTCTAGTTCCTCTACTCAAGGGATATGATGATTAAGAAGACGAGATTAGTTCCATGAACCAAGGGATGAGGCACATGTATGTAGTAGTTTAGGGTTTCTAATTTGGATAATATTCCTCCATCAAAGCTTCTATAATTTTCATTTCTATTTATACTTGTGTGAATAGGACTGCACAGTTTATAGTGGAAGACATTGCGTACAACTACACAGTCCACAATGGTAAAAATTGCACATGCACATGTAATGACCAGGAAAATTGCATAGATTCTAAAAAATGGTTTTAAAGAAGTGCAACCAAAAATTCATTTTTTCCTTGGTATTTTTACTTCAAACTTCGTAGAAGATTCACTTGAGACACTCATTGGATGGGGACAAATCCGAATCGACAGTCATGCTGACAAAATTTAGTGTAAAAGAATGCCCCCCTAAAGTGGAAATCCAGAAAAGATGTTTGATGACTGAAGCACTTTATCATGTCAAAAGTTTGGATTAGATACCAAATGGTTGAAGACCTAAAAAAAACAATAAAGGATTACCATATCATTCTTTCATATAAATGTCATTGAGGTAGGCATTCCCATATGCAGAGTACAATTATATCGAAGAATCAGAATGGAAATATATCTGAAGATCCATGTCAATAGAAGAAAAAGTATGGACGAAGTCATTAATGGATCTATGTTTACAATCATGAATATTTAATAACTCCACGTATCCTAGATGAACGAAACTATATATAGCATCTTCATCTCTATCTCTCGATGTACGAACCTAACCATGTGATTAAAAGTCTTGAATTCGAAAATGGTAGAAACCATCTAGTTATCAGTCGATGATGTAAATTGTTAACAGGTGCCATGAAAACAACCAATAATGACAATGGCTCTCAAGGTAATCTAGTAAAATCTATGAAGTGTGATTAAATGTATTACCATTGAACATCATTAGGTCGAAGGTTAATGATTAGAACATATCTTCGAAGGCGAGAAACCTATCATTGCGGCATGGAGGCTATAAGGTACCAAACCACGTTTCTAAAGAAAATTCCTGGATAATGAGTTGATGTCGATAACAAGCAACCCATTGTAGGAGAGCCTACAACATGAAACTCATGTCAATTTTTGAAGAAAAAATTGAAGTAATTCGCGACTGACTCAAGGATGACCAATGCAATTGAAGGTTATCAATAGAAAGGTAATTTTAACTAAGGTTGGTCTTCTCTTGAACATATCGGTGACATGAAATTTCCACTTCGAAACATTTAACTCAAAAATAGAACCCAAAAGCAGTTTGAAGAATTTGAATGAGGTATGGCTAATTGAGAGGGAAATCTATTTCCCAACCTAGACACAAAGGTGATGGAGTGTCATGTTCAAGAGAAACATATCGCCTTTTAAAATACAAAAAAAATTGTTGCTTTTCAATTTCCCTGCACCATTACTAGAAACTACACCTTTAGCTTTTCGCAAGATTACGGAGGACGACATGTGCTTGTCCTATAAGCTCATCCTTTGGATGAGTCCTTAGAAGTAGTTTTAACGAAACCTAGGAAGGATTGGTTTGGTATCATCATGATTAATGAGTCCTACACTATTTACAATTTTACGATTCCATTAAGGGGGTAAATCAATGTCATTTTAATATTTAAAGTCCTTGAAAAGACACAAAAATAAAAGTCATTTAGATATTTCAACATAAATTTTAATGAGCTTAGAGAAACTAAAGTTGGGTGTTTTTCATTTTTATGGAGTCAGGAGAAAAACATAAATAAACTCTGAGATCTCCTTTTTCATAAATTTACTTTCTGAAGCCCGAAAAAGGTTAAAATAATGCAAGAGAGAACTCTTTTAACCATGATTAGTCAAAGTATATTTTTTTCATAAATAATCTAAATGATCCATAAAAGGGGTAAACTTATATCAAGCAGTCTTTTTTCATTTTCTTTAGCGAGTTCAGAAGAAACAAGTGCACTCGACAATATTTTCATATTTCAGGAGTCAGAAAAGAGCTTAAAGGTAACTGTAGGGTTTATCCTTTTTCTAAGTTTTAACAAGACTGAGAAAGTGATAAAAGTGTACACAGATGACAAACTTTCAATTTAATTAACGAGTAGGCAAATACATAAAGAACTCAACATTTTCATGTATGTTTTACGATCATGAAAAGAAAGAAAAATAAGCTCCATATTTTCATGAGTTTAATGAGTCTTGAAAATAATACCCAAAATGGACTAGAGGTAGGTTTCTTTTTTATACATGCTTGAAAGAGAGAAATTTTGTGCTTGAGAGTGGTTTCATTTTTACATAAGCTTGAAATAAAGAAAAACTATTCTTTAGATAAGTTCTCATGCCCCATGAATAATGACATAGGAACATTCCCCTCCCAATGTTCGTTTCATTCGCCTGAGTAGAATAATGGTTACTAATAGGCAGATGAAGTGAAGTTTCATTTATGATATCAAGTGAAAGACTCGAGTTAATTATGGGGGATTTGTTTCATTTTTTAATGAGCTTGATATAGGAAAATAACTATTGATCCGAATTTAAACAGGAATGAAACAAATTACAGAGATGACCATAAATGCAGAGATGTAGCAGAAATAATACTTCATTTCATTAATGTAAAATACTGAAATATGCTTACAAACAGAAATGGAAATAAACTAGCTCGGACGATGGTAGCTTATCTTTGAGGAGAGATGTGGCGACTACATGCCTCTGAACTACGTTAAAATGAGGCTCAAGGGAATTTTTATTATTGAACAATAAGAAAAAACCCTAAAAAACCAAAGCCCTTACTCAAGGAGATGCAACACCAAGAGTTTATGGGCCCTGTTGGGGATTGTTGGGAAGCCAACTTCTCAGGGTCGTGACTTGGTCATATTATCTCTATTTGATGCGCATGATATCCTATTGGAAAGATCTCTCTGAGGACTATGACGGAAATAAATGACTTATCGAACGTCACTCGCGGTATATTGCCAAAAAACCATCATTTAGGGCCTCAAAACGGCTCCGGACATTTAGGACGTGAAAAAATGCTAAAAATTAGTAAATTGTGCTACAATTAAGGAAATAGAAAAACTGAAAGAAACAATGATGGGTGTCCAAGTCGAATTGGTGGGTAGCAACCAATATCCACTTGGATCATCCCTCCCCCCTTAGGAAGAAATGGTCCCCATTGCATTGAGTGCGTCCATGGGATGGGGAAACGTTTCCTGAACTTGGTCCTTGGTGAGTTGTTTTGCAATCTCTGATGTGTCCAGTAATGGAGGAAATCATGGTCGAGGGCGCTCCACATTGAACACTCGATGCAAGCCAAGGAATGGGGGAATGTTGTGCTCCAAAGCATTGTTTCCCACATCTTTGTTAATGGTGTAAGGACGATATTAGAGTGGTTCGAGGTTCCGATGGGCTTTGGTAAGGCATTATTTGTGCAAATGAAACCAAACTTTATAATCCACCTAAAACATGTGTGACACCTGATGTTGATCATGTCGCTGCTTGCACTTTGCATTTCATAGAATGGAGCAGTAATATACTGTCCCATTCGGTAGAGGTTCTCTGAGAGTCAGATCAAACGAATGCTTGACTTGAAAGTGTAACAGTACCCATGTCAGTGAGCAGAAGATGTCCATGTATCCTTTCATGATCGTATCCACCTGCCTTTACTATGTGGAGAAACCCTTCTCGAGGGCCATGGAGGTGGCTACGATCTTCACCATACTTTGAGAGCGAACCAGAAAGAAAAAAAATTTCCTACTATGGGAGATGATCTTACTGCCTTTCTTAGCAGAGATCAAGGAAGTGGCAGTAGGTGGGGCTATGTACGATATCATGTATAATGTATTATACAAAGAAATAATAACAATGCTAGGCCTAGAATCATACACATCATGTCACTTCCACAAGTATGGTTGGACTAATAATACATCACAAACATCTAGAGGTGCAACATCACAGCATACCTCATCTATGAAGGCCTTGATGTTGTAGGGAAGGCGACACTGTTGGCAGACTTGGAGATCTCATCCTTGGTGATGCCACCCGATGCTATATTGTTGTAGATGTGGTATGGTCAGTAGTCCTAGCCACTTCATGACCTCTACTGAGATAAGGTTCTTTTGGCTCCCACTTTCAACAATGAATTGCAGTGATGAACCCTTCACCCACATCTGTGAGTGGAAAAGACACTCCCCCGCCTCTCGATCTTTGGGCTCATTCTTTTGGATCTTGGTGGTGGCCACAATGGCGCTGGTCTCAGCATAAATGATTTGCTTCCATTTGTCATTCCTCTTTTCGGGTTCTGACTCAGGGTCAGAAGATGTATATGCTTCTAAAGCCTTCATCTCAGCCAGTAGTGACTGCTTGGTCCGACAGTCACTTGTGATGTGAGTGGGGCTCTTATGGAGCTCACACCACTTTCCTGTGTCCTTCTTTGACATCATGGAGTTTTTCTTTTCTTGTGGCTTTGACGGTTTATCTTGGGTCACACCGTCTTGGCTTTTTCCTTGGTTCTGTAGTTTGGGGAAGCCTTTCCCTTGCTTCAGATTCATGGATCCAAAGTATTGCTTCTTCTATTTAAACTTCTGCTCGATCTTGACAGTGTATCAATATGTCGTTTCGAGTGAGGAGATGTCCAGGAACTCCATCTCATCTTGGATGTACCTGTGTAGGAAGCCATGGTATTTGAGTACCAAATGCTGCTCAAAACCCTTGATACCTAGCTTTGTGCGAAGGGTATGAAAAATATTGGTAAACTCTAGCACATCTTGGTCCCTTCCCTACCGCAGTGTGGTCCACTTTATGTATTTATCCTCATAGCTTGCGATAGGGTAGTACTGCTCCTTGATGGCATCCCAGAATGAATTCCATGTGGGTGCGTTGAAAATAGTGAGGCTATACTTTCATCCTTCTACTCGCAGTAGGTTTTCCACCAGTCCTTGACGTGGGGGGCTGCTTTGAGAATAGAGAAAGTAATATTTTCCCGGCTGGAAAAATCATTAATAGAAAAGTACCCTTCAAGCAGATTTAACCATTTATCTACGACATATACATCTGTCTTACCCTCGAATATGGGGATTTGAAAGTTAACTTGTACCTTACAGGGTGTGGTGTTTCTAGAGTAGCTATTAGATGCGTCGCCCCTAGGTGGCCGCTCAATGATCCGGGAAAAGTTGTCCATAATCACATTCCTTTGTCACTCGAGGGCTTATTCGAGAAATATTTTGATAGGATCTCCTGCCCCCTCATCCTTCTTTTCATCTGCCATGGGAGGCTGTCGAGATTTGCGAGGCTGGTCTTGCAAAAGTTATACCAGTTCAAGCCCTAACTCCTTATATCTCGACCTCATTGGGGACACACAAAGAAAAACAGAGAAAGAGAAGACCGCTCTGATACCACTGATCCAAAGTTAAACAAGAGCGTAACAAATTATAGATATAACCATAAGTATAGAGATGCAGCAAAAATAATACTTCATTTCATTAATGTAAAATGTTGAAATATGCTTACAAACAGAAATGGAAATAAACAAGCTCGGGTGATGGTAGCTTATCTCTGAGGAGAGATGTGGCATCTACATGCCTCTGAAATGCGTTAAAATGAGCCTCAAGGGCCTTTTTATTATTGAAGAATAAGAGAAAACCCTAGACAACCAAAACCCTAACCCGAGGAGATGTAACACCAAGATTTTATGGGCCCCGTTGGGGTTAGTTGGCCAGCCAACTTCCCGGGCTCATGAATTGGTCATATTGTCTTTGTTTGATGTGCATGATATGTCATTGGAAACATCTCTCGGAGGAACACGATGAAAAGAAATGACTTATGCCAAGTTGTTGGCAGTATATTGCCAAAAAAATGTCTTTTAGGGCCTCAAAATGACTCCAGAAATTTAGGACCCAAAATGCTGCTAAAAATAGTAAATTGTGCTACAATTAAGAAAACTGAAAAACTAAAAGAAACAATGGTGGGGGTCCAAGTGGAATTGGTGGGTGGCCACCAATATCCACCTAGATCAAGTATGCTCACGGAAGCTTATTTCATTTTTTAATGAGCTTGACACTAGAAAATGATCTATGCGCATGGGGACCTATTTCATTTTTTAACGAGGTTGACACTTTAAAAGAACTATCTTGATTCCTTAGGGTGACTTGTTTCATTTTTTAACAATATTGACATAGTAAAAGAACAATCTTCATGGTGACCTATTTCATTTTTTTAACGACGTTGACACCATAAAAGAACTATCCTTAGGGTGACCTGTTTCATTGTTTAATGAGCTTGACACAGTAAAAGAACTATCTTAATGGCGACCTGTTTCATTTTTTAACGAGGTTGACACGGTAAAATAGCTATCCTCCGGGTGACCTGTTTCATTTTTTAATGACGTCGTAACAGTAAAATAAATGTCATTATGGTGACCTATTTCTTTCTTTAACGAGTTTCACACAGTAAAAGAACTATACTCAGGGTGACCTATTTATTTCTTTAATGAGGTTTACACAGTAAAAGAATCCTCCTCATAATGACTTGTTTCATTTTTTAACGAGGTTGACACAGCAAAAGAACCATCCTAATGGGTGTTGTTTAAATTTTTAACGAGCTTGACATAGGAAAATAACTCTGCTCATAGGGGCCTGTCTCATTTTTTAACGTGATTGACACATAATTAACTCATGGTGGGGTGGATACCACTTGCGCATTAGGAACATTCAGGGGTTTCAGATGATTTGTAGTCAAATCAAGAAAAATGAAATAAAGTTGGTCACTAGTCACCATGTTTCCATTGTGAGGGAAAGAAATCACATGGACGAGTATCGATACGACAACTTTCATGGCATAAACATAGCCTAGGCCAAGAGAAAATTGAAATCTAATGGGGCTTGGATTACCATAAGATCAATAAAAATGATTTTTTCTTCTCATTCTCCTCCCCCCAAGTCATTTTGATATATCTCATCCTTCCTGTATTGTACCCCTCGACTCCCTCCGTCTATTCTACCTTTCCCTCTCACTCACTCACAGAGTCTCTCTCTCTTTCTCTCTCTCTCTCTCTATCTCCCCTTAATTTATTTTTATTTTTTTAGTTATTGTAATTAAGTGAAATTGAAAAATTTTCATTCAAATAAAAATCATTCATGACCATGTCTATGTTTTCTAGATTCACTCCTAACTAAACACATTACTTTTGGGATTTCATAGTGATCAACATCATCATCATGAGATGATCTTGTTACACAAATATCATCATCCATGAGATACAATTAGCTTAATTTTTTTTTGGTGTGAGTGACGTATATACTATGATCAAAATGTTGGATTATAAAACTCCTATTTATCTTAAGGATGTAATCATATATTTGATTATTGTTGAATTATTGGTCGCTATTTCTAGATTTTTAGACTTTATGAGAAGGTGTTTATTCCTGTTACTTAGACTTTTTGAGGTCAAGTTGATTGAGAGATCCTTTCCAATTAGCTAGCTTCCTAGTTTGGTGTGAGGTTGGCATATTTTCTCATTCAAAATCTTGAGTGTCTAAGGAAATTTTCCTATCTTGAGACAAATATTATTAGACTTATATTAGAAAATAATTTGGTTAATGTAGAGCTCTCAACAAATTTTTATGTAAAGAATTTCCTCTCTACCATGTTATCATAGTATCAGTGCAGTGTTATCCCTAAATACCTCATGAGAGAACCCAAACAAATGGAGTGTAGGTGGTGAACATGTTAATTTTACAAGTGTAATAAAGACAAGTACAATTTTCAACTATAGATAATTACTTAAAATGATATTATTCTTACATTAGCACATTCCGGATAATTAGAAAATTATACTTTAGAAAATTTCAACCATCAGTGCAGTAGGATAATTGAGATCATAGTTAAATAAGCATGCATAAGAGACACCAAAATGTTACTCTAGGAAAACCTAGTCTCATGAAATACATATAAATATTTTCTTAGCAGAATTTTTTCAATTCAACAAAAAAAACACAATCTGAGTATCCTAGTAAAACGTTCTCAAGATGATCAATAAAATCAATTAAGACGAACTTGGTCAAAAGAGAGAGAATCTATATTCTATAATAGATGGTTAAATATGGTCAAACAACCTAATTTTTAGCCTCTGCAATATATGATCATATCCCAATGAGATGATCTTGTTACACTAATATCATCATCCATGAGATACAATTCTCTAATAGCTTAAATTTGTTTTGGTGTGAACAAGGTATATACTATGATCAAAATGTTGGATTATACAACTCCTATTTGTCTTATGGATGCAATCATATATTTGATTATTGTTGAATTATTGGTCGCTATTGTTAGATTTTTAGATATTATGAGAAGGTGTTTATTCCTTTTACTTAGACTTTTTGAGGTCAAGTTGATTGACATATCCTCTCTAATTAGTTAGCTTCCTAGTTTGGTGTGAGGTTGAGATATTTCTCATTCGAAATCTTGAGTGTCTAAGGCAATTTTCCTATCTTCAGACAAATCTTATTAGATTTATATTAGAAAATAATTTGGTTAATGTAGAGCTCTCAACAAATTTGTATGTAAAGAATTTCCTCTCTACCATGTTATCATAGTATCAAAGTAGTTTTATCCCTAAATACCTCACGATAGAGCCCAAACAAATGCAGTGTAGATGGTGAACATGTTAATTTTACAAGTGTAATAAAGACAAGTACAATTTTCAAGTATAGATAATTACTTAAAATTATATTATTCTTACATTAGCACATTCTGGATCATTAGAAAATTATAATTTAGAAAATTTCAACCATCAGTGCAGTAGGATAGTTGAGATCATAGTTAAATAAGCATGCATAAGAGACACCAAAATGTTACTCTAGGAAAACCCAGTCTCATGAAATACATATAAATATTTTCTTAGGAGAAATTTTTCAATTCAACAAAAAAATAACAATCTAAGTATTGTAGTAAAACATGGTCAAGATGATCAATCAAATCAATTACGTCGAACCTGGTCAAAAGAGAGAGAATCTTTATTCTATAATAGCCGGTTAAATATGGCCAAACAAGCTAAATTTTAGCCTCTGCAACATTCAGGCAACTCTAGTCAAACCGATGAATTTTTGCCCTTGCAATTGCCTCATAATTTTTGGTCAAATATCCCATAATTTGTTGATTAGCCTCAGTCAAACAAAGAAACAAAAGTTGTGGCCAAGACATGTCAAACAACCCAAAAATACAAAATAAACACTAGTAAATGTCAAACTTTGTTGGTCAATATTCTCTTTTTCCTTCGCACGTGTGGAGAGAAAAACATATGAATAGATGATTTGAATTGGTGCCAAATGGAAGAGGTTGATTCGTAAATATATGGTGGTCAAATAAAGACTGTTTTGACTAAGGGTCAAAACCATTCATATGGTTGGATCGAATTTAACATTAAAAAAAATATTTAATTTCCTTTGACATTGTTGACTTGAATACTAACCGTTTATACAAAAATTCAACAATCCCCGATAGCTATGGAAATAGTCATTATGACTTCCTCATATATACATTTTGTTGAAACAATTTCTCCTTCCAAAGAGAAGATTGAAAGAGTTATCTATGTTGATGTATCCATGAACGATATGTGGAAAGCATCGTCTATTAGCATCATGCAAAGGAATCTGGTCACCCAAGAGACAATTACCCACTTGCTAGCATGGTACCCACTAACACAAAACTAGTGCTTATATCTCCATGATATTTAAGATTATTATGAAAATTTTGATTGAAAAGTGAAAATATTGTTCCAAAATGTTGTCATATATATGATCATGGAATCTTATAGAAGCAAATTATGTGAACTTACAAACTTGAAAATATTATTCCACCTTCATATATGTGTTCTTCTTAGTGTTCATCTTTCATTTCTACATAGACTTTTTCAAGGTACAATTCTCCAATAGATTTATATTTTCTTTCTTTGAGGGAGGTATGTACTATGGCTAAAATGTTGGTATATAGTTTTTATTTGTCTTATGGATGTAATCATATATTTGATTACTTTTGGATTATTCGTCATTGTTTCTAGAGTTCTAGTATTTATGAGAAGGAAAAGGTGTTTGTTCCTATTAGTTAGAATTTGTTGAGGTGTATTTGATTGCAATATTCTCTCTCCAATAAGTTAGCGTATTAGTTTTTTGTCAAGTTCATATCTTTTCTCAATTGAAAGATTGATTGTGTAATATAGTTTTCATATATCAAGACAAATATTATTATATAAATCTATTGTAACACTACTTGATTTATACAAAATTAATCTCAATGATTTTGTGTGTTAATATTTTCCACTCTCCCATCTTATCATGCTACCAAAATAGGTTTGGGCCTGAATCCCTCACAATATAACCCAAGAAAATGCAGAACAGATGGTGTGTTATCAATGTTGGTACTATTTGTATGTAACATTATTTTGTGTGTACTTTGTTTGTCAAATGAAATATGTGAAAGAACCCACATCATGGAATTATTTTTTATTAGAGTGTGTTATCTAAATGATGAGCATACATAATCGATAATGGATTTGGATAAATGTAGAGTTGCATGTGTGACAAACGTGTAAAGGGAAGCATCCAATGAGTTTCATATCTAAATAGATTTATTTCATCCTCTATCGATTCTATGAGTTGAACAACCATCTACATATCGTTTTAATGTTAAATAACATTAATCAAGGTTGTGTAAAACATATGTGAGAGAGAAGGTTTATCTAAAGAAACGTGATGGATTGACTTACAAACACCATTTTGGATAGCCAAGTCAATGGGGAAGAGTCATCATTTAAGCTTGCATGAGTTGGACAGGTGAAGGTAAGGATATCTTATAGGTGGAATTGAGATTTTTTTTTCTAATGTTGTCATCTCATCTAGAGAAGTTATTTATGTGAAACACATGAAAATGGTTCCAATTTAGTGGTGCATATTTGTAGGGGAGTTCGGTACTTGAATGAAGACAACGATTTTGTGGTTGTTTCATGCCATTTGGTGTCCATGAGAGGTTCTCTTGGATAATAAAACATGAGTGATGGCTAGAAGGGTTGTGCATGCATCTTAGCTTAGTACCAAACCATGGCTACTCATTAGAGGAAAATTCAGCCGAAAAGTGCCCATGAAATTTTCATGTACATAATATGTAAACCAATCAAACTACCTTAAATTTGAAAGGAGGTACATGTAAACAATTTGGAGGGAAAAAAAAACTAATTTTTTATGGTATTTTTTGCTTATGTACTTATAAGTTTACTCAAATTTGAAGTGTAGACACTCGTTGGAAGCGAAATTAAATTTCGCATCCAACGACTACCAATTATGCATACTTTTGAGAAGTCCCAAACTGATAAAAATTGAAGATACATTAAAAAAAATGTGTTCAACAAGTTTTTTTAATGTATATTCAATTTTTATCAATGCAAGACTTCTCAAAAGTATGCATAATGGGTACTTTTTGGATGCATAATTGTATTCTTCATCCAATGAGTATATTCACATGCAATTTGACTAAACCTATAGAAAGATGATCCACAAATATAATTAAAAAATAAATAAATAAATAAATAAACGGTTTTATTATTTTCTCTCAAAAATTCATAACTCTTATTTTATTATTTTCCTATTATTTTATTATTTTTCTTTAGGAGGCCACCTTTACGCTGAAATTTCCTCTAATGAGAGACAATATATATCATTTTGATTCAAAATTTTACATATTCCATTGGTGGTATTTATGGTGTGTTGAATGAGTGAATTGGGAAGCCGACATCGATAGAGATGAGAAGAACCTTCATTAATGGAATAAGATGCATCTCCCTAATGATTATCAAAAGCGTGAAGCTTGATTTCATTGCTAGAGTGATTTTAAGGGAACCCCATTAGCCGAAATTGATATAGTGACGATAATACTTAATTCGGTAGTGAGACACCTAAAATGCACCCCTCAGAGTCCCGATTGGGAGAGAAGATGTTCCCAGCTTTTCCCCTCATGGGAGTAGATCACCAAGTCAATGATGATGGGAAGAATAGGTGTGATTCATGGATCAATCTTGAATCTCTTCTTGAAATCAACAGTTTTGATTTGTTAAGAGTCGGTCTATAAATCATAGTGCAATCCTATCTAATATTTTCAAAACCAAAGAAAGAGTGTGTTTGTTTGACCAGTGGGATTGCATAAATATACATAATAATAGATGATTGTTAAAGTGGCACATCTAATAGTTTACATTCAATAGCTAAAGATCTATCACATCATCACCTAAGTGGGACATGAAGGTGTTCACAAAGAGCTCTTAGTTTCTAAAAGTTGTAGAAAATGAGCCCATGGATTACTTTTCCTATTAATTTTCAAGTATTTGAATGGGTTTCGACATGGTACACAAACTATAAACCATAAACAGCAACATCTTGAAGCCATAACAAATATTGTACTTCTAGGTGGAAGGAAATTTGTTCTAACTATTGCATAGAGTAGAGATGGAAGTTGTATTGCGTGTAGTACAATGCATGGTATGATAAAAATATTTGATGTGGAACGTGCCAAATTCCTTTACAATATGGAGGGTTATTTAATATTACCGTAGTGATGCATTGAAAAATGTCTTATTTACAGTGCTTGACATGTGTATAGAATGTGTGTGATATTTAGATATGGCAAGAAATAAAATGTGTTTTTGAATTTTCTTTGGATTTGGGAACAAAACATATTGAGCTTGATCAACTCAATATGTAAATTACAATTTCTATAATTGATCACTTTAACAACTACATATGAATGTTTGGAATATTTAAAACAAAGGAACCAAGTTTGAACATGATTTCATAAGAAGAAATTGGTTTAGTGTAACTCTTGCTAATATATGTAGTAGTGTTGTAATATTTCTATGATGTGAAAAGAATTCCCGAGTTTGCATAGTAGGAAGTGTTGTAGCTGGAAATGAGTTCTAGACACGGATTTTTTTTCCATATAATAGTTTATCAAGTACTTCACTATAAGATATGATTGGTGGGTGCACAAAATGTATGACTAAGCCATATAAATCTCTTATCAAACTACTTATCTAGGTAACTAGAGAGTATAGTGAAAGACATTGATGTATCTCAATACATGGACGTAGGTCCATAGGATGATCACTTACTTAGCCTTCAAGGTCATATTGATGTATCCACATATTTGTTCATATTCACCCTCCAAAGGGTCTTTGATCAATATCAAGATCCTTTAAGCCATCATGTAATGTATTCTTTCTGTCTTGGTCCATGATCTATTGCAGGTTCTCATGATAGTTTTCTTAGTTCTCCTTCTCTATAGGAGTTTCTTCATGATTTATCCTTGCTATATTCTCATAAGAATTACCTTGTCATGCTTGGAAGGTACTCCTAGCAATGAAAATCATTCATGATTAGGAAAGATCATCCTTAAAACATTTAATTTATCACTACCTAGGTCATGGAATGATATGCTCATCATAGGCCCGTCAGAGGGTTAAAAGAAGATGGATTGATAAAAAGGGTATAGTAAAACTCATTAGTGGCTCAGGAAAGCTCCACTTTTCATTTTTATTTTGTCCTACACCATGAGTAGGAGCTCTCCATGGTCCAACACAAAGGGGAAATTGGAAGGGACAAGGTGGAAGGATTCATGCTTCAAGATTGTCCCGTACACCCAAAGAGAAGGGAGGAAAGCTTGAAAGCATAGTTTGGCTAGTCAAGACTGAGGGGAGGCATACTTTAGACTTCCCTACTATGCCATTTGCTCAAAGTAATGGTCCAAGGAAGGCTAAACTGCATTAGCATAGTGGGAAAGGGGGAAGGTGAAAAGCTCAACCTTTATGACTATGTTATGTGCTCAAAGGGAAATGATACTTCTAAGAGAGCACAATTTGACTGGTCAAAGGTAGAGAGGGGGCTTCCTTCTGACTTCCCTACTACACCATGTGCTATAAAGGAAGAGGTCAGCAAGGATTCAGCATAGAGCACATTGGGGAAGGAGGAATGGTGAGGATTTAACCTTCAGTAGTGTGCCATGCGCTCAAACGAAGAGGAGGCTTGAAATAAAGTGATTTTTTTTCAACAAGGGGTTACTATTGCTTTTTAATGCACTTTTCATCCTATTCTAGTGAATTTTAACCCAATAGTGGTTTCTTGACAGTTTGGAGTGCACTTTCCATCGAGGGAGGTTAGAGGTATGAAGCCACTTTTCCTAGGAGGATTTTCACTGCATTGAGAGGATAGGAGGGTCTTTCCATTTCATGTTTTTCCTTCGTAAAAGGGTGAAATAGTTCTATGATGTTGTCTAGGAATTATCTATGTTCCATGGAAGGAAGAGGTAACCAAAACTCAGTGTAGTGAATCAGTATGAGCAAGAAGGGTCAAGTGACTACCCCTGGGAGGATCACAATGCGCAACAGATTTGAGGTAATATTGAGAGTGACTTATTGCACCAATGTTTGGGAGTAGGATTGTGTCATTAAGTCACGTGGATAGGTTGAGCTCCACACTTGGTAAGAGGGCTTATGGCTTCATAGCTTGCATTGGGCACGAGGATCAAGAAGGGATCCAAAATGGCTAAGTGTGGGATTGATGGAGTAAAAGAGTGAAATGCATATGGTCATGACTAAAACTAGGATCACACACATAAAAAAATAAATAAAATCCAATAAGATACATACGAATCATGAATAATAACCACACGTTGAAATGTCAGGAATGTCACACTCTAAATGCTACAGTTAAAACAACACATTATGACACTTAGAACACAAGTTATGAAAATTGTGATGACTGTGACCAATTGGTGTGCTAAGTTGTATCAATGTGTCTAAAACATATTATGATGATATGTAAGGTGATATAATGTAGAAGAGTGTTTCAAAACTAACATTGGTGATGTGAAAAGGTGTGACCATGCAGGACTGCAAATCACAAGAGAAACACCTGCGACATGAGGGAAACATGTGATGAAACTTGTGAAAGTGTGAACAACCTTGAAAGAGACAGATGAAAAAGTTATAATAACATTAAAATGCCACTTATTAAATTAAAAAAGGAAAAAGAAAAAATAACAACCGTAAATGTAAAAGTGGAAGTGCGCAAAAGCAATAGTTCAGAAAACTCTCCATAATATAAGTGAAAACACAACCAAAGTGATGCATATTTCCAATTAAAGTGTGCTCTAACTATTATCATTAGTTGAAAATCACACAAGAACTATCTTGATGGATGGTGCAATTCTTCTTCAAGCTTGCATAAAGGAAGTTTTCTCATGAAATTATCAAAGATTGTGCATATGAGTGAAAGTTACTTAATTAAATTCGAAATGGGAAGAATAATTAAATTCTTTCAAAACATCAAACGAACATGGAGTCATCATAGGATGAAAAATCATATTATTCTCATTAGGATCCAAAATTATAGCGTGAGACAATTTTTAGAGGTTTTTAATCGCAGTGACAAAACTTTAAATGCGGTGGTAGAACTCCAGCTTCTCTGTTAGGTTTAATTATCTAAATGTAAGGTCTCAGTAATTCAAGAAGTTGTGTTTTCTTATTTTCCATTCAAGCATCATTATCTTCAAAGATATGTAAACACAAGATATAGAAGAGGTAACAAATTAGCCAAACATTTTTCTTCATCACAATTTCCCATTTTAAGTTTTTCCACATCGTCTTTTGAGCCAAATATGAGTATATTTCATGCAAAGTATTACTGAGAAAAATGACAAAAGAAAATACATGACACAATAATGAAAAAAAATTAGAATAACCAAGAAAATAGAGGCGGAACATAAAACAACATGCATAATATACAATAAGAAAACAAACAAATGCAAAGACTCGACTAAGAGGAATATGGAGGGCAGATTCAATGCAAGGGAAACTAAATTCAAGTAATCCTTCTCCTAACTTAATCATCTATAAGGTCAAGGCTAAGTGTAATGATATTTCCAATGAAGGCATCGTAATTGGTCTCGACCTGCAAAATCAAAGATGAGAGAAATTACAATTGATATATGATAATGTGAATGTACTTGCACTCATATCGTATTGCTTAGCAGGAAATATATGAAATTTATTCTAGAAAATGGGCTTGCTAAGTAATATGCTCCTAACTGATTAAAGATTGTATCATGAAATTCAAAAAATCCTCTTAAAAATCTAGAAATCCTTGAAAACATAATTTCTCAATCAATGGAATGGAATCAAGATGAGAGTCTTGCAAGGGAAAGTTAATCTAATCATCTTCAGAATTATTTTCAAGATAGTGAGATCCTGACACAACCATCAACAAATATTGAAGTGCCTCCACTAATTGAAAAGTATCTAAATAATTACATGATAAACTACAAATATTAACTGATGTAAAACAACCTTCATCAAGTACACTAGAGGGGAACAATTAATTGAATCACAATTGTTATAACAAGAACCATGATCAAATGGGATGATTAAGTTATAGGATTCACGGTCAATGAAGGATGAAGATAAATAAATTTGAAATCGACTAAGACAATAGCACAAAAAATTATTGACACTAAAGGGGATATCTGGTAGCATGAAGAAAATAGTATGTATCAAAATATTCACAAAAAGGATTAGGAGGTGATTATTTTCAAATAAATGTGACAATTATGAATTCTTCAGCCAAAGATAAATTTTTAGAATGATCAACTTCATAGATATATCCATTCATGAAAGGTATACATTCTAAACTTGAGTTTGATATAAGATATTTGCATGAAGATAAATTAAATGAAATAAGACATTCAATCCAATGAGAGATCAAATATTGAAAGTTAGAAAAACTATGTCCAAAATACCAAACATATTTCAAGAAGGAATTTACGTTTAGTGAAACTATACAAAGAAAACAATTTTGAGAGAATATCCAAATCTAATTTGGTTCAGGGGCCTTACCAGAGTTGCAAGAACCCGACATAACAATCAACAAAAGTTGGAGTTCCTTGAATTCCTTTTGAGTCCCAAGACTTTCAAGGATTGTATAATTTCATTTAGAGGATTGAATTATATTATGCATGGTGTGTGGACAAGTAATACTAGTAATTTTGACTAGATCACTACTATCAAGATGGGATAAGACATCTACATAACTAATTTGGTCAAAAATTACGTCTTCGACAAATAGATTACCCAAGTCATCAATTTCTTCCAATTTCACATCCAAAGATGGATAGATTCAATAAATATTATGAGTAACCTGAATAGAAGAATTTTCTTCATGAAAAATTAAAAATGATAGTGGATGGAAAGGATACTCAATGTTTTCTTTACTTTCCTTTTCATCATGAATGATCTCACCACCATGTATGAATTCAAAATCCAACTCATTAGGTGGAGTATCTCCATAAAAAAATAATGCCTTACAAAAGGTGGAACAAAAGGGACAGTGAGGTGAGGAAGGAGTTCTAATAAGAGAATCTTCTTTAATTGAAGTAGAATCGATTTCTAAATATTTTGAAAAAAAGTTGTCTCAAGAAACTGAAAGATGAAAAGGTTTAATAGGGAAACCATCATTATATACAATAATGGAGTTAGAATCAAGAGAATGAAGATTGTCCAAGACTTTATACTGATTAAGAAAAATGACTCCAGTCGATTCATTACTGAGATTTTCTAGATTCAAAATCAACCAAGGATGGGGGGAAATTATCTTGACATAGAGGATTCTGAAAAGAGAAGAAATGTCGAAAGAATCAACACCTTAATACTCATTTAAATATGAAATGTGACTACCTTTCTCCTAATCGATACTTGGATCTGGAAGCTATTGATGAAGCGGATCAAGGGGAAAGGGATCTTGAGAAATAGATGATAGAGGAGGACAATAATCAAAATTAGATTTAAGACTAGAGTTATGAGTGTGAATATCATCTTGAGGAATGGAAGGGTTAACCTTTACATGAGGCTTCATCGACCATTCCAAGGCTTCCTCCATTGGATCTGAACCATGGAAAGTGGAAGAATATTAAGGAGATGGATCAGGAATTTGATTTCTAAATTTCCCAACTTCAATAATATCACGAGCAGGCACCAAAATTGGTACTATAAATGGAGGAAGATAAGTAATATAAATAATAGTGGGCTCCTCCTCTGATTTTTGGAGTGTCTCACAATTTCCAATATATTGGAGAATAGGAACCTCTAGAGGTTTAGACTAAAAATTATTTAAGGAGATTTGAACTAAATGTTCAAAATTTTTCTTAAAGAAATCCCAATCCATATTCTCTTCCTCGGTCTCATAACTTAAGTGAAGGAAATTATTAGAAAAATCCTTAATTGATTCATCATGATCCATTCTAAGGTGTTTGATTCTTTTATAAAAATCTCGATAATCGTACCTATCAAAAGCTTGATGAACCTCCTTGAAAAAATAACGAAAAGAATGAATGGCAATAGATGGTAAGGTATGACACCATTGATTAACAAAACCTTAGAGAATCAGGGTGAATAAAATACAAAGAAAATATTCATGATTGAGTTTAAAAAATTTATAGAACCTGAGAAAATAATTTATGTGTTTGGACAAAAGCGTACCACCCTCGCCATCATACCTTACTTGAGACCAGACATGAAATTTTTTTGTAGATATTGAAATTTTACCAAGATATAGGCTAGAAAAACACTCTAAGATTATGATTTGAGAAAGAGCCATTAAAGATAAGAGATTCAACACATACTCAAAGGGAACAACTTGTCATCTAGCCCTCATTCTAACGCCAAAATGTTGATAGTGTTGGATACTGCCAACATACATGGGGTCTCGCTGATGTGAAGTCTCAATTATACCTCACAACGTTTGGAGTAGAGCGCCATCTAGAGTATTGAACCGACTGCCGTAATTGTAAGGTTCACCTTGGTTTTCAATGAATAACATAAGAGATCATATACATAACCCTTGAACAATCAAGTAAGTTGACATTGTGAAACAATGATTGTAATGTGTAAAAGGAGACCTTCATGAGTGGGTGACAAAAGTGACTCTATGGAAGGAAGTAATAGTACTAACCTAAGAGAGACACATGAGAGCATAACAATGCAAATTATCAAAATAGCTCACATAACTATTGTAAATTGAATAAAACACACATTAAACATGATAAGTACCAAATTGATTGAAGTAGTTCAATTTCTTCAATACATATGAACATAACATAAATTTTAAACATCACAAAAATAGTCCTGAAACATTTTTAATACATGCATGAAAATGTGTTGGCTCATTGAATTTCAATTAGGTGAAATATCCAAGTACACAGTTATAATGACGCGACACTAGTTCCAATAGTGGAGCATTAAGTCACTTCTTTCTTCTTGAAACAATAGTTTTCTCTCTTATGCCAAGTAAAGAAGCCAAGACTACCTCTACAAAGCTTAAACCTAAAAAAATTCACCTGCTTGAGTTATGAGGTTTCTTTTATAATAAGGGGAATGACCTTTCATATCCCCATGACCCTTGAATTACCCTTATGACTCTTGGATTTCTAATATGTCTTCTGGGCTTCTAATCAACTCTTGAACTTCTAATGACGTTTGGACTTCTCCTAAAGACATTTTGTTCATAAATGACTAAGTGGCCTTTCATATTCCACATGTGACTCTTAGACTTCCACACATTAATTTTTTTCCTTTTGTTGATAATACATCATTAAATTCCACATGATGATGTGGCACGACACATGGACACACATTTACCATTGTGATGACACTTGTACAAGCTACAACTTGACAATGATGACATGGACTTCATGATGAGGTGAAAATACCAAGTTGTCTTCCTTGTTGCTTCATGAAAGATCCATTTTTTGTTTATCCCCAGCCTCCAAAGGGTCTTCTGTCAATACCATAATTGTCTGAGGACTCATGCAATTCCTTCTTTCTATCTCAGTCCATGATCTGTTGCATGTCCTCATGATATTTTTCTTAGTGATTCTTCTTTGTACCTGTGTTCATGATTTCTCCATGCTATCTTCTCTTGAGAATTAATTTTTCATTCTCGAAAGGTAATCATGCCAATGAAAATCATTCATGATAAGGCAAGAACAATATTAAAACATCTATTCTATCACTGCCAAGCTCATGGAATTATGTAGTGATGATAGACCTATGAGAGGGTTATAAGAAGAAGGCTTGATCAAAAGGTCACAATCAAAATCATTAGTGGATTAGGAGGGATCCACTATTAATTTTTACTACACCATGCACTATGAGGAGTAGATCTCCTTAGTATAGCATAGTGGGGGAAGCATAAGGGACAAGGTGAAAGGTTTCATGCTTCAAGATTGCACCATGTGCCCCAAAGAGAAGGGAGGAAAGCTTAAAAGTGCAGTTTGAGCAGTCAAGGGTGAGAGGAGGCATCCTTCAACTTCCCTACTACACCATCTGTGAAAAGGAATGTTATATGGAAGGATAGATTGCATGAGTGCATTGGGAAAGGGGGAAGGTGAAAGGTTCAACCTTCATGACTACGCTATGCACTCAAAGGGAAAGGAGACTTCTAGGAGAGTGCAACTTGAGTAGTCAAAGGTAGAAAGGAGACTTGCTTCATCATTTCCTACTATGCCATACACTTTGGAGGAAGAGCTTAGGAAAGGCTTGGGCATAGATTGCATTGGGGAAGGGTGAGGCTTCAACCTTTAGGAGTGTGCGATGTGCTCAAAGGAAGTGGAGCCTTGAAAGAAAGTGCATTTATATTCAACAAGGGTTCATTGCTGATTTTTAATGCAATTTTCATCTTAGGAGGTACACTTTGATCCAACAATGGGTTTTTGACCATTTGGAGTACACGTTTCATTGAGGGAGGCCCTAGGGATGAGGCCACTTTTCCTAGGAGGATTTTCACTGCACTGGGAGGATAGGAGGGTCTTTGCATTACATGTTTTTCCTCTACAAAAGGGTGAAAGAGGGCCATGTTTTTAGCTAGGAATTGTCTATAAGCCATGCAAGGTAGAGGTAACCAGAACTCAGTTTAGTGAATCAGTATGATAAACAATGGTCAAGTGACTACCCTTAGGAGGATCACAATGTGCAACAAATTTGGGGCAATATTGAAAGAGAATTATTGCACTAATCTTCGGGAGTGGGATTGTATTATTGAGTTCCATGGAAAGTCTTATCTATGCACTCATTTTATAGGGCTTATGGCTTGAAAACTTGAAATAGGCATAAGGACTGTTTGGTCAATTTAGTGTTGTCTAAATTGCTATCATAAATTGTCAACCCGGGGCTCGTAAGCTGATGAAGTGAAGTGTACAATATATACTTAAGCAGCCTTTCCTAGTTCTTTTTGTCGTTTTTAGTTCATGTTTGACTTATCTTCCTAATGTGATGTGATGAAGTTATAAACAAGTGAGTGAATGTGTGTGTATGTGGCGATTTCTAAATGCTTCTTGAAATTTAAAGAGAAAACTTGAACAATAACTTGGAATGAAATTAGAGCTTCAAATGAAAGTAAAGCATCAAACGAAAAGACCAATGGCACTAGTCCAATACCTCTACTGCTGATAAGAATGAAAATGACATCTACTTAACTCAATTGAAAGCAAGAACACTACTCTAACTCCTCTAAAGCGATGAAAAATTTAAGTGACAAATCACACTACTTAATTCTCCCTTAACATTCTGCTTTTAGCTAAATTGATCATGTGAAAAAGAGTTAGGAGTGAATTAGCAATATGAGTCTAAAACTAACTAAACCAAGCTGCAATTGGATGGTGTTTTGGTCCCATAAAAGTTAGTGAATTATGATAAAAAGAACCATCAAGAGATTAGCAACTTGACAAAACCTGATAAAGTAAACTAGGCAAGGAAACTAACTAAGCAAGGAAACTAATGAAAATCAAAGCAAAAGTCAGCAGTTTAGATAAGACAACTTCAAATGCCACTAGTGATAAAAAGAAGGAAAATCACACTGTCCCGGGCTCCTAACAAAGCTGCAAAAACACACACTGATCAGTCATGAAAAGTACAGAAACATAAAGCAGCATAATTCAAACTGTACATTAATATAAATGTCAAAAGAAATCAAAATTGCAGAAATCAAACTGTACATTAATATACATGGTAAATTAGAAAAAAGGAATACAGGAAAATAAATTTAAAAGCTACTGTACAATGGTTGTAGCAGACAGGGGCCCTCCATCCACTTCAACCAATTAAAAAGATCAGCTACGGAGGTAAGAAAAGAACTGTCTTCTTGGTATTAAATCAGCACATAATAAAATACAGTGGGGAGCGTAAACGCTATGTAAAAGAGTCTTGAAACCGAGTTTAACAACAACAAAAGACTAACTTCCAAAAGCTAACTAATCAGCGTGTGCAAACGCTTTATTTATAACAGGAACACAAACTGTTCTGTGCGTAAACTAAGCTAACTAAGAGCTGTGCAAAAGACACGTTCAGCAGCACCGTGCACGGATTTAGGAAACGGTCATCATGGTTGATAAATCCGTTGTTGGATTCTTGTCCCCTGCAGTCTTCGTGGCTAAAGAAGAGGCCATCTATGAGTTCCGTCCTATAATGCAATGAATTGAACAAGTTTGATGAAGGAAATGATGACAAAAGAAGGAAATGAGTAGGAAAAGGCTATTGGAAGGATGGGTAAATGAGTGCAGGTTTGAGGCTCAACAAGGACCAATAAGGGATCCAAAATGGCTAAGTGTGGGATCAATAGAGTAAAAGAGGGAAATGAATCTGGTCATGACATAGACTTGGATCACACACATAAAACCATAAATACACACTAGGAACATCCACAAGACTTGTTTGGTAATTTAATTGGTTTTAATTTACTTACATGAATTATCAACCGGGGCTAGTAAATTGATGAAATGTATGAGCATTGTTTGTGCTATGAGTCCTTATTACTTAAAAAAATCCCAAATTATATTGAGATATTGAATTGCATATGTTTTCTTTAACAACTATGAAAGTAAATATGAAATCAAAACTATTTCTCTTGATTAAAAGAAACATCACACTCTTCTTGAAAAAAACATCACACTTGTTTCACTCTTGCTTGAAAATAAATCACACGTACACTTGCTTGAAAGAAAATATCACACTTGCTTGACTATTTCTTGAAATGAAATCACACATACACAAATTTTGTTGAAAAAAAACTTGATAAAGAAACCATACCTAAATTACTGTGACAGAAAGAGAAATTAAATCTATACTTAAATTGGAATCTTGTTCACACAAATTTAACTCAAAATCATACCGCAAATCTATATCAATCCACACTTTGTTATAATACTTTCATGTGCATAAGAGGTCTCGACTTCACTCATTCATCAAATAGAAAAAGGAATAAACAAATGTATTATGTTATCAACTTTGTGATCACTGCTAACAATCAAAATATTAATGACATAAATGAATCAAACACAATATAGAATGTGGAATTGAAATGTTCTTTTGAAAATAGTAAAACCTTACAACTCCGGGGGGGGGGTTCCTACAAGAAATAGGTGACAAAATAACTCTTTCATAAGATTATATATGCATGGATAAATTCACAAGGAAAGGATCAAATGAAACAAAGTTTTTAATTGCAAAAACATAATTTCAAAACAATATCCAAGTTTGTCACTGTCCCGAGAGGCAGATTTATAATCTCTTACGAATAACTATTTCAGAGTATTACGGCCCTACCATATTCAATAGTGACTAAAATTAACATGAAGATAGAAAATAACATGATTTCCTCATGATTTTCTATCACCGAAGTAATTCATGAGGCTGAATATATGCATTCATTAATTCCTCGCTCACCTCATTCGCCTTCCTCGGTGGTTGACTTTCGCTTGGACTGAGCTACTACGGTGCTTTCCTTATTGATCCAAGTTATGAACATAGGCAAAAATTATTGTGCTAGCTATTTGGAACCTCGCCATATATCTTGTTCCTCGGCTGGAGTTTCGAAACCTATCAAACCTTCGATTTTTCTATAAAATTAGTCACTAGCTGTAGAATTGGTGCAATTCAGTAGCTTATGCAAATATTACATTAAATAATAAAAAACAATGAAACTTATGAAATAGAATATAATTAGATAAACCTTATAAACTGATGCCCAATTTAGAGTTATGAGGGTCAAAAAGAAGGAGGATGGAATGTAGGAAAGTGGTCAAAAAGAGGCAATTTTGGGGTTCAACATTCCCCCACACAGAAGAACATGTCTTCATGAAAAATTTCAACATTTGTATTTCTTCTTTTCCACGAAGCATTTTCAAAAGCCTGGGAAAGGACATCTAAGTTAGTTCTCTTTGTTTTTTTGATGTTGACTACTGCCATCCTTTGTTCCTTCATGAAGATTTTGTTCTGCAAACTTGTCACCTTTTTCTTAAGGAATTGATTTTTTGTCTTCAATTTATTATTTTCTCATACCGTAAACCAAGATGTAATAGGATTTTTTCATTTTGAGTTCTCTAGATTTCATTTTGTGCCTTTACTATTTCATTTTCCTACTTTAAATGTCTATTTAGTACCTCCAATTCATAGATTTCCTCTTTGAGAGTGTTTACAATTTGGGGTTCTTTTGGAGGATGAAAATGAATAATTTCTTCATGGTTTGAGGATGACTCAACAATGTTTATTGTAGCTCTTTGTTCTAGAAACTCTATGTAGTCGTATATTTCTTGTTGGACATGATTAGTTTCCAGAGTTCTCTTAGCTGGACTTACAACTGGTGATGGAACTCATGATTTTTCTTCTTCTTCTAAATTGACGAATTCTGGAGATTGATCTTGTTGTGTTTCTTGTGCATGTGAGTTTTCTTTACAGTTTGAGGGAAATTTTATTCTACCCTTCCTAGTCTTATCACTATGTCCTTCTGGTTTAGCTTCTTTGAAATGATTTCTAATTAGAAAATCCTCCCAATTATCTCCTTTTCTTTCTAGATGAGCTTCAATTAGAATTTTCACTAATCCATGATGATATAGGGCATTACCTATGGACTGTATCTTCCTTTGAATATTTCCATCCATTTTTCTCAAACTATTAAGAAAGAGCTAAGGTAGGTTGATTTCATTACCATAAAGAAAATTCATCATCAGGCAAACATTGTAAAAGAACATGTTTCCAATCCTACCTCACCGGTTATGAATTTTTGAATAATTAAAAGAAAATTCCTTCGTTTATTTTTTAAGGTTGTGACTGAAATTCCCTTCTTAAAGACAAATATATCAATACTTGAATTTTTAAGGATGATTTCCCAGTCCTTCTCTTTGATCTTTCAGTTTTTTAAGCAACTTTCTTCGATTCTCGACAATCTGGTAGCTTTTGCAACAAGTCACTGTGTCAAAACTAATTTCATGTCCACAATTTCTTCTTCTATGCCATCGTATGCCTGAGAAAATAATTTTTTCACTTCTCTCTCATGCCCATCAAAATTTTACACAAATTCTAGCCACTGTGCTTGCTGCAACTATTATTTGACCTATGGTTATCCTTCTAGGAATTCAGCCCCATTTGTCTCTAATTGTACAACGACTCCCATGTTGGAGAATAGTTAGCCCCTAATTAATCTTTTCATAGGGTTATGGAATAAATTTAGTTATTGAATGGGTCAGAGTGACAAATTTTAGGTAAAGGGAAGTTTTGACAATGAAACGGGGCTAAGTGAAATGGATATGATGGAAGTGCTATGCATGAATTGGAATGATATACGGAGATAAGGCAGTGAATTCAAATGATAGCAAGGTCTCATATCGAAGTTATATCTTTTGAAAATATATTTCTGTTCAGATCAAAGTCATGATGATAATGAGAGTAATTATTATTCAGAATGGCGGTAGCAATGATCATTCATCTTTTTATTTGATAATTGAATGTTTTTACCTTTATTATCTAATTCATCTTTACATACCTCACATATTTGGCTTACTAATTTTTTATTTGTCTTTTTGTAGGTTGTACTTTGCTACTTTACCAATAACCTTCATTGAATTTTCTTTGACCATGATGTCTATTTTCCCTATTCACAATCTGTTAAGTCAGTTGTAGAATTCTATCAGAGCTGCAGATTGTTGACAATTTTGTAGCTGCATTATTTTTCAAAACATAAAAGAGGAATAAAAAGAAAATGGGACTAGAATAGGGAAAGAAAAATCTAAGCTTCCAAGAACTCTTGGTTTTCATGTTTTTCCTTGGCAAACTACAAATAAATATTATCTTGCATATTTCTTATGAATTCTTCCCTTGTTAATGGTTTATGATATATTCGTAATCTATGACCATTTACAAGGAATGTTACTTTCTCTTCATCAATGTTTCTGATTTTGACTACTCCATTATCAAAGACAATTTCAATGTCATAAGGACCAAGCTAATGAGTTTCAAAATTTCCTTGAAAATATTTCAATTTTGAATCAAAAAGCAATGCCTAATCACCAGGATGAATTTTCGTTTCTTCAATAAAAATATCATGCCACCTAGATCTTTGTTGTTGCACTGTATTGGTTTTATCAATAGCATCCTGTTAGGCCACTGTACTACTAGTGTAACCCCTTATGGTTATTAGTACAACCCACTTATTATATTGATGTACCCATTTAGTGCCCATATTGTTACTATTGTGCCCTAAAGAAGCTCACTATTGTTATTATTGTGCCCTTACATTATTACTGCTATGTCAACTATGATTATGTTATGACCCCTTAGACTCCTATATATAGAAAGGAGGTCTTTTAATTTTTATCATCGAAGAATTGTTCATTTATGTAATGTAACGGAGGTTGCCCCCTCGAAGAGGCTGAATTCTAAGGCATTGATCTATCTTTTCTATCTTTTCTTGAGCTGGTTTCATAACATTTGGTATCAGAGCTTTGGATTCTAGGGTTTCGCTGCTCCAAACAGGTCATTGTGTCATTTTCGCTATAAATTTTTTTCTGCGATGTTCCAGAAGTTGTGAAAAATACCCATTTGAAAAGAAATCACGGTGAACCTCGGGTCCAAATTTCATAGCTGTTCGTGATATATTTGCGGATATATGATCTGAGGAAGTTGGTCTTTTTGCAGACTCCTGAATTACATTCTAAATAGGTGACTTGGGGAAAATCGTCATAACTTTCTCTTTGGGGATCAGATTGAAATTTCGTAAGAAGGTACAGAAATACAACAGACTATAGTTTCTTTTATGCAATTTTCAGATCCAAAGGTCGAAACAGTGACTCGTGGCATGTCATACAAGTTCGCTCTACTGAAATAGTCTATAATCAAGTCACTGTGGGAGATTTCACGTAACTCTTTCTTGGCGAATCCAATTCGGATCAGGCTGGTGGCATTGGAGAGGGGACACAGAGGGCTACTACAAGTCACAATTTCAGAACTTAAAGATCTGAAAGTACAGAGTTACAGTCGTTTCAAGATCAAGCTCCTAAAATCAAGAAAAAGCAAGATGAGGAAGTTTGATGGCAAGGATCCAGTAAATTGGATACTTCAGATGGAGCAATATTTTGATCTACATGGTGTACCACTGTTACAAAAGGTATGTATTGCATCTTCATATTTAGAACTTGATCAATTTTTATGGTATGAAGGGCTTTGTTCTCGTAAACGACTTGTTACGTGGTCAATTTTCACGGAGGAAATGATAGCACATTATGAGGATACAAAGAGCAACACCTTCTTTAGAGCAACACCAAAACAATTGGAAAGAGTAAAAGGGCTTTGTGACATAGTGGAAAGAAAAATTATGGAAACTAGGAAGCATACCCCTCACAACTATAAAGATGGAAGTGTTGTTTCTCCTAGCCTTCCACAACCTACAAGGGTTACACCACAACAATTGGAAGAAAAAGAGAAAAAGGGCTTTGTTACAATTGTGATAGAAAATGCACTAAAGGTCATAAGTGTGCTGAGAAGAAATTATTTTACATAGAATATGAAGAGGAGGAAGAAAAGGATCAAAAAACATCAAAAGAAGAGGATCTACGCCAAGACCCCACCCAAGGGAAAGAAGAAATGAATCGGACCATATCTTGTAAAGCATTGGTAGGAATTACCACTCCTCAAACTCTCAAGATAGAAGGACATACCAAGAAGAAAAAGGTGCAAGACGTGAAAGATCACATCGAGAAAGAAGAAATGAATCCAACCATATCTTGTAATTCATTGGTCGAAATTACCACTCCTCAAACTATCAAGATAGAAGGACATATCAAGAAGAAAATGTTCAAGAAGTGAAAGATCACATCGAGCATCAAGAAATGAATCCGACCATATCTTGTAAAGGATTGGAAGAAATTGCCAGTCCTAAAACTCTAGAGATAGAAGGACATATCAAGAAGAAAAAGATTCAAGCAGTGAAAGATCACATCGAGCATCAACAAGAAGTTCTCCAACTTTTAAAGAATAACACCACTTGAGTGCAAAATCAAACGAAGCAACAGGTAGATCAACATAGTGAAAAATGTTTTGATGTAGGTGATTGGGTATTTTTATTGCTACATCTCAAGCAAGCTATTTATGAGAAGGAAATGTTGGCAATACTACATGCACTTAAAAAATGGCGACCTTACCGAATGGGAAGACTCTTCAAGGATGAGGATGTCGAAGCATTGTTTTGTGCTATTTCTATTATCCAACCAGATTGGATAAACGAAGCAAGGGTTGAATGGAAGAAGGATGAAGAAGTATGGCCACTTATTCAAAAGTTGCAAAAGATCCCAATTCAAACAATATTTCCTGAAATTGAAGAGGAAGGAAAAATGATATTGGAACTTGGAGTAGTCACAGAAACAAGAACCCGACAGCTACGAAATCAATCAATTTCAGAGTTTCTCATCAAGTGGAAGAACTTACCCGTTGAAGATTCCATAAGGGAGGACAAGAATTTTATACAGAAGCATCAAGAACTACTCAAGTGTTGAGGACAATGCTTTTTGAAGGAGAGGGGCATGTTAGTCCCCTGTACTACTAGTGTAACACCTTATGGTTATTAGTACAACCCACTTATTATATTTATGTACCCATGTAGTGCCCATATTGTTACTATTATGCCCCATAGAAGCCCACTATTGTTATTATTGTGCCCTTACATTATTATTGTTATGTCGGCTATGATTATGTTATGACCCCTTAGACTCCTATATATAGAAAGGAGGTCTTTTCATTTGTATCATCGAAGAATTGTTCATTTATGTAATGTAAAGGAGGTTTCCCCCTCGAAGAGGCTGAATTCTAAGGCATTGATCTATCTTTTCTATCTTTTCTTGCGCTGGTTTCATAGCACATCCTGTGGTAACTTATCAAGTTCATTCAATTTCTCCATTATTTGTCTTTGGGCTTCTGATAGATCAAAACCCAACTTGGTTGTTGCTTTAAAAGTATTTATTTCAAACTCAATAGGAAACATGACTTTCTTTACATAAACATGTTCGTAAGGAGTGTGTCCTACTATATTTCTCCATGTGGTACGATATGCCCATAAAGATTCTAGAAGCTTTGTTTCCTAATCCATCTTATGCATATCACAGTCTTGGTAAGAATTGCTTCAATTACTTTTTTGGTAGATTCAACTTGTCTATTGACTTGTGGATGATATGGAGTTGAATTCCTATGTTTTATTCATTACTCCTACATTATCTTTTGTACCAACTTGGATTTAAAGTGAGTTCATTTACCCATACTTATATTATTGCATAGAGTTACTTACTGCACTGAAAGGATATAGTGACTTACTGGATAACATTGATTGGGCTTGTTGAGGAAGGCCAAGCCGCTGACCAATGTCTGCTCTCGAAGAAACCTTGATCCATCATAATTTCCCTTATGACACCAAAACGAGTGAAAATATCCTCAAAAAGAAATGAAACTACAACATTTTCAGTAGCAAAAGAAAGTGCTTTAGCTTCTATGCATTTTGTGAGATAATCTGTACAAACAAGAATGCATCGTTTTTTTCTTGATGGTGGATTGATTGGACCAATAGAATACAAAACCCATTTCTTGAAAGGTTCAATAAGTACCTGAGGCTATAGAGGTAGTTCATTTGAAGGAACAAGTTTCCCCATTTTTTGACAACTCTCAGATCTCTTAACATATTCCTTTGCATCCTTAAAAAGAGAAGGCCAATAATATCCTAAGAGAAATTCATAAGAAGTTATTTTTTTAGCGAAATTTACTCCACATGGTTCATCATGACAATCCTTTAATAACTCTGGTACTTCATCCTCTCTAGCACATATTTGAATGATTTAGTCAAGTCCTATCTTGTACAATTCATCATTTATCTATGAATAAGATGCACTAGTTTGAATTACCTTCCTATTCTTTCAAGGAGACAAGTATGATGGTAACTTCCCTATAGACAAATAATTAGAAATATCTGCAAACCAAGGAAATTTAATAGATATCACAAAAATATATTTGTTAGGATATTATTATCATTTTAAATTCTAGATAGAAAATCGGCAACTAAATTTTGTTTTCCAAGTCTATTCAAAATAGTAATATTGAATTCTTGTAATAACAATAGCCATCTTGTAATTCTGCCTTTAGTAATTCATTTATTCATTAAATATCTAATTTAAAAATGATTTTTGTGAATGAAGGTTTCATAACCATTGATATAATGTATGAATTCATTGATGGCATGCACAACAACTAAAAACTCAAACTTTTTCTTGTGTAGTAAATGGAATAGGGAGTTAAATCCTTTTGTCCTAATGTAGCTCCTAAAATTTTATCTAAGGCATCAATCAAAACGTGAAAATGTAGTTTCCAATTTGGTCATCTTAAAATGGGTGCTTGAGAAAGATTTTCTTTCAATGTTTCAAATGTTTTTTGGCAGTACGAATTCTAGATGAATTCATAATCTTTTGTAAGAAATTTGAAAAGTGGAGAGGTTATCTTTGTAAATTTTTCTATATATATTCTATAATAACCAGTGAAACCAAGAAAAGTTTGAACATCTTTTTGACAAGTTGGAACTAATAATTTAGAAATGAAGTCTACCTTAGATGAATCCACTTTAATTCCATTTCCTAAAATATGGTGTCCTAAAACAATTCACGTGGTGAACATCATAAAAACAATTCATGGCTTGATGAGATATTCGCTTCTTTACATCTAATGAGAACTTTTTCCAAATTTTTAAGAGCTTCTTCAAAAGAGTTTCCATAGAAAATAAAATCATCCATGTAAACTTCCACACAATCATGAATTAGATTGGAAAAAGTGCCTAATAATGCACTTTGGAATGTTGCAAGTGCATTACATAATCCTAAAGGAGGTACTCGATAAGCATAGGTTCCCCATGGATAGGTAAAAGTTATTTTATTTTGATCTTCTGGAGCTACTTGGATCTGGTTATATCCACTAAAACCATCCAATAATGATTTTTTCTTTCCCTGCCAATGTATCTAAGACTTGATCTATAAAAGGAAGTGTAAAATGATCTTTTAAAGTAGCTTTATTCAATTCCCTATAGTCAATGCATACTCTCCATTTTCCACTTTTTTTCGGAACAAATACCAATGGTGAGACCCACTAGCTATTTGATATTGGATAAATTAAATTCACATTTAGGAATTTTTGTAATCCCTCAACAATTTCTCTTAGATTTGTATTCATTATCCTCTGGGGTTGTCAGATTTTCTGAAATTTTCTTCAATATAGATATGTTGCATGCAAGTGTTAGGATCAACTCCTTTCATATTAGTGTATTCCCATGCATAAGCAGAGGAATGTTCTTGTAATATCTTTATTAATTCTTTCTTTTGAGATTCCTCCAGATTATCATTAACATTCAAAGTTTTCCCTTGAAAATTTTCTATCAAAGCATTGCCAAATTTCTCCATAAAATGTAAATCTATTTGACGATATGATAGATATTCAATATTACATTGTCATTGAAAACCTTGATTTTGTTCACAATATGAGGAAGATTCACTATTTTCCATTAAATTCAAAATTTGATCTTCTTCATTTATTTGTGAAGTGACAAAAAATGGTCGTATATCAAAGTTTTCATTATCATCTTCTATCCATGCTTCACTTTCTACTTCTATAATTTCTTTTGTAGGGGGATATAATCAGAATTTCTTTATCTAACTTCCATCAGAGATAAAAATATCACCAGATCTACAACTTATAAATGCAGCAGCTGTAACTAACCATGGTTTTCCTAGAATCAATGGGTGTCCTGAAGATTATTCTTGGGTGTCAAGGTCATAAATTCAGCATGATATTGCAAAGAATCTAAGGATACAAATACATCTTCTAACACACCATCAGGTTTGATAATAGATCTCTCTGCTAATTGCAACAATGTAGGTGTATATTGAAGATTAGGAAGTTTCAATTGATTCATAGTTTGTTTACTCATGATATTTATGTCTACTCCTAAATCAATCAATGTATTTGAAATATCAATGGAATTAATGTGTGTTTTCACAATGGGACTTCATGGATCTAGATATTTTTGAACTATTGTCTTTCCCATCACAATATCTACAATTTTTCCATCTAACTGGATTATTTTAATTTTTCCTTTTTCTTCCTGGTTTTTTAATACTTAACTCCCTAATTGTATTTTCAAATATTGGTATTTCTTTGATAGCTTGTAACACAGGAATTTTTATACAAACATTAGTCAGTTGATCTATTATATCATAATTAGGCAGCACAATGTGTTTTTCTACCCCTTTATCAATTTTCAATCTTTCAAGAAAAGGTGGATTTTGAATAGAAACTGAAGGTCGTTCTATAATCAGAGTTGAGTTTAGTGGAGTATGATAGGAATGTACATGGGTGGGTTTTTTTTTAGATTTTTCATCTTGATGAAGAGATGTCTATTTTTCAAACTCCTCGATAACAACAGATGGTGACTTTTTTTCCAATACTCTATTAGATCTAAGTTGGACATTGTTTAGATCTAATGGAGTTATGATGTAAGTTTGGAATTTTTTTCCTTCCATGTTGTAAACATGATGTGAATTCTTATTATATGGATTTGGAAGTGTCTTAGGAGGTAGTTAATTTGTATTTTGTGGAAATGGTAGTGAAAGTTGTGGGTTTGGATTTTGTGGTTGAGAGGGTTTAACAAGCTGAGGAAAATATTGTGCTGGAAAAAGAGGGTAAGGTTGTTGAATTGAGGATATTGAGGGTACTTTCCATAATTATTTTTCCATACTTGTGCCTAAGGTTGAGGCCAAGGTTGCAAAGGCATACATGCATTCGAATTACTTTTTGATGGTTGTGCATATGTTAAAGTGTTGAAACCTTGGGTCATATTTGATTGTGGATTTTTCCATGGTATCTTGGCATTAAAAAAGAGAGTTTCTACTTGATTTGGAATTAATTTCTCTTGATAGACAACTTTAATACCCGTATTAAAGTACATTCCTTTATATCGTGATTTTTTGCACATATAAAACAGGTTTTGTTATGAAACCAGCTCAAGAAAAGATAGAAAAGATAGATCAATTCCTTAGAATTCAGCCTCTTCGAGGGGGAAACCTCCTTTACATTACGTAAATGAACAATTCTTGGATGATTCAAATGACAAAACCTCCTTTCTATATATAGGAGTCTAAGGAGTCACAATATAACCCAGCCGACCTAACAATAATAATATAAAGCCACAAAAATAACAATAGAGGGATTCTATGGGGCACAGTAATAAAAATATGGGGGTAATAGGGGCACAACAATGTTAATAAGGGATACAACTACAATAGTAATGGGGTAATCACTAGTATTATAGGGACCTATCATGCCCCTCTCCTTCAAAAAAAGTGTTGTCCTTAACGCTTGAGTAGTTCTGGATGCTTCTGTATAAAATTCTCATCCTCCCATGTGGAATATTCAGCAGATAAGTTCTTCCACTTGATGAGATACTCTGAAATTGATCGATTTCGTAGCTGTCGAGTTCTTGCTTCTATGATTGCTTCTAGTTCCAATATAATTTTTCCTTCCTCGTCAAGTTCTGGCAATATTGTTTGAATTGGGAGCTTGTCACCTATAACCTTCTTTAAACATGAAACATGGAAAACTGGGTGCAATCGAGAAGCTGCAGGAAGCTCCAATTTGTATGCCATAGTACCAATCTTTTGCAACACCTTGTATGGACCATAATACTTTGGTGATAATTTATTATCCTTCTTAGCTTGCTTGAGGGACATTTTCTTATATGGTTGTAGCCGTAGGAATACCCAATCACCTACATCAAAACTTCTTTCGCTACGATGTTGATCTGCCTATTGTTTCATTCTATTCTGTGCCAACACGAGGTTATCCTTTAAGAGTTGGAGGACTTGTTGTTGATGTTCAATGTGATGTTCCACTGCTTGAACCTTAGAATTTTCTCTTAAATATGATGTGATGGATGGTGGCCAATACCCATAAAGTGCCATAAATGGGGTCATTTTTGTTGTTGTATGGAAGGAAGTGTTATACCACCATTCAGCTAGAGGCAACCATTTGACCCATTGTGTCTATTTATCAGATACAAAGCAACGAAGATATCCTTCCAAACATTTGTTTACTATCTGAGTTTTCCCATCAGATTGAGGATGATAAGATGAGCTATGAGTTAACTGAGTACCAAGACAAGAAAATAATTTTGTCCAAAAATTTCCAGTGAAAATGGGATCTTTGTAACTTACAATAATCTTTGGGTTTCCATGTAGCTTTTGAATTGTTTCCATAAATGCAATAGAAAATGTACTGGCTTTAAATGGATGTGATAATGCACAAAAGTGTGCATACTTGGTAAGTCTGTCAACTACCACCATGATGACACTCTTTCCCTCAGACTTGGGTAAACCTGTGATAAAATCCATTGAAACCTCCTCCCAACGTTGGCTTGGAATGGATAAAGGTTGTAATAGACCCAGTGTCTTAATTGTTTCAACTTTATTTTGCTGGCAAACCAAACATTTTGCCACAAAATTTTGAATATCTACTTTAAGGCCATCCCAAAAAAATTCCTTCTTAACCCTGTGGTAAGTTTTTAAAAATCCTGAGTGCCCTCCTAAGGGAGAAGTGTGCAATTCCATAAGAATCTTTTGTTTTAGCTGGGAATTCTTACAGAGGTATAAGTGATCTTTGTACCATAACGAATCATTTTGCCAGCTAAATGTATCAAACATACTGGAATCTTGTTGTGACTTTCGAATAAGTGCCCACACTTCTTCGTCATTCTTCCATTCCTCCCTTGCTGCGTTTATCCAATCTGGTTGGATAATAGAAATGGCGCACAACAATGCTTCCACATCCTCATCATTTCTTAAGAGTACATCTGCCACCACATTTTGCTTCTTTTTTTTGTAGATGATTTCAAAGTCATAACCCAACATCTTTGTGACCCACTTTTGTTGCTCTTCAGAGGATAATCTTTGTTCTAAAAAGTGTTTAAGGCTATCATGATCCGTTTTTACCTTGAAGTGTCTTCCCATTAGGTAGGGTCGCCATTTCTTAAGTGCATGGAGTATTGCCAACATTTCCTTCTCATAAATAGCTTTGTGTAAAAACTTTCCCTTGATTGGATGACTTTCAAAAGCAATGGGTCTTTCATCTTGCATTAAAACAACACCAATTCCATTTCTTGAAGCATCACATTCCACAATAAAGGTTTTTGTGAAGTCCGGTGTAGCTAAGACCGGTGCTTGGCACATTGCCTCTTTAAGATGTTTGAATGCCTTTGTTGCTTCTGGAGTCCATGAAAATGCATCTTTCTTCAATAATGTTGTTAGAGGGGCTGCTATTCTCCCATAATTCTTAACAAACTTGCGATAATACCCTGTCAACCCGAGAAATCCTCGCAGATGCTTTATGGATGTGGGAATTTTCCATTCCTTAATGGCTTTAATTTTGCTAGGGTCTACCTTAACTCCTTCATGAGATACAATATGACCCAAATATTCCACCTCTTGTACTCCAAAGAAACATTTGGATCTTTTTGCATATAATTGTTTCTCCTCCAATAGTTGTAGCACCCTGTCAACATGTTCAACATGATCCTTCCAAGACTTGCTGTAGATTAGTATATCATCAAAAAATACTAACACAAATTTTCTAAGGAATGGTTTGAAATTGAATTCATCAAACCTTGAAATGTTGAAGGTGCATTGGTAAGGCCAAAAGGCATGACCAAAAATTCATAATGACCCTCATGAGTTCTAAATGTTGTTTTCAGAATGTCTTCAATCTTCATTCTGATTTGATGATATCTCGAACGAAGATCCAACTTGGTGAAGTAAATTGATCCATGCAATTCATCCAGTAATTCATCAATGACAGGAATGAGAAACTTATCTTTAATGGTGAGCTTATTGAGCTCCCTATAATTCGGACACATGCGCCATGATCCATCCTTCTTGTGCACCAGTACGACTAGAGCAGAGAAAGAACTTTGACTTGGTTGAACTATACCAGCCTCTAGCATTTCTGCAACCATACGTTCAATTTCACTCTTTTGGGCATAGTGATATTTGTACGGCCTGATGTTTGGAGGAACACTTCCTAGAATCAGATGAATAGCATGATCATGATCACGAATAGGTGGGAGACCTTTGGGAGTCTCAAATACCTTGGAATGATTGTCCAAGACTTTTTGGAGATCTGGAGAAATAGATGATTCCACTGTGGACACATCTAGCGAACATAATTGTGCAATTACACCTCTTTGTTCCTTTTTTAGAAGCTTTGTCATACCATCAGAGCTGATTATCTTTCTCGGTTTCCCTGCAATACCCCTTAATTCAACTTCCTTTCCTTCCACAGAAAATTTCATGAAAAAATCTTGAAAATTAAAATCTATTGTACCCAAGGATTGTAGCCATTGGACTCCTAGTACAACATCAGCACCTCCCATTGGAATGGAAAGCATTAGGCTAGTCAATACATATTCTCCCATGGATAGCTTGATATTATGGCACTTTCCTGAGAAATTTATTGTTCCTCCATTTGCAACCATCACTTGACACTCTGGTGCTGGATATAAGAAGCAATTCAATTCTCTTGCTACCTTACAATGAATAAAATTGTGGGTACTTCCTGAATTAATCAACACTATTACCTTTTTCTTCTTGATTTGTCCTTCTATCTTGATGGTTTGAGGAGTGGTAATTCCCGCCAATGCATTACAAGATATGGTCGGATTCATTTCTTCTTTATCTAGGCTTTGTTCCTGGAGTATATCCTCTTCTTTTGACCTTTCTTGCTCCTCTTCTTCTTCCTCTTCACAATCTATGTAGAATAATTTCTTCTCAGCACACTTATGACCTTTAGTGTATTTGATATCACAACTGTAACAAAGCTCTTTTGCTCTTTTTTCTTCCAATTATTGTGGTGTCAACCTTATAGGTTGTGGAAGACTAGCACTGACAACACTTCCGTCTTTATAGTTTGAGTGGTATGCTTCTTGGTTGCCATAATTTTGCTTTCCATTTTTCTTGCTAACCTGAATGCCTTCTCTAATGAATTTGGTTCCCAAAGGCGAACATCATGTTGGATATTATCCTTTAAAGACCCTACGAACACATCAATCCTATGCTCCTCTGGAATATATTTTACCCTTATGTTCAATTTTTGGAACTCCTCAATGTGCTCCATTATTGAACCCTTTTGTTTGAGACTTATCAATTGGCTAAAAAAAGTGTTGCTTTTTGTATCCTCATAATGTGCTACCAATTCTTCCGTAAAAACTGCCCAAGTGATAAATTGTTTACGAGAGCAAAACCATTGATACCATACAAACTGATTTGGTTCCAAATATAAAGTTGCAATACGTACCTTTTGTGTGTTTTGCACATTATTGAGATCGAAAAATTGCTCCATCTGTAATATCCATGTTGCGGGATCCTTGCCATCAAACTTCCTCATATCGATTTTTGGAATATGGTGGGTCTTTGATCCAACATTAGAGTCTACAGAATCATGATTAACATTTCTTTTGTTCTCATCACGAGTTTCATTTACTACCCTTTCACCATTAGTGACCCTTTCTTGTAGCAACTTATTCATATTTATCTTCAATTCTTCCATGTCTATCTTCCAATCTATCTTGAAATCATCCATCTTAGCTTCCACGTCATTCATCTTAGCTTCTACACCTTTCTTTAAACAATCCATCTTAGCTTCTACGCCTTTCTTTAAACTATCCATCTTAGATTCTGTTCCTTTTTGTGCAAGGGACAGTTGTTGCACTTGGTCTTGTAATTTTGATATATCATGTTGCATTTCTTCCTCTTCTTCATGAGTCATGCTAGAGCTTTCAGGTTGCTTACTAGGTGTTTGAATTTTCTTTCCTTGGGGAATCAGTTACCAATAATAATGCTCTACTATGCCCTTTGAATTCCTTCAAAATAAATTTTCAAACCAAGCTTACGCAAAAATTTAAGAAAATCTACACAGCTTTTTTCACTTTGTAGGAGCTCGATATTGCCTCTGATGTATCTCTGTACCTTCCAATCATCTAGAATTGAATTTGTGACCTAAATTATCCCTCTGCGTCCTCTTTCCAATGCCACAAGTCTGACCCAAATTGGATTCTCCAAGGAAGCGTTATGCAAAATCTCCCACAGTGACTTGATTATAGACTAGTTCAGTAGAGCGAACTTGTATGACTTGGAACGAGTCACTGTTTCGACATTTGGACCTGAAAAATGCATACAAGAAACTACAGTCCATCCTCTTTCTGTATCTTCTTATGAAATTTCAATCCAATCCCCAGAGAGAAAGTTATGATGCTTTTCCCCAGGTCACCTGTTTGGAATGTAATTCAGGAGTCTGCAAAAAGACCAACTTCCTCAGATCATACCTCCGCAAATATAGTGCGAATAGCTCTAAAATTCAGATCCGAGGTTCAGCGTGATTTCTTCTAAAATGGGTTTTTTTTACAACTTTTGAAACGTCGCAGGAAAAAAATTATAGCAAAAATGCCACGATGACCTGTTTGGAGCAGCGAAACCCTAGAATCCAAAGCTTTGATACCAAATGTTATGAAACTAGCTCAAGAAAAGATAGAAAATATAGATCAACACCATAGAATTCAGTGTCTTCGAGGGGGCAACCTCCTTTACATTACATAAATGAAAAATTCTGGGATGATTCAAATGACAAAACCTCCTTTCTATATATAGAGTCTAAGGAGTCACAATATAACCCAGCCGACCTAATAATAATAAAATAAAGCCACAAAAATAACAATAGAAGGATTCTATGGGGCACAGTAATAAAAATATGGGGGTAGTAGGGGCACAAAAATGTTAATAAGGGATACAACTACAGTAGTAATGGGGTAATCACTAGTATTATAGGGACCTATCAGGTTTCCACACTTTTTAACTCAAAAGGGCATTCTCTCAATGCATTATTCTTTCAACATTTTGAACAAAATTTAGGTATGAAACATTTTCATCCTCCTTCTTGTTTTTTACTTTAAGGGTATCACTCAAAATCCCAAAAATATATATTTCAAAGTTCTCAAGAAAATTTCCTATTTAAGCCATACTTACTTTCCCAACTGTAGACTTATTAATCCTAGAAATAATAGGATCTCTTGGACTTTTCCTAGTTCTTGCCTTTCCTCATGAAATGTGTATTCATAACTCAAAAATATATCCAAATGATAACTGAGAAATATCTCCTTTACCCATCAAATTGAGAATATCTATCAAACCATCTCTGATAGATTTTAGTAAGAGAGCTTTCAAAGTTTCTTCATCTAGATTATGCATTTTGGCCCTTTTTACATTATAAGAAAATCTTTAAATGAAATATTCAATATTTTCATCTTATTTTTGTATCATTTTAAAGACTTCATCTTTAATTTTATGGGGCATACAATAATCCTTGTATTTTTCTAAGAATGTAGTTTTCATTTGTTCCCATGTTCTTATAGAATGTACTACTAAGCCCATAAACCATTTTAATGTTGGATCATTAAGAGTGGCCGGAAACAATTTCAACTTTTGAATATTAGGGAAGTAGTCATAATATATACATAAGACTTCAAAATTAAAGAGAAATGTTTCGGGTTACTAATTTTTTAATCCATGAAAATTAGGAAGGATGGAGGGTGAGATAATTTTCATTATGGCTGTGGTATCTTGATCGAATATGGGAAATCCAAAAGGTATTGAATCTCCTCTACCACCTCCTATTATTCTTCATCCACCTCTTCCACTTCCTCTATTTTTTCCTCTTCCACCTCCAATCCTAAGGTGTTCACCATTCACATTATGTACTTCTACTTACCCTTCTCCTACCATTGTAGATTCCTTAGAACTAATGTAAAGTTCCAAAATTGGATTTTCTAGTTACTCCTCTAGCTCCTCCAGTTCTTCTATCAAAGGAAGGTTAAAGTAGGTTTCTTCTTCTTCCTCTTCACTAGGGACTTATAGTCCTTTTCTTACAATTTGTTCTCCAGTTGAATATAGACAAATTACTCCTTCAGTTGGGGATGTAGGATCTTGTTCTTCTACTACAACTTTAGTTGAAGACATTTGGGAATATTTACATTGCGTTTCAAATATAAGTACCTCATGAAGTCTATGCCTGTTTGAAATTAATGAAATATGAGTTTGGGTGGATGGTGTGGCAATACAAGGTCATGGTGGGGTGAGTGATGATGTTGGAACCAAGCTCCTACATCTACATACAAATATACCTCTAGAACCTCTTTCCCTATGCATATCATTTTTATTTTTATTTTTTTTATGAAAATAAAAAGAAAAATACTCCTATATACACTTCACCGAAAACAAAGCCGAAATGTTTGGTAATTATATTGGTGTTCAATTACTTACATGAATTATCAACCAGGGCTAGTAAACTGATGAAATGTATGTGTATTTTTTGTGATAGGAGTCCTTGTTACTTAAACAATTCCTAAATTAAATTGATATACTAAAATGCACATGTTTTCTTTAACAACTATGAAAGTAACTATGGAATCAAAACTATTTCTCTTTCTTAACAGAAAGATCACACTCTTCTTGAAATAAACATCACACTTCTTCACTCTTGCTTGAAATGAAATCACACACACACTTTCTTGAAAGAAAATATCACACTTTCTTGCCTCTTTCTTGAAATTAAATCACACAGAAACATTTTCTTGAAACCAAACTTGATAATGGAACCAAATCTAAATTACTCTGATAGAAATAGAAATTAACTATATACTTAAATTGAAATCTTATTCACATAACTGTAACTCAAAACCATATTGCAAATCTATGTCAATCCACTCTTTGTTATACTACTTTCATGTGCATATGAGATCTCGACTTCACTCATTTACCCTATAGCAAAATCACTAAAAAAATTGTACTATGTTATCAACTTTGTGATCACTGTTAAAAATCAACTATTAGTGAAATAAATGAATTAAAAACAATATAGAATTCAAAATTCAAATGTTAGTTTGAAAAAATTAAAACCTTACAATTCCAGGGGGGCTTCCTGTGAGAAGTAGGTGACAACACAAATCCTTGAGAAGATTATATATGCACGGATAAATCACACAAAAAAAGGATGAACTGAAATAGAGTTTTTAATTGCAAAAATAGAGATAAAAAAAATATCCAAGTTTGACACTATCATGCCAAGAGGGAGACTTAGAAGCTCTTATGAATAAATCTTTAACAATATTACAACCCTATCCTACTCGACAAAGACTAAAATTAACATGAAGAGATAACATAATGTGATTTCCTCATGATTTTCTAAGCAAATCATGAGGCTGAATATCTGCATGCATTAATTCCTCGCTTGCCTAGTTCACCTTCCTCGGTGGTTGAATTTCACTTTGAGTGAGCTGATATGGTGCTTTCATTATTGATACATGTTATGAAGATAGGTACAAATCATTGTTCCATGTATTTGTAACTTGGCCATATGTATTTTTCCTTGGCTAGAGTTTCGGAACCTTCCAAACATGGAAAATTTTAGGGGCGAATTTTCGCCCTTGGGCTAAATTAAGAGGTTTTATATTTTTATTGGGAAAATATTTTGTATCGTAGTACATTGTTACAAATCGCCTCAAATTTATTTTATAAAAAAATTAAGTATGGAGGTTAGCCCAGCTTATTTTAAGGGAGAGGGTAAAAAAAAGTGAATTTAGCCCTTGAAATTAAGAGTTACAATCTTCCATTCCCCTCATTTTCAAGGAAATGTATTTATGATAGTTATAAATATAAGTATAAATACAGTGGAGGTATGGTAAATAAATAAAATCTCTTTTTATACTTAATCCAAAGGTATGGTAAATGAATAAAACCTCATTTTATATTTAGTCAATAACCCTCTTTCTATTTAAGAAGGCTCAAAAACGAGGTTTCATTTAAGTGAATCCTATGGGCCAAATGCCATATTTATAAAAGAGGTATGGTAAATTAATAAAAATATAAATAAATGAGAGGTATGGTAAATAAATAAAACATTTTTTTTATATATTTACTCCATATGTCACTTTATATTTATGAACACACAAGCGTGTAAATAAATAAAAATATAAATAAACTATAGGTATGGTAAATAAATAAAACCTCTTTCTATATTTAGTCCATAACCCTCTTTCTATTTAAGAAGGCTCAAAAAGAGGTTTTATTTAATTGAATCCTATGGGCCAAATACCATATTTATAAAAGAGGTATGGTAAATTAATAAAAATATAAATAAACGAGAGGTATGGTAAATAAATAAGCCACCTTATATTTATGAACACTTTAAAAATGTGTAATATTTAGGTGAAGCCTATGGGCCAAATACCATGGGCCAAATTATTATTAATACCATGCAAAAAAAAATTATTAACCCTAATATTAGTATTAATAAAAATAAATAAGGCACATGGTATTGACCCATGGTATTCACATGGAATGCAACCTATTTAAAGGGGGGAATTAAACTAGCATAGATCCATCTTTACTCTGGATCATATATCATGATATGCAAACTAACATAGAGTGAAAAAATATTTGATCCCTCTCACGGCTTGGTAGATCAAGAGTAAAAATGGATCTTGTAATTTAATGTCACTTAAACATTTTAACTTGGTTAAAATAAAAAAATAAAATAAACATCAATTAGGAATTTTATAAATTTTTATAAATTACTAATAGTAGTTTTTAAGCTCCAGGTTTATGATAACCCATGGTATTGACCCATGGTAATACCATGGTATTCATGTGAGCATAGACTATTTAAAGGGGAGATTCTATCAGCTTAGATCCATCTTAATTCTGGGTCTACCAAGTGCTGGGAAGGATGAATAGATTTCATCCCTCTAAGAGTGGTAGATGTGGAGTTAAGATGGATATAGGTTGTTTTTATGATAATGAAGATATTAAATAGAGTTAGGAAATTATATTGTAAAAAAAATATTAAGGTGAATGGTTAAAGCTACATTTAGTCACTTAACAAAATTTAGTAAAAAATACCGATATCTCCATTAATATTGGTTTTTCTGATGTAACAAAAAAAATTCAAAACAATGAAATCTTAACTCTTTCCGCATCACCCTCGCAGAAGAGAGATAGTTGCTGCCCAGATTTCCCACCATTTTTCAAACATTCTCAATACGATATCTTCATAAAAAAGTTAAGGTACTGATCTTGGACTAGTTGTTCGAAAAATATGTTGGTTTGTACAACCTTTCATCTTCTCTGCTATTCTTAGTTTGTCATAATTATCTGTAGGGGTTGGGTCACTTCACCATATTGTCCTAAAAGGCGGCGATTATGCACCAAAAAGGAAATTAATCCACATGTTACAACGCTATTGAAAATGGTATGAAGGTAGTGAATTATGCTAATAAGAAATTTAGATTGGGAGAGACGTAATTAAATTTTATTATTTAATTGAAGATTTCCAATTCAAATAATAATAAATCTACACTAATATATTTACATATTGATTGGAAGGCTTCTGAAAATGGTCACTTCTTTCCATTAGATCCCATTCAGGCCTTTGGGATGCCTACTACTTCCTTATATTATATAGTTGGGGCTTGCTACTTGTTGGCGTGTTGGGGTAAACAAACTTGATGTTTTTTTTTTTTTTTTTATCTCGTAGTTGGAGTCGATGGAATAAGAAAGAAACTTGATAGCTTGGCAAAAGTGGTAGCTTGACAATTGAAAAAAGTGGTAGAGAAAACATTAATCTCTCCTACCATGACAAACATGGCCACTAAAACTTGCAACATTGTCTGTAGGAAGTGAAAATTGTGTTTCTTTTTTCCAAACATATATGTTAGTATATTACAGTTTAATCAATATGTTTTATTATTATCATATATGGTTTCATACTTTAACCAAACATTCACCAAGGCTTCACAATGTTTTATTATTCAGTGAAAGATTTTCCAAGATCTTACAAGATTTTATAATTCAGTGAAAGATTCGCCATGACTTTGTATCATGGGGATTCACCCATTTATTATACATAGAAATTTATGGTGGTTCTTAAAATTTTCCATGCTTCCAAGCATTCGATTTTATTGCAGAATTAGTCACTAGCTGCAGAAATGGTGCAACTTAGTATCTCATGCAAATATTAAGTTAAATATTAAAGAAAAATGAAACTTATGAAAATAATATAATTAGATACCTTCTATTCCATAGACCTTTTAAACTGATGCCCAATTTAGAGTTATGTGGGTGAAACAGAAGGAGGATGGATTGTTGGAAAGTGGTCAGAAAGAGTTAATTTTAGGGTTTAGCAAGACTCATGAATAAAAGACACACATTCAGTTGACATGAAAGCGACACTTGTTTCTAAGTGCATCATTTAAAACGACACATTACGACAATTAGAACACTAGTTACGACAATTGTGACGATTGTCACCAAACGGTGTGCTAAGATGTAGATATGTTTCTACCACATATTTAATGATATGTAAGATCATCTATTGAAAAAGACTATGCCATAAATAAATTTTGTGATGTGCAAAGGTGTCACCATTCATGAGTGAAAATCACAATAGTGACACTTGTGACATGAGGAAAACATGAGACGAAAATTGAGAAACGTGAACAACCTTGAAAGTGACACATGCCAGAGTGAAGATAACATGAAAACTCCACTTATTAAAGTGAAAACAAGCAAAAATAAAATTAATGAATGTAATAGTGATACTTGTGAATGTATAAGTGCACAAAAGCGATAGTTGAGAGAACTCTCTATAAGAAAATTACAAACACAACCAAAGTGAGGGAGGCTACTGATGAATGTATGAACTAACTATCGTCACGAGTTGCACATCGCACAACCACTATTTTGATGGATGGTGCAATTCTTGTTCAAGGTCCCTTCAAGGAAGTGTTCTCATGAACTTATCAAACACTATAAATGTGAGTGCAAGTGACATGACAATTTAAAATTGGGAATCTTGAAGACTTAAATATTTTTCAAAAACTCAAACAACCGAGCATTAATTATAGGACGACGAATCGTATCATCCTTAGTAGGCTCTGAAATTCAAGTGTGAGAAAAAATTTGGAGGGTGTTGAATCCTATCGATTATCCTAAAGTTAATTTTATTATTACATTTTCTTGTTTCGAGGCGCATTTTTAACCTCAAAATTAACCTAATTCCACTTGGTGTGATGGTTTGTGGTAATAACAATTCATGTGATGATGTGGTGAAGTTAGAGAGTGGAATGGAAAATATTGACAAGGATTCCTATTGAGTTCCTTTTTATTTGTAAATTTGATGTAAGAGAATCAAGAGCATGGTTGAGAGTAAGTTAAAATAACCTAAAGCATGGTTGAGGTTAAGCCGACAGGGCATAGAGGATAATTATAGGTGAGCCCAGAAAACCAAGAATTATGATGATGGTGATATAGGGGGAGCTAAAGGTATAGGTATATGTATGAAGATATGATAGTTGAATGAAGCATGTACACATAGGGAAATCCTAATAGACCAGTTCTCATATTACTCAATTAATTTTGTTTATAATATTTAGTGTTTGTAAATACCAAGTTGGGCAAAAAATAGACTTTTTTTATCGATATTAAGACTTGTAGTCATTGCAAGGGAGTGTTGGAGTATATAAATTCTACTTGTCTTATGGGTATGATGATATATTTCGTTAGTGTAAAATTTTTGGTCACTCTTGGTAGAGTTCTAGTCTTTCCAAGAAGGATTCTATTCATATCAGGCCTAGTTAGTTCATATATTTTTCTCAAATTAGCTAAATTCTAATTTAGTGTGAGATTGAGATATTTTTTCAACTGTAAGATTAAGTGTCCAAGATAGTTTTAAAACATTATTTGATTAATGTATATTTATCAACAATTTTATATGTGAATAATGTTGACTCTCATATATTAACGAAAATTTCATAAATGGCTAAATAATTGACTAAACAAAATAATTTTATAACTACAACATTTAAATTCTGAATTAATATTTTTATAACTTTTAAATATTTCAACCTAAAATAAAAAACATCAATTAGATTCTTTAATTAGTGTGACATGAAACAATGACTATAATAAAAAATCTACATATTTATTTTAATTATTTACTTGAAATTATGATATAGGTAAACTATAAATTAAATAAGTAATGCTCTTTTGTCTGCCTATATTGTAGATATGAGGATACATATTACAAGTGTGCCTATTAAGGAATTATACACTACTCTATATTAACATGATTATGCCTTTCTATTGTGCTAGTATCTCCTCTACACTCAATCGTTCTTACTATGAAATCTGAATGGACATAGAAGAAAGTAAACCAAGTTTCCTCCTAATTTTTTCTATGTTTAAAATTAGAGCTAGATTAATGATTTTGAAACACTTTTTAAATTACCAACATAGTTATTATATTTTTAGTGAAATCATAAATGATACTCTCACATGGCTACCATGTGAACCTAAGAAAATACCCACACTATTACCTTCTAAAAAATTTCCACTCATTTATATCAAAATAATGTGAGAATTGTTGGACAATTGGCATTGTGTGCATGGCCAGTGGCCTAGAGAACGCATCCACAAGTGTGTTGGCATTGATGTCAATAGTCATGCTATGGACATGTGTTGGCCAGTTGGAAGGCGTAACAATTGGTAGGAGTGTTGGAATTGATGTCAATCAACCAATCTCATATGCTTGTTACAGTAGATGTTGGTAGTGATGGTCGACGATTGGAGTCCATGGATGCTGCATGCTTCATGCAGAGGATCACCTTGGTGGGTGTGATTTCCGGTCTTCAGAGATTTGAAAAGAAGAAAGTATGACAGTGAGTTTGGAGCCATATTTTGAGGTATCATATGGGCTCAACGTCTAATAAAACCCCTTAGATTGGAAATTTCTCTCGAGGAGATTTCCAATGATATGCGGAAATCTAGAAATGGACATGTGGGTCAAAAGTTATGACTTGCTAAAGTTCAAGGTGATAAAACTTTAAAAAGGGAAGAATCCCACATATCGGAAGTCCCGTGGATCAGAAGGGAAACAATATGTGAAATCGCAAGTAAGAGGTGCATTGATATCAGAGATCCAAGATCGAAGGTCCCTCAAATCAGAACCATAGGAAGTCAGAGATCGGAGCATCAAAGGAATCACAAATCAGAGTTAATAGGTTGTAAGGTGCATAGCACTGCGAGTGAAAATCGCTGATCAACGATTAGTGATGCTGACAATCAGAGGTCCCAAAAATTGGTAATCAGAGGATCCAGGTGCATCGAACAACGATTGTCAAGAACTGATTAGCGAATAGCGATATCGGAAATCAGAGGTCCCTAAAATCGACAATAAATGGTTCCAAGGCGTGGTGAAACAACTAAGGTAAGTCACTGATTAGCGACTTGCAATCTCGCATGTAGAAGGGTAGGGCCATATCGGCAATGAGAATTTGACAGTGTCACAAGTGACAAGCATGAGGAATTCGTCGATATGTAAATGTCGATTGAGTTAGAAATGCTGGGGACTGTGCATCCTTTGTTAAAACTTCGGGATTTGAATCTCTAGCACTAAAACGTCAGGATTGTGCCTTCAGTGTTAAAACATCAAGACTTTTCCTTCAGTGTTAAAGGTCAGGGAGAGACTAATGCCATCCTATTCATATTGGTGAGGCAATTTCTCTCTCCTCTAAGAAAAACACTTGGTAGCATTTGATTGGGTCTCATAAGGAAACATGGAAGTTGGTGATGATCTTCGATGAGGAGACATGTCAGATGATGGTAGGCTTCGAAATGGACAAAGGGTAGCATCCGGTAGGCTCCAATAAGGACACATGGAAGCTAGTGATGGGCTGTGATGAGGACACATGGTAGTGTCTTGTTCGCTCCGATAAGGACAGATGGCAGCATCGGAGGAGCTCCGATGAGGAAAAGTGGCGTGATAAGATTAGTTTCCATAAGGGGCACATTTCCACTCACATCATCATGACGTCACGATACGAAGGGAAACATGGCAGGATGTTTTTGTGTTTATGGATGGACTAATTGGCCATATCTGAGTGACATGTGTCACTAGTTAGAATATGCCGTGTGGAAGGTGATGATGTCACATGAGTGATCAGTGATAAGAAGTTTATGATCATTGGCAGATTGGCCACATTTCGAAATCGTCGATTAGAGGGATCCAATATGAGGGCTAGCATGTGGTTGTGAAGTATTAAGGAACCAAATGTTAGGGCTGAATAGAGTGGCCTATCGACAATCGACAAATGGTGCTTTTTTGTTGCTGGCATATGGGAAATAATTGAAAAATGTCGATAAGGGGGCTTCGATGGTGTTAGCACTTGGTTGTGAAACACACAAGAGACCAAGGGCTCAAAGCTTTAAGAAAAGAAAAAGGCTCGTGACAAAGCACTAAAATACTTAATGCCTCAAGGCGAAGACACTGGTCACTGCCCTCGGTCCTATGGTGAGAAGTGTGTGGTAAGGGCTAAGCGGAAGGAGCTTAAAAATTAGAGATTGATGATTGCAGGTTTGTGGTTGTTGGCACATTGGTAATAGAAGAAAAAATTCGACATAGGGGGCTCTAATTTGGTTGGCATTCGGTCAGTGATCCAAGTCCTATGTTTGAGGTAGAGAAGGGGTCTAATGAAAAAGGGGCTAGACTTGATCAGAGGTCGAAAATAAGCTATTTCATAGTGTTACACCACTACACAACACTGTGATGAAAATCTATGATATGATGGTATATGGTGCCATTAAGATGTATGAATCAACAATTGTGGTTTTGAATACAGACTATAAGGTTGATGGTCAAAGACCTCCCATGCACGCATTATAAGTAGATGAAAAACAGAAAACCCATGCCGAAGTACTGTAAGCCATCAAGAGGCATAGAGAGTCTCAGTGGAGTGTGTAGGTGGACTAAGATTAAATTCTCAGCATGGATAGCCTCAGTGATGTAAGACTGGTAGACACAGAGCACTGTGCCTAGTTTGATTGTGTAGTGGACTGAGAATTAATTCTCAGTATGTAGACAACTATCAATCAAGTGCCCATTTTCAATGAATAGAATGGCAGACACAAAGAACGATGCAGAAAATAGATTGTAGTGCCATTATGAGGTACAACACATAGCTTTTAATGAGAACAGTGTGACATCATTGATCAAGTAGTAAACAAAGGAACAAAACCCAGGGGCTTGATTGAGCATGTGAGTGGAATGCAGAATTGTTGTCTGAGAGGCTAAGAGGAAAACTTTGTGAGTGAGTGCACTATTGTGAAAGGCTAGGTGAGAGCTAGTTCTGTGTGAAAAGGCCAATAGTTTCTAAGTATAAGAAAAGAGACCTTGACAGCTATGTGCTCTATGTGTAAATTATGATGGGTGCCTATGTGCTTAAGTAAGACCTAAAGTGCCTATGAGATTTGAGACAAGGCTAAAGTGTTAGTACTCTATGCTAAAGGTGAAAGTTGCATGAGCTGTGTGTATAAGAATGTGAGTGTTCCTTACAGAGCGGACTGTGTGTTTTGGATAGCATAGTGTGTTATGAAGCCAACTCACAAAAAGATAGAAAAGAGAGATCCATGCCTTAGAATTCAACCTCTTCAAGGGGGCAACCTCCTTTACATTACATAAATGAACAATTCTTGGATGATACAAATGACAAAACCTCCTTTCTATATATAGGAGTCTAAGGAGTCACAATATAATCCAGCCGACCTAACAATAATAATATAAAGCCACAAAAATAACAATAGAGGGATTCTATGGGGCACAGAAATAACAATATGGGGGTAATAGGGGCACAACAATATAAATAAGGGGTATAACTACAATAGTAATGGGGTAATCACTAGTATTATAGGGACCCAACATGCCCCTCTCCTTCAAAAAAGTGTTGTCCTCAACGCTTGAGTAGTTCTGGATACTTCTGCATAAAATTCTCATCCTCCCATGTGGAATCTTCAGCGGATAAGTTCTTCCACTTGATAAGATACTCTGAAATTGATCGATTTCGTAGCTGTCGAGTTCTTGTTTCTGTGACTGCTTCCGGTTCCAATATAATTTTTCCTTCCTCGTCAAGTTCTGGCAATATTGTTTGAATTGGGAGCTTGTCACCTATAACCTTCTTTAAACATGAAACATGGAAAACTGGGTGCAATCGAGAAGCTGCAGGAAGCTCCAATTTGTATGCCATAGTACCAATCTTTTGCAACACCTTGTACGGACCATAATACTTTGGTGATAATTTATTATCCTTCTTAGCTTGCTTTAGGGACATTTGCTTATATGGTTGTAGCCGTAGGAATACCCAATCACCTACATCAAAACTTCTTTCACTGCGATGTTGATCTGCCTGTTGTTTCATTCTATTTTGTGCCAACACGAGGTTATCCTTTAAGAGTTGGAGGACTTGTTGTTGATGTTCGATGTGATGTTCCACTGCCTGAACCTTAGAATTTTCTCTTAAATATGATGTGATGGATGGTGGTTGATACCCATAAAGTGCCATAAATGGGGTCATTTTTGTTGCTGTATGGAAGGAAGTGTTATACCACCATTCAGCCAGAGGCAACCATTTGACCCATTGTGTCTGTTTATCAGATACAAAGCAACGAAGATATCCTTCCAAACATTTGTTTACTATCTCAGTTTGCCCATCAGATTGAGGATGATAAGATGAGCTATGAGCTAACTGAGTACCAAGACAAGAAAATAATTCTGTCCAAAAATTTCCAGTGAAAATGGGATCTCTGTCACTTACAATAATCTTTGGGTTTCCATGTAGCTTTTGAACTGTTTCCATAAATGCAGTAGAAACTGTACTGGCTTTAAATGGATGTGATAATGCACAAAAGTGTGCATACTTGGTAAGTCTGTCAACTACCACCATGATGACACTCTTTCCCTCAGACTTGGGTAAACCTGTGATAAAATCCATTGAAACCTCCTCCCAACGTTGGCTTGGAATGGATAAAGGTTGTAATAGACCCGGTGTCTTAATTGTTTCAACTTTATTTTGTTGGCAAACCAAACATTCCGCCACAAACTTTTGAATATCTGATTTAAGGCCATCCCAAAAAAATTCCTTCTTAACCCTGTGGTAAGTTTTTAAAAATCCTGAGTGCCCTCCTAAGGGAGAAGTGTGCAATTCCATAAGAATCTTTTGTTTTAGCTGGGAATTCTTACAGAGGTATAAGCGATCTTTGTACCATAACGAATCATTTTGCCAGCTAAATGTATCAGAAGTACTGGAATCTTGTTGTAGCTTTCGAATAAGTGCCCACACTTCTTCGTCATTCTTCCATTCCTCCCTTGCTTCGTTTATCCAATCTGGTTGGATAATAGAAATGGCACACAACAATGCTTCCACATCCTCATCCTTTCTTGAGAGTGCATCTGCCACCACATTTTGCTTCCCTTTTTTGTAGATGATTTCAAAGTCATAACCCAACATCTTTGTGACCCACTTTTGTTGCTCTTCAGAGGATAATCTTTGTTCTAAAAAGTATTTAAGGCTATCATGATCCGTTTTTACCTTGAAGTGTCTTCCCATTAGGTAGGGTCGCCATTTCTTAAGTGCATGGAGTATTGCCAACATTTCCTTCTCATAAATAGCTTTGCTTAAAAACTTTCCCTTGATTGGACGACTTTCAAAAGCAATGGGTCTTTCATCTTGCATTAGAACAGCACCAATTCCATTTCCTGAAGCATCACATTCCACAATAAAGGTTTTTGTGAAGTCCGGTGTAGCTAAGACCGGTGCTTGGCACATTGCCTCTTTAAGATGTTCAAAGGCCTTTGTTGCTTCCGGAGTCCATGAAAATGAATCTTTCTTCAATAATGTTGTTAGAGGTGCTGCTATTCTCCCATAATTCTTAACAAACTTGCGATAATACCCTGTCAACCCAAGAAATCCTCGCAGATGCTTTATGGATGTGGGGATTTTCCATTCCTTAATGGCTTTAATTTTGCTAGGGTCTACCTTAACTCCTTCATGAGATACAATATGACCCAAATATTCCACCTCCTGGACTCCAAAGAAACATTTGGATCTTTTTGCATATAATTGTTTCTCCTCCAATAGTTGTAGCACCCTGTCAACATGTTCAACATGATCCTTCCAAGACTTGCTGTAGATTAGTATATCATCAAAAAATACTAACACAAATTTTCTAAGGAATGGTTTGAAAATTGAATTCATCAAACCTTGAAATGTTGAAGGTGCATTGGTAAGGCCAAAAGGCATGACCAAAAATTCATAATGACCCTCATGAGTTCTAAATGTTGTTTTCGGAATGTCTTCAATCTTCATTCTGATTTGATGATATCCCGAACGAAGATCCAACTTGGTGAAGTAAATTGATCCATGCAATTCATCCAGTAATTCATCAATGACAGGAATGGGGAACTTATCTTTAATAGTGAGCTTGTTGAGCTCCCTATAATCTGGACACATGCGCCATGATCCATCCTTCTTGTGCACCAATACTACTGGAGCTGAGAAAGAACTTTGACTCGGTTGAATTATACCAGCCTCTAGCATTTCTGCAACCATACGTTCAATTTCACTTTTTTGGACATAGGGATATCTGTACGGCCTGATGTTTGGAGGAACACTTCCTGGAATCAGATGAATAGCATGATCATGATCACGCATAGGTGGGAGACCTTTGGGAGTCTCAAATACCTTGGAATGATTGTCCAGGACTTTTTGGAGATCTGGAGAAATAGATGATTCCAATGTGGAAACATCTAGCGAACATAATTGTGCAATTACACCTCTTTGCTCCTTTTTTAGAAGCTTTGTCATGCCATTAGAGCTGATTATCTTTCCTGGTTTCCCTGCAATACCCCTTAATTCAACTTCCTTTCCTTCCACAGAAAATTTCATGAAAAGTTCTTGAAAATTAAAAGCTATTGTACCCAAGGATTGTAGCCATTGGACTCCTAGTACAACATCAGCACCTCCCATTGGAATGGAAAGCATTGGGCTAGTCAATACATATTCTCCCATGGATAGCTTGATATTATGGCACTTTCCAGAACAATTTATTGTTCCTCCATTTGCAATCATCACTTGACACTCTGGTGCTGGATATAGGAAGCAATTCAATTCTTTTGCTACCCTACAATGAATAAAATTGTGGGTGCTTCCTGAATCAATCAACACTATTACCTTTTTCTTCTTGATTTGTCCTTCTATCTTGATGGTTTGAGGAGTGGTAATTCCCGCCAATGCATTACAAGATATGGTCGGATTTATTTGTTCTTCATCTAGGCTTTGTTCCTGGAATATATCCTCTTCTTTTGACCTTTCTTGCTCCTTTTCTTCTTCCTCTTCACAATCTATGTAGAATAATTTCTTCTCAGCACACTTATGACCTTTTGTGTATTTGCTATCACAATTGTAACAAAGCCCTTTTGCTCTTTTTTCTTCCAATTGTTGTGGTGTCAACCTTGTAGGTTGTGGAAGACTATGGGCAACAACACTTCCGTCTTTATAGTTGTGAATGGTATGCTTCCTAGTTGCCATAATTTTGCTTTCCATTTTTCTTGCTAACCTGAATGCCTTCTCTAATGAATCAGGTTCCCAAAGGCGCACATCATGTTGGATATTATCCTTTAAAGACCCTATGAACACATCAATCCTATGCTCCTCTGGAATATCTTTTACCCTTATGTTCAATTTTTGGAACTCCTCAATGTGCTCCATTATTGAACCCTTTTGTTTGAGACTTATCAATTGGCTAAAAAAAGTGTTGCTTTTTGTATCCTCATAATGTGCTATCAATTCTTCCGTAAAAATTGCCCAAGTGATAAATTGTTTACGAGAACAAAGCCATTGATACCATACAAACTGATTTGGTTCCAAATATAAAGTTGCCATACGTACCTTTTGTGTGTTTTGCACATTATTGAGATCGAAGAATTGCTCCATCTGTAATATCCATGTGGCGGGATCCTTGCCATCAAACTTCCTCATATCGATTTTTGGAACATGGTGAGTCTTCGATCCAACATTAGAGTCTATGGAATCATGATTAACATTTCTTTTGTTCTCATCATGAGTTTCCTTTACTACCTTTTCACCATTAGTGACCCTTTCTTGTAGCAACTTCTTCAATTCATCCATCTTATCATCCATGCCATCAATTTTAGCGTCCATGCCATTCACCTTAGCTTCCGTGCCATCCATCTTAGCTTCCATGCCCTTTATCTTAGATTCCACGCCATTTACCTTAGATTCCACGCCATTTATCTTAGATTCCACGCCACTTATCTTAGCTTCTGTTAGCTTTTGTGAGCGTGACATTTGTTGCACTTGTTCTTGTAATTTTGATATATCATGTAGCATTTCTTCCTCTTCTTCATGAGTCATGCTAGAGCTTTCAGGTTCCTTACTAGGTGTTTGCATTTTCTTTCCTCGGGGCATCAGTTACCGATAATAATGCTTTACTATGCCCTTTGAATTCCGTTAAACCAAGCTTACACAAAAATAAAAAAAAACTACACACCTTTTTTCACTTTATAGAAGCCTGATATTGAATCTGATGTATCTCTGTAATTTCGGATCATCCATTCTGAAATTGCTACCTGTAGTAGCCTTCTGTGTCCTCTTTCCAATGCCACAAGTCTGAGCCAAATTGGATTCTCCAAGGAAGAGTTATGTGAAATCTCCCACAGTGACTTGCTTTTAGACTAGTTCAGTAGAGCGAACTTGTACGACGTGCCACGAGTCACTGTTTCAACCTTTGAATCTGAAACACACATACAAGAAACTACAGTCCGTCCTCTTTCTGTACCTTTTACGAAATTTCAATCCGATCCTCAGAGAGAAAGTTATGACGATTTTCCCCAGGTCACCTGTTTTGAATGTAATTCAGGAGTCTGCAAAAAGACCAACTTCCTCAGATCATATCTCCGAAAATATCGTGCGAAAAGCTCTGAAATTTGGACCCAAGGTTCAGCGCCATTTCTTCTCAAATGGGTTTTTTTTTCGACTTCTGAAACGTCACAGAAAAAAAGTTATAGCGAAAATTCCACGATGACCTGTTTGGAGCAGCGAAACCCTAGAATCCAAAGCTCTGATACCAAATGTTATGAAACCAGCTCACAAAAAGATAGAAAAGAGAGATCCACGCCTTAGAATTCAGCCTCTTCGAGGGGGAAACCTCCTTTACATTACATAAATGAACAATTCTTGGATGATACAAATGACAAAACCTCCTTTCTATATATAGGAGTCTAAGGAGTCACAATATAATCCAGCCGACCTAACAATAATAATATAAAGCCACAAAAATAACAATAGAGGGATTCTATGGGGCACAGAAATAACAATATGGGGGTAATAGGGGCACAACAATATAAATAAGGGGTATAACTACAATAGTAATGGGGTAATCACTGGTATTATAGGGACCCAACATAGTGGTCGAGAGTTGGGTGCATTAATCTGGATCTTAGAGGGAGGCCTCGAAGGTCTAAGAAATTGAAATGTTAGAAAAATGTGAGAACACATTGTAAGTAAAACCAAAAAATGTTTTTTTATTAAAATATATAATAACTGTAAAGGATACATTATGGTGGACAATCTATTCTCTTACAAAATGTGACTTGTTACTTATAGTCTCTTTTTGTTACAATACCACAGATAAATTCCACAGGTGGATAAATACCATGGGTGAATGAATAACATGGGTTGATGTCACTTATAATACCATGGGTGGATGCCACTCACAAAGCATGAGTAAATTCCATGGCTGGATAAATGCCATGAGTGGATGAATACCATGGGTGGATGAATACCATGGGTGGATTGCATTTTTCATTTAGATCACTCTTACCTCCTTGATAAGAAATGTTCCCCATTGCATGAAGTTCCCTCTTGAGAAGTCTTTATTGAATATGAACAACCACTAAATAGAAGTTTTTTGTGTGGTTAACCCATAACCGTGATGAACGAATATATGAGGATAGAGATACCCTATAATTCTTCTGACCAACTGTGATACCGATAATGTGCGGCCTAGAAAATAGACTTCAATGAAGTATGTGTACTCAAAACCATGAAAAACAAAGATCTCAGGATAGAGATACCCTGTAATTCTTGTGATCAACTGTGATACTAATAGTGTGCAGCCTAGCAAATGGACTTCGATGACAAGAATTTTTTGCATTTGACCATAACCGTGATGTTGACCATTGATGAAGTAGTAGGTGCCTACATAGCCCGGGGTGGGAGGGAACGTCTCCAAAGAACCCAAACCAGATGTTTCTATGTTGAAACTGAGGAATGTGAAGCACGTGCCTACTAAAGCGGCATGGGAGGGCACGTCTCCAAAGGGAAACCATTCTGAATGCTACTACAGATTTAAAATGGGCATAACTCGGCCAATATAACTCAAAATAGTTATTATAACCTATTTCTGGAAATAAAATGATCATTCTGCATGTTCCCATGTGTTTGAAATCCCTATCTGGACACTCTGGAAACTCAGATTCGCACTGCAATTGTCGCGCCGTCACAAGAGTTCTGAAAAAATAGTTGATTTTAAATCAACGATATATCCCTCATCCAAACTCTGATTCAACTATTTTTATTTTTAATTTAGATATGTTTTCACAAGGAAACAAGATATGAAAAAAAAAATTCGTAACTTTTTCACCAAAAGTTTCAGATCTAATCTGCAAACTCATTACCCAAAAAAATCCTACAAAAAAATAAAAGAACAATTCCTCCTATTTTGGAGGCCGTAGCATGTGCATGAAGTTTTTTGAAGATTGCTGTAAAAATTTGAAACTAAAATATGCATCAAACCCTCATTTCCATGGAAACATAATCTGAATCTAATACCACTAATTCGGATCTTGGGAGAAGGCCCCCCAAGATCTAAAAAAGTTGAAATGGATCTTGGGGGGTGGCCCCCAAGATCTGAAAATTTGAAATGTCACGCGAAAAGCAGAGAACACCCAGTAAAATAATAAAAATGAATTGGCATAAAGAAGTTAAAATTAGCATTAATGTTGATTCATCCCCCTCTCAGTATTAACATTATTTCCAACAATTGGTATCCGAGCCACGTTCCTTCAAAAATATCTTAATTGCTAGAAGGTAGATCAAATGGAAACAATGGCTAATGATGTTCAGCTAGATGCAAAAGAAGTTCCATTCTCATATATATTATGCCATGAGCTCTTATATGAAATCTAGAAGTTTCGAATGGAGGCCTAATTGATGTCCTTGGATGGTGACATATGGCTCTCCATATTAAATGGTGAAAAGAATAAAAAATCCAAAGAGGTCATCCTAAAAGGGATATCTGAGTCAGATTTTGATGAAGTAAGGATTTGCGAGTCGGAAAAAGAAGTTTTGAACAAAATGCAATGTCTGTATGGTGTAGATAACCATCTAGCTCAAGAAGGGACCGAGGAATCTTACTACTCTGGCAATGAACTAGATCATCTTGAAGTTACTGCTCATCACATTCCTCTTGATGAAGAAGGTGTCTCAAAAGATAGATTGTGTCGCTTACAAACCAACACTTCTTGTGATGAAGAAAAGGATCAAGCTTAAGGGATCTTTTTTAAAAATAGGTTGACCTGAGATCTAAATGAGGTCAAGGACCTATTAGAGAAAATTCTACAGACAAAGGAGAAAGTGAAAGTCTATAAGCTTGAGAACGGAAAGTTGAGAAAAACAATAGTTGAACTAATTTCTCAACAAGAAGAGGCTAGCAGACTAACTAGGAGGTTAAGCCATCAACGAGTATAAAGGAGCATTTTTGCGAGAGAATACAAGATGAGGTAGTTTCATTGATAAATGACTTAGAGAAGTCAAATAAATATTTGTATCAATATCATAAGCTCAAAGGTTTCAACAACAAAAAATTAAAGGTTAACACATATTTCATTAAATTTGGAAGTATTCTATTACAAGGCCTCCAACAACATTCATTTTTTTTGTAAATTTCCATATTAAATTGATTCAACATTAAAATAATTTGCAAGTAATTTCTAACCAATTAGAGATCATGAATAGGTCAAACATGGGGTTGTTATGTATAATAGTATCAATACACAATAGGAGTGCGAAATCAAACTCTTAGAAGAAATTGATTTAAGTTAAATCATATTCATATGTCAAACATCCAATCAAGATATTATAGTTATGGATAACATGCTAGATTTATCGATGTTTGACTTTTATGTCTCGCAACTCTAACCCCGTTTCCCCCAACCTACAAGGGATTTGTTGATTGAATGATGGTGATGTGCGGATCTTCCTGTAAATGACAAGGATAGGTGTCCCTTGCATTGCATTGAAACTAGTCTATTAAAACCTTAGTAAAATGTTCTTGTGCTCAATTTCCTATGGCCCCTTTGTGCATTTATGAAGCACTAATGAAGGGGTCATCATTCATCTTCATAGAATGTAGGCATATACTATAAAGGTTATACATTGTTGATCTACGTATTTCAAGAAGGTTAGGCACCATTGGTCTATCTCCACTCAAATCCAAGTACATCAAATGAGAGTTCTTAAATTGGTATTCAGGTCATTCCATTATGATGGACAGTGTCACAAAATGAAGTAAACAAGAAACTTTAGTGGTGAATTCTTGTAAGTAGTGGAGGCAGGGGTTTTCAAATATTAGCACAATTGATGGTCGTGTGGATATTGATCTCTCCTTGTAAACATTGTCAAAACCAATAATAGTCTCGATGTAAATTTAGTGTCAACCAATAGTATGGAAAACCGGCATGATTGACCATTACATTGACTAAGAAGAGAAAATGATAAGCATTTTTAATGGGGAAGAAATAAATGTGAAACGTAACTCATGTATTTTAGTTGAAATTTATAAAAGTCCCCGTGTTCTTTAATTATTAAATACTTAATGTAAATACTTCTAAATTATCATTAAGATATCGATTTTGAAGATTAAATGTGTATTAAAAGGCATTCATCTATGACATTGGATTTTTCATGTAGCATGAATAAACCACTTAAAGCTAATTATCAATTAATCTTAAATAGTTTTGTATAAGATATATCTTTACTTGCATTAATAGATTTATTTCAAAAATAAATTACATTTTTAAACTTGTATGAATACATATAACTAAATAAAATTCAATAAATAATTTCCGAGTCTTGTTGGATTCTATGAAATTATTTTAAGTACAAATAGTTTATTTAAGATTTGAAATTTACAAAATGTTAATATTGATGGTGAAAGCATGTCATATGGTGTAAAATGTTTAAAGGCATCCATTTATGGCCCACCTGTTGAATGAGCATAAATAGTCTACTTAATGCTCATGGTGAATTCATTAATCCATGTTTTATTAGAAAATTCATTTTCTTTACATGGTTTTCATTATAGAAATAAAAATTTCAGATTTGTACATTCATATTAAACCACATGATATTTAAATAAAAATTTAATTAGTCATTAAAACTATTGAGATGAGGTGTCCCTTGCATTGCATTGAAACTAGTCTATTAAAACCTTAGTAAAATGTTCTTGTGCTCAATTTCCTACGGCCCCTTTGTTAGTCATCTCATCTCATCTCATTTAATTAAATTAATCCATGATAGTATCTAATCAAACCTTGATAAGCCACTTATCAATCGTTATCCTCATATATATGTTTTTTTAAGAAATGCAAAATTATTTACAATATAATTCTATCTAAAGAATTACACATCACATTTATGAACTCATATTAGTGCATTTTATATGTAAACAATGAATAACTAACTTTGTGCCTTATTGATTTTCAATATGATATGATTGCAGTTACAACCATTAATTGATTTAAGCATATAAATTTATGAAAACTATCAATTGAGAAATCACATATCTTATGATTCAAAAAGATCAAATCATTTACCTATGGCACATTTCTCATTAACCTTAATAGTGAATAATGCATTGTGAATGGTGAATACTGCACATAACATTTATCAAGTGAATTGTTATAATTTCTTTAGTAAGAATAGCACCTTTGTTTGCAAGGAGTTCTATTTGAAAACTTATATTTCACATTTATATATGATTATTGATACATATAATTAAACATAAGTCATCAAAAAAATCATTATAAGATGGTTCATATAAGATAATTTGAATGGCAAACAATTCATTTAAGAACACGCGCGCGCACACGCACATCTTAGAAAAAAATCGATACAGCAGTCATTGCAAAAACATTTATAAATAATAAGAAATAAACATATTAATATAATTGGCAATTTCCATCTATTTCAAAAAATATAAAATCATACAAATTGATTCAACAAAAACTATGTCCAAAATGTATTGAAAATTTGGAATGTACTTTTCAACAAATTTATAAAAGAAATTATCTCCATGAACTACAATGAAGTACATGTTCTATTGAACATTTGAATGTACTCATGTTTTTGTTTGATACGATGAAGTGTCTTAAGAAAGGGGAATAAAACTTGCATAAGCCACGTATCTTGCTCTTTTCCTGTATACGATTTTATCAAGATGTGGTTTGATCGATATCCCATGAATTGAGAAGTATGCTTTTCTGTATCTATTAGCAATACATTTGATTCTTCATAATTATCTCCATATTGGCACCACACATCAATCAACTTTTTCTCATAAAATTGTCTTGTTCTCCCTGCTTCCAATTTTGTTTGCAAATGACAATGAGATCTGTCCCATGCAAATTTAAAGTCCTCTATATCAATATTTGATTTTTCAAGTACTTTTCGGATGTACTTGTTAGTGACATTTAATGTCCATATTGCGACATCATAATTTCTTAAGCAATATTTTAATACTTTTGAATAAAAAGGCCTTAAAAAATATGACCTATCACCAAACTGCCAGTCTGGTTCTCTTTGAATATGAAAATCTTGTTCATCTTTGGTGTATGATTGGAAGAATACTCCTTCCATTTCGAATATCAACAACATCTTTTGACTTGTAGTAATTCCCATCTACATTTGCACTGCAACCACATGTATGATATTAACATATCTCCACATCAACACTTCATTGCTTAAGGACATAAAAACCTATCATTTTAAAAATGATGTTAATATTTATTATGAACAGTTTCCATTTGTATGCAAAGGTAATTTTACAATGAGTTCAAAGTATCACAAAATACAAATAAAATTGCTCCATTAAAATGAACAAACAAATAATATGTTTACTTTATACATACAACCCAATACCTTTATTTAATTTGTATGGAACAAAAGTATTATAAGAAAGCATTGACCCACTATTTAGATCATTAATTTTAAGATTTATAATGATTTATATAATTGCAATTGAAAAATATAATTATAATGGTCTAGCGCAACTAAACAAACTAATTTTTTTTTAATTTTCACATACACTATAACACAATTTTTAAATTTCAAACCTGATTAATTATATGTTAATTTATAGAGTTTCTACCTTAGTTTTTTTTTTTGTGCTTCTTTTAGTGCAAATTGTATGTTTATTGTTGGTGTTACATACAACTTAATATAATTTTTCAACTTATATGGAATAAATAGGGTTATAAGAATGCAATGGGTCATCCTTCAAATTACTAATTTCTAAGAGGCATAACAATAACTTAAACCGCATTTAAAGCAAATAATTGTAATGATCTAATTAAAACAAATAGAACAATTACCTATTAATTTTACATACAATGTAATCCATTGTAAAACAAAAAATATAGACTGGGAAATTTTGATATGAAAACATTAAATGACCATTCATCTCACCAAAAATAAATAAAATAAAAATATTTGATTATTAGAAATGACAAACCAAATCAACAATTCTTTTATTAGTGTTGTGAAATAAAAGTAATCAATCATGATGTCATACATATAACATCATGATATAGACATATGTAATCTTAAGGTACTTCTAAATATAATTGGACATCCTTCAAAATAGCTCGCACATCCGTAGCCTTGTTGAGTTTATGCAATATTCTCCATAGCTCATGGATCAACCAATTATCCCCTTGATTTGCTCCAATGAATGGAGGGGCAAGAATCACATTTTCTTTTGGATTCTCTTTCACTCTCTCAATTAAACAATCAACTATAATAGTAGTGGTTGCATTATATTGGGTATGCATTTCCCACACTTTTTTCAATGATTTAGTGTGTATAACTTTCGTTGAATTGTCAATGACCTTATGTCCCTTTTGTGGCTTACAGTCTGAAGCAGTCCACTTAAATAGAAATTTATCTTGTAATCTTTTTGAAACCAACTTTTTTAGAAATCTTGTTGTGCTTTGTTTCAAAGCTGTCGTCCAAATTGCAATGTCAAGAGATTCATTTTTGAAACACATTTCAAAAAATGATTTTGCATGTGGATGAATCCAAAATAGTTTTTTCTCTATTGTGTAATCAGCATCAACTCCCATTTTCTCAATATGCCCTTTGTTTGGTTCTTCATCATCAATGCTATGATAAAAAATGTCCTTTGGATTAATTTAATTAAATGAGATGAGATCCATGATAGTATTTAATCAAACCTTGATAAGCCACTTATCAATCGTTATCCTCATATATACGTTTTTTTAAGAAATGCAAAATTATTTACAATATAATTTTATCTAAAGAATTGCACATCACATTTATGCACTTATATTAGTGCATTTTATATGTAAACAATGAATAACTAACTTTGTGCCTTATTGATTTTCAATATGATATGATTGCAGTTACAACCATTAATTGATTTAAGCATATAAATTTATGAAAACTATCAATTGAGAAATCACATATCTTATGATTCAAAAAGATCAAATCATTTACCTATGGCACATTTCTCGTTAACCTTAATAGTGAATAATGCATTGTGAATAGTGAATAATGCACATAACAGTTATAAAGTAAATTGTTATAATTTCTTTAGTAAGAATAACACATTTGTTTGCAAGGAGTTCTATTTGAAAACTTATATTTCACATTTATATATGATTATTGATAAATATAATTAAACATAAGTCATCAAAAAAATCATTATAAGATGGTTCATATAAGATAATTTGAATGGCAAACAATTCATTTAAGAACACGCGAGCGCACACACACATCTTAGAAAAAAATCGATACAACAGTCATTGCAAAAACATTTATAAATAATAAGAAATAAACATTTTAATATAATTGGCAATTTCCATCTATTTCAAAAAATATAAAATCATACAAATTGATTCAACAAAAACTATGTCCAAAATGTATTGAAAATTTGGAATGTACTTTTCAACAAATTTATAAAAGAAATTATCTCCATGAACTACAATGAAGTACATGTTCTATTGAACATTCGAATGTACTCATGTTTTTGTTTGATACGATGAAGTGTCTTAAGAAAGGGGAATAAAACTTGCATAAGCCACGTATCTTGCTCTTTTCCTGTGTACGATTTTATCAAGATGTGGTTTGATCGATATCCCATGAATTGAGAAGTATGCTTTTCTGTATCTATTAGCAATACATTTGATTCTTCATAATTATCTCCATATTGGCACCACACATCAATCAACTTTTTCTCATAAAATTGTCTTGTTCTCCCTGCTTCCAATTTTGTTTGCAAATGACAATGAGATCTATCCCATGCAAATTTAAAGTCCTCTATATCAATATTTGATTTTTCAAGTACTTTTCGGATGTACTTGTCAGTGACATTTAATGTCCATATTGCGACATCATAATTTCTTAAGCAATATTTTAATACTTTTGAATAAAAAGGCCTTAAAAAATATGACCTATCACCAAACTGCCAGTCTGGTTCTCTTTGAATATGAAAATCTTGTTCATCTTTGGTGTATGATTGGAAGAATACTCCTTCCATTTCGAATATCAACAACATCTTTTGACTTGTAGTAATTCCCATCTGCATTTGCACTGCAACCACATGTATGATATTAACATATCTCCACTTCAACACTTCATTGCTTAAGGACATAAAAACATATCATTTTAAAAATGATGTTAATATTAATTATGAACAGTTTCCATTTGTATGCAAAGGCAATTTTACAATGAGTTCAAAGTATCACAAAATACAAATACAATTGCTCCATTAAAATGAACAAACAAATAATATGTTTACTTTATACATACAACCTAATACCTTTATTTAATTTGTATGGAACAAAAGTATTATAAGAAAGCATTGACCCACCATTTAGATCATTAATTTTAAGACTTATAATGATTTATATAATTGCAATTGAAAAATATAATTATAATGGTCTAGCGCAACTAAACAAACTAATTTTTTATTAATTTTCACATACAATATAACACAATTTTTAAATTTCAAACCTGATTAATTATATGTTAATTTTAAATTTATAGAGTTTCTACCTTAGTTTTTCTTTGTGCTTCTTTTAGTGCAAATTGTATGTTTATTGTTGGTGTTACATACAACTTAATATAATTTTTCAACTTATATGGAATAAATAGGGTTATAAGAATGCAATGGGTCATCCTTCAAATTACTAATTTCTAAGAGGTATAACAATAACTTAAACCGCATTTAAAGCAAATAATTGTAATGATCTAATTAAAACAAATAGAACAATTACCTATTAATTTTACATACAATGTAATCCATTGTAAAACAAAAAATATAGACTGGGAAATTTTGATATGAAAACATTAAATGACCATTCATCTCACCAAAAATAAATAAAATAAAAATATTTGATTTTTAGAAATGACAAACCAAATCAAAAATTCTTTTATTAGTGTTGTGAAATAAAAGTAATCAATCATGATGTCATACATATAACATCATGATATAGACATATGTAATCTTAAGGTACTTCTAAATATAATTGGACATCCTTCAAAATAGCTCGCACATCCGTAGCCTTGTTGAGTTTATGCAATATTCTCCATAGCTCATGGATCAACCAATTATCCCCTTGATTTGCTCCAATGAATGGAGGGGCAAGAATCACAATTTCTTTTGGATTCTCTTTCACTCTCTCAATTAAACAATCACCTATAGTAGTATTGGTTACATCATATTGGGTATGCATTTCCCACACTTTTTTCAATGATTTAGTGTGTATAACTTTCGTTGAATTGTCAATGACCTTATGTCCCTTTTGTGGCTTACAGTCTGAAGCAGTCCACTTAAACAGAAATTTATCTTGTAATGTTTCTGAAACCAACTTTTTTAGAAATCTTGTTGTGCTTTGTTTCAAAGCTGTCGTCCAAATTGCAATGTCAAGAGATTCATTTTTGAAACACATTTCAAAAAATGATTTTGCATGTGGATGAATCCAAAATAGTTTTTTCTCTATTGTGTAATCAACATCAGCTCCCATTTTCTCAATATGCCCTTTGTTTGTTGCTTCATCATCAATGCTATGATAAAAAATGTCCTTTAGTTCAAAAATAACTAGTTTCTTTTCAGTTATTTTGGCTGCAACACAATGGAAAACAATATAGTCAAACCATTTTATTCATGTTACAAAAATTACTAAAAAAATTGTTGAAACAATACACTTACCTTGAGTGGTTTTTTCAATATTTATAGATGAAACAATAAGTTCTTTTATCATCTGGACAGGACCTGGAGTAAACATATTAAACCTTCAATCAAATACCGATTGTACTTCTATTTAAACCTTCAATCAAATACCAATACCAAGAAAAACATTAGTAATGCAACCTTTAAAAAGGAACACACACACACACCTTAAACATTATTTTGATTGTTAAACATTATCTTCATATTTCTAACGTTGGACCTCATCATCATCTTGGTTAGCTTTATTTGTTTCCAAATTAAACATTTAAAATATTTTGAATTGTGAAAATGAATAGAATCATTAAATAACAAGGAAAACAAGTGGACAAATTATAAGTACCTGATGTTATATTTGGTTCTTGGTTGTAGTTTTTTGGGACAATACCTTGGTCATTATATTCATTCTCTTTATTTCCAACTATAATCAACATATGAAATGGATATGAATCACAAAAAAAAATAAAAATAGAATAAAAATAAAATAAAAAAAAGATAGAGATACAATGATTAATACCCATTTCTATCTCCATCGTTCCATGGTCATTGTCTTGATTAATTTCATTCATCTCATAATTCCCTATAATAGTCATCCAAAAATATTATGAATATGGAAATTAAATAAATTGAAAAATTATCAAGAGAAAAAACTAAACAAATTATGTACCTGTGTTGATAACTTCTTCCTCTCCTCCTTCTCCTCCTATTTCCATCTCCATACTTTTTTCAACAATATAAGCACTATGTTGATTAATTTGTTTCTTCCCACTTTCATCATTCTCTGTTTTAGAATCTCCATCATTAGTCATTTTAGTAAACACTTTGACAATTAAGAAATACGAAAAAAATAGTATCCAATGTATTATAAGAAAATAAAGAAATGAATTGTAGTACCTGAATTCTCCAAGAAGTTAATGGGTACTGGATTTGATAGTTGAAAAGATTTGTAATGATTTAACATGATTGTCCTTTGTGACTCTGTTTGCACAACACATGAAATTCTTCTTCCATATGTACAACAGGCCTTGATAAAAATTTTCCCCGCATAAAGAGAAATAACCACTTTTGCATCACTACATTGTTGGTGCTTTTCCACTAAATCCATCCAAAAATCATAATCTCTCTCATTTTCATCAAATGTGTCTTCAAATGTGTGAGAGTATTTTATAGCCTCCAAAATTTTTAATTCTGAAGTATAGAAATGTATAGTAAGAACTATATCATAACTATAATTGTTTTGGCAATTATATTCATAAATGCCACTAGTAATTTTATAATTGAACTTGGATTTCTTTATCGAAATTTCCAAAGACTGGCGTATATCATTACAAAACCAAAGTTCTACTAAGAGAACTGTAGTAAAGTCATTCAACTCATTTTTTTCGATAAGAAATCGAAAAAATTCAATGTAATACCCCTTGTTGAATTTTTCTTTTTTCAAAGCTAGTGTGTCCAAAACAACAAGGTCAGTGTGTAAAAATGGTTGCAACTGACATGGAAAAGAGTGCAAAAGTGTTGACAAAAGATCAGGGCCTCCAAAATGACAACCAAATTCAAAATTGTTATCAACCTGTTGAACACTTGTTGATCCATTTATCATTCTGTCAAGGACTCCACATGCTTGCTGAGAAAGGGACTCTATCTTTGTATTACGTGTTCCTTTGACATAAGTAGACCCCTCCACCGTGTTGCAAAAATTGGTGAATATGATATCATTAATTTCATAATGCTCAAGAATGTTGAATGTGGTAAGAGTCATCTCATTCAAGTTCTGATCATGACTTTGACAATATGTAACCATTGCATCCAATATTGTTCTGTTGGTTTTCAATTTAGAACAATAATCTTTTATTTTTATGGCATTTGTTGGATGATTAATTGGAATAGAAAACCAAATGGTTCCATCCAATAGCTTATCTGCTACTGAAGCAATTTCTTCCATGGTTAATCCCTGAAGGGGCCGAAAAGTAGCTGTTGTCAAACTGTGTAGACTATTTTTCTTGTAGTTCTCAAAATCAGGCTGGCTTGGAGAACACTTTAATGTGCCTAGTTGGTAACAGTTAAAAACAGTGTCCCATTTATCCCAAATAGGTTCATCAAGATATAAGAGAATTTTTTTATCAGAAAAATTTGTAATTGGACAATCGAAGAATGAGCACAACATTTCATCATCAACCTGATAAAATAATAAATATAAACTAATAAGAATCCAATGTAAAAATGAAACTAAATAAGGTGTTATAATCTAATGTGAAATCATCATAAATATAAGAAAATATGACTTATATTATCGGCTTTAGTAATTTATCTACAATAAAATTAGATACAATAATAAAATTTAAATGTAAAAATAATTAAAATTACATACCTTGTCTTCAGCCGTCTTAGAGCATCCAATCCTCCTTTTCTTTAATTTGTCATTGGCAATTAAGAAATGCCTTGCCGAGCGCACACAATCAATAAATGGAGTTTTATAAAATACCTTATTTGCAGAATTTAATTGACAACAAATGGGATCACCTCAGTGGGTTCAACTGATGGATGCAAGAATCGAGCATTACGTTTTTTATATTTTTTTTTTCGCTTCTGTTGATACATTATATTTAGGATTTGTTAAAATTTCTTTCGCTGCTTGAATGGTATGTTGACCATCAACTATCCAAAAATTGATATTCTTAGAATTTAGATCTGTCTCATTTATAATTTTGATAGAGTTGACCAAAGGATCAGGCTCATTGATGTCAAATGGAATCAGAAGAGCATCAGGTAATGAGGTTTGAAATTTTTCTAGGAATGATTTCACTAAAACTTGAACATTTAAATCATCTCATGATCTTAATTTGAACACCTTAGGAGCTTCTTTACATCTTTCAACAGGCACTTTTCTATTAAAGGAGTTTGAAAATAGATAGCAATGCTTGAAAGCTTCATGAATCTCATCACATTGGTTTGCAAGGTTAGTTGTCTCAAACTCAACTTTCCTAGTTTTTTGAAATTCTGTAGTGGGCTTGAAATCACTTTCTTTTATATTCTCCTCCAAATCTGATAAATATACTCTTCTCAAAGCAAGTAATTGAGAATCAATTTTATCATCTGGTATTTTATCAAAAAATTTACCCTTTTGTTGTAAATGAAGAAGTACAGATGATGTTTTTTTACTTCTTACATAACGATATCTCAGAACAGTGGTGATGCGTTTTAAAAGATCTGCACAACTATTTAGTCCAGATTTAGAGAAGCTCTCAAAGCTATCCAACTTGAACATTGAATTTTTTATCGTATTTGTTGAATCAGTACTTGAAGCTTCAATCAAATCTGGTCTAAAATTTGTATACTCCACTTGACATGAAATTAATTTTACCTCATTTTCTTTAATCATTTCCACTTGAAAGTCAATGTCATTTTCATTGCAAGCATAGCAATTAATTATTATTCCTAATATCTCTGGTTCGTTTCCGTCTATTGATCCAAATAGGTACATATCAGGAAACATATTCATGGGAGTTTCTATTTGGATGTACCAATCTTGCACGAATTCATATTTATTATTTGTATTGTATTTTTTAATCATTTCAAAAGTAGAAGTTGAAGGTGTTATTGATATTGCCTTTTGAGTTGAATAACTTTTCTTTTTCTTAAGTGATTGTTGTAACATTTCATTTGCTTTTGGGCCAACCAATTCTGCAAATAATAGCAAAAAAAATATTTGCATTAATCAAAATGAAAATATAATTTCAAATATTGTCACATAATGTTCTTATAAATACTGAAAAACCACCTAATCTAACCATTTCCAAGATAGTGTACATAAAATATAAAACCACCATACCAGTTGAAGGAGGCAATGTTTGTACATCACTTTTTTTTTGTCTTTTCTTCACTACTTTACTTTGAATTTCAGGCACACCAGATTCCGCAGTTTCTAAAAAAAAAAAATATGGAATACATGAAATACTAAATATTATTAAACAACCTTATAATATATGATTTCCATTTACATGCACAATAATAAACGAGTACATATGCTATGCAAGTTTACTATATGACACCAAAAGTTATCACCTAGGTAAAACTGATAAGAAAAGAAACCACATAATCCAACCATTTCAAAAAGAGTACAAAAAATATAAAACCACCATACCAGTTGAAGGGGGCATCATTTGTAGGTCACTTGTTTTTCTTTTTGTCTTCGCTACTTTACTTCGAATTTCAAGCCCACCAGTTTCCACGGTTTCTAGAAAGAAAAATTTAATGGAAGACATGAAATAACAAATAGTATTAAACAACCTTATAATACATGATTTTCATTTACACGCACAATAATAAATGAGTACATATGTTATGCAAGTTTAGTATATGACACCAAAAGTTATCACATATTTAAAATTTCTTGGAAAAAAATACCCATGTTAGTATGGGTTGTCCCCATTAAAACCCCAATCCTAAGGCTATTTCCATGGGTTTTATTAATCAACAACCAGTTATTAACACAATGTCTAACAATTTTAACAAAGTATAAATTAAAATTGTCATACCAATTAAAGAATTTGGTGTCGTGTTTCTTGAACTTCCTTTTTCCTTGGATGCTTCCTTTGAATTCTCACTAGCTTCATAGTCCATGGTATCTGAAAATAAAGTAAAAAAATTGTTATCACAATTTCGAATTATTGAAGAAAATATGAATTTATAAATACTACAACTATTCGCATAATTATATGTGTAACAAAATGAACAAGAACAATAACAATTGTATAACTCACAATAATAGCTAATAAAGGTTATAAAAAGGGCACCTCGAAATAATTTTTTATATTATTTTAATCGTGAATATAGGAAAGCAAATATCTACTAGGTTTCCTTCCAGCACAAGCATAAGAACATTTCCAAAAGACATTACATTGTGAATAAACAAAAAAAAATTGTATAGACCAAAATAACAACATATATACACAAAATTTATCTCTTATAGTCATGTATATTCTTAGTTTTCTTTAGATGAAATAATAGCAAAACACAATGAAAGAACATTAACTATGGCAATCATTATATTTTCTTCTAGATCTTTGTCTAGCACAAAGACAAACACATACCAACTTTGCAAGGTGAAATAAATTTAGAATGTGATATAATTACTTCTAACATGAACAAAAGCATATTGCATTTGCATCCTAGATTTATTTCTATTACAAACGCATGGATATTGTCAAAAAAAACATTGTAAGGTGAAAGAAATCTAGCATGTGCTAGAATTATTTTTAGCACGAACACATTCATATTTCCAAGAAAAACATTGCAAAACAAAATAAATATAGCACAAGCTAGATTTCCTTATACCACAAACCACAAACATATTGTCATTAAAATATTGCAAGGAAAGGAAATGAAACCCATGCTAGACTATATTCTATCGCATACAAGAAGATTGCCAACAACAACATTGTATTGTAAAGCAAAAACATAAACACAATGTCAATAAAGTCATTGGAATAATAATATTTCTTGGGACATTTGACCTTGCCTTTTAGAGACTATGAAGTTTTAGTCCATGCCTACGTAGACTATTGTTACAATATAAAAAAATTTAAACCTTGAAACGATTAGAAGGCCCTTCATATGGAATATGTGGTCTAAGAATGGGATAGTGTACAAAGATTTCCTCCTATAAAAAATACAAGAACGTTGCAAATAACAACGTTACAAGGTGAAAGAAATATAATTCATACTATAATTCCTTCTAATGCGAAATTAATCACATAACAACATTGTAGGGTGAGAAAAATTTACTCAAAATTACATTTACTTATAACAAACATATAAATATCTCCAATGACAACACTACACGACAAAAAAATTTTAGCACAAGCTAGATTTTCTTTTAGCCTAAACAAAAACATGTTAGCATTAACAACATTGCAATGTAAAATAAAATCTAACATGTGTTAGATTTCATTTTAGTGCAAACTCGAGCACATAGAAACATTGTAGAGTGAGAAGTCTATCAAGTGCTAGATTTATGTCTACCACAAATACAAGCACGTTGCCAACAACAACATGGTAGAGTATAAGAATTCTAGATTGTGTTAAATTTTCTTCCAACACAAACACAAACACATTTTAATTTGAAAGAAATTTAACACATGTTATATTTCCTTTAAACGCAAACACAAGAACATAACAACATTGTAAGACTAAACAAGTTTATTGTGTGCTAGATTAACAACATTGCAATTTAAAATAAAATCTAACATGTGTTAGATTTTCTTTTAGCGCAAACTTGAGCACATAGAAACATTGTAGAGTTTCCTTTAAACGCAAACACAAGAACATAACAACATTGTAAGACTAAACAAGTTTATTGTGTGCTAGATTAACAACATTGCAATTTAAAATAAAATCTAACATGTGTTAGATTTTCTTTTAGCGCAAACTTGAGCACATAGAAACATTGTAGAGTGATAAATCTAGCAAGTGCTAGATTTATGTCTACCACAAATAAAAGCACATTGCTGACAACAACATTGTAGAGTATAAGAAATCTAGCTTGTGTTAAATGTTCTTCCAACACAAACACAAGGACATTTAAATTTGAAAGAAATCTAACACATGCTATATTTCCTTCTAGCACAAACACAAGAACATAACAACATTGTAGGACTAAATAAGTCTATAATGTGTGCTAGATTAACAACATTGCAATGTAAAATAAAATCTAACATGTGTTAGATTTCCTTTTAGCACAAATTGGAGCACATAGAAACATTGTAGAGTGAGAAATCTAGCAAGTGCTAGATTTCTGTCTAGCACAAATACAAGCATGTTGCCAACAACAACGTTGCAGAGTATAAGAAATCTAGCTTGTGTTAAATTTTCTTCCAACAGAAACACAAGCACATTTAAATTTGAAAGAATTCTAACACATGCTATATTTCCTTCTAGCACAAACACAAGAACATAACAACATATTAGGACTAAATAAGTCTAATGTGTGCTAGATTAACAACATTGCAATGTAAAAGAAAATCCAACATGTGTTAGATTTCCTTTTAGCACAAACTCAAGCACATAGAAACATTGTAGAGTGAGAAATATAGCAAGTGCTAAATTTATGTCTACCACAAATAAAAACATGTTGCCAACAACAACCTTGTAGAGTATAAGAAATCTCGCTTGTGTTGAATTTTCTTCCAACACAAACACAAGCAAATTTAAATTTGAAAGAAATATAAAACATGTTATATTTCCTTCTAGCACAAACGCAAGAACATAACAACATTTTAGGACTAAATAAGTCTAACGTTTGCTAGATTAACAACATTGCAATGTATAAGAAAATCTAACATGTGTTAGATTTCCTTTTAGCACAAACTCAAGCACATAGAAATATTCTAGAGTGAGAAATATAGCAACTACTAGATTTATGTCTAACACAAATGCAAGCACGTTGCCAACAACAACATTGTAGAGCGAGAAATCTAACATGTGCTACATTTATGTCTACCACAAATACAAGCACGTTGCTGACAACAACGTTGTAGAGCATAAGACTTCTAGATTGTGTTAAATTTTCTTCCAACACAAACTCAAGCACAATTTAATTTGAAAGAAATCTAACACATGTTATATTTCCTTCAAGCACAAACACAAGAACATAACAACATTGTAGGACTAAATAAGTCTAATGTGTGCTATATTAACAACGTTGCAATGTAAAAGAAAATCTAACATGTGTTAGATTTCCTTTTAGCGCAAATTCGAGCGGATAGAAACATTGTAGAGTGAGAAATCTAGCAAGTGCTAGATTTATGTATACCACAAATCTATCCTACCATCGAAAGCGGAAACAAAATCTATCCTACCATCTCAAGATTTGGATAGAAAGCTTGGTAAAAGAGATGGATTTGGTCTGGGATAAGTCTCTCTATAAGGAAAAGAGGTCCTCTACATGGAGCTGGCAGAAGGGAGTTACCTAAAAATCTATCACGAGTTATCTAGAAACTCCATACGAAAACATCACATGTGTTTTCTTATCAAAGGATGGGCTTCCTCTCATAAACCAATAATTCATTGCTTCCCTGTATCCCTTGCAAAGGCTCTATCTTTTGACCCCGTTGTATAAAAGGCTCTTTCACCCACTGTTGATAATATCGGCGATTCGAAAATATTGCGATATTTTTGGCAAAACGATATATCGCCGAGAAAATATCGCGATATTTTTTTGTGTTGAAAATATCGCGATATTTCCAAAATATCGGCAAAATATCGGCTATGTTTAAAATTATGAAAAAAAAATTATTTTTTATGCTTGCCGATATTTTGTTGATATTTTCGCCGATATTGCCAATAAGATGTTTTCTGGACCCTTGCCGATAGTTTGCCAATACCAATATTTTCAACACTGCTTTCACCTACCCTGTTGATCATATGCTCCAAGTACAAACTCAAAATAATATATGGAAGACACATTATCCTCATGCATGGGAGACATAACATATACGTTTTCTTGGAGAGTTTCTTTCCATGTCATTCTTACATTCTTCCTCATGCTGAAAGAACATATCTCATTCTTACATTCTTCCTCATGCTAAAAGAACGCATGCCTCCATAGTTGGAATTCAATAAAACCAACCTAAGAAGCCAATGATCTTGAAATATGTGTGATTTTGTGCCAAGATAGAGGTGTCGTGGCATAAGTGGAAGGAAGGAATTTTTCTAAATTTGAAGACAGAGTTTAGTAAAAAACATAAAATCTCATTACGCACTAGTTTAAATCAATGTTCACTGCAAATAAGATAAGGTGTCCTTCAAATCACATTATAAACTAGTCTGAATCATCACTGCATTGAGCCATGGTATACGAATTGTAAGGATACCCAAAGAGTAGCAGTAGCTAAAATTTTTTATGCCAACACTATGGAACTAGAGGGAATGGATTCAATGGAGATCAAGACCTTACGTTGTGTTTTTCTGAGTGGAAGAAGTCCCTAGAAATTAAAATTTTCCTGGAGATAGGGACAAGCAACTAATAACAAACGGAAGCACTAATAATGTATCAAGGAGTCAGGTTCCTGAAGGACATTGTGCAAAGGGATGTAGTTATTGTTGAGGACTCCAACATAATCACAAGATCACTGAAGCAGTTCCCTCCTCCTAAGCCCTGGCATGCATCTATCATAAAATGGTCCTGCTACTCAATGCATTTAAATAAGTCCACTATTTTCAGGTTAGAAAAAGATTCAACTCCCAAGTCAATCAGATGGCTAAGCAAGCAATTTCAGTTGAGGACTCCAACACAATCACAAGATCACTGAAGCAGGAAAGAGCTCCTTCCTCTTAAGCCCTGGCATGCATCTATCATAAAATGGTCCTGCTACTCAATGTATTTAAATAAGTCCACTATTTTCAAGTTAGAAAAAGATTCAACTCCCAAGTCAATCAAATGGCTAAGCAAGCAGTTTCAAAAGACAAAGGAACTCTCTGAGTATGTATCAAGGGGGGGGGGAATCCCTCTACACCTCAATAACATCATCAATAAAAAGTCCCAAGGAGAGGAAGCATGAAAGGTGGCACTCTCTACCCAAATTGTGATACATGGAAACAAAAGGAGTTTGGCTCACCAGATAAGAAGGCACAGGGACAGTTTGCTAACAGAGAGTTTGATAACCGGGACAGTTTGCTAATAGGGACAGTTTGATCATATGTTCCAAGTACAAACTCAAAATACTAATGGAAGATAGGTGATCCTCATGCATTGGAGACATAACATATACGTTTTCTTGGAGAGGCCTGAGACTAAAGCATAGCGTGACATTCTTTTTTATTACAGATTTCCTTGACAACACGTTAGCATTCTTTTTACTTGCAGATTTCCACAAGCTTGGGGTCCTCTGGAAATTCTTCTGGAGTACTAGCTTCTGGGTTATGATCTTCCAGTGATTTTTTTTCTTTTTTTAATTATTTGTGTTTATTATTAATATCTTCTCACTAAACGTCTTGGTAGGCTAAAATTTCACCTCATCCCACTCTAAAGTAGAATGATTTAAAGAAAATGATTTGTTGATATTCCTACCTGGGAACAAAACTGGCAGTTAAGTTCTCATATTTGGTTGCTCCTAGGATTAATCATTACATCATAGGTGTGCATAGGTTATACATTAGAAGATATATACAGTCATGTATATCCCTTATCACTGGGAAGTGCAAATGTCATAATTCAACGGAGCACATGCTGTACTACCGTTAAGGTGCATTACAAAACACGAAGTACAAGTTTGATACATCTTTGAAGTCAAGTCCACTAGGAACTAGGAACTATGTCTGATCAATGAGATTTCTGTAGGTCTAACAAATCCACAGTTGTGAATAATTATTCCCTACAAATACATGCCCAGGTGGACAAAGTTGCAATGGATCTTGAGCATTTTGTTAGCTACTTGAGCACTGAAGAGGTGCCTTTTGCATAATGAGTAGGGTCCCGGCTGATGATCATCAACTTTGCTACTTGTGCCATCCCAATGCTCAAGACAAGGCTTTGAGTAGTGACAAAGTACAAGTCAGTGAGTGTGAGAAATAAGGGAGAGGTGCTAAGTTTGGCTATGCCATTGCCACAACTACATCTAGTAGAGCATACTTTGGATGAAAAGGTACCCTGCATCCTCTTGGGGTTATCTAATATGTGGTGACCTCAGGATGATGGTAATGAAGGATGGAACTTCCAGTGATATTTATGTTTCCCAATGTTTTGGGATGGCCTTCAAAGCTAATCAATGATGACCCTCCCTGTTCTACTACGGTGCAGGTGTTCAGGTGCCATATCATTTATTGTTCATTGTTTTGTTGATGTGACTCACCCTTCAAGGTTTTAATTATGTTGATGGCTATACTGGACTTTGGGCCAAGGGTCTATTTTGTTCATAACTTCATATTTCAGTTGGATCTAGGCATTTAGTGCATAGGGGATTTTTAATGTTGCTCCTATGTTGACATTATGGTGGTGGTCCATCTATTCAAGCCACACATTCACACAATGGGTAGTGGATGATGGATCTAGTGGGCAGGTTTGGGTTTGTTGGAGGGTTACATGTTTGAGGCGGCATTTAACTGGAGGGAGGAAGATGGATAAAATCAAAATCTGTGACCAAGTTCCTGGTGCAGACAGGGAACCTTGGAGGGGCTGTTAAACCAATCTTTGTACGAGGAAGAAGGGAGGCAGCCCTGTGCCCCCAACATGGCTGACATAGAGGGGATCAGAATATATGCAGAAAAGACAGAAGTCAAAGGCCAAGGAGAAAGTAGATGAACCGAGTAGACTGCATCAGATCTTTATAGGGGGTGCTCAGCACAAGCTACTGCACCTGTTCAAGTGAACCCAATCATATTAACTGCAAAAAAGGATTTGAATAAAAGAGAGAAGCATCTTTATGTTGTCTGCCTCCAGAAGCAACAAAAGAAAATATTAGAGTGTGCTAGGAGAGGGTATTTTCATTTGAGTGCAATGCTTAATAAAACTTAGACGACTATTTTTTTCCTGAAATGCAATAAAGAGAAGCATTAAAACTTACTACACTGGAATTTGGCACAAGAGACGAATAAGCTCGAACAGGATAATAGGATAATGATTAAAACACAGTTAACAGACTTATAAACATTTATCAAATACCATCACACAATTGGCATGGTTAATATCAGCAAAAGGCACGGCTATTAGTGCAGCAACGATGAAGCATTTGGCACACGAAGAATACAGCAATGCAGCAGCTAGATATAGTATTTGAAAATGAAAAATAGAAGATACTAGAATGCCATAGTTGACATTGTAACATAGTGCTTGGCACAGTTAAGAAAGAAAATAAACATAGTTAGAAAAGGCTACTGATTGCAGCAAAGTAGGCACTTAGACATAGCGAATTCAGATGTCCCATTTGTGGTTTGATATTCCTTTTTTTGCTCTGCATAATGAATTTCCGGGAGGAAACCCACTGGGTACTTCCCCTCTAAATGCAAATGCAAATCAAACCAATCAAACAGTCTAAATGCAAATGCACATGCATGTATTTGTTTTCGGCTTTCTTAGTATGTGAATGATAAAAAGAAAGCTAATGCGCAAATCTGAATTACTTTTCAAGCAACAGTTACTAACAAGTTTCTTTTCAAAATAAAAAATGAAGACAATCACAACACTTTACGATTCGCAAATGAATACTTGCTTTCGACACTAGAAAAACTACAAATTCATACCAAATACAATAGTAACAGGGTAATTGACTATCAAGAGCAACCAAACTCTCTCCTATGACTGAAAACGACACTTGCGACACTTTCAAATCAAGAAACGACAATACAATTACGTTACTTTTTGCAAAGGAGAACTGAAAATGACTCAACAAATACACAAAAACATTTACAGTTCTTTTGCACAATGGAGGCGGAATATCAGCAAGGAAAGGGGTTTCAAACAGAGATATACTGATTACAAACAACAAAACTCATGAATAGAACTGAAAAGAATGAACACAGAAACCAAAACTGAGGAACAATGCCTAGTCTGATCAGCGCACCTGTAACACAGTGAACTTGAAATGCAGCGCACCTACTACACTCGGGAAGTGCGCTGAATTTCAGATTCACAGAACAGAGCCTGCGCTGGGCCAGAGACGAGACTTTGCTTGGGTTCCAGGTCACAGTTTGCAGTTCAATTCAGGGGTTTTGGCCGAGCAAATGGTAATCAGTAAACCAACAATCAGGGGTAGATCTAAGGAGGTTATTGGAGCTACCACAGGGGCAATTAGAGAGTTTGTAAATCAGTTGTTTAATTCATAAACAAATCCCGGAGATTGACTGAAGCGGCATTTATCTACTTTGCATTTGCATAGCAAATGCAGTTCGAAAGCTACCTGGCTCGACTTCAGACTCCGTCTGTAAGTTTATAAAATAAACAACAAGGAAGATAAACAAACAACCTAGTCGCTCCCCAGCGGAGTCGCCATTTTGTTACAGGGAAAAGTGTCTACACAGAACTTCTTATCCCACTAAGGTGTGGTAGCTACCTTAGAAACAAACAAAGTAAAGCTACTTTCGTTTTTCCTTTATGAAATATAGATGAGAGAAGAACAAAGGAGACCAACCTCTATCTTGCGCTTATCTCCTAATTCGATTCCTCTCTCTCCTGATAGTCCTTCGCTACTTGCTTCCTAGAGAAGGATACTAAGAGCAAGGCTTAATGTGCAAAGGTGGTGGTACGCAAAACAAAGAAAGGAAAAATAAGATCGAGGGGATAAACAGAAATGTCTCCTCTCATTTATATATATTGTTGATTTGAAAAAAAGCTCTTACTCATTTTCATTCTTATTCCTTGTCTATTTGTTGTCCCATTTTCCGTTGTTGTTGACTTCTTTCTCTTTGAAACCAGCCCATTTCTTTAGCTCTTTATGTCCTCATCCATTCTCTTTCAAAATGTTTCGATTAAAGGTTTGCTCCATGAATTTCACATAAACTCGTCATCGATATCTATTGATCTTCACCATTTGAGTCTCAGCAGGACCATTTTTGTCTCTAATACCTATTGCCATGGTTCTTTCATACCTTCAAAGGAGAAGCAGCTTCAACATGCACAACCATGAGAAAAGCACTGGGAAAAGATGAAGAAGACAATGGAGATGTAGGACAGCAAAAATCTCTCTATTTCTAATTGATTAATTGCAAATAAATGATAGTCTCAAAGTGTGGTAATTGAGAGGACAACTGCCTCCAGAGTAAGTTCATTTTTTCCCTTTTTGAATGTAACATGGCATATTAAGGTTTAGGAATCCCCTGATAGGAAAGTATCTTTGAATTTAACACAACATATTAAGGTTTATGAATTCCCTGATTGGAAAGTACTACTAACGAACACTTAAAAATGGAATTACCATACGCTGCGATATCCATGATGGTTGGATCACCAAGAAACTAGTACTGTTATGCAGCATGGATGGACTGTTAAATTTGAAGACAGAGTATGGTTGGATCACCAAGAAACTAGTACTGTTATGCAGCATGGATGGATTGTTAAATTTGAAGACAGAGTATAGTAAGAAACATGAAATATCATTATGCACTAGTTTAAATCAATGTTCACTGCAAATGAGATAAGGTGTCCTTCAAATCACATTATGCAATTGTCTGAATCATCACTACTTTGACCCATTGCTAACAGGGACAGTTTGATCATATGTTCCAAGTACAAACTCAAAATACTAATGGAAGACAGGTGATCCTCATGCATTGGAGACATAACATATACGTTTTCATAGTGTTATCTGTTCACAACTAAAAATTCATTCCCTATGGGCCTTTCCACTATACGTGATTAATTAGCTTTACAAAAAACCCCTTTTCCAATCTATCTACTACCTGAGGTTATATAACCTTATCTTCTTCAAAAAAATCCTTACTTTATAACATAAGGGACATGATAGGAAGACTTCAAAAAGAAGTCTGTAGAATCTTTCATCACACCGTCAAGAACTTGTAAATATTTATGGCAACAGGGGACAAAGTCAAAGTCCCCTTTGATAACTCATTCGCTGAAGTATTGAGTTCATGAAGAATGTCCCTGAAAGAATATTTGTCAAAGTCTGTTGAAGTGTTGAGTTCGTGAAGAATGTTCATGAAAGAATTTCATTTAAAAGATATAATTGAGTTATAAAAGTCCACCAACAAATGACATAGATTTATATTTATTAATTGATGCTTTCCTATTGGCCTAATCAATACAAGGTTGGAATCACTCATGATCTGCAACTTCTTAACACCTCTAAGCATAACAACCTCAATAAGTTTTCTTAGGGAAGTAAAATATGCTTGGTTAGTTGATCCTCTATCGAGAGAATATTGAATATGAAAATAGTGATCAGGAATGAGAAAAAGAAAAACAACACATACCCCACAAATGCAGGGATGGTCTTAACTAACACCATAAATAAATAAACTCAAAATCCAAAGCTATCATTACTGATAGCTTAGGCTTCCTTGTGGGTATATCCTCCAACCTTTAATGCGCTAGATATAATAGAGCCAACAGTAATAGAAATAAGAATGTCCTTGTCTTGAAAAATGCTATAGTTCTTTGTTTACCAAATACCATATATGAATAACACTACAAGAGCTTCAAAGCATTTAAGAAACTTATTAAAGAACCAAACTTATGCACATTCCATCAAAATAACATAGGACCAAGGAACCTTTGGCTTGAGCTCAATGAAAAATTTAAATAGGATTTGAACAATATAACGACAAGAGATAAACAAATGATGAACATTTTCCTCATTGTTTTTGCACAACAGACATTGATGAGGCCCAACCTAACCTATTTTAATTCCACTTGCCCGAGTGAGAAGTTAATTTGATAAAGCTAACTACAATGTAATTATAATTTCCAAAGGAAAATGCAGTTATCATAATAAATCCCACTACCACTCACTTCTCTTGAAAATTGAGATTCCATAATTACCTTATACCTTGTTTAATAGTGAAATCACTTCTACTAACTTTTTGACACCAAATTGGAACATCTTTTATATCATCTTTAAGATTTCCTTGATCTTAGGCTTGACATTCTGGGTTATGATCTTCCAGTGATTTTTTTTTTAATTATTTGTGTTTATTATTATTATCTTCTCACTGAAAGTCTTGGTAGGCTAAAATTTCACCTCTTCCCACTTTGAAGTAAAATGAATGATAGTCTCGAAGTGTGGTAATTGAAAGGACAACTGCCTTCAGAGTAAGTTCATTTTTTCCCTTTTTGAATGTAACATGGCATATTAAGGTTTAGGAATCCCCTGATTTGAAAGTATCTTTGAATTTAACACAACATATTAAGGTTTAGGAATTCCCTGATTGGAAAGTACTACTAACAAACACTTAAAAATGGAATTACCATAAGCTGCAATATCCATGATGGTTGGATCACCAAGAACTAGTACTGTTATGCAGCATGGATGGACTGTTAAATTTGAAGACAGAGTATGGTTGGATCATCAAGAAACTGGTACTGTTATGCAGCATGGATGGACTGTTAATTTGAAGACAGAGTATAGTAAGAAACATGAAATCTCATTACGCACTAGTTTATATCAATGTTCACTGCAAATGAGATAAGGTGTCCTTCAAATCACATTATACACTTGTCTGAATCATCACTGCATTGAGCCACGGTATACGAATTGTAGGGATACCCAAAGAGCAGGCAGTAGCTAAAATTATTTATGCCAACACTATGGAACTAGAGGGAATGGATTCAATGGAGATCAAGACCTTACGTTGTGTTTTTCTAAGTGGAAGAGGTCCATAGAAATTAAAATTTTCCTGCAGATAGGGACAAGCAACTAATAACAAGCGGAAGCACTAACAAATGCATCAAGGAGTCAGGTTTCTGAAGGACACCTCGAACTGATGATCTATATCAGTGTATGTCAAACAAAAAATAAATTCAGACCACTTATAAAATTCACATCTTATGATAAATAAATGTCTTATCAGTGTATTATAAATTCGAGATCCTTCAACTCTGCTGTCTTCAAATCCTGAACTTACTATTTGTATCATCAAGTCTAAAGCAGAATCCTAAGTAAATTGAAGGGCATTCATTAGCTATTGTCATACTGGATTATTTCAAGGACCAAGGGATATATTTTCAGCCTTAGTTATGAACCTAATTTCAAGCATGGATCCATTTCAGATCTCTGAATCATCCTTGGACCAGGACAAAGCCATTACAGCTGTGAGCAAATTCTGAAGCAAGTCATGAAAATCAATATTAGAGTTATTCACTTGGCTTGATATTATTCTGGAAATTTGCCTCAATAGAAAACTTTAGATTTCTTAATAGCTTACATTTATATGCCTGCGGTCCTATTGATGTCACTTAGGTGAGACAATGGCTGAAACATTGAGGCTCAGAATTATGGTATCGATTAGCCCTTAATTACGACAGACTTCCGAAGCAGTCCTTATTGTAAATGAGTCAGAAACATGATCACCTTCTTCTGGAAATCTGAAGGTGGAAGTTGCAGTTCTCTTAAGCAAGAACCCTTACTCAATACTTGAACAATTCGAGATCCTTTAACTCTGCTGTCTTCAAATCCTGAACTTTACTATTTGTATCATCAAGTCTGAAGCAGAATCCTAAGTAAATTGAAGGGCATTCATTAGCTATTGTCATACTGGATTATTTCAAGGACCAAGGGATATATTTTCAGCCTTAGTTATGAACCTAATTTCATGCATGGATCCATTTCAGATCTCTGAATCATCCTTGGACCAGGACAAAGCCATTACAGCCGTGAGCAAATTCTGAAGCAAGTCATGAAAATCAATATTAGAGTTATTCACTTGGCTTGATATTATTCTGGAAATTTGCCTCAATAGAAAACTTTAGATTTCTTAATAGCTTACATTTATATGCCTGCGGTCCTATTGATGTCACTTAGGTGAGACAATGGCTGAAACATTGAGGCTCAGATTATGGTATCGATTAGCCTTAATTAAGACAGACTTCCGAAGCAGTCGTTATTGTAAATGAGTCAGAAACATGATCACCTTCTTCTGGAAATCTGAAGGTGGAAGTTGCAGTTCTCTGAAGCAAGAACCCTTACTCAATAACTGGAGCTACACCCAATTGACCTATGGTTTGATAATTGGCTAAATTTGATATAATTTTGTAAGACAGTTCTCTCATGGGGAGTGGGTACAGCAGATGGAGAATTACGTTAGATCAAGTCAGAAATGTGAGAGTAAATAGCCATCAGAGAAAAATCTATGGGAGACAACTTTTTCGTGTATGTAGAGAAGGATACTAAGAGCAAAGCTTAATGTGTAAAGGTGGTGGTACGCAAAACTCTGCAAGGACGTCATTTGTCAAAATTGATTCTAAATGTGAATATGTTTTCTACTATGCCTGCGATTGTCAACTCTTTTTGTGCCTTTGTGTAAGAAAGGTTGAATTTTTATTTTGTATGAGCACAATGATGACTCGGAACTCTGTCTTGTGTGTCAGTGTCTGATCTATGGAAAAAGATAAATATAGATTTTAATCACTCTTGAATAGACTGTAATTTTTTTTTGGCATTGCATGATGTTGAAAATAGTTAGGTGGACAGATCCTAGCTGGTGTAGAGTCCCCCTGAGGGTCCACTCAAGCTCACTAATATGTTTTGCTAATTCACTAATTTTTTTTGAAGCAGCACTAGCATTCTAGTTCCAGTAGTATATCTAGTAGTATACCTAAGAGCATATATATGCATACGTAGCAGCAGAACAAACAGAGTAAGTATAAACCTTGAACCAAGCTAGCATCATGATCAGCCTCTGTTAAGGAAATATCTCCACGTGTTGTGGGGGTCTCACCACCCAAACGCATCTTATAGACCCTTGTCATGACCAGGTTAGCCCTGTAACTTCACTGCCTTCTAACGTGTTTGGAGGTTGTTGTTACCACTAGATATTGGTTTCATTCATTGTTCACAGGTAGCAAACTTTCACTGCCATATTTGTTGAGAAATATCAGAGCCCTGAAGGAGGAGGTTAGGGTCAAGCCTTGCCTCCATGTACTCAATCATCTTTTCATATATGGTTGATATTTTGGGGTAGAAACATGGTTTCTACCTGCCTAGAACTGCATATGGGTTGTATCAATGGTGGAAATATTCAAAAAATCTTCATTTCCTCTGTTTATCACTTTGTCATGTCGAAAACAGAGTACAGGAATATGGGTTAGTCTGACTCGTAACTGTAAAGTTGCTGAGTCTCGTTACTCCTAAACACCAACCTTTTATAGGGTAATATTTTCTAGAGAAGAGAAATCATCCTTTTCATTAAGAAAGAGGAGTACATTTACATATATATGACCCAAAAAAACTCAAAGGTATGGACATCACCAATGCCAACAACAACATCCATCACAAAATTAACTAACAGGGACCAAAAATGACATGAAAAGAACATCTATAAACTTTGTAGAAGATGGATAAAATTACTAAAAAAGATAAAAACCCGATAGTATGGAACATTAAAATCCTAGTTACAAACAAGAATAACCCAGTTCAAAAAATAATATTTTATTCATAAGATGACAAAAAGGATAGAATTTCTTGACATATCAAAAGAAGTGAGCAACTGAAGATCACTGGGGATATGAACATATCCCCTTCTCAATAATTGTAAGCCTCCTGGTTCTTCAAATAAAAAGTGGCCTTCCTCCACCCGTAGATATTTTTTTGACATATAGTCCGCATGTTGGTTACATTCCCTCAAATATGCTAGAATAATAGATTATGAAAGAGACCCTTAAGAATTTAAATATGTTACATCTAGTGCTTGAGGGAAAGAACCTTAAAATTCCCCTTCTCCATTATCCAGTCCATCACACACTTGGAATCTCCATAAATCTGACAGGAGATAATGTTCAATGATGTTTCAATATATAAAAGGGCCCAAACTACAGAAACCTCTGCCTTGGTATTAGACTCTGAACCAATATTCAACCAAATATGATAAGACCCATTTCTAGGGAGGAAACTGATGGCACCCCCTCCACATACACCTAAATGATATGCATCATCAAAGAAACCTACATTTATAGATAGAGGACTATGAGGGAAGCATAAGGAGTGACTACGAGGAGGATTCAAAGGCTTGACATACAGAGAAGAAACCCATAATATGAGGCAGGATGTCAGAGATCTCTGCTTTCAAAGATATGTTTATTCTGAACCTTCTAGACACCCCAAGCGATGAAGATAGGAAAGGATTTATAATTACCCATGTTTTTCTCACATAAGAAAAGGAAATGGTCAATATGATACATTGGAACAAGGTCCAAAATATTAAATAACGTGACGGTTGCAGTCCAAAGTTCCATGGAAAAATCACACAGAAAAAATAAGTGATTGACATATTCAAAGTCCTTTGAATAGAGGATACATATATTTGCCTAGATAATCCTTTGCACAATAGAGGGTCCCATGGTTATATCTAATTCTCTAAATCCAACCATATGAATAATTACATTTTTGGAGCAATAAGACAGTCCCGAACTTATTATACCACCAATTTACCATGGGAAGGGAAGAACATGCTGATATAGAATTATAGGCATGGCAAGAAGTTATTTTCCCAAATGAGGTGTTCCAAGCACAAGCAATTGAACCATCCTCCTATGATAAGATTAGACCATTGAGAATAAGATTCTTAACAAATTGTCCCATTCATATGCTAGAAGACCATGTAGACCCAATTCAGAAGCACATTTCCACCTGATAATAAAAGACTGCAATGAGGAAGACAAGAAAGGATGACACAATATATAAACAGCCCAGAATTTGAGATGAAATATGAGCTTTGGAAATAATTAGTAGAAGGGAGATCCCAATAGAAGGAGCTCCAGATGTTATTAACAAACGGGGTTTATGTTTTGCAGGTCAGGCATTGTGCTATTGAACAAAATCTATGGCCATTTTGACTACTTATGATGGGACTTACAGTTCAGTCTTTCCACTACTTGTAAGCATGGATAATTTGCCCTAGTAGTATACCTAAGAGCATATATATGCATACGTAGCAGCAGAACAAACAGAGTAAGTATATGAACCTTGAACCAAGCTAGCATCATGATCAACCTCTGTTAAGGAAATATCTCCACGTGTTGTGGGGGTCTCACCACACCAAACGCATCTTAGAGACCCTTGTCATGACCAGGTTAGCCCTGTAACTTCACTGCCTTCTAACGTGTTTGGAGGTTGTTGTTACCACTAGATATTGGTTTCATTCATTGTTCACAGGTAGCAAACTTTCACTGCTATGATGATAGTGACTGTTTTATCAATAGCCTCTGTTCTGTTTATGTTTATGTTGGGTATGATGATGATAGTGACCCACAAGATGATGTGCTTGGTTGAAATACTCCTTACTTTAGTAGTTATTGCAATTGTTTCTTAACTTTATCTCCTTCCAAAGTAAATTCGTTACACATTCACCAAGTCCCATCCTTATTGGGAACTATGATGCTATGTGACCCATATGATGATGTTTTTGTCTAATTACTCCCTACTCTAGTAGTTATTGCAAATGTTTCTTCACTTTATCTCCTTCCAAAATAAACTATCCATACAACCCAATATTTGGTAATGGGGAATTAGGAAACAATTGTATCTTGTGCCCCACTTCCCTTTTAGTTGGTAAATATTTAGGCTCTTCGAGCACTTCTCTATACACATACAATAAATCCTCTAACTATTATTTCTGCTCTTCATTACATCTCTCTATGGATTCCTTTTACTAATTCATCCCTTGGTTGATTATCTCTCAAGAAAAATAATACAAATTTCCACTAAAAGTGATCGATTTTTGGCTTGGTTGGAACTTACTAGAGAGACCTTCTACTTACCTTTTTCCACATTGATGATGAAATACTTCCCCATCCTTGATCAATAAGTGCTAGTTTTCCCTGATCATGAAGATCAATCCCTTGTGTACATGTAAGGGCTTCCAAACACTATACCACACACATCAAGGAGTATTATATATAAATCCATTTCATAAAAAATGCACTTATAGTAAACTTGACCTTACACTATTTAGTGACTTTGAGCTCTACATCTCTATTCACCCATTCCAATGGATAGTGGTTCAAATAATCATGAACATCTAACACAGCTTGTTGACTTGATTTTTTGCTGTGAGTTTTTTCCAATGAATCAAAATCGAATAGAGCATCCACGTGGTATTTTTTACTTGAGTATTAATCTGGAATAATTTAGTCATCTCATTCTCTTCCTTGCTATGAAGGATATTCATATTCAACTCCTTTTGCACTGAGGTGTAGACAGTCTTCTCATTTACATCCATGCTACACTCTATTAGGTTGAATGAATCCATATCTAATATGTTATTCTTCTTGGAAAAACTATATTTATTTGGATTCAACCCTAAATGTAGCTTTCAACACTTATATCCAATGAAACCATCAATATTACAATTGTTGCAATGATTGTTTGGATCCTTGCACTAATGTGTAGTAATTGTATTTTTTTAAAAGGAACCTAACATAAACAGAACAGAGGCTATGAACAGAACCCAATTTATGAAGGTCCCTTTTATTCAAGCATCACAAAATCTGGGCTTTCCAAGGATTCAATCATGTTCCTTATGATTATAGGGGTTGCACAAAGGGGCTGGTTCTCTCTTAACTGAAAAGAAAAGAGACTTTCAAGTTTTCTCATATTGAGACCGTTATTACCAATTTTAACTGCTTCAGGACCTACTAGAGTAGCTTGCTTCAAATTTGATTATGTCAGGGTTTCTTATGTAATCTGATTTAAAGTCCTGGCCCTTTCTAGAATTGTTTCCTAACATCATCTTCATACTCTAGAATCTAATATAGTCTAGAGAGAATCCAATATGTACCAAGGATCAAATGTTCCACAAGCATAACTCAAAATGCCACAATCTGATATGATGCTCAACTATAGATAGTATCATAGATTGGTAGACTAATGTGCTGCAACAAACTACGAGGAGGATAGATAGAGGACTATGAGGGAAGCATAAGGAGTGACTACGAGGAGGATTCAAAGGCTTGTAAATACAGAGAGAAACCCATAATATGAGGGCAGGATGTCAGAGATCTCTGCTTTCAAAGATATGTTTATATTCTGAACCTTTTAGACACCCCAAGCGATGAAGATAGGAAAGGATTTACAATTACCCATGTTTTTCTCACATAAGAAAAGGAAATGGTCAATATGATACATTGGAACAAGGTCCAAAATATTGACGGTTGCAGTCCAAAGTTCCATGGAAAAAT